>VDFB02000003.1:247103825-247342384 GCA_007258455.2 Sequoia sempervirens
TGCAATTGGTAGTAGATTATCACCAGAATTGGGCTTTCACCCACGATGATCATAAATATAAACTTTGCTTGCTATTTGAATGTAAGTATTGGCTTTTCATTAGTTGGAACCATATTAAATGCATCTGGCCAGCAGAGTATATTTGTGTTATAACCATTCTATACAATTTTATTCTATTGTTCCTTACATATGCAACTTTGTAGTGTTCTCAATTTACAATGCATTAGACACAGATGTCAGTCACTTTGCTACATTGGCCAAAAAAAATAGACCATTGTTACATTCTTTCACTCAAGTTTTGGGGGTGCTACTTCGTGATAGAAATCTGGAATGGGATTTTCCTTAAATGAGAACCTTCTCATCTTCTTCAACTGCTCTTCCTGCTGTTCTTGTAATTTTCTGTGAAAACACATTAGCATTCTACAAGCATGCATTGAAAGAAATTTGGCCAAGCAGTAATGTCTACAACCTTAAATTAAGTAAATGCTTGCAAATGCCAATAACAGTGTAGGTGAAAGCTTCTTTTTCATGAAATGATGACCACAAGTATGAAAGACAACTATTCTTACCATTACCAGGAAGGCCATGATGCTTAGTTCCATTTTTAGCAGTAAATTCTTACTCTTTCCACTTCTCAGGTCGTTCTGCTTTTAGAGGATTCAGTTGTTGAAGGCCTAAAAACATACAAATAAACTTGTTAAAAAGAATAGACATGTTTAACATAGACTAAATAAATATTAACATGCAAATGATTCCCAAAAATTTGCTATTACATACTAATACATTGTGTCGTTCAAAAGTTTGGGTTAATTTTTGTTGCCCCCTGAAACCCTGAAAATTATATAAAAAAAATAAAATTGAATTCAAATTAATTATTGTTAATAAAAACATGCCATTTATTTATTGAAAAGACTTCAATGAAGGACTGTCCTCCAGAAAGCCTATGCATTGTATTATCTCAACAATCACCAAAAGGGCAGCCCAATTCCACCTTGGTTTCTATGACTCCACTTGATCCACAGTAGCAAAGATTGAAACTGTCCTGGGGACAATAGGGCATACCCATGCCATTTTAATGTACACTCAATCACCTACTAACAATTTGTATATATTACAAGCGTGTGAGGTTCCTATAAATTGTTTGAACCCATGAAAGAGTGAGACAACATCTAATTGAATATGATTATTGCACTGTACACAGCCCGTAATGGCTTAATCTAATACCAGCCCATAATGTTCATTTTTAATTGTGTGCACTGCTTTTTAGTATAGGGTAGCTGCTAACCGTAGTGCCTAGCGGTGAAACTAAAAGCTTTGCAAGAGACTATGGATATCTATCAAAGGATAATATAATGGGGATTTTTTGTCAGATATTATAGTTGGAAATGCTCTGGTTGACTTGCACGCAAAAGTGGAAGCATACAAAAGGCAGAAAAATGTCATTAGTCATTTCAGATTTGTATTTAAATTCTTCAAATACTATACTAGAATTTGGAGAGAGTATTGCCTCTTCTCTTCTACTGTATACCTCTTTGTTATGTAACATCAATGTAACATCAATAGTTTAATCTAATAGCAGCCCATAATGCTCATTTTTAATTGTGTGCATTGCTTTTTAGTATAGGGTAGCTGCTAACCGTAGTGCATAGCGGTGAAACTAAAAGCTTTGCAAGAGAGTATGGATATCTATCAAAGGATAATAGAATGGGGATTTTTTGTCAGATATTATAGTTGGAAATGCTCTGGTTGACTTGCACGCAAAAGTGGAAGCATACAGAAGGCAGAAAAATGTCATCAGTAATTTCAGATTTGTATTTAAATTCTTGAAATACTATACTAGAATTTTGAGAAAGTATTACCTCTTCTCTTCTACTATATACCTCTTCATCATGTAACATCAATGTATACTTTGGTACTAACCCCAGTTGCATTTTCAGGACGTCTATTCCTTTGATAGGCAAGTATATCTCCTTTATCATCAACTCCAAAAAAAATAGACACTCCCCAGCCACATCATCATCAAGCTCTCTTTGATGTCATGAGATTATTGCCCCTAACCTTGTTGTTTATGACAGTCTATATCATGCATTGTATTATGGTTTGGTCATTACACCTCATGACTACCCATCTCAGCTTTTGACTGTCCATAATAGTGCATACTGTCCTTGCATATTCAATTCTCTAAAACCCTTTAAGAACCTTGCTAACTATCACCATCACCCTTGACTGTCAAACTTTCCCTTCATATTCTTTCTCTTCTAAATCACCAAGATTCTATGAGGCTGAAGTGAGAGCTGGCTAAAGATATCCCAATCTTTTTTCTGAAAGAAGAAATTTAATTAATGAAAACTAATATACAAAAAAATGCATCAGAAAAATAATATAATTGTTGTTATAAACCAACAACTTATTAATCAGCTAGATAACTGTCCATGAACCATGAGTCCAACAAAGAGCAATAATCATCTGTAGAATCATGATGGACGAACCCAACATGGCATTGTCATATAAAACAACAATTATTTTGCAAATTGTTGCTGAAAACCAATCGGTTCTGCTACACATAAGAGTCCATTTTCCCAACATCAAATAGTAGAAAGTTGTCTCTGTGTATGCTCCAATACAATTGATGGAAATGCAAAACTGTTGTATCATATCGATGTCATTGCATTCGACAAATTCACTGCCAACCATTTACCATCAGAAAATTCATCAATAACAATTTTCCATCGGGTGAATTTGTCATGATGGTGAATTTCCCCATCGTGCTTTCATTAGAATTTTTTTTCCCTATCTTTCTATTTGCATATACATCGGAATGTTTCTTGATCTCACTAACAAAATTATACAAAGAAGGTTTTGTATCTATTTGGTTTCGTAGTTATTCGAAGCCATATTATTAGAAGTGGGTTTGAATCCTATATATCTTTTTATCTAAATCTCTTGTACTTTCCTCATTGTTATATAGGTGAAGTTATCTTAAACTAGATATTTGTATATAGTTTCATACAATAGATTCTTGTGAAAGCTCTACAACTTCAATTTAGAGAATAAATATTGTATACAATTTGTAACTTGATATCTAGAAATGTAATTTAAATTTGGTTCTCTAGCATGTCCTAAATTTAGATAGTAGCCACACTTACTTTCTACAAAATAAGGTATATAGTATTTAGCTTCAAGTAGTTTGATTTCTCATTTGTAATTTTGTACATATATAATCTTTAACCTTACTCATCCCAGGAGATGACTACTACTCCCCATGTCCCTGAGATTATCCAACCCATGGTGGCTGACTCATGTGCATCCGTTAATAGTCCAAAGAATGTTGGAATAGATGCCGCACACCTCGATGCGACCATATCAACCAGTTGCCAAAGCATAGTCCACCAATTTAAGGACATTTGCCAGTCATTGCCCTCAGTTCAAGATGTCGACATTGAACAATTGTAGGAAACACTTCCTTGTTTCGAAAGAGCTGCACAAAATTGGAGGGTCTATGCACTTTCCTAAGAGAAATATTTTATGACCGCCACTACCAACAAGATGGAATGGCTGCTCTGGTGCATGCATATGAAACATACCTCCAAAATATGTGATAGTTTAGTTTAGCTTGCTACTATTTAACCTTTGTACAAATCCATAATTTTTTGATATTAGTCCAATCAGAATGCGTATACTTTGATGCTATGTAACTAACAAATACATATCCATGTACATAATATGTGCCATTTTCTCACATTGTGTGTACTTTTCCTGTATATTGCTCAATATGTAAGTGCCTTTCAAATTACTATGATCACTATCTATTGTAACTACCACAATGTCTACTCTTAATCTATGTAATCTATTGCATAGCAACTTTGAATTACTTGCTCTCTTCTAAATTATATTTGCACATCCTTTTAATTTAGTTCTATGATGTTCTTGTTCAATTTCGTATGCTTCTCACCTTATGGTATTAGGCTAGCAAATACACCTACACTTTTATTCTATGCAATTAGTTGCTTACTTCTAAAGTTTGAGCTAGCCCATGCTTTTTTAGTCTACAAACACTACAAATGCATCTTACTTCACTTTTTTTTCCCTACAAAACAAGAGATTGCCACAAAACCTTAAAATCACATCTTATGCCATACAATGGTTTCTCGCATTTTCCTTTGCATTTTTTTTAGGCATTGCTTATGCTTGCTACACATAGTAAACGAAAACTTACTTCCAATTGATGCCTATTATAGATCACAAATCCTATACATGAAATACAATCTAACAAAACCTCCTTGCACCTTCTCCAAGCCCCAACAAATCCAAAGACTTTCATACTTGAATAAAATCTTTCAATTTAGTTCATACGAAAGGTTGTACAGACCAGTTTGCATTTCTTGATTACTACTATAATTTGTTTTGATACCTAAATTCCATACTCACTTTGCTTGCAGGCCCTCCACTTCCACTATCTTCGACTATTGTCATGTCTACTTTAACTACAAATGCCATTGCCGACATCCTTTCAGGCATTCCTGATGTTGATCCCTTTCTACAAGTTGCATCTATCGACCCCATTCAACAACCACAACCTACGCTCCCCAAGTATCGTATTCAACTATCAAATGGAACACACACACACCCTACATTGCTGCCCACGCAGTTCAATGAGCTTGTTTTGGAGGAGGCTTTAGTCAAAGGCTCTATTGTCCACCTCAAAGAATACATCTGCAAAAAGTTTCACAAATTCACGTACGTTCACAATTACCTTCTTTAATTTGGTTCCTCTTCTTTACACATGTACATAGCATTCACTTTCAATTTGTCCTTATCATTGTAGGGCTATTGTAATTCATAGCTTGGAAGTCATTACAAACAATGCCTCAATCATTGGAGCTCCAACTGTGATTAATGAAGCTACAACTTGTATGCCCTCTAGCAGCTCTCTGGGTTCGTTGTCCAGTAGTCCAAATCCCAACACCTCACTCAATACACTTGAACCACATCCCATTGCATCCTTGACCCCAAACCATAAAAATTGGTCCATAGAAGGTCGTGCCTTGAGTAAGAGCCCAATTCATCATTACAAGAATGCAAGTAATGATGGGAAAGTTTTTGGCTTCGATTTTGTAGATACC
The DNA here is from genome assembly GCA_007258455.2 of Sequoia sempervirens. Lineage (NCBI taxonomy): Eukaryota > Viridiplantae > Streptophyta > Pinopsida > Cupressales > Cupressaceae > Sequoia > Sequoia sempervirens. The sequence goes on from VDFB02000003.1 coordinate 247,108,949, forward strand.
GTCGGATCTGAGATACATGTAACTTGCTTTAATGAACTTGTAGACAGGTGCTACGATGTGATAGAGTCTAATAACACTTATGTCATCTCAAATGGTCGTATCAGAGTTCGAAACACAAAATACAGTAGCGGTCACAACCCATATGAATTATTCCTACACAGCTCCTCAACCATCAATACATCCACTTGCATAGAGTCCGTAATACCCACCCACAACCACCATATTAAAACCATTGAATCATTGATGTCATTACCCATTAACTCCTTGTAGATGTCATTGGTGTCCTTCTATCTATCTCTCCAGCATCAACCATTCGCAAAAGGGATGGCTCTGAAACAATAAAGTGTACAGCCACAATCATGGATATGTCAGGCCGAACCATTGATATCACACTTTGGGGTAGCCATTGCCAAATCGTAGGGAAGCAACTAGCTGGCCTTCCCCTCCAACCCAACCCACCAATTATATTGATCAAAAGTGGTCGGATAACCTCATGGTCTGGAAAATCTATTGATACCATCTTTCCTACAACCATTGTAATCAATCCTAACTTGGTTGAAGCCTCAACATTGCAAACATGGTATGCCAGTATAGGGATTGGCCTTCCTTGCCTTTCCCTCTTAAAGAGTCAAGTATCAACCGACAAATTTGAAAATCCGATTCTTATTTCAAGTATTGTGAATCCAACCTCTCTTGAAAAACAAAATATTTGTGTTAAGGCCCATATCACAAAGCTCCACTTAGACAATTTTTACTACTTGTCTTGCCCTCAAATGGTTGACAACAAAAAATGTAAGAAAAAGGTTCTACAAATTACCCCAAGTGCTTTTAAGTGCCCCAAGTGTTCTGCAGAGATGGCTACATGTGATTTTAGCTACATGCTAAAGATGGACTTGCAAGATGAGACATGTCATCTTCTTGATGTCACTGCTTTTGAAGAACCAGCAACAACGTTGTTTGGAGTTTGCGTAGAAGATTTGCAGCTCCTACTAGCAGAACCTAATGGTCGTAGCCAGATTTTGCAACCAATTCTCAACCACGAGTTCCTGCTAGCACTGTCCATCCAATCAAATACTTTCGGTGGCCGTGAATCTCAAAGCATTGTTATTATAGCTATTAAGCGCGCTTAGATTTTCTATTGTACTCTTTTCAAGTATGCTTATTGCATCACGTATAATTATCCGCTTTTTGTAACCACATCAAACAATCAAAAGAAAAAATTACTTTTTGCAATATTGAATTTGAAAAACATATATACATCTTTCCATATATACATGTTTCATGGTAAATTTGGAGTTACCACTATTTAGTAAGCTTTTCCATTGTACAATTGCAAACTATTAAATTACATATGCCATCACCATTTAGCGGTTACCGTAATTCCATTTGCACTTAATACATTTGCGTTTTTATCCCTTTCAAGTTTCAGGACATTTACTATAGCACAAAAAAAACATAAACAAACATTTATTCATTCGTATATTTTGTTGTTTCAAACGATCCCAAACAAAAATGGTTTCCTTTCAATTGATGCTTACACCAACCAATGCTTTCATATGGTTGTGAATGTTTTTCTTAGAAAATTGACATTATTGCATCCATTCGGATACCTTTAACCTTCAATATTTTAGTCTTCTCAAATACAAAATTTACTTCTAATTTCCAACATTTTTATGTAAACTTGCAGCAATTTTTAAATGGATTTGGAAAACTCAAGATTGCAACAAAAAAGAGCACGCCGTAACCAACAAGAGCGCACCCGCTACCATGAGAAGAAAGACGTCATCAATACAAGAAGACGACAAAGGAAAAAAAGCATGGCTAATGACACTTCCACTTCCACCCTCCCATCCTCTGCTACACCCTCCCACCTTCAACTTGACAATACTAGAACACAAGCACATACAGAAACCTTGGCTAATGCCACTTCCACTTCCATACTCCCATCCTCCGCTACACCCTCCCCTCTCGATCCAACTCCAAAATTTGGTCAAACCTTCCTTGCTGCTAGATCTTCCTTTCATTCTACGCTTGAAAAACTTTCAATCATGTCAACTTGTATAGTTTGCATGGAAAAATATCCAGGTATTAAGACAAAACTAGTACTTGGAATACCTACTTGCTATAGATGTGCAGCTGAAAAAAATGGCAATCGGTTCTCCAAATGGAATAACATGGATCTTGGTGAACAACCTCCATGTTTACGAAGACTAACTCAAGTTGAAGAGATGCTAATAGCTAGAGTCAGCCCAATCCTTCAAGTCACCTATGCAAAAGGAGGGCAACTAAAATATACTAGGCACACTATTAGCTTCCCTCAAGATATCTCTATGATTGCTACCCACTTACCTAGACTTATAGATGAACTAGACATCTTATTAGTTAATAGAAAAAACATTGGCCAACAAGACTATAGCTTCTATGTGAGTAGAGGTCGTGTATACGAGGCCCTACATTACAAAACCTCACATGACCCATACTATAGAGATGTACAATTAGATGTGGCTGCTTTAGCATGTCTACCAAGTGCTCCCACTAACATTGCCGACCTCCTATCTGCAACTACCACAATTACTAGCACCCCACCTACAAGCTCTAACCTTAACGATACTACAACCGTCAACCCTACTGAAGAAGACATTCAGCCCTCTACTTCCTTTGTAGCTAACCTTCCCCCAACACACACAGAAGTCGAAGAATTGCGTTCTTTATTGCAATTAGGTCAAGGTCGACCAACTTTATGTATGGATTGGCCACCCCTTTCACCATCACCCGTCAATGAATACACCACTGAAGGATTGTTTGTTATGGCTTTCCCAACTCTGTTTCCAAAAGGCGTCGCCGCTTTCAAGCAACAAAGCATGCAAGAAGTTAAGTTATATGAATATGCTCTCCACATGCTTCGGTACTTTGACAATAGGTTTGACCAACACCCTCGCTTTAGGTACTTCATTCTGAATATTATCATGCATCATCGCAGCCAGTCCACAGCATCAGTGTTTGTCCATAAGCACATTAATACATGCTTTCCTGCAACAATATTTGATCTTCGCCAACATTTAAAGGACCTACCAGATGACAAACTTGTTGAACAACTCATGTGCTTTGGATCGACAATCCGTGGAACACGACCATTCTGGAACCGCTGCAGAGGGGAGCTCACTGATATGGTTCTCCAAGCTGGTTGCCCAACGCTTTTCTTTACACTTAGTGCAGCTGATACAAAATGGCCTGACCTACACAGTATTATGCCATCATCGGCACCTTCAAATTTGCAAGCCGCTTATAAGTGGAGGATACAAAACATTGTTCAAAATCCACACCTTGTTGCCCAATATATGCATCTCAGATTTACTGCATTTCGTGAAGAGGTTTTGGAAAAGCTACTTGGTGCAACCGACTATTGGTACAGGTATAATATCGCTCCCCTCACAAGCTTGCATTTACTACAACTTGAATTCCTCCTAAGTTCCTAACCTTGACAAACCATCAGGTACGAATGGAAACACAGAGGCTCCGCACATATCCATGGTTTCCTTTGGCTACAAGCAGCACCTGATGTTGGGAAACTACAATGGGACAACCTTGAAGCAGTCCAAAAAGCCCTTACCTACATTGCCAGGCATGTATGTGCATGGAACCCTCGCTCACTACTATCAAGGAACCAACCAATTCATCGATCTCTTGCAGATGACCCTTGTTCAATGGACAACACAATGATCATGCAAACTAACCCTATCATCGACTACACTGAACTTGTCAACTGTGTTCAACGCCATACAAAGTGTACCTTACAAACATGCCTTCGAAGAAAGGGCCAATCCCTCCAATGTCGTTATAAAGCACCTTGGCCCATGCAAGAAATTTCCACCCTTGCCATTGATGAATCTGGCCTACCTAAATTTACCGCTGCTCGAAATGATGATCGCTTAAATCAACACAACCCATCTATCCTCTCTATTTGGAGAGCTAATATTGATTGTCAGCCTATTGTCTCCATCCATGCAGTCCTCAAGTATATTGCTAAGTATGCAACAAAAGCAGAGACCAAGTCAGAAACATACCACACTATGCTTTCTCGTATTTCAACCAATATTGAGTCTGACAAGCCTGCACCAACAGCTTTCAAAAAAATGCTTGCTGACACTCTTGTCGACCGTGATATTGGAGCCCAAGAAACTTGCCACCTCTTGCTTAAACTTCCACTCTCCCTGTGCAGTAGGACTTTTGTCTCTTTAAATGTGAACCAAAAAAGTTTTCAACGACTAGGGCTCTCATCTGAATCATCCACCACCTACCCAAGTAACATTGATGCTTACATGATTTGTCCAGTTTATTTAGAGGCTATGTCACTTATTGAGGTCACCCAAAAGTGGACCTACAAGGCATCCCGGAAGCAAAGGCAATGGAAAGAGCGCCCCATTAAAGCCATTGTTCGTGTCTCACCACGGTTCACCTCCATCCCTGCAAGAGACGACATTTGCTTCGAAGCATTTTGCTGGAGTGAACTACTTTTGTACAAACCATTCCGCAGCATTCAAAATGAGTTCGCAATGCCCAATAGTAATATTATACAATAGTGAGAGAGTTTTGCAGACAGTTACCATCCTTGGCATATTCTCCGCACGCGCTTAGAGCCTTCAGAAGATACATAATCTAGCTCCTCTTCAAATCCAGAAGATATAGTACATGAGAACAACCCATCTGAGTGGCAAGTATTATCAAGCCTCTACCCCAACGTTCCTTTTCAATTTGATGAACTAGATATGCTTGGTCGTCGTGACATTGACTTGCACCATGATTGGGGCGCCTGCAAACTAAGTCCCCAAGAACAAGTATATGCTACTATCTACATTGAATCCAGTCGCTAGACATTTGTACTCCCCCATCTTCCCACAATCCCTACCCAACTTGACCTCTCTATCCAACAAAAGAAAGCATTTGATATAGTTTTCTCTCATCTAAATTCATGTACTTTGCAACCTCCTTTACGGATGATTGTTCAAGGAACTGTTGGAACTAGAAAATCACACCTAATAAAAGCCATCCAATCTACCATCAACAGTTCATCCCAAAATTCCCCATCGCCATTACTACTTCTAGCACCTACAGGTGTAGCGGCATTTAACATCCAAGCATCAACAATCCACTCAGCCCTACGTATACCTATCAAAGATATTGCCCCCCTGCAAGGGCAAGCACTAGCAGCCTTCCAAGAAAAAATGTACTTCATTCGGTACATTTTAATAGATGAAATGAGCTTCCTTGGCCCCAGATTACTTCAAAGTATTGACATGAGGCTACATGATGCATTCCCCAACCACAACCAATTCCCATTTGGAGGACGCTCAATCATGCTCTTCGGTGACCTTGGACAACTACCACCAGTCAAGGACATTCCTATGTATGCCTCTACCTCATACGGGGGTTCTTTATGGCGGAGCTTCACAACAGTAGTAACACTAAGCAAAATATTTCGGCAAAGCGGAGAGGACCCAACGCAAGTTACCTTCCGTACCGTCCTCTCAAATTTATGAAATGCAGTTCCTACAATCAAAGATTGGTAGGTTCTTATGTCACGCTCCACCGCAGCTCTACCTTGTTCAACTCAAGCTGAGTTCTTGCCCTCAATATTTCTTTTTGCAACCAATGAAATGGTCTCACAACATAACTTGCGAATGTTATTATCTTTGGCAACACCAATTGCCTTGTCAACTGCAGAGCAACTACGAGGTTCACCAATCTCCAGCCCAGATGAAGAACAACTACAATCTAAGGTCCTTTTATGTGTTCATCAAAAGGTCATGCTTTGTTCAAATTTATGGGTGGAAACAGGCCTCGTCAATGGTGCACTTGGACAAGTCCAAGCTATCTTCTACAAGGATAGTGAACATCCACCTTCACTTCCCTTGTTTGTTGTTGTCCAATTCGAAAAATACATAGGCCCTGCTTGGGATCTCAATAACCCAAAAAATGTCCCTATTGCCCCTGTGAGTCGTGGTCTCCGTCGTCAAATTCCCCTGAAAATGGCTTGGGCCTTGACAATACACAAATCACAAGGGCTTACACTTGAAAAGGCAACTGTTGACATCGGTAACATCGACCGGCAAGGGCTTACATTCACAGCTATTTCTAGAGTTCGTTCACTAGCAGGCCTGCGAATCAATCCAGCTTTCTCCTTTCAAAGATATGCACGCATGAATCAAAGCTCTTGTGTTGCTCGCCGTAAACAAGAGGAGGCTCGCTTACTCTTGCTATCCACCGAAAACCCTTGAACACACAATGCCATTGCACATTCATGTTTTAATTCTTTCAAATTTTTTATGTGCAATTTTCTTCCAATTCTCCTGTTTCTTCATGTCAACTAGACCACTTTAACTATATGGTTAGTTTACTCATGTTGAAATGTGTGTGGGTACCCAACCTCACAATGATGTGAATATTCTGCATACACCACAATATTAAAACAAGGCAAATATATGGTTATTGTTAATTTACAAAATATTCAATAAATGGATCTTTTCTAATATACAGTTACATGAAGAGGATACCGTTTTCTTCTTCTATTTTTTTAAATGCTGCTGGTTGCCTGTTAATTAAATTTGCATAGTTATTTCCACCCGTGCTTTTAAGACTAACGGTATTTCTCATGTACTCATAATAACTCAAATTATCAGACATTTTTAAAAGTTAATTTGTTAAAGTATATGTTGCATTATTTAGTAATTGTTATGAATTGCATTGAATTATGAAAGTTTGTTTATTGTATTGAACTGCAAGTTAATGTTTTAAAAGAGCTTAATTATATCAAAGGACCAATGAAAGTACAATGATCAACTCTATATTTCACCTCTAATAACATATTTGAACTGTTAGGGAATACAACAGTCGTATCTAGAAATGTTCAAATGAATATATGACTTAACTTCAAGCTTGATTTAGCAATAGAAATTGTCGACTCCTTTATGCTCTTATGGGTGGTAAATTGGATATAATGTCATTAATGTGGTATCTTGCATATTCCAAGTTTATTCATTTATATGCTCTTTAATGTATTTGCATGCAATTATAGTGTAGCTGGGATGTTGGTCTCGAATAACATAGAAAGCAGTAGTTTGTTTAATGAAATCATTTTTTCACAAAAGTTGTCAGTGTTAACAGTGATCAGCATGTGAACCACAAAAGTTTTGGATATAGATTGTGGAGTCATACCTGTTACCCCTGTTTTTGAACTTTGAAATATCTATTCATTTCAATTAAGCTCTCACAAAGAATAGACTGCCATGGAACACTTGATGGAATATAATTTAATTGAAGGGTCATATACAGGGATGAGATCATGTGTAGCTTTTTCTTTCAGCTCAATCTTCTTATCAGGTTCTAATATTAACATGTATTTGTTTTGACAATTTATTCTACAAATTGTCCATTCAATTTCTTAGCTGACTGAAACAGAGCATTGTAATTTGCTGACTAAATGATATCTAATCTATGTATATTTAATACATTTCTTACAGTTTGCTTGAGAACAATTTGACAAATTAACTGTAAGGTGTTATTTTCCCATGAAGTTTCCTATGTTTATTATGGAAAAGTGTATACAAAATATAGGGCAAATTCAAAACTCTTAGCAACAAGCCACACAAAATCAGTTTAAGACACTTAAGATGATTAAAAATATTATACTCCCACACTCAAATTTATATTATTTGTTTTGTTGGAAGTCATAATGCTGTATACAGTTGTCATTATGAGTAAAATAAATATCGAAATGAAAATCGAGTTAGCATATTTAAAATAGCTTCTAAAACATGCAATTTGTTCAGCATATTTATGGCTAACTATGGCAGCCTTGTTATCTTTCAATCTGTGCATTTTTATTTGTTTAGCATATTTATCTTTCAATCAAAGCATTTTTATTTGTTTAACTGGCATACCGCCATATGCATACCACCATATGCAGTGCTATAACAAGCAAGAATGCAAGTCCGGATGACAGTGTTTTCCTGTCTTGTAAAGGAGTTTTCGATAGCCCAATTTTCTCCATTATTTTAGTCAATGCCCTCATGACAACAAATGCCAATAGCCTAGCCATGAAGGCACCTTCTTGCACTCAAACCTCTCTTCTACACTCAATTTTGCAACTGCCTCATCTCTTCATCCACTTTCCCTACTCTAATGAATTTACATAGATGAGACATGACCCAACAATTAGTGCCGATTCCTATACTTGATATATTAGTTCACAATGTGTATTCATGATGTATTATGCTCACTACAATGGAATTTATTATTATTGACTTCAAAAGGTAAAACAAGTAAACATTTTCAAAATACATGGGGTGCACTGCAGCTGGAGTCCCTGAAGTGTTGCTATTTTGTATATTTTGTAGCTATTTTTTTCAAATATTTAAGATTTTCAAATCTATCAAATTTTTGCCAAGTACTCTCTGACTCCAAGCCTGCGAACTATGCTCTTAAGTTGTTAACAATTCCTTGATGGCTCTGCTTAACGGTTATACTTGGACTCAACCTCTGACTCTTTCTGTGCAAACAATAAATATCAAATCAGTTCATGCCATAGCTATTAATAGAGATGGAAACCTCAGAAATGTATGCTGACAAAATCAAACCATTATCCCCTCTGTCTGCCATTCATTGCCTACCATTGGAGGAGAAAGATGAAATTTTTTTTATCCTAATTCACTTTTATATTTGATGCAGAAAATTCCAAAATGGTGGTTCTGCTACTACTGAATATGCCATGTTTCTTGGACTGTGTATGGTCTAATTGCCTCACAGTATGAAGAATTCAACTGTGTTTTTTTCATTTTTATATTTGATGCAGAAAATTCCAAAATGGTGGTTTTGCTACTACTGAATATGTCGTGTTTCTTGAACTGTGTATGGTCTAATTGCCTCACAGACCAATTACAAGTGACTGGTGAAGGTTCCAAACCACTAAATCAGTTTGTGGACGATTATTTTGGATACAAGCATGATTTCTTAGGTAGATTCCTTGTAGTTTGGATAAAAGCACGATTCGCTGTAGCATGCTACAATAACTCTACATAAGTTTTTACCATAAACATTCCAACTCATTCCCTTCGACTATGGAAATTTCATGTCTTTAATCTGACATTTGTTTGGTACTAGCAATGCTCTCCCCTGTTATTTATCTGTAAGCTGTTATTTTTCCATGAAGTTTTCTATGTTTATTGATGTTTATTGTTGGAAGTCATCATGCTGTACACAATTGTCATTATCAGTAAAATAAATATCAAAATGACAATGGGAATGAATAAGCTTCTGTCCATATTTATGTTGCCTTTTTATTTATCTAATACAATATTCATAATATTAAAATGGATTTTCCGCATGTAAAACAATTCAACAAAATAAAAAAACTGCTTTATTTTATTACTACAATAATAAATCTGCCTCCACAACTCTTCGGCCTACCAATTGCACACCAAGGTGCATTAGCTAGTTTATATGGCGTGGGGAGGAGAAAAAAGGGTAGAGTCCGCAGGCAAAATATTACGGAACCCTAGTTACAGTGGTAACACAAAACCGACGCGGCAAAAAAAACGAAGGGAATAACAGTGTAAAGTGATGGACGGCCAAAATAAATGAAATGCATTAACCGGCGTCTATCTTTTAAAAGCTTTTGTGCAACGCGAGCTTTTCAGGTTCATTTGTTTTTGGAATGGATTTGATTTTTTCTTCACAGCTTATCGGAATTTCATGTTTTCATTGCAGAGTAAGGGGAATGAATAGTTTCGATGTTAGGATTTAAGAGCTACTCACGCGCCTCCTTCCGTTCAATGTCAATGCAGGCACTCCGTCGTATTTCCACGCTCAACATGTCTACCAGTGTAGGGCCTCTATTTTATTCTGTATTTTTCCAGAACTTGTTTCCCCCTGTTTGAGTAACGCTGAATGCAAAAACCTCGCACCATTCCTCTTATTCTTTTGCTTGTTTATTTAGCTACTCCATGTAGATGAATAATTTGAATCTTCTTCGTTGTGCAGGAAACCGTTGATTCTGCAGTTAAGGATATTTCAGTAGCACGAGTTGACCATGAAGTTGATAGTCCAAATGCAAATAATGATTCGACAAGCAATGAGACAAAAAACAATGTCAAGGGAGAGAAGAAAAGCAAACCAAAAAAGGCTCCAAAGGCGAACAGCGAGGTTCAGAAGCCTATAGGTGAGAACTAATTTTCTCTTAATTTAGATGATTGTTTTCTGTAGGTTTTTAGCATCGTTTCTTTTCACCAGATTTATCACTAAACTCATTTGTTGGAATTAATAAGTTTGGATTGTAAACACTGTGCCTTTGGCCCTTTTTGCAGCCAAAAAGAAGGAAGTGAAGAAAGATACTGGTTTGGGGCTTTCGGTTAAAAAAGATGAAAACTTTGGAGATTGGTATTCTGAGGTATTTTGGTCGTTTTCAGAAGTTACTGTTAATTTGTACACAGATGGTCGTTCTCAGGAACCAAGCAAAAATGATTTCACCTAATATTAGTAAAGGCTTTTCTGAACATGCTTACTGGATCAACAGCTTTTAATTATTTGGTATCTAACTGTTAGCTTTAGGTGGCTCATATTTCTTCTTGATTTTTAGCAAGCTTTTTATTCCTTTGAATATTTGTGATATACTAGCTGTTTTTTTTGTTATTTAGGCAATTCCATATTCTTTATTTGCATTAATATCTTTTTTTTGTTAGTGCAGGTCGTTGTTCAAGGTGAAATGATTGAATATTATGATGTGTCTGGTTGCTACATCCTAAGGCCCTGGGCTTATTCTATATGGGATTTCTTAAAAGTATGTACCTCATTTCGAATTTTAATTATTGATGATCACAACCAATAGAAATTTATTTTTCATGGTTATTAAATTAAGTTACCAGTTTGGGTTCAGGTATGTTGGTATGGCAAAAGAATTGGTTTGGGTACATTTTGGGCACATCTGTACACAAGAAATATATAAAAATCATCAATATGTACATATTTTAGCCTAATAGCAGGAATTTAGCTCAGATAGCCACATATATACATGTTTAAAGTTGTTTTGAGGTCCAATTTACAGTTAGGATTTCAGACTGGCTGGTCAACCTATGAAGACCAAAAAGCAAAAACAAGAAAAAATGTGAAAAAAAATCAGAACATGCCCCTACACATACCCAGAACTAACTGGATGCAGGTACAAACCTGAAACCGGATCAGGGTGTTTTTCCCTGCAAACCAGCAAGAGAGTTAGCAAACACTAACAAATTGTAGAATATAAAGTTAAATTTTCAATTAAGTTGATACTGTATGAAGTAATTGTTTTTTATAGGGTCAATCATTTACAAGATACAAAAATCTGAAAAGCAAGAGCTTATCAGAGAAAAAACCACATCATCATTGGTGAATGTATGATTATCATTAAATATTAAAGTCTTCCATCCTAGTCAGAATAATCAGCGATCTAAAGGAGGGTATCTAACTTATACTGCCAGTTACACATTTAAAGAGAGGGCCTAAAAAACTCTTTGATAACAGCTTTAGTCTTTTACATATCTTCATAGAATACAGTCTTGGGACTAGCTATTTATCAGAAACAACATAAGGGAACTAGGTGTCAAAATGTGGCTGCCTACTGGCCTACTCCTGTAATGCAATGCCCACATATCTCGATAAAAAATTAGCTGCCATTAAGAGTCAATTATTTCAACCAAGGATCCCAAGCTCTTGGCAGCACATTGCGAGCCACATTTCTTAAGATTTCATTGTCTCTTGCAATACGAGGAAGATAATTGGGCTCTTGAAGGCTCTTCCTTGCCATGCATTTTTACCTCCCTTCACTTGAACCTTCAGCCTTTTGCAGATAGCGTCAATATTCTTTCCCTACACAACTTTTTTCTTTAGCATTCACTTTCTTTGACTGCCACATTTTCTCAATGGACTCCATGATTACAATCTCCAGCTGTTGCATTGCCTTGGAATTGTAAATGTCTTGCTAGCTCCAAAAAGAACAGTTTTCACTCCACTAATGTGTGTAACCTTCTAATTATTTAGTCTTGGAGTGGACTGACCTAGATCCTGCATAACTAGTAACACAGTCAACTGAAGCACCAGCCCCCTGGTGAGCCAAAATTTAAGGTTGGAACAGGTTTATGATCAGCCATTTAACAACTTTTCACTGTTAGTTCCTTCAACAAAAGCTTTTTTACAAACTTCCGTTGCCTGCTCTATAGTATCTTGATGGTTGCATCCAAATTGATGCCTTCATCAAGGAGATGAATCAACTTCAAATCCAAGCAGTTTATCATCTTTCTGCTCTACTCTTTGATGGTGCAGCCAAAAAATTATTTTCTCGTTTCCAATTTTTAGCTTTTAAGAATGCAGAGCCTGATCCCATGCTAGCTATTCTTTATCATCAAAGTCCATGGGAGAACAGTGAACCCATAGCATTCTGTAAACTAGACAGTGACTTAATGTACCATGCATAATCTGTACCATGTTATGTATCAATCCCCCAACTCTGATGTAAATTGGCTGTCTGACTTGTAGGAGTTGTTGATTCAACCCACAAGACCCAGAAATCATCTGCAAGCAATTATTCATCACAATAGAGAAGATCAAAAAAGCAAGAATGTGCTCAATAAGCTTGACAATTGTATTGATGCAAATATCCTGAATGAATTATAATGTAGAATCAATCCTTATGAAAAGGAGATATAAACCCTAGATCTAAACCCTAGGTGAGGAGTAAATTAGCCTCTGACAAGTGTCACCATCTTATGCAATGAGACATGTGCTTTTATTAGCCAAACTAATAATTAAAAATGCAATTCCTAAGTTTAGCTTAAGTGAATAAAGTAAAAAGTGATCTGCTTAATTAATTAATTAGATGATTAGCCTATTATTCCAACACTCCCCCTCAAGATCAACTTAGGGAGTAGCTAAAAAATTGATGAAGGATGCATGGATGAATGGATGAAAGCATGAATGGGTCCCGGCTACCAAGCCATGTTAGGTACCCATGTACAAATAAAAGAAAATATATCTCTCATAAACGAGGAAAAGGAAAAAACTTAGTCGGACAAAACTCCTCCCCAAAAGGAGAGAAAAAGATACAATCAAGTGATGAAAGATGGAGGACTCCATGATACCCCCCCAAGTACACCATCCATCACATATATACATTACAAATGCCCCACCATAAGAGGGAAAGGAAGAGACAATTAATCCCCCCTAGAATGAAGAAGCTCCAATGTCGATGAAGAATGCTTGAAAACAAAAGATGACCCAGTGTCTGCAAGCAACATGTTTTCCCTTGGGAAGAAACAAATACATAGGCTAATGAAGAAGCCACTCCATGTCCAACTGGAAGGAGAAAGGATGAAGTCTCAACATGTGTGTTTGTGAAAATTGATTAGGAGTCTCGAAGCTTGAATAAGCCACAACATAATCATGGTCAAAATCAACCAAGAAACATGATAAATCAAGTGAATGAGGAAACTCATGAATGCCAATCTCCGAAAACAATGAAGATGGGATAACAGCTGTGTTGAAACTATCATCAAAGAGGAGAGAAACCCCCTCAAGTGTGTCATCCAAATCTGCAGTATGAGACTCCACAAACAAGTTAGAAATTCTTGTCAAATATTCATCCCACAAAGCAAAATCTGAAAAACTATGATCATCCGGCTGAATAGAAGCACCGATAGCTGAAGAAGCAGGAGGTGGAGGAGTAGGAAGCTTAGCATTGGTCTCTAGAATACAAAGGTGTAGATGACCAAACTTCTCCTCACAAACATGATTCACACGTGATGAATGAGTGTGATATGCAATCAAAGGAACATTATCTGCAGCTGAAGCAAAATGTGAAAAGGAATACAAACACGATGAATGATCAACCATCCTGATAGCAATGATATCCGTAGTCTCCAAGTCCCTTATGTAGACTTCATCAGGAGTGAACTCAACTGTCTTAGCTTGTCCACTATGAGTAACTTGATAAATAGAAAGGATATTTGATGTCAAAGAAGGAACACAAAGTACATCATTAAGAGTTCCATCCCCCATATCAATAGAACCTTTCCCACATACCTTTATAAATGTATTGTTACCCATCAAAATATTAGGTGAATCACAAAGCTCAAATAAAGAGAACATACCCATAGATGATGCCATATGATGAGAAGCACCTAAATCTAGAAGCCATCTGCAGGATTGAGGATGTGTGGATGCAGTGAGAGCATGGCCTTTCATTCTATGATCATCTATCTTGTCACTCCCATTAGCAATTCTTGCAATACCTGTGTGTGTAGAAGATGATGATTGAGAAGAAAAGGATGATGAACTTGTAGATTTAGAAGGCAAAGAAATGTTATGTTCCTTTAGAAGTTGCCTCATTTCATCTAACTCTTTTTTGTAACAAGTTTGTTCACCAAGCCTTGTTTTTTTACAATAACCACATGTTGGGAAATCCTTCTTAGTTGTGTTCCCCTTTGAAGAGGATGAAGAATCAATGGAATCGTGTGATTGAGATTCCTTGTGCCACTCCTTGTGCTGCTCCTATGACTTGTGTTTTTGTTTCTTTCCTTTGCCATTTGAAGCCTTTTGATATTTGGTGCCTTGTGATGCAATAAGTGCCTGCAATGTGGAAGACTTCAACTTGCCCATTTGAATCAACTTAGCTTGTTCCCGAGTGAGAGATAAAGCAAAGTCATCAAGAGATGTGTAATGACTGCCCCTATTTTTTTTTTGTTTTTCACTGATATGCTGATTGTGTTGGTTTGAGAATGTTTGATTGTTTGTTTCAAGTGTCAATCAATGTTTGCATACATAGAATGATCATAACATGAAATACATGAAAATAACATGAAAGAAGTGCTTACAAAGATAACTTTCAGACTTTGTATTGCTCAGAACAATAACAGAAATTTTCAGTCTCTAATATGTTCATTACAAACTCAGGAAAATAGCAGTCAGACCTGTTTTGAAGCTCATAACAGCAGATAAAGAACTCCACTTTTTAATGAACTTCACCAAGGTAAATGACAGTCAAATCCTTGCCTTTTTTCAGTGCCAAAGCCGCACTAACAGACTGCATTGACAGTCCTCAACATTACCATACTGAAATTTGGAGATGACCCTCAAACTGGGCGACTGGCTGAATAGGGCGATTTGCTCTGTAAAAACAGTGCATGCTCAGAAAAATCATGTAAACACTTGTTTAGTGGCGCCTTGATGAGAAGCACCCATAGAAACAATACCCATAAGGAATACTCAAGCCATTTGGAAGATATGATCTGATAACCACACCCAAATCACACCAAAATGCCTAGAAACCTCTGAAACCACCTCAAAACCACTCCCAAATCACACCAAAATGAAGCCACGCTTTCACAAGCCAAACCCAAACACCAAACCTCAAGAGTATTCAAATATCTTCATGTTTCGTGACTGAAAACTGAGAATATTGAAGCTCTAAAGTGATCCCTTAATGGAACCACGCCCCAACCAGCTAGGGTAGGTGTTTCACTACTGAAACCAGCTTCCAATTGTAGAGGGTTTCTGTCCTCAACAATGAACTGCAGACCTCTGGTGTAAAACCGGTAGCATCTTGTTATGCATCCACTTTCAATATAACTAAATGAGGTGCAAAAAGAGATAATATAGGTTCAATGAGGAATTAGGGCGACTTAGGTTTGAAACTCCACTTTCCCCTCCAAAGACTATGCCTTTTTGCCTTCACTTTTATTTTTAAATTCATTTTAAACTTCATATAACTCCACTTAGGCGTCCCCCTTATCCAGCCTTCAAATCTGATTTTGTTGCTTTAAAAACAACTTAAGTTCATTAACTAGGCGCCAAGGTACAAGTCAATGTCCCCTTAGACCCTCAATAATAAGTTATAAAATAACTTTATTTAAATATTACAAGAGAGGAAAAACAAGCACTAAAATAATTAGACCTTAGCAACCCACGCCAAACTGAAATGACACTGTTGAAGTAGCCTGACCTGGACTAGCTTTCCATAAATAGACACTACTAAAAATAGTAAGAAACACTGAAAACTCAAACTGGTATGAAACTGATATGCAAAGCGACTTACTATAAACCGTAAGTGTTGGACTTGGCCCTTTGCTAAAAATAGAACGTCAACTTCGAAAAAATCCATAGAAGGATTGGAACTGAGTTCCCTTACCAACACCATTTAGCCTACAGGAACTCTAGAATAGGTTAAAGGTTATATCCACAACTTAGAGGCTAGGAGGGGACATTACAAGACGACATAGTGAATCTTACCAAGAGCATCCTTCGTGGCATAAAAGGTAGATACAAAAATTGAATAATTTGGTCCAAGCTTGGAAAAAATGGAAAGTATCAACTGAGAGTCCTCTTTTTGAATACGACATTGAGTCAACTGCAATTTGAGAGATTTGAGTTTCGTGAAGAAGTCCTGCATGTTGTCAAAATCTGAAGGATTTAAGTCAATAATCCCATTCTATAATTGAAATCCTCTCATAGTATCCTACTTTCCAAACAAGGACTCTAATTGAGTCTAGATTTGATTGGGTGTGGTGCAAGATTCAACATTAAAGAGAAGATTAGGAGACATAGACATCCATAATGTCCCATAAGCCTCATCACATCTGTTAAACCATTTTCTCTTCTCAACAACACCTATAGGTTTAACTTCTATACCCATGGTCACTTTGTACAACCCTTATTTCTTTAGCTGAATTTCCATTTGTTCTTTCCAACCATAATAGTCAAATGAAGTAATGGGAGCAATGTGATTTGGATCTATGATTATTTGATATAAAAAGTATAGAAATGAAATGATGCAACAATGTATACCTTCAATGTGAAAAAAAAATCCCTTTGACCCCAAAAAAAAAGCCTGATTTGCACGTTTTTCAGGGGAAAAATTGAAAAAAGAAAACCTGAGATCTGATGAAAATAAGTACTTGGTAAATATTTTGGAAAAATAGTTTTGAGATTTGTGTAGAGGACGAAATCAACTTTCCAATGCCACTTGAGTCATGAAAATTTGATATACCAGTCAAAAGGTATGGCTGCATGAGTGAAAATAGCTTGATCTGACTTCAAAGGCCTTTAGAATTAATTAGAAGCAGAATTTGGAAAAATGGCTTTAGATCTGGAATAGACTTGGAACCAGCTTTCTGATGATATAAAGTTTTCAAAAATCGAAGATCGTACACTTGATTTACTGAAACTACCCAATTTGGCCCTCGGGGAGCACTAGGGGCTTAAAAAATAGCCCCTAGTCAGATGTGCGACAAGGGGGCTAGGCACAAGAGTTGTGTCGAAGCCCTTGGTTGTCGATATGACCACAAGGTTAACGGATGGAGCCCTCTAGGGTTGGCGCATGGGGTGGCACAACTAAGTGGAGGTGGTGTGATTTGGCGGCATCACCTAAGAGGAGCTGTGCTTATACTACATAGAATATTCTTGAGAATATTCCAAAAATGCCGTTGACTAAAAAAAACAAATTGCTAGTGATTTTTAAAAAAAAATTTGCTGCTCCAAAAAAATTTTAATTGGACTTTTTTTGCCTGAATTTTTAAAACTTTGCAAATTTTTTTTCACGCTTGTGCAGCCATTAATGGCGCCTACACCAATACGATTGTATGGCTGTTCACAACTATACAGATCCATACATAATTTTTCACCTCAAAAAACATTGCACAAAAAATGTGCCCAAATTTCAACTTCTCTGTTTTCCATGAAATGAAAGTCAATCTATAGGTTTTCAGCCATTGCAGATGCAACAACGAGGTCAGTTTCATTCCAAGACACCAAAAATTCACTCAAGGCCTAATCTCTTAAAAAATTGAATAGGGGTTTGCAGATCTAGTGCGCTCTGATACCATGTAGGAGTTGCAGATTCAACCCACAAGACCCATAAATCACCTACAAGCAATTAACTATCACAATAGAGAAGATCAAAAAAGCAAGAATGTGTTCAATAAGCTTGAGAATTGAATTGATGCAAATAACCTGAATGAATTACAATGTAGAATCAATCCTTATGTAAAGGAGATAGAAACCTTAGATCTAAACCCTAGGTGAGGATTAAATTAGCTTATGACAAGTGTCACCATCCTATGCAATGAGACAACATGTGCTTTTATTAGCCAATCTAATAACAAAAATGCAATTCCTAAGTTTAGCTTAAGTGAATTAAGTAAAAGGTGATTAATTAATTAATTAGATGATTAACCTGTTACTCCAACAACTCTCAACAAAATAATGCTCATTATTCATAATTACCATGAATAAGAAAATTGGGTGCATGATAAAACATGGGAAACCCATTTTATTATTGAAAGCAAAAGGCAGATTAGCTTTTACATATATTCACTTACCATTGACTCATTCCCAAAAAATATATTTTTAGAGGATAAGTTGAGACCTAGTCATCGAAAAAGGTGGGGCTTCCATGGTTCTAAAGATTTGTATTACTTAAAACAGGACATAATTCAATCTCGACAACAATAGTGTCCAAAAATTCCCATTTATATTGTAGGCTAAATACAAATTACCCTATATGGAAGTTTCCACCAACTTTCAAAGGAAGAAAAGCTCATAGTCTTGGATTTCCTGCCATATTTTACAACAATTAAAAAAATAGTTGGTTCATTCACACAAACATTAATCCTCATAAAGCAAGAAACGAAGTTTCACTTGGAGAACTGTACAGATAATTCTCACGTGGGAAAAATTGGAGAAAACAATCCAGAGAAGACAAGAGACAAATAACAAGCTTGAATACAAAGAGAAAATCATGAACAAATAGAGGAGGATAAGCAGGTACTAATGCATGTGTTGAGTGAAGGGTTTACTGCCAAGATCTTGCTCTACAAAGTTGTGAAAATGATAACGAGAAGGGTGCTTAGAGGTGTAATTAATCCTCACACAGAAGAAGGCAGCTATCATGTGGAGGAATGAAATACATTTGCTCTTTCATGATTTTTTACAACTGATCTCAACATTATTATATGGGGGATGATCAATGGGAAGAGTTTATTAGAATATAAGATACGAGATGGGGATCAGAAGGGAGGAGTTATGATAGAGAGCATAGGACCTTTAGAATCATTTAGGTTCAGCCTCAAGTTTGTACAAAATAGAGATGATCTCAAGTGCTAACTAGGTTGAGACAATTTTATTAATACAACAAAAAAAGAATTACAAAGTTGGTGGTGGGTGTGCATAGATTGTTTTCCTTTACTTATAGAATTTGCTGAAGGAAGGTGAAAAACTAAGGGAAGCAAAAGAGCTTGACTCCTTTCATTCTTTATTCCACTCACACAAGGTGACAGAGTTATGTTTTGTGTTGTGCTCCGCATGTCTTCATGGTTGAAGATGTGCTTGTGCGGCTTGGATGAGATGTTCAGAGGTGTTATATCCAAAGTTTCAGGTTTTGGATCATGTGGCAGTGGAAGATGTGTTTGACAGTTTGTTTGCCTATGAAGAAGGTTCTCTGGGAGAAATGGAATTGCTTTGCATTTCTCCGCGTTTAGGTTTCTTGTCTTGTGGATTTGGGAACGTGCTAATATTGTTTGTATCTACCTTCCCTTGGAGTTGTGTGTTAAGTTGTTCCGCAAGGTTGGTTAGTGGGTTGTATGCCTGTGGTAGTGTGGTTGGTTGCACAGGATAATAGTATTCTCAGTTGCATTTGGTTGCAGTAGTGTTGTAGAATATTTTTATGTTGGAATATTTTGGGATGTTGTGTAATGTTTCTTCATGGTCCGTAGGATGTTTCTGGACCTGGTGAAGAGTGATTTGATTGTTTGGTAGTGTTAATACAGGTTTGGTTGACTTGGCGTGTTAGCGTTACTTGTGGATGTGTTTCGTGGTTTGTGGAAGTGTGTCGGTGTGGATTTGGGTCCTACATAACATTTGGCATGGTCTTCCTTCATTTCTTTCCACCGTAAAAGTGTTTGGTGTCGACCTATTTGTTGGTTGCATGTTTGAGTTGCATATGCTTCATTGAGGCCGACCTAAACAAGGTTGTTTGAGGTCGTGGAGGATATGTATGCAAGGCTACCAGATGCAGTGAGCAGAAGGTGTCTACATTTTTATTGTACCAAAAGTTACTGGAGGCAGTGAGCTGAAGGTTGTGGATGGTGTTGTTGTGGCGGATCTTGCTGTTGCTTTGAGGTAGTGAACCTCTTTATAATAGTCTTCTTCTATTCTCTTCTATTTTGGATAGTGAGTCCTTTGGGTAGTGAGCCCTTGACAGTGAGCCTATTGTATTTGGTGTTGTTATTCATATATATGTGAGTTAATCCTCACCGTGGTTTTTCCCTGATTAGGGTTTTCCATGTAAATCTAGTGTTCTATTGTGTATGGATGTTGATGTGTTGATGTTTCAGTTTGTTTACATTCATGTTGATGCATAATAAGGGTTTGATGATTTTAATGTACAATTGATTGAACTACCCCTGTAGTTGTCTCGTATGTCTAACAATTGGTATTGGAGCTGTGGTTCCTTGGAAGAAGCTTAACCGCTTGAGGTAGATCCGATGGCGCACATGAATGGTATCAAGGTCCCTATGTTTGATGGATCAAATTATGCTTTCTAGAAAGCCAGGATGCAAGGCTTTCTTGTCTCATTAGGGTTTAGTGTTTGGAAGTCAGTTGAAATTGGATACACTATGCCTACTACTCATTCGGCAAGTGATGATGACATTAGAGATTATGAGAATAATGGCAAAGCAAGGAATGCTATCTTGAGTGGACTTTTTGATTTAGAACTTAAGAAGGTGATAAGCCTCAAAACTGCTAAAGAGATCTGGACAAAGTTGCAAAGCATTAATGATGGAGATGATAAGGTCAAGCAAGCAAAGATGTAGAATCTCAAAGCCAAATTTGAAACCCTAAGGATGTCAAAAGATGAAGATATTGCAAGCGACATGCTCTGGGTGGATGAAATTGTCAATGCCATCAACAATCTTGGTGGAAAACTGGAGGAAAGTGAAGTTGTGAAAAAGGTATTGAGAACTCTTCCTAAAACTTATAGTGCTAAAGTTTCTATTATTGAGGAAGCTTAGAATTTAGATAAGTATTCTAGAGATCAAATGTTTGGTGTTTTAATTGCTTTTGAATTAAGAGAGTTTGATCAAGATGCTCCAAAGAAAGAAACTACTTTTGAAGTCAGTAAGAAAGAGAATGATGATTTTGATTTAGATGATCTTGATGAGTTAGAAGCAAATTTTGTAAGAAGACTAAAAAAGGGCACTGACAAATATAGAGGTAAGTTACCCTTTAAGTGTTTCAATTGTGGAAAGACAGTTCATTATGCTTCTAAATTTCCAATCAAAGTTGCAAATGATAGACATAAAGATCATAAAGGTAAATTTGTCAAGAAGAGTTATTATGTTAAAGAAGATAGTGGTGTGTCTAATGATGAGGAATCAGACTATCTAGATGATGGAAGTGATGAATGCTTGTTCATGGCTTTAAATTTTGGAACTAATTCTACGAACCCTGAAAGATGTATGAAGGGAATTACTCGGGAAATAGGTCATAGTATTGAAGGTGTTAGAATCATATATTATTGTCTTATTATTTAATGGTCAATGTTATGTTTAGTCTTTTTTGTTGTTACTGTTTCTACAGTAATTTTTAGTAGGTACATATATTTAATATCTACAGTGCTTTATGCACTCTATAAATTGTAAGCCTTTTTTCGTGTTAATACAAGAAACTTTTTCCATTTACATGGTATCAGAGCCATAAGGTCAAAACCCTAGAAATTCGTGGACTTAGGAAAGGTCATAATTCGAATTTTTCCTGTGTGAGGGTTTCTGAGAGTCGTCTTGCTTGTTTTCTGGGTGCATGATCTGAAGAAGTCGTGCGTTTTTTCGTGCTCTTTTGGCCGTGTCTTTTGTGACGGATTTCTGTGCGTGCAATTTGTTTTTAAGCCCCTATTTTATGTGGTGCGACCTCCTTCTCTGCAACCCACGCGATTTTTGGGCGAGCGTTTTTCGTCTTTGGGCATTCTTTTTTTTTTCCTGAAATCGCGTCTATAAACTTCGCGCGACTGTATCCCATTTGTTCGCATCTTTCAAGTCACGATTTCCTTTGTTCTCTTGGTGCGAATTTTATCTGTATTTCGCTGCATTTCTGGACGCGGATTTCTGTGAAGGATTTGCGTTTCTAGATGCAATTTTCTACTCGCGTTTTTTAGACGTGTTTGCAGCCTTTTTTTTTGTGATTTCATGTTTCTTTTCTGAGCCTGGGTTGGTTGTTTTTGTCCGTACCCGTGTCGCCTAGGGTTTGGCGTCTATTTGGCCAAATTTTCGTGCAGATTCGAGCCATTTTTCTGCATTTTTCTGGTTATCAATGGCAGCCTAGGGTTCAGAAATTTTCGTCTAGGGTTTTGACCCTCTGTTTCAAGGCGAATTTTTTTTTTGATCGCAGATTCCTTTTGGGTTTTTTGAGATCTCAACTGGGTTGCTTTCAAATTTTTCTGGGTACCTCGTTTTCCTTGCCTCGAAATTTGTGTTGTCAAAATTTTCTTGTTATTCTTCCATCTTTCTGGGTTTTCAGTAAAAACTCAAAATCCGTGTTCGAGTTTCTGTATTTATGTTTTCTTTGCATTATCTTGCCTTCACCAATTTGACTGCGAGGTACGTGATGGCATCTCTCACGAACATAATGCTCGAAAGTAGCCTGAACTTCAACGGGAAGAATTACAACACTTGGAAGCAGTGCATGTTGACGATCTTTGAATATCGTTGTCTCGATCAGGTTGTCTTGGGGCACTCAACTTGACCCACTGTAGTCGAAAAAGATCAGGATAAATTGGATGAACGCAATCGGGAAGCCGTCATGCTCATCAAGCTTTCAGTCACTGACGACCAGCTGCCACAAGTGCCGTCAGGAAAAACAGCTGCTGAGGTATGGACAACCCTGAAGGATCTTCATGAAACGTCAGATAAGAGTCGTGCGTTTTTTCTTAAGAACATGCTCTTTTTCAATAATGATGGACGAGAAGAACACCACTTCCAAGAGCATCCCAAGATCAAGGAGATTTGCGACACCGGAAGCCATTGGTCGAAAGATGGAGGAAGAGGACATGGTCGTCATTACTCTGAAGAGTTTGCCAAAAGTCATAATGAGCATTTCATTGAGACGCTCAATATTACTTCAACCAATGTTGACCTGAAGTTTCCAGACTTGTGTAACAAGTTCTACAACAGGATCGTTGGAGACAACAGTTTGGAAGCAGTGCAGTTGTCCTCCACAGTAACAAGCTGTTCTCTGCCAAATCTTTTGCTAAGAACAAAGGGAAGGCTCAATCTTCTCAGCCGAAAGGCTCTAGTTCTTCTCAGACAGCAAGAAGAAGAAGAACATTCAGTGCAATTATTGCCACAAATACGGTCACATTAGCGTGAGTGTCACACTCGGATGGCTTCTGAACAAAAGAAGCAAGGAGGATCTCAACAAAAGGCACATGTCGCTGAGCACACTGAGCAAAAAGAGTCTGCATTCTATGCATTTATGGCCAAGAGAACTGCAGATCCGGTACATATCTTCTGCTTGGTATATTGATTCAGGGGCTTCACGACATTTTACTCATCGTCGAGATTGGTTCACCAAATTCGAACCCTTCTCAGATTCTATCATTTTCGGAGGAGGCAAAGAGTACATAGTTGCTGGTAAGGGCACTGTCTAGATTCACGCAGGAGGAAGAAATTTACTCTTTCTCGATGTTTACTATGTTCCTGGCATGGAACATAATCTCCTCTCAGTCAGTCAGATCATGAGGCATTCTCCCTAGTTAGATGTTGTTTTCAGTTCGTCCACTTGCAGCATCGTTGATCGGGAGACTCATACTACAATTGCTATGGGACTTGAGGATCATGGTTTGTATTGACTTGCTGATTCCGGTGATTCTCAGGAGCACGCTCTAGTAGCCCAAAGTACAACCATCAGCAAATTTTGGCACCAGCGTTATGGGCACTTGAATGTGCACTACCTCTCTCAGCTCTCTCGGGAAGGTTTGGTTGCTGGTCTGCCTGAGATCCAAACTAAAAATCATGGAGTTTGTGGAGCCTGTCAAGACGGCAAGCAGCATCGAACACCGTTCTCGAATGGTGATTCTTGGCAAGCCTCCAAGGTACTTCAACTGGTTCACGCTGATGTATGTGGGCCAATGAATACTCCTTCTATTATTGGGTCCAGGTACTTTTTATTGTTTGTTGATGATTTCAGTCGGAAAATGTGGGTGTATTTTCTCAAACATAAATCAGATGTGTTCAGTACATTTCAGTAGTATAAGGCCTTAGTTGAGAAAGAATCAGGTTCTCAAATTGTCACTCTAAGGTCCGATAATGGGGGGGAGTTTTGTTCAGCTGACTTCTCTTCTTTTTGTGCTGCACACGGCATTAAGCGCCAACTTACCACACTCTACACCTCTCAGCAGAATGGTGTTGTTGAACGTAGGAATCGCACCATTACCGAAATGGTTCGTTCTATGCTCGAGTACAAAAATGTACCTAAGAAATATTGGGCTGAAGCAGTCTACACTGCCATCTACCTCCCGAATCGGTCACCTACACAGGCTATTAAGAAGATGACTCCAGAAGAAGTCTGGTCAGGACGCAAGCCTAAGGTGGGCCATCTAAAAGTCTTCGGTTCTACCACTCATGTATGGATTCCAGATGCCAAACGTGCCAAGTTGGACTCCAAGAGCTAGACACTTATGTTTACTGGCTACAGCGACAATCACAAAGCCTATAGGTTGGTTGATGTGGAGACAGATCATCTCATATTCAGTTGTGATGTTGTGATTGATGAGACTACTGGTCCATTTGTTCCTACCACCAGTCCTGTGGATCAGCCTACAAAGGTTCCTGATGAGGGTGTTCGTCTTCCTCTTGGTTCCCATGATGGGAGGGCTTCAGAGCATTCTGACTTTGAAGATGAGGAGTCTATTGATCATGATATAGCACCACCTGATTTTCCTCAGGACTCATATCCAGATGACTTTGTTCCAGACATCCCAGGAGATGCTGTTACTCCAATTCTAGATGTTGGTGCTTCTACTCGTCGGCCTAAGTGGTGGGCCAAGACTATCGGTGATCTTCATGATGATGAACTCATTGAGGGTCGATCAACTCGTAGCAAGAGCAAGCAACAGTCCACAGTCAACTTCGCTCTTATGGCCAACATCCATCGCATCTGCAAGCCTCATACATATTCAAAGGGTAAAGGAATTCCAGAGTGGGAACAGGCTATGCAGACTGAATATCATAGTCTTCTGAAGAATCACACCTGGGTTCTTTTTGATCTTCCTCCTGGGAAGAAACCTATCAGCTGCAAATGGGTTTACAAGGTCAAGTATCATGCAGATGGTACTTTGGATAAGTACAAGGCCAGATTGGTTGCTCGGGGATTCACACAGCGGGAGGGCATTGATTACGAGGAGACATTCGCTCCTACTGCCAAGATGAGCACAATTCGTCTTCTTCTCGCTATTGCAGCCCAATTTGGATGGACAGTTCATTAGATGGACATCAAGAGTGCCTTCCTCAATGGTGATTTGCAGGAAGAAGTCTACATGACGCAGCCTCCTAGTTTCAAGGTTGCCGGCAAAGAACATCAAGTGTGTAGGCTCGTGAAAGCACTCTATGGATTGAAACAGGCTCCCCGTGCATGGTACTTCAAGATTGATCAGTACTTGGTTGATCATGGTTTTCAGCGCAGCCCTTCTGACAGTAATCTGTATGTCAAATACTCTGGTGATGATATTCTCTTTCTTGTTGTCTATGTTGACGATTTGATCATTACTGGCAGTTCAACACATTTGATTGCAACAATCAAACAAGATTTGTGTCAGACTTTTGACATGATAGATTTGGGGCTTCTCCATTATTGTTTGGGTATTGAAGTTTGGCAGACCGATGGTAGCATCTTCATCTCTCAGTCAAAATATGCCAGAAGTTTGCTTGACAAATTCTGGATGCAGGACTGCAAACCTGCCTCCACACCCATAGAGAAGGGGTTGAAGTTGTCAGCCAACTCTGATTCACCTACGGTCGATGAAACGACATTCAGGCAACTAGTGGGCAGCCTCATCTACCTCACTGCCACTAGACCTGACATCAGTTTTGCAGTGAGCTACATTTCTCGCTTCATGACAGCTCCTAAAGCTGATCATTGGATTGTAGCGAAGCGGGTGTTGAGATATGTTAAGGGCACTTTAGACTATGGCATTCTGTATGGCAGATGCAAGGATCCAAAGCTGATTGGTTACACAGACTTAGATTGGGCAGGTTCAGTGGATGATAGAAAATCTACTTATGGGTATGTATTCAGTTTGGGTACAGGTGTTGTAACATGGACCAACAAGAAGCAACAGGCAGTGGCTCTTTCCTCGATTGAAGCAGAGTATCGAGGAATCGTTAAAGCAACATGTGAAGCAGTTTGGCTTTGTAGGATGCTTTCTGACATGCTCATGTCACAAGCAGGACCTTCTCCCTTGTACACTGATAATCAAGGGGTGCTCAAACTAGCCAAAAATCCAGTCTTCCATGAACGTACCAAGCATGTCGAGCTTCATTGTCATTACATCCGCAAGTTGGTAAAAGACGGATCAGTTCAGCTGCAGTATGTTCCGACAGTGGATCAGACTGCAGACATTCTCACCAAGTCTCTGAGCCCGGATAAATTTGTAAAATTCAGGGGGCAACTTGGTGTTGTTGATGGATTGACCATTAAGGGAGGGTGTTAGAATCATATATTATTCTCTTATTATTTAATGGTCAATGTTATGTTTAGTCTTTTTTGTTGTTACTGTTTCTACAGTAACTTTTAGTAGGTAGATATATTTAATATCTACAGTGCTTTATGCACTCTATAAATTGTAAGCCTTTTTTCATGTTAATACAAGAGACTTTTAACCATTTACAAAAGGGAATATGTTGACGGCTTTTCATGCAAGAGAGGTGAGAAACTATTGGATAACTAATAGTGGATGCTCAAATCATATGACTGGTGATAAGAGTAAGTTTGTTAAGCTTGAAAAATATGATGGTGGTCTTGTTAAGTTTGGTGATGATACATCTGCCAAGATTTGTGGAAAAGGTTCAATATGATGTTCTTTATGTCAAGTGTCTCCGACATAATCTTCTTAGTGTAGGATAGATGTGTAGCAAGGATACAATTGTTTGCATAAGGTTGTCATTAATGTCAAAAGGAGATCAGAGATGGTTTGGACAGAGTTGGCTCGAACTTGATTTTGAAAGAAGATTGTTGGCATATGGTGTCTTTGAAGTCAAAAGAAGATCTGAGAGATATCATATAGAAGAAGTGTAAAAGACTTAGTCAAATTTGTGCTAAGTTAGCAGGTTTCGGAGTTCAGGCTTCAGGCTTATCACTTACTTGGAAGAAGACTTAGACGATTTGAAGGTTTTCAGCAAATCGGACTTCAGAGTTTTAGCACAAGCTTTACTTGGTTTGTTTGCAGTATCGAGTATTGAGAACCTCGAACCCCAAACCGAAAAATGGCTTTGCTCTTTGTTGCTTGGCGTGATGTTTGTCATGCTGGTATGCAAAATGAGGGATGCCCGATCCCTGACTGTCAATGGTAGGAAGTTGCTCGCCACCTCGCTGGTTGTGTGTGTTGACTCTTGTTGACCCTGCGGGCTAGTGGGTGCTTAACACGTGGCTTGAGCGAAGGTTTGGTGTGGTGTATGGAAAGTGAATGCAATTTTGACATGTGGCAAACGTTTAGTGGTTGTTTTTGCATCGTTGTTGCAAATCAACGAAGCTTTTCCTTTGTCAACAATTAAATGGCATTATGCGGGTTGAAGTCTCTTCATTGAAGGGACAGTTAAGTTTCCTTGGACGCATTTTTCCCGTCCCTTTGATATTGTTTGATGAATGGCGGAGATCAAACACTTTCATTTGACGATGAGATCGACGGTGTAGTTTGGCGAAGGTGGATTGGACGATGCAGATGCAAGGGTGCTCATCGAAGAGAAAGGTGAAGTTCAATGGGACAATGTTTTGTGTCTCCTCAATATGGCAATATGGTTTTGGAAATGGAGGGAATCAAACAATAGATATTTGAAAATAATGATTTCATGTAGATTGTTTGATTGGTGCATGATTCCTTATATAGGAGAATTGAGTGACAAGATGAACGAATGGAATGTCTGCATTGATTGCCAAGTGAATGTCCAACAAAGAACTTACTGCTTATTGGACGCAATGTTGGTACTAAGGCAGAGAAGAAGACACTGTTTGAAGTTGAATCCCTTGCACAGGAAAATGAATAACCAACATGTAAATCCTAATGTTCCAGTTTTTGCGAAATGAAATATTTATTGGATTTGGAAAACGGTTGTCGTGTGATTGGTGGAGTTTGTTGGTGAAGTTAGAAAGTGATATAAAAGTGCTGATAAAAAATGTGAAGATGTGTGGAAGAGAGCCTTTTGAGAGAGTAAAGAGTGAACAGGATATTGAATCAGTTTTGTCAAATTCTATATGAATAGTTGAATTTGATTGTAGTAAAAGGAGTGTGAGCAAAAAGTGAGCTGAAGTCATATACTGAGTGTAATGTTGCATTATCAGGTTTTGTAGGACCACTTTTATGCAAATTTGAGTTTGTAATTCTGTAGAGGTTGTGGCCTCAATTATATTGAGCTGTAGCTCAGACTAGGGGGTTGTAGTCTCCTTGGAGTTGTTGCTCCTAAATTAGGGAGTTGGAGCTTCCTTGGGGTTGGTGCCCTAAATGTTGTAACAAGAGTTTCCTTTGTGAGGCTGGATTAGGACAGTAGATCCTAGCAGCATTTCTTACCATGGTTTTTCCCACCTTGGGTTTTCCATGTGCACCCTGTGTTGTGGTTTGATCTTTCATATGCATGTGGTTGTCACATTTGTTCATGCTTTAATCTGCACATCTGAGTTCATAGGTTGAGTTTGCAAAAATTTTTTTGAACTAAAATTTTTAGTATCTACTGATTCCCCCCCCTCTCAGTAGATTATTGTGTTTCAACAACAATTTGGTGTTTCAGGATGATGGTTGTGAAATCAGAAAAGGAAGCTCCAAAACTTTGGTTGCAACTGGAACAAGGGCAAAAGGAAATGTTTATCAGCTCAAAGGTGGTGGTGTTAAGTGCTTTATGTCTCAAATCAATGAAAGCTGGCTATGGCACAGAAGAATGGGTCACATCAATTTTGATAGCCTAGTGAAGATCAGTTCTACTGATGCTATGAGAGATTTGCCAAGGATTACAAAGCCTATCAATGCAATTTGCAAGGAGTGTCAATTTGGAAAGCAAACAAAGAAGAGGTTCAAAACTAAAGAATATTCTATTGCAGGACCTTTGGAGTTGGTGCATACAGACCTATGTGGGAACTACCAGAATAAGAAGTTCTAAAGGTGATAGGTATTTTATGTTGTTGATTGATGATTACTCTAGAATCACTTGGGTAACATTTCTCAAAGAAAAATTAGAAGTTCTAGATAAGTTTAAAGCATTTAAGTCTATGGTTGAGAATGAAATGGACAATGAAGAAGATGTGTATGCAAATAAATTCATCTTGTTGTGCCGATGGAGATTGCATCAATATATATAACAAGGGAGTATGCTCATTGCGTGTTGTCCTTGAAGTGAATGAAATTGAATATGAAGCTTTTCCTCATGATGAAGGTTTAGCTTCTCATAGTGTGGATGATAGTTTGCTTGAGTTGGAGTGCTTCACTTGGGCCCAACATATAGCTTGCAATGGTGTTGAGCAACAATATGTTCTATAGGTTGATGATCAACCGATTGGTCAAGTATCATATATGCTTGAACTTCAATTTTTTTAGTTTGAGTTGTTAGAGGATAAGCTTCTTCTTGTAGGTCGACATGATGAAGAGGCATGTTTTTCTTTACATTGTGAATTGGAGGTGCTTTCCTTTTCCTTCAATTCACCCGTGGAGGTTAGTAGGTACGGAAATACCTTGGATTCTTTTGGTGCTGATCTAAGTTTTCAAGTTTCCCTCGGTTACTATAGAAATAAAGGATGCCTTATGTTTTGTGGTTACCATACAATGGAAAGATTGACAATGGGGCTAGTCTTCACTTTTTTAGAGGCAATCACAAGCTTGTGCTTGAACGAAAAAGGCTACATTTGCTATAGTTGAATCAAGATGGCCTCATGTTGAGGGAAATCAATTCTTTGGTAGGATGGTGTTTGACAAATGCAAGTAATTCCGTCCATCCTTTGCAGGGTTGGCTTACATTATGTTAAAATTTTGTTTTACAACTGTCTTTCCTTGCTTGAGTGTTATCATGCTAATTGATTGTGAGTTCTGTTAGGTAAATATTTTGTCCTTTGTGAGTTGGTCTTAGTCCCTTGGTTTTCCCAAATTTTGATTTGCTTAGAGATTAGGATTCTCGTTGTGCCCGCAAGAGACACACGTCCCCAATTAGAGCCACTGTTGGGACTCAAATATGTAGTGTCATTTTTGTTTCAGTCCCTTTTGTGCGTCTTTGTAATATTTGACCCATTGTTGATGATCAATCTAAGATATCCAATTTGGTTCCCTAGATATAAAACGTTGCTCAAAATCCATAATAAGTTTTAACTGTGGGTAATATTGATGTTTTCCTTGGTTTTGGTTTGTTTGTTTCCTTTTCGGAGTTTTGGGGTTGTTCGTGCTTGCATATTGTCGTTGCCATTCATGACTCTCGGCTCTAGTTCCTCCAAAATTGGCTAAGTCTTTTGTTTTTTGGGTTGTTGGAGATTCAAGCGTTGCCATCCTAGCATGCCCTTCCTATCGGTCTTGAAACCTCGCCTAGAGAACCTTGTAAAATTTCTAAGTTTTAAGTTTGCTAATCTTTTGGACTGTCATGGTTTCCCATACATTCGTACCTATTTTAGGCATCCTTGATGTTTGAAGTTCGAAGGTTATAAAAGCCTAAGTATTGTATTATTAGAGTTTTGAAGTTTTGCATCCCCTAATACCATTCTGTTGACATTCCTAATCCTCGAAGTCCAAAAGTCTAATAAATGCCTAAGTCAATTACTCCATTGGACTTTTCGACTTCCCCATCCATCCATCCATCCCCTGCTACTTTTTCCCACAACTCCTCAATTCCTTGATAATACGACACTTTGTTGATTTGCTCTAGGTAACTTATTGAAGACGAACTTTCAACCATTCTCTATTCA
Organism: Sequoia sempervirens; assembly: GCA_007258455.2. NCBI lineage: Eukaryota > Viridiplantae > Streptophyta > Pinopsida > Cupressales > Cupressaceae > Sequoia > Sequoia sempervirens. The sequence goes on from VDFB02000003.1 coordinate 247,140,161, forward strand.
GGTACCTCCTTCTGTCCCCCCTGATGGTCCAAAACTCTATTGAAGTCCTTGAAATTCACCTATGTATTTATTGTCCTTTTGGAGTTTCATGCTTTCTCTTATCTCCCTACCATCTATTCTTTCCTTAATTCCTTGATAGTTGCTCCTTGTCCTTTGGGTTGTCAGTCTTTTTCATCCCTCTATCCCCATTGGACTTGTCATCTTGGTTGTGCTTTCCTGGAAAGGTCTGATGTCTTGATATTTCCCTTACTCATTCCAATTTTCCTCTAAGTCTCTTGGACGTTTGGGCTTCCCTTGTTTCAACATCTATTTCCATCCATCCTGGAAGGCTTGATACTTTGTTGGTTCCTCTCTAATGTTTGTTGGAGTCATATTTTTGGCTTTTCTTATCTTTTGGTGCCAAATCTCTTTTCCCCCATCCTATGGTTGGTTGTTTGATTGGGGCTCGATGTCTGATATTTGTGTTTCATCAAGATATTGGAGGTGGATGTGCCCACATCATTGGTCTTATAGGTAAGCAATTCAAGGGGAGCTTGATTTGGCCTAATATTTCGACAAAGCATGAGTGTTATAGGTTTATGTTGGCACGTTGAAGGATTTTATGTTTTTCTTCAATAAGCATGAATGTAAGGTTTGGAATGATGGTTTGATCACTCAACAAGTGAAGTTGTAAGGGGGCTCTTTGTTTATTGGATGTTTGAGAATATTAATGCCTAATCATCCAAGGGTCCGATAAAGTATAAGGCGATTGCTTTAAAGGCTATTAAGGCTTGCTGGTGGTTGGAGCACATTTTTTCAAAATCAGTTTGGGCACCAAGGTTAAATGTCTAGGGTTTGCTCCTAGCTATCACCATCAATACAAGAGTTGTTCAACTACCAACAATCAATGCTCAACTAGTTGTTTGATCTAAGGTGCCCATTTTGGGTGGGATTCATCCTTGGTTGTGGATTTGACATGGTTACAATACATTGACCCAAGGTTTCTTCTTGTTATTCTTATAGGGAATATTTTTGATCATTTTTGAAGAGGCTGGTTGAGGTATGGTTCTTTAGATGCTAGAAAGTTGCATGGAAGCAATAGATGCTAGTTTGGTTCTTTTTGTGGGGTACAAACTTGGGAAATCGAACAGAGTAATACTGCACATGGTTTTGTTGCGAAGCATCTCCATGACAATATGTGTATCCAAGAGGGTTTCTAGGTCACAACTAGGGATTTTCCTTTGCACATTTGCTGGCATGAATGTAATGTTGAGTTAGATGAGTGTTATAGCAGTCTGAAAATGTTGCATGCTTTGTACTGTTCTTTCTCATATTATATGGATGTGTGCAATTCTATTACGGATCACCAAGTATGCTTTATCATAAATCCCGTCATCCTTGTTGTATGTGAATACCTAGCTTGTGATTCGTTGATTTCAATTTGTATTTCCTTTAACATACTGTTACTCTGTTGCCTAAGGAATAGGCACCAATCTAAGATTATACACCAATCTTACATCATTCAAAACAAAATATTAATCAATCGTGTAGGAGTAGGAATAGTTATGTGTATTTGTGATTGTCGAGACAACAAAGGACACTGTCCTTTGTAAGCCTGAAATGGATTTATTTAACGTGGGTCATGCTTGCACAATTTTATCAGCTATATAGGGTTTTTAAGGCAGCTAGTTGTCACTTTTTATTTCAGTGACAATCTTTGGGGCCAATTCAATAGATTGTGTTTGGTTGTTAATTTGTAATTGTATATTTTATGTGATTTTAATACCTATGAAGGTATACTCTTAATAACATCCTTCCAATTCTAAGTTGAACTCAAAGAGCAAGAGATTAGACATGCTCTCGTAGAGTTGGCCTTCAACCTTCCATGGTCTATTGATTAGCCGATTTCACTCGCATGAGTACAACCTTGACCTTGTGAGTTGAATTTTGTTCTAGCAAGTGTAGCACTGATTTTGGGACTCAACAAGGTTTTTGCTTCTATTGTATCAAGTGACAAATTCAAGTGTCTTTTTCATATATCTTAACACCCTTGTTGCTGCAGTACAATGTTCTATCTTTGGTGCTGTCATGAATTTGGAAATGAAACACACATCGGTTAAATTAGGTCCAATGGTTGTAAGTTATATGAGGCTCCCCACTAGTTGCCTTGTTTTTTCTTCTCTGACCATTTGCCTTTGCCCCCTTGTCTTTGGTTTTAAATGTTTCTTGCATACCTCTATCTCATTGTTCCTACCAAACCATTTCTTCCACTTTATAAGAGTTTATTGCACAACTCATCAAACTTTAAGTCAACATTCATGGAGGTGATATTCAAGGTCACAATAAAATCTTCATAAGCATGTGGTAAGCTTTTTAGCATGATTACCGCCATGTCCTCTTCCATCTTCCAACCAATGGTTTAAAATTGATCTCTGATGTCCTTGATCTTGAGTAAATGTGCCTGCATGGACACTCTTTCACATCCATTGTGATCAGAAATAGCATATTTTTTAGGAAGAAGGCTTTCCCTTATCGAAAGTCCCATGCAGATCTTGTAGATGCTTCCAAATATTGGTTGAAGTTGTCCTTGATTGGATTGTAGGAAGCTTTTCATTTGTCACATATAAATTGATCAACTTGATTGTTTCTCTGCCATGTTCATCAAGTTTGGCATGGTTTTTACCCACAATGTTTGGATGAGAATATTTACCAAGTACAATATTGGCAAGGCATTTGTACTTAAATACTTAACATACGTTGCTTCTATGTATTGTAATTTTTTCCAAGAATCATTGGTTGCATTCCAACATGGTATTGGATATTGAGGCTATTTATACCATTCTTCCCTACTACAACTTGCAATCTTGGAGTAAGAGAAAAATGTCTCTACTGCAACTTTTGATAGAATTTTTTTTTAATAAAAATGTTGATAAAACATTGTCACTTTGCCCTAGCCTCGATGGGCCCTAGTAGGAACTTGAAAACTGTAATGTCCCATTTTTGGGATAACCCTAAATCTGCCCTAATCTATCAATCCCAAGTGATCACCTTGGTTTTGGGGATGTTTATAGCGTGAGAAGGCCCCTCCAAAACAGAGTTAGAGAATATTTACAAGATAATATTAATTGGAATACATATAAGGAAAACAAAGAGAATATGGTTAGGGGATACAATTACTTGTTTAGACCTGCAAATATGTTAGTAGACATTTATAAATAAAGACATCATCATATTAAAAGCATATTAAATCTTTGTTGGATTTTCCTAATTCATTCTTCCTTGAGTATGATAGTTTGATAGGGTGCCCAAGAAACCCTAGGCCCAAGAGTAGTATGCCCCTTTTGGCCCCATGTGGCCCTTACCATCCATATGGGGTGGTGTGCTTAGTGTTCTACTGCCGTTCCCCTGTACTAGAGCCATCATTGCTCAATCATATTGAGAGGTTGAGGGTGCAACTACAGTAGGGTGTCTTGGATAGTCATTTCCTCTAAGCCCAAGAGCAGTACCCCTCTTGGTCCATGTGGCCATTACCATCCAGATGGGTGGTGTACTTAGAGGGTGACCCACACTCTGTTTCCCCTCCTCATAGGCCCTTAACTCCTCTATTTTGACTAGTTATTTACAATCATACCACATGAACATTATCCATAGTGTAGACACACAGATTTACATATTAAATAAATGAACAGATCCATCACATAACATGAATACTATTCCATAATATAAATGTATAGACTGATCTCGATTATTAAATCAATGACATGATATGTATTTAATCCCTAGTCCGTTTCTTGCATATTACATTCATAACACACACCTATTATTTATATTCAGTAATAAATGACAACTCAGAATACATAGATGCACAGCCTACGATTATTATAACCAATTGTTATTGGATCCTTTGCAACGTACGATATACACAATACTTAAATACATAAACTGTTACTTACAGCCTGTAACATATTTACAAAATATTATTTGCAGACTTACCTTGGTGCGGTTGCTGCTGTAGGCTCTAATCTTTTTCCTTCGCTGCTGCAGCTTGTTCTTCTTGCTTTCTTCCTTTCCTATTCGATCCTTATTTGCTATTCATATATCTGTCATAAAATCTATTGTATTCCATTCTATATATTTCTGCCCCAAATATACTTATTCTTCTTCACTGTTATATCTTTATTTCTGCACTCAGAAATATATTAGACTTTTATTTATTTATTTTATTCCCCATGATTTGATGCTCCATTCCTCCTTGCTTCTCTCCCATTTTATATCCTCATATTGGAGGGGCATGGTCTTTGGGAAGAGTCATGTCTTTCCTAAAACTAATCGCTGCATCCCTTGATTAATTCTAATCATTTGTTGTTGGTATTATTAATTTCCAAAGGAAAACTTGATCGCTGCCTTTGTAATCTGCACTTTATTTACTCCAATATGTATATATATATATATTATTTTATGTTTTCATTAATATATTATATTTTCTTTATGTTATCATTATATTTTTTAAATTGTTAATATATATTTTTTTATATTAATGTTTTTTTTATTTTAATTTATTTTCATATTATATTTTATATTATAATAAAATTGATAAATGTTATATATATATATATATATATAACATTTGTTTTGTTGTTTATTTATTTATTAATTTATTTGCATTTTTAATAAAATTATCTTGATAATTATAATGATGTTTTAAATGGCAATTACTTATTTTATATTTGATATTTATTCGGTTCGGTTTTTTGTATTTCAATATCTCAGATTTAGCACCACAATTTCGGGGACATGACAAAAACCTTTGTAATTTCATGGCCCCCCAAAAGAAGACTTTTTATCATAAAAATAAGGTCCTAGTTGTTGAATAAAAATTTAGAAAAAAGACCCTTTTTTTAGTACTTGCATTACCTTTTTTAGTTGATTTGTCATAGAAAACAAATCAGAAAATTGGAGCAATTTTAATTAAAAAACCTTGCATGATATTCATATATTTTGCATGCAATTTTCCCAAGAAAAAAATTACGAATTGTAATAAAAAAGTTGGTCCTAGTTTTTCATAGACCAAAAAATCATGCAATTTTTAAATATACGTTTTTGGCATGCAGTTTCCATTTTGGGGTACCCATGATTTTTCCCTATGAGTCGCAATTTATCTCAAATTAAAGTCCACAATTTTTACCAAAAAAACCTTAGTGTTTCAAAAATAATTTTGACACAATTTTACATGACCTTTTGTTTGAATCCTTTTGGCTCTTTATTATGCTACTCCAACAATCCCTCAATTTTTCTCTATTAGTAGCAGTCCCTAGGTCTTCACGCTTTTGTAGTTTTGGAGGTTGTAGCTGAGCTTTGACACCATATTATGATAATTGAGCACCTAAAAATTACCAAGATATTCATTAACAAAATAACAAGTGTGAGCTGTCTTATATAGGTTTACAATGAAGGGCGGCAAGCCACTTTATGAATGTGGGATTAAAAGAATAAATTAATAAAAGCATAAATAATGTCCTAAAGTCTATCCTAAAGTTGGAACACCTTTATTAAAGCCTACAACTAAAAGCTAATTGACCATTACTAAATAATAATTACTTTAACAAGAAATGGTAAGTCATTTGGTGCCATCGTCAATCATAGTGAAGGGCAATGATACAAGATTTAATATGCTCATTGGGGAGTGCTAAGGTCTCAAGCATGGTACACCCCCTAGGATAACATCTAACATCCAAGGCTGAATTGACCCTTGTATTATTGAAAAAACACTTAATGTGCATTTGTCACTATGGTTGGGGGGTGGTTGGAGAGGCGTAGATTTGTGCCAACAAGAAGTTGAGCTACGTTGTTGGGAAGAAACAAGACCATGATGTTGAGGAAGAACATGTCAAGGCAAAAGTTGTGAGAGACACCATCTCATAGGTCTATTTGTGCCTATAAAAGTAGTCGATCCAAAAGCCATTTAGAGCTGCCAATCTCCTAGATGTGTTGGGAGGAGGTGATCAACTTGGGGGATCTAGAATCTTGAGAAAAGATAATTGATATTCATAATTGCATAATTACAAAAGGAGACGAAAGCTTCTTATAAAGAAAATTACAAGATGATGTTTCTAAAAAGAAACCATTGTGAACAAAAGCTAACTAAAGCCTAACTAAAGCGGAAAACTGAAAGATACTAAAACAACTAAAGCGTAACTAAAGTTACTAAAAACTAACTAAAGCTAAGATGACCATTAATATTACATTTAATATTTTACTACCTTCCCTTAATGGTCATCGTACAAACATAAACTTAGTCTACCCATATTCTTTTGGAAACATATCGTCGGTGATTTATAACTGGAGAAGCATAACCGCCTCGCGATTACATATCCTTTCCCGTAGAACAATCAAATCAAGACACCAACACTTGAAAACTGTGGGCTTCCTCTACTTCCAGGTAGTATAACTTTTCCCATTGAACCTTTGTGTACTTTCCAACATGACGTTGGATAAAGCAGCCATCCCTCCCATTTTTCAAAAATGAGGTAACACTGTGATCAGCTAGCATAAAACAAAAAAAGACTAACTAAAGCAAAAAACTGAAGGATACTAAAACAACTAAAGTGTAATTAAAGTTACTAAAAACTTACTAAAGCTAAGATGCCCATTAATATTACATTTAATATTTTAATAGACCTCATGTAAGAATCTACATCAAAGGTTGATAGCCCTTCAAGGATAAAGGGCCAAACAAAGTTGGTTTGGTTATGTAATGTCCCCAATTTTATATGTGCCAATATAAAGTTAAGTAATTCATTTAAGTTGTCAAAAAGGTAAATTAGAAAAAAGACAACTTAAATTATTGGTGCAAAGTAACTTATGTTTTGAAAAGTTAAGAAATAAATTAAGTTACTTTTGAAGAGAATTCTAAAAAGGAATTAAAGTTAAATTGAAAATGAATAAAATGGGAAGTCAAGGAGTCATGGGGGAGTCTCGAAGATGAATTAATAAAAGATTGCTGGAGCATTGTTTGAGTATGGATGGTTGATTTTGGTTTGGAGAGCTTGGCTCTTTCTTGTAACTTGAGGACGAAAACCCCCATGTTCTCAGAATTGGACAAAAACCCAATTTATGTACTAGCAAAGTCACTTAGATTTTGTAGTTGATTTTAATTGGTTGGTTTCTTGAGAATTTTGTGAGGTCTTAGTAAGGCAAATTTCTAATTTACTTGTTCAAGGAGCTACAGAGTAATTTCAGTAATTGTTGTCAGATGAAATCTAAGTTGCCGAATTGGGTACGGGTACGTGTACGGTACGCCAGTACGGCAATTTTTTTTTTGGGTGTGGGTACGTCTGTACATAAAACATATAAAAATCATAGTTCTAGACATATTTGCAGCCTAAAAAGAAAAACAAGAATTAAATTTAGAATACCACATATCATGCATATGCTAAACAAAACTTAGATCTACCATAAATATAAGAAATCCGAAATACAATTATACTAAATTAATTTGATATCAATTTTTCAAAACTTGAATGTTAAAATAGGTATATAATTATATTGAATTCATTGTTCATTGGTTCAACATTTAAAACAAAATAATACAATTAATGGTCTAAGGCATCATATGGGTCTCCAGGAAGATTAAGACCAACATCATCATAGACATTGCCATTAGATGATGTAGGTAAATCAGTAGAACCACATGCAGCCCCACTAGCACTTGCATTGGAAGCACGTTGGGTATTCGACTCCACAAAAAGTAAAGATTGTGTGGCAACTGAAAAATCCAAATCAGTTCGCTCTGGATCTACATCCCACAACCTCGATCCTCCTTCCTTATACTCATTCTTTTTATGAGTAAGAAGGCGCAAGTTGGAATGCACATAAACAAGCTCTTCCGCCTTACTTGCTGCCAATCGATTGCGTTTTACTGAGTGGATAAATGAGTATGTACTCCAATTTCACTCAGCTGAAGAGGAACTAGCAACCTATTGAAACAAAGTGAGAGGAACTTATAATTATAAAATTGTAAATCAAACTTTAAATTTGAAGTTAACCATTTTTTTATTTTAAAAATAGTTAACAATATAAATTTAGAATTTTAGAGAGTGCAATAAAAACTAAGCAACTTACTTGCGATAAAACTTTGATTCCAAGAGTTTGGAGATTTGGTGTTGTAAAGCCATTGATATACCACCAAGAATGAGCATCCATTCTATACTTGTCACGTGAAGCAGCAATACTTTGATTTTCGCCGGCTACAAAATCAGCAAACTCATCTCTAACTAAATACTCCATTTCTTGATCGGAGAAGAGTCTACTCAGTGCTTTCAAACGCCCCACACCAACTTCTTGATCTGAATATGGCTGCACTCTTGATGGCAAAGCAAGAATCTCATCACTATAAAATTTGGGAGTCAATGCAAATGCAAGAAGATGTAGTGGGGTGGTCATTTTGTTCCACCGTTCAGCACAAATTGTTTGCACCTCTTTGAAGAATGTTTCTTCAGGATCTTGCTCTTTTTCATTGATGATGATTTTCATTTGCTCGATCATTTGTATCAATGCCATCATATACCTCTCCCAAACATGGCTAATCCATGTCAGTAAAACGGATCATACTCATGATGGGCTCTGTGAATCTAAGAAGATATTCTGCTCGTTCCCACCAAATGTCATCTAAGATCATCTGTTTTACATTTGTTGCCCTTTCAGTATTGGATTGCCTCCATAGGGACCAACTTTGACTGATAACCATGCTAGAAAGTGCCCCCCGCACCTTCACAAGTCGCCTGAAGACAATCGTGTTCGATGCAAATCTGGTTTCGGCAACCTATTCAAATATTTAAAAGTAAAATTAAAATATAAAGAAGACATGCTTGAGTTTAAAAAATAAATTAGTAATTACTAAAGTGAAATGTAAAATTTAAAAGTTGAAGTGTTTCAATTACCTTCAACAACTCCAATGCTGAAAATGATCTAAAAATGGCCTGTGACATTTGATGGTTTGTGATGAACATTTGGATCTCTTTAGCTTTAGCATACATTTGTTTGATCGAATTTATTTATGCACCAACTTTTGTAGCATGAGGTTGAGAGAGTGAACAGCACAAGGTGTCCAAAATATGTGCTCAAATCATGTCTCAATCAACATACCTGCAACTCTACAATTCTTTGCGTTGTCTGTTATTACTTAGACAACATTTTCAGAACCCACATCCTGAATGCACTGTGTAAGGATGTTAGCAATAAATTGTGCATCCTTCACTTGTCCTTCACAATCCACGGCTTTCAAAAACATTGCCCCTTTAGGGCACACTGCAATCACATTGATTAATGGCCGGTTTTTGGCATCCTTCCATCCATCAGAAATAATTGACACCCCTGTTTTTTTCCATGAATTTCTAATGGGAGTCAATGCATTGTTTATGCCTTTTACCTCCTTTGCTAGTAAGGTGGTACGCACCTTCTCATAACCTGGCCCTGTGTACCCTTGTGGATAGTCACTTGCCTTTCTCAACATATCTTGCCAATATGGTGATCTTACAACATTAAATGCCAAACCGTTTGCATATAGACATCTTGCAACAACTTGATTTGCAAGCTCTCTAGCTTCAAGCTTAAATGCTTTTTCTAATGGCCCCTTGCTTCTCTTCACACCAACAGGATCATCTTCATTTCTACCCAAAAATGGGTGGCTCTCTACTACAATATCATCAAAGTCACCATGTGTTGGAGAAGGAGGAGGCCTCTTTGATCCCCTTCCATTTCCTCTTCCTCTCAGCAAAGGAGGCCTCTTTGATACCCTTCCACTTCCTCTTCCTCTTCCTCTCAGCAAAGGATGGTTTGTGGCATGACCAACTCTTGCATCTGCTTCCTCTTGCTCTTTAATATATGCTGCTACTTTGTGAGGATGTAACGCTTTACCATTTTCTCCTTTACATATTGTGATTCCTTGTCTAGGAATGGCACATAAATGGCATTTCACACGACTGTATGAGCTGGTATACTGAACTTTACAATGATTGCATATCCAAACAAATGTTCCTCCCCCTTTAACTTCTTGTATTATTTGTACATATTTCCATAGAGGTGAATTTGCGTCGGTTTTAAAGGTGGGTCCACCAATAGAAGTAGAACTGGCTGCCATTATATTTCCTAAAAAAATTCAAAAAATAGTTATTGAATATTGAACAATAAAAGTTAAAAAAATATAATGCGGGTTTGGATATCAACATTAAAATTTAAATGGAACATACTTCAATATTTATTACTAAAAATGACAATTAAATTAATAAACATTTAATATGTAATTACTAATTAATATAATTACAATTTAATAATTTATATTTCTAATTTTAATTTTAAATTATTGATTATTATTTATTAAAATAAGAAATAGCAAAATAAATAAATTTTAACGTTAAATATACAAAATAATAATTAGATTTATATTAAATATTATTTTAAGATTTAAACTTTAAACTTTAAAATTGAATTAAATTAAAAATTAAAAATACTAAAATAAATTTAATTATTTATATTATATATATAATAAAATTATAAATGTTAAATGTTAAATAATAAATAATATTATAATAAATATTTGCTAAAACGTAATACTAAATAATTAAAATAGAACTCTGTATTAATATATTTATATTATAATATATATTATAAATTTGTATTTTATAAAAACAATATTATATTATTTATTAGTATTATGATTATTATCATATAAATTTAAAATTATAAAACAAAATAGTATTAAAATTAAAAATAAAAACCCAAAACATTATAAAATATAAATTTCGAATTAAATTAAAAGTTCAAAAGCTTGAAAAATCCCTGGAAATGGCGGACAAAAACGGCGAAGGAAATTGGCGGAGAAAAATGATAGAGGAAAATGGCGGAAAATTTCTTTATCAGTCGACGGCCTTTGCGATTTCCCTGTGTTTTCCTTCAATGGCGTCCGTTTCTCCTTGCACGACCACAACTGTTTCTCCTTGTGTGTTTGAATGGCAGACGGATAGACCTATATCTTCCTCAAAGTCGCAAAACAACAAGCAAAACAAGCGCCGAAAGCACCAAGCAAAATGAGCGGCGAATAAAAATGAAAATAACTTAGGGTTTTTTTACCTTTGACCATTCCGAAATCTCATAAAAAGTTTTGGGAAACTCCGCCCGAATTGGATTTAAAATGCCACGTCATGAAAAAACGGCAGGATTTGAAGTAAAAATGTGTAAATTCGTGGTCGCGTTTTTGGTAAAAAAATCAGTACCCTGACCGAATCCATAGGGTTTCCAAGCCGAATCCGTTTTGGCACGTACCCGTACCTGGAATTGGTAGGGTAAAGGGTTGATTCCGGTAACATAGGATGAAATCAGAGAGTAGCTTCGTTTATGATGATTGTATTGCTCAAGCCTCACCACCTAAAAGTTATAGGTTGAGGAATTGTATAGTTAGTGTTCCCTAAATTTGTTGTGTTACCTAAATTTGTTGTGTTCAGAAAAGGGAATTGAAGGCTCTTGCAAATCATTATATTCTTTGATTCAGTTTTGATCCATTTCAGAATACCAGGCATTCAGAAGTTATGCTAATCTCCTTGAAGATTTTTGTGAAGAGGAAACCATGTATGATCTTTATAAAGGAATTTCGGGGCCTAAAGTGTTAATTTTATGATCAGATTGACATGTACAGAAATTAATTCAAAACACAACACAAGACACAACAGATACCTTGGGAAAACCCTCCTCTTGAGGGAGAAAAACCTAGCCAATAATATCTCTTATATTGTTGAATCTTCAATATGAATGATACATATACAATAGGCCGATAGGAAGGCCAACACACAATACCACAACTGATGCAATCACTGAACTGAGAGATACAATCTGCCTAAATATAATTCAGTCTTCTACACAACTCTCAGTTTGCTCTTTAGATGAACTTGCATAAGAAGAACTTCGAATTGTATGTGAATGAACTGAAAAGTGTGAATGGATGGATGATGAATGATGTACAAATGATGTATATATACAAAATAAGAGAAGAGATGCAACTCTTCAAGACTAATAGTCGGCTGCATTATAGATAACAAACATATAATAACAAGAGGTTGGCCTCTCTAAGAAATACACACCTCTCCAAAGTCTTCAAGTCGGCCTCCAATGATAACTAATTTGTAGAGAATGATCGCATCCAATAAGGAGAGTCGGCACACTTAAGAACTCGTGCCATTTCAATAATAGGAAACTCTATAAATTAAATAGCTCTTAAGCTATTATTTAATTTATTTAATCAAGAACAAATGATAGGTTGAAAGTGACAACCGAAGCTGTCATAAACATCAACACTCCCTCTCAGCTAGGGAGGATACTTCCAACTGCACAAGACATATCATCTCAACGTGATGTCTACCACATTGGCTACAACCAAATGTGAAAAGAAGAATATCACCTCATCGTGATATTAGATATCACCTCAACATGATATCAATCATAATGGCTACAACCATACTATGGTGTGTACAAGTGTTCATCACTTGCGTGATGTTGTCACCTCAACATGACTTTCACAAGTACAAGATGTGTCATGGAGTCTCACACATGACATCCACCATGACTCTCTTAGAGGGTGGAAACAAGGGCTTTCACCTCAAATCTCAAAGAGAAATGCATTAACAAGGATTTCCCCACAAACTTCCCTCATGGAGAAGAGCTCATTAAACAAGGGATTTCACCTCGAACTTCTCTCCACAGAGAAGAACTCATTATAGGCTATCACTGATACTGAGTCTCTTTCTCAGTTAAGGTTGGATTCTCCACCATACCAAGCTTATCTCGAAAGTACACAAACTTTATTCTGGAGAGAGGCTTGCTGAGAATATCTGCAGTCTGCTCATCAGTGCTAATATACTTCAACTATATAGCCTTTCTCAATACCATATCTCTGATATAGTGGTATTTAATCTCAACATGCTTGGTTCTGTCATGAAACACAGGATTGACAAAAAGCTTTACGCAACTCTGATTATCACAATGAATGATAGTAGGCTCCATTGATTGTCCAAACAATCCTGCAAGGAGCTTACGAAGCCATACTGCTTCCCGAGCTGCCATACAAGCTGCAATATACTCTGCCTCTGTTGTACTCAATGCCACAGATGATTGCTTCTTGCTGCACCAGGATATCATAGCAGAACCCAAATTGAAGCAACAACTAGAGGTGCTCTTCCGATTTGTAACACACCCTGCCCAATCAGAATTAGTATAACCATGTAACTCCAAGTCTACATTTGAAGAATACCTCAACCCATATCCAACTGTGCCACACAAGTATCTCAAGATATGTTTAGCTGCAACAAGATGTATTTGTCTCGGCTCACACATGAATTGACTAAGTGCACTCACAACATAACAAATATCTAGTCTAGTGTTAACTAGATACATCAAGGACCCAATTAGTTGTCTGTACAAAGTAGGATCCACCAAGTCTGAGCTAGCTGCAGCCTCCTTCAATTTATGTAGGTTTGTCTCCATAGGTGTAGACATGGATTTGCAATCCATCATACCAAATTTCTAAAGTATATCAATGGTGTACTTCCCTTGACTTAGAATCATCTCATCTGGTTTCTGCTAGACTTCTAATCCAAGGAAGTAATGCATGAGCCCAAGGTCCATCTCAAATTCATAAGTCAACTCCTTCTTACATTCAAGAATCAGGTGATCTTCTCCAGTAAGAATCAAATCATCAACATATAAGACCAAAATTAATGCTTCACCATTGATTACCTTGAAGTAGAGATTTGAGTCAGCATCATTCTTCAAGAAGCCCAAACTTGACAGGTATCGATCAATCCTTTAGTACCATGCGCGAGGAGCCTGCTTAAGACCATACAAGGCTTTCTTCAGCTTGCAAACATGAGACTCCTTCCCATGAACCTCAAATCCATCAAGTTGCTCGATATAAACTTCTTCCTCAATCACACCATTTAGAAACGTTGTCTTCACATCCATCTTGTGAATTTTCCATCCTCTAGATGTAGCTATAGCAATGATGGTTCTGATAGAAGTATAGCGAGCAACAGGAGCAAATGTTTCTTCATAATCAACTCCCTCTTTCTGAGAAAACCCACGAGCCACAAATCTTGCCTTGTACTTCTCAATGCTCCCATTTGCAACACGCTTGATCTTGAAGAGCCATTTTGAAGATACTACATACTTGCCCTCGGGTCTAGGAACAATGTCCCAAACATCATTCTTGAGAGTTGATTGGTACTCCTCTGCCATAGCATCTCTCCAAACTTGTTGACTAGATGCATCCTCAACATAGGTAGGCTCGGATTCAATAATCTGACTCATTAAGGCAACATAACTGGAGAACTTATGTGGCCTTTTACTTTCTCTAAATGTGCCTCTAGGAGTTGCAAAACTTTCAACCTCTTGCATAGTACGCCTGGCCCATAGAGGTCTCTTTCTCCCAATAACAATGTTAGTAGGCCCATCAGTAGGTTCGAAGGGCTCAATTGGATCAACATCTTCCTTCGGTTCTGAAGTCTCCCTTTGAATCTCAGGAGCATGGTCAACTTCCATATCCTGAGGAGGCTCATCATAGTCAATCTCCATATGAGTTCCCTTGGATCTTCTAAATGCAATATCTTCCTCAAATGTGACATCTCTATTGATTTCAATAAACTTCTGATCTGGAACATATATCCTGTAGGCTTTTCATGTCTCACTGTAACCCATGAATATTCCCTTCTTGCCAGAAGGCTCCAACTTAGTTCTCTTTTCTTTTGGAACATGAACGTAGACAGGACATCCAAAGATCCTCAAATGACTAACCTCGGGCTTCTTCCTTGTAAAGGCTTCTTCCGGAGTCATATTCCCCAAGACCTTGTGAGGACTTCTATTCTGAACATATACAACAGTCCTAGAAGCTTTTGCCCATAATAAGGTTTGTAGATCGTGGTCATGAATCATGGCTTTTGTTGCTTCCACGATTGTCCTATTCTTTCTCTCTGCAACACCATTTTGTTGAGGATTATAGGGAACACAAAATTCCCTTTTAATCCCAGCATCAACACAAAAAATTCGAAAGCTACCAGAGGTATATTCTCCTCCATTATCAGATCTGAGGATCTTGATTCTTTTACCAGAAAGATTCTCTACAAGAGCTTTGAACTCTTTGAACCTTTCTAACACTTCCTCAGACTCTTTAGTTTTCACAAAATAAATCCAAGTCTTTCTAGAGTGATCATCAATGAAAAGAACATAATACAAGAACCCACTCGAAGAAGGAACAAACATTGGTCCACATAAATCATAATGAATAATATCTAAAATACACCTAGATCTATTTTCTCTACCGTGGAAAGGGACTTTTGAATTCTTACCCATAGCACATCCCTTGCAAGTTCCTTCATGCTCCTGATTGAACTTGGGAAGTCCTGCGATCATCTTCTCCATGATAGGTAAGGCTCGGAAGTGGAGGTGCGCTAATGTTCGATGCCATAGATCACATAGGCTTGAAGAATCATGAACTGATGCTTGTAGAGGACGCGTACATAGCCTATAGAGGCTTTCATGTCTAACACCTATTATGTGAGCTTCTTTGAAACTGGAATTCCCCATCCACACAAGAACTTTGCCTTTGGAGAAGGCAGCTTGATATCCTTCATCTTCTAGTGCTGAAATAGAAATAAGATTGTGCTTGATTCCTGGGACATACAGAACATCTCTCAACTGAAGTGTAATGCCAGAATCCAAATGAAGAGTAGAGGTCCCAATTCCTTTTACGGAATAGCCAACATCATCTCCAATAATAACTTGTTCGGAAAACTCTTTCTCTACCAAACTTGATAAGTGCTCTTTAAATCCCATGATGTGTCAAGAAGCACCATTGTCGATCAGCCAAGTGTTGGTATCTGTAGGTACATTGCTTGATAGAGCTGAATAAAACAAGTATTCACATGAATCCTTTTGCGGAGAGGCATCATCAACATTTGCAACGGTGGCTTGTTGCTTAGGTCTAGTTGGACAATGCTTAGTAAAGTGGCCAAACTTATCACACCTAAAGCATTGAATCTTGGACATGTATCTCTTCTTCTTGGAGGCAGGTGCATCATCATTTCCCTTATGTTGATTCCTTTTGAAGAATCCTTTCCTTCCGTCTATTCCTTTCTTCTTTGAGGCATGGGAGGCGAGAACATGAATGTCTTCATTCTTTGAACTTTGACCAACGCTTCTTGCCACCAACCTTGATTCTTCTAGAATGCAATCAGACCTTAGACGATCAAACTTAAGCAATTTTGATCTTGCACTAATTCCCTGAATGTAGGATTCCCAAGATAAGGGAAGACCATTTAGAGCAAGCATAGTCAGGGCTTTGTCATCAACCATATGCCCAATTGTAGAGAGCTGATCTCTCAAATTTGAAATCCTCATGAAATAAGCAATCACAGATTCTCCCTTCGCCATCTTCACATTGTGTAGTTGTTGCTTTAGTGCAAGTGCCCGACTAGTATTGTTGATTTCGTACATTTCTTCCAAAGTCTTAAACATGTCTCTTGCCGTCGTCAATTTAGAGACAATAGGAACGATATGATCCTTGACGGAATCAACCAATATTTTCATTGCCTTGATATCTTTCTTCACCCACTGCAACTTCTCTTCTTCCTCCTCAGGTTCAGGAACATTGGACTCCACAAACTCACCCAAGTCATTTTCACGCAATGTAAGCATGATCCTAAATCTCCATGAGGTGAAGTTTGATGCTCCTTCGAGTCTATCCTCAATCTTCAAACTATTCACCATCTTGACAAGAGTGGAGATAGACAAGAATTATAAAGAAGAGAATAGGATATCGCTATATAAACAAATCTGATCACGATCTCCTCAAACCTGCTTTGATACCATGCTAATTTTATGATTAGATTGACATGTACAAAAATTAATTCAAAACACAACACAAGACACAACAGATACCCTGGGAAAACCCTCCTCTTGAGGGAGAAATACCCAGCCAATAATATCTCTTTTATATTATTGAATCTTCAATATGAATGATACATATACAATAGGCCGATAGGTAGGCCAACACACAGCACCACAACTGATGCAATCACTGAACTGAGAGATACAATCTGCCTAAATATAACTCAGTCTTCTACACAACTCTCAGTCTGCTCTTTAAATGAACTTGCATAAGAAGAACTCCGAACTGTATGTGAATGAACTGAAAAGTGCGAATGGATGGATGATGAATAATGTACAAATGATGTTGTATATATACAAAACAAGAGAAGAGACGCAACTCTTCAAGACTAATAGTCGGTTGCATTATAGATAACAAACATATAATAACAAGAGGTCGGCCTCTCTAAGAAATATGTGCCTCTCCAAAGTCTTCAAGTCGGCCTCCAATGATAACTAATGTGTAGAGAATGATCGCATCCAATAAGGAGAGAGTTGGCAGACTTAAGAACTCGTGCCATTTCAAGAATAGGAAACTCTATAAATTAAATAGCTCTTAAGCTATTATTTAATTTATTCAATCAAGAACAGATGATAGGCTGGAAGTGACAACCGAAGCTGTCATAAACATCAACGTCAAGTTCATTGTTGGGCAGGTGAATAATATTCATTTAAACCTGGCATCTACTATACTCTTTAGTCACTACAGTTAGGGAGGCGTTAGCATATGTTGAAGACTGATCATTTTAATTCTTTGTCGTATGACCTTGAAATGGGCTGGGTGCATTTAAGGGGGCATTGTAGATGTGGGGAAGGAAGCAGGTTGTAGTCTGAATATTCTACTTCAATAAGACATATTTGCCACATTTTCCTTTATGAATCATAGCTACCATTGCCACCAATAGTGATTCAACAACTTACCCCTATATAGCTGGCGCACCTCATGGAGTCGTGCCATTCTAAAAAGACTTGGAGCATTGAATTAAAATTAAAGGATTAGATTGGGAGCAGCTTCACCACCAATGTTATATCTATTCAAGCTATTGTGTGAAGTAAACTCTGTTAATTGTGAATTCCCATAGCAACAAATTTCCTTATTGAGTTGTATTCTGTAGGAGATGGGACTTTGAATAGTTTTTCTGAAAAAGAAGTCGAATGTTCAAAACCAAAGGAGACGAGCCTATGAACTTGTCGGCTATATGAAGAAAGATATCACAACATTTCTAATGAGTCACCATGGCAATTATAGAGAAGGAAATCGACACCAGAGGAAGAATTAAGACCCGTGGGAGCTTGTCTGGAAAATTGGGAAGGTGACGTGGTTTTGATTTTGAGCAAACTATACGGGATTTTCATAGGAGTAATTAGTGAATAAATTGTAAGCCACTTCAGTTGCCAAATCTCGGGATGAAGAAGAATGTAGGGAATATGAAAAGCCATGAGTCGCAAATTCTACCTATGGCTTAGATTAGTGTTGAACTGACACTACTCCAAAGTCCGAACTCAAAGAATTAGTGAAAATTTGGGAGTTTGACGCTTAATATCGATCAGGAGCTACTTTTATGTTTGCTACCGTGGCATAAAGGAAAGACGTGGCATAATATGCCCAGTCCGTCACAATAACTCATCCACCTCACATTACAATTTATCTATGCCTCAATCTTCAATATAAGCAATAAGAAGAACGATGAATGGAAATAATAAAGGAGGCATTGATTAAGTAGAATTGCGTAAGGGAAAGAAAAAATAAGATAATTGCTATCGCAAGGAATAAACTATGAAAGCAGCCACTGCTTTAGAGACCTAATGGTATATGGTGATGCGATATCAGGAATAGCTCCAGTCGACCACCGCAAGGAGTCTCTGGATGTCATTTGGGAAAATCTGTTATTCATACATGGTTATGTTTCGGGAAAGACAGGGACAGTTGCATAAGGAGCCAGCAAACAGTATACTATTTGAGGGGTGTGTGCTATTTAGAGGAGACGTGTGTTTACTGGAGAAGTTCAGTGTTATGTCAACAACAATAACATTTGCATTCCTGAGCAATTGACCAGGTTAGCGTTACATGTTAAAATTGTATGAAAGATTGGTTTAAATATCTAGAGTTAGTTTCCTGGATTCTGTATTAGCAGTATATGCTGTGTATGAAGCACATCTCTATTATTAAGTTTGCAATAAATACTGTTCTATATCTGAAAGTAATGAAGGAATACTATATTATGAATGCATTGTAAACATCAATCGTCATACTGTGAAACAAAACTGTTTACAAACACTGAGCAACGGTAAGAGAACTGTTTGACAGAATGCCGGGACCATTAAGTTGATGAAAGTTGAAAAAAAATTATATGCATAATAGGGTTGGTCTTTACAGGTTATTTAAAGAAAGTAGAGAGATGGTTGCTTGAGTCCCTATAGAGGCAATAGTATCTCCCCCACACTTGATAGTAAATGGGGCATTTGAAGATGAAATGCTTCATGGTTTCTACCTCCTGGAGGGAGAAAAGACGGTGGTTCATCTTGACCTGTAGTTGGTTGGAACACACTTGCATTTGGCCAAGGGGAAACTTCATCAGTTAGACTAGTTAGATTCTCTAGTGTCAACATTCATTCGTTGAAGATTGAAGATTTGGTTAGAAATAATGAGGATTTGGTGTCGAAGAAAATATAGTGATAAAATTATGAAAAATTGCATGCACCATGAAGGCTCATGTGATCTTGAAATTCTAAATTTGGGCGTTGGTGGTGGGGCCCCCCTTGACCCTCCTTTGTATTGGCACACAAAATCCACGAGGGGCATTTTTGTGGGGTGTTTCCGCCAAACCACTGCAAGGGGCATTGCTTCTCAACCTTTTTGGGGGCTCTAACCCCAGTTCTACTTTCAAAAGGCAAAAAGTACAATTTATTTAGTGTTGCTAGTTGCTGGTAGCAAATTTGGGTCTATCATTTCCCCATCTCCAAAACCTGTCCTTGGTGTTTCCCTGTATCTCATCCTCAAAACTCCTTGGAACAAATGGTAAATTGCTTCCTTTCTCAAGGTTATAAATGTTACCTTTGACCCTTGGATCTGCCCCTTGGAAGTTGCTTACTGTGTTTTCTTACAACATCTTCTTAATATTGTCTATTATGCTTTTGTCATTCTTCAAGCCTCATTTGAAAGATAGTGACACTCGGTTGATGATGTTCTTAGGCACATTATTGGGGGGCTTTTGAGAAACAGTGTTGTATAGGGATTACTTTTGATGTCAATGAGGGGTAGAAGTGAGTTTCTTTTTATTTCTTCTCTGTTTTTATTTACCATATTTTGGGGCGCCTGATAGTCTTTCAATTTATCAGTGTTCCATAGGGTTTCGGGGACGGGGATGGGGGGACGGTAGGGGACGCGTTTTGGGGACGTGGGGATAGGGGGTCTAAGTTTGGGAGCGGCAAGGAGGGGGGGGCCAGGTAGGGGTGCTGAAATACATATAGTACTTGAAAAAATAGTTATAAAAAGATGTATAAGTATAAGAATTATACATCTTGGAGACAACTAGGAGTCCCTTAAACATCTTGAGGACACTCCAACATCCTCAAAGTACTAGCAGCATCTTGGAGACAGCAAGATTGGTGGTGGGATGGTGGCGTTGGTGGTGGGCTGGTGGGGGGACGTCCCCCCCAAGTCCCCAAGTCTCCGAGACGTCCCCCTCTAGGAAACGTGAGGATTTTTGGGGGGGACGCGTCCCCGTGGAACACTGCAATTTATTCTATTGGAACAGCTTTTGGATATTACATTACATTCAGCAATTACAGATGAATCACAGCAATTACAGATGAATCATGGGCTTTATAGGCCACCAGTCGTACTTGAATATTAGGACTACAACGGTTCCCCAAGCAGAAGCTGGCCTTGTCACACCAGGGCATACACACACATACCCAATGGCTGCCAACTGGGTTTGAAACTTGGCCTCTTTAAGTGCTTGTAATTTTTCACCTTTTACCTCCCATATGTATATATATTTGAAAATCATACTTCTATAGGTTTTGGGCTTTTTCTTAAACCAGTTTTGTTGTATTTTAGGTAGGGATTACTTTGCACACCCCTTTCCTTTTATTCATTGGTGTGAAATTGTGAATGATTACTGTGTGTGACAAGAGTTACATGAATTACCACACTGCCCTATCTCTGTTTGTGTGCCACCCTTCTTTTGTATTTCACAGACTTAGATTTCAGTTGCAATTTATTTGTTGTAACTGTACAAATGAATATTCTGTATTTAACACTGATAATTTCCCGAATGTTGAGAATTTTAGCTATTGTTTCTTCTGTCACATTTGCAGTGCTGTAACTATAGAAGTTAAATTATATTTTGAGTGAATTTGAAAATTTGTAACTGTCTGGCATATTTGTTTTGCAGGATTTTTTTGATGCAGAAATAAAAAAGATGGGAATCAAGAATTCCTATTTTCCTCTTTTTGTGTCTGAAAAAGCCCTGAAAAAAGAGAAGAATCACATTGAAGTATTTGCACCAGAGGTGAATTTTATTGCTTGATTCTGTCACTATTTATATTGCATTTGACCTTTTTAGTTTTACTGATCAATTATTTTTCTTTTCCAGGTTGCTTGGGTAACCAAATCAGGGGAAACAAATCTTGAAATGCCCATAGCAATTCGCCCTACCAGTGAAACTGTAATGTACCCTATATTTTCAAAATGGATTAGGGGTCATCGAGATCTTCCTCTAAAATTAAACCAGTGGTGCAATGTTGTTAGATGGGAATTTAAACATCCTACACCTTTTATCAGGTAAGCGATCCCACATCAGTGGTTTTGGTTGACTGTTAATGTCTATGACATGGTTTAATAAAGCTTTAGGTTGTAAAATTTTGACAGCAACTATTTCATCGACGTTGGTTTTTAAATTGTTAGGCAAGGTACTTGACAAAGTCCTTCATGTAATTAGCATTCTGTCCATATTTCTTTTTAATCTAAATTGTATCATATAATTATACTATATGTCTCCAATATGATTCAGTAGAATTAATGAGGCTTTATAGGTGATTTTAGTTGCTGTACCAACTTCTTTTATTTAGGAGCAGGCAATACTGTTTTGAGGCTTTATAAATAAGATATCTCGGTGAGTAGAGTTAAAATTCTACCCCCTCCAATAGTTTAACTATCAACAGTCAAGCAAGTATATGTAAAAATAAATTGTATATTAAAATTCGAACCCCTCCAATAGTTTAACTATCAACAATCTAGCCTCTTGACCATAATATTCCATGCACAAAAGCCTTAAACTACGGGCTCTTTCAATGAATTACTGACAGTTAAAGCCAGTGAGCAAAGCGTAAAGATAAATCAAGACCAAGCAAATGGTTTTGATGCCAGATGAAGATGAAATGCACATGGTAGAGAAGAAAAAGGGAAAAAATAGAATAGCATACTTGCATGCAGGACACTGGAGTTAAGGTAGATGCCAAGAGTTCATAGATTGAATAAATGAATAAGAGTATGAAGAGTGTATGCTACAAACTAAGTGAATGCTATAGGTACACTAGTTTGGCAGGTCTTTTGGGGATTAGGTTCATTTTGGGAATGTCTGTACATAAAATATATAAAAATCATAAATATATACATATTTGCAGCTTTAAGTGTAGAATATCACATAACATGCATATAGCAAACAAAAGTACCATAAAAATAAAAAATACTATTTTGATGTTGTTTTATTAAACTTGAATGTCATGATATATATTCATTGCACAATATAATAAAATCAGTAAGTGTTTTTGGTTTGTGTGTTTTTGCCTTCACAATGAGATAAAATGTGTTTGTTTTTGTGTTTCAAAGTGTCTTTAGGTCAATTTTAGTTTTTAGGGTTGCCCTTCTAAGTTGACCAGTCAGTGTAGGAGGTCAAAATAAGAAAAAAGAAGTAAAAATTGTCATTTTGTTGCATGGTTCTGTAGTGTATGCAGACGAACCCAGGTCTGCTTGGCAGGACCCTTTTGGAATCCACAGGAGATCCAAACCAGGATCTGGAATGGGTATGCACTGGACCTGTATCTGGGTCATTTTCTGAGCAAGGTGATAACGTAGGTTAGAAACAACGAGTTACTTTTATTATAATATTATATGATGAGAGTAAATGTTGTAAGTATATAGAGCTCCATAAATATAAGTTCAATTCACATAAACTTGAACAATTAAAAATGGGGTAAATGAAGAAATTAAAAATGACTCACAATAATTATAAGGTATTAACATATTAGGTAACTTGATGGTTACTGTTACTTATGTTACCTAATTAAATATTATCAATGTCATTCTTGATTCTCTAGAGGGATTTTGTAGGAGGTTCCAAAATTTCATATTGACGCTTCAGACAGGGGAACCATAAATGCCTGAATTTTCCCCATCCTGGAATTACTGCATGGTCTACATCCCTTCTCCATGGATAAATTGCATATAAAGTTGTAATCTTTTCAATAATTTATTGTATTTGAAGTTTCTCCTTAAATGATTTCCATTATAGGATGCAGGCTAGGCTAAGAAGGATCTTGTAACATATTTCAAATCTATGGATAACAATGTAGTGCTGCTGCTTTCTTAAGAGCATGTGGTATGGCATGACATTGAATAAAACAAAAATAATAACCTTTTAATTTGTTCAGCATTTCAGAAGTACAAGCTATAGTTTTAGGGCTTTACAAAATCTGAAAATCATGATTCAAAATTCGTGGATAAGAGATATTAGTTGGAAGAACATAGTTTTGGAGGTTGGGTTAGCAGAGTAAATATTCTTTTGTGTGTTTGCAGGAGTCGTGAGTTTCTTTGGCAAGAAGGTCATACCGCTTTTGCTACCAAAGAGGAAGCTGATGAAGAGGTACATCTGTAAACCTTAAAATAACCAGGTAGTTTACTTGATGAGAATTTCTGCTTTTAGTAATTTTATAACAAAATATTTTGGAGGTTGCACGCATACTTCTTTTAACTAATGACCTAATTTAAAATCATTGAGCTACCATTCATGCTCTTGATAGGGTTATTTATATTTCTTCTTGATTTGTATGCCTCAATAGGATTTTACCATGTCTGGTTCTGTATTGAGTTGTTTAAAGATTGCTTAGCAAGATATGTGCAAAATTATTTGCATGTGTTAAGGTTGGAACCATCTTCCCTTGTCAATTGAAATACAGTAAGAGATGAATTTTGACTTTTCAGATTAGTATGGTATTACTATTCTTCTATAAGTTTAGTAAGGAATAGACTGACATGTATGACTTTATGATATTGATATTTTTTCTAGTAATTTTTGGACTGAAACATATAATTCAGGACATTGAGATTGTTTCTAGTAATTTTTGGGCAGCTAGCCTATCATTTGCATGGAAGTGTTGTGACCTAATTCACACCTCGCCCCATTGCAAATGGGGACCCTTGTTGTTTGCTTTTTAGGGTTTTGCTTTCGTGTGTCTCGTTTTGTCTGCTCTTCGTTTGGGGGTTTTAAGTCTTAATTTTGAACGGTCACCCGAGTCGAGTCAATGAATTTTCGCCTAGATCACTGAATAAACATCGCCATCGTGCTTAGAAGGCCTGGGAGACGAAGATCGACTGTCGTTTCGGTTGATTCTGACACTTTCAAATTTTTAGGGTTTCTCACCCCGGGCCCCTATTTTTTAGGACCTACTTTTTGGCACTTTTGGGCAATTTTGGGATCCCTATTTTTTAGGGTCTATTTTTGGAAAGTTGCTATTTTTGGAAAATTTCTATTTTTAGAAAGTTTCTATTTTTAGAAGGGCCACGAGTTTCGAAAACGCACTCAGAAGTTCGAAACGAGCAACGAAACTCTCAGAAAATCAATTCTAAGTTTTTTTGAAATTTTGGTAAAAATCTGGAAAATCACATAAAAAGTTCAAAAATCTGAAAAATTCGTTCGAAAATGGTGAGAAATTCTGGAAAATCACAGAGAAATCTGGTAAAGAACATTGAAAATGGTGAATGAGAGGATAAATTCATCAAGAATTTGGTGAAAATTCATGAGTTTCGTCAAGAGATCTGAGCAATGCATGGAAAAATCTGGAAAATCTGAGAAATCTGAACACAATCATGGAGAAAAATGAGATATACACCTTCAGCCTTAGTCAAGAAACATGCCAATGACAGAAAAATCTGAGCGGTGGCCAAGCAAACTATGGATTCCGCCTTAACACAGCCAGGTAAAAGTTGGCAATGGCTGACAATGTGAAGCAAATGGCATAAAATCTGAAGCAATGGACAGTACCAAGATGAAGTCCGCCCATGGAGGAAAAGGAAATGTCTAAGGAAAGTTGGCAATGGCTAGGCACAAGCTAAAGTCCGCCCCAGCCAAGGAGTTCAAGTGGCAAGCAAGAGGATGAAGTCCGCCCTTGATGAGATGGTCAATGGCAATCAAAACAAGGAAGTCCGCCCTCCAAAGCATCCAATGGCCAGACATGCAAGCAAGTTCGCCCTAGTCTTGGCAAACCCAAGCTGAAGTCCGCCCTCCAACCAAGGCAAGTGGTCAACCACAAGGCAAAGTCCGCCCCAGCCAAGAAGTTAAATGGCACTGAAGAGTGTGAAGTCCGCCCAAGGGGAAGAGAAAGAAATTTGGCTAAGGCATGGACAAAGACAAGTTAAAGTGGCAACAAAATGTGGCAAGTCCGCCCTAGGCATAAGGAGAATGGTAAAGGAAATGATGAAGTCCGCCTATGTATGGCAAGAGAAAGCATGAAGTCCGCCCTTGTAATAGCCCAACACAAGATGAAGTCCACCTTAAATATTAGGCAATGGCCAAAGACATGACCAAGTCCGCCATAGACACATAAGAAGTGGCAACAAAGCAAGGCAAGTCCGCCTTGGATATGAAAGGTGAATGGCAAAGAAAATGTTAAAGTCCGCCCCATGAAGAAAAGCAAAGTAGGGAGAATGTATGGCCAAATTATAACCTAAGTCCGCCATGTGTCAGAGAGTAAAAAACTAAAATTTTGTCTGTGAACCTTGGAAAAATGAAAATATGCATGGCACTTTGAAGATTCGCCCAAGTGGCTAAATAAAATCGCCATGGCTAGGAAAACGGTGAAAAAATCAAGCAAATGGACAAAATAAAATTGGATTTGGCAAGGAAAATTATGGAAAACTCA
This sequence comes from Sequoia sempervirens, assembly GCA_007258455.2. NCBI lineage: Eukaryota > Viridiplantae > Streptophyta > Pinopsida > Cupressales > Cupressaceae > Sequoia > Sequoia sempervirens. The sequence continues at coordinate 247,166,249 of VDFB02000003.1, forward strand.
AGAGAATTTGGATGAATAAAATTGGACATGGCGAAAGAATTTTGGACAAGAGACAAGTCATGGCTAGAAAATTATTGGACATGGCTAGGAAATTATTGGACGTGGCTAGGAAAATGTCAAACGAGAAATATTTATGGCCAATTAAAATTGGACATGGCCAAATATTTTTGGGAAACGATCAAAAAAAAAATCACGGATAAATAAATTGGATGATCAAGATTATGGCGAGAAAATTTGAAAAAAAATGAAAATTTGCCTAAGGCATTGGCAATGAAATTTTCGAAAATCGAACGGGTTGGAATGGACACATAAAATAATTAGTTTAATCATTTTAATCAATTATTTTCCAACACCAAAAAAAGAGATAAGTCTTAAAGATTTCAAAATTGGAAAGAGAGAAAAAGAGTTTTGTTGAACTGGAAATGAAATTAGAAACTTTCCCGGACGAGATGATCGAGGATAGAACTTGCCATACGAAAGAAAAGTAAAAGATGAGTTCGAACTTGATTCAAAGGAAACATTGCAGATTTACTAAAATGATCGACCCTCTCACTTCTATAAGTGATTTCGTTTTTCATTTATTCAATCACTCGATTTTGAGGAGAAAAGTTGTGAGTGTTTAAGGCAAAAGGTTGAAGAAATTTGCAGCAAGGTGAAAGAAATAATCTGTTATCAGCTTGCATTGCTATCGTGATCACGTCTCCAAGAAGTCACAAGGCGGATTTTTTCTTGTCCATTTCATGTTAACATGATGCTTCACCATTTATTCTTTCCTTCCAGCTTGTTATTTTTCGCGAAGTCTAATCTGATTACCAGCTGGAATGTTCTTGAAAACTGATTTTAATGTCGAATTCTGATTTTCCTTTCTTCCTTCTCTTGCAGATCTATTTTTTCGAAGCAGCCAAGATGAAATTTGCAAGCAAAGGTGTCCAAACTCAATCAAAGATTAAGTCCAAGTGGGAGCACGTTCTAGACACTGATCTTGGCCACGTAGATCTTGAAGACTTCCGAAAGAGAATGTACGGGACTGACGGACGTCTGCCTACACCAATCGCCATGAGGATGATGCGTAACGGAATCGTCCATGCAGCTGGATTTCCACCAGCAAAAGAATGTCCTGAGCTGATGGCAGAATGCGCACTTCATTACAATGCGCAAGACAGACAGATAGAAGCTCCTGACGGAAGGGTCCTTGCCTACTTGTCCGAGCCAGCAATCCAGGAGACTTTTGGCATTCCAGTGTACAACCGAACATCCTATCGCACCAAGCACGATGCACTCAAACTTTATCAAAGTCAGAAGGATCTCTGTGCATCCAACATAAACAAGAATTGGTTATTAAAACCAAAGCCTACTGCAAGCAAGATGCCGAAAAAATTGATCAGAACCCACTTCAAAGAGGAATATGGTGATATTGTTCTGCTACTTAACAGAATAGTAGGCAGTGCCCACGGTGCTCCTTTCGAAGAATGGATGTACTATTTTATTGATGAGATAATCACTGGAGTCAAGATGTTCAATTGGTCCAAGATGATTAGTGACAGCTTGCACGAACAGTTGGTCAACTTTGAGAAGACCAAAAGTTTCCACATGAGCTCATACATTGTATATTCACTCGCAAGATACTATAAGTATCCTGGCTTGACATGCAAGGGCGTGGTCGGCAATGGTGAGGGGAAATTGAAAGTCTACGATTGCTATCCGCAACTGCAGCTGAAAGAGAAGTCTCATTTCCGGAGGGCTCATGATGCATTTTTGATGTATATCACCCGGCTTCTTCAAGGCGGAACTCACCAAAGACTCTCGCATGAAGCCAAGAGCCTGATCAGCCGGTATGGATTCTGGTATATTCAATATCCTAAGTTCACCTACATCAGAATCCAAGGATTTTCCGGAAACCCTTATAGGCTGCCTGTCTATCCGACTAACAGGATGGTATTGTTAGAAGTGCTAAGGCAACTAGAAACATATCAAAACATCCAAAGGCCTAAGCAGAAAGCTGCTATCACCTTCCCGTTTTTCATCGGCAACATGGAGGAGTCATGCCCGACAGCACAAGCAGCTGAAGTCGCTCGACTGGAGATTCAACAATATCCTTTCATATCATACAGAGCCAGGAGCAATTTCGATCCGTTCCATCACATCAAAACCGTGGACGGAGAAAGGTATAAGCATCGGGTTGACTTAGAGGACTTTTGGGCCAACGCAGCTGATGAATATGATGTAAGGAGAAGGTTATGGTCAAGGCTGCCATTAAGCATGATAAGGTCGACAGAGCTCTTCAAGATACCTGACCAACTGGAAGATGATGGAATATATGTGCAGCCAGGCTTCAAGGAAAATGAGCCGCTTCCACCTATGAAATGGTTCGAACCTGAGATGGGTGATCTAGCCACCTTGATGCGCCCTGTTTTCAAATACTCTCAGTGGTGGATAGATCGGCAGGTGGAAGTCTTAAAACAAAGAAATGTGCAATTTACCTACGAGTTGATGGGAGACGCTGAGTCATGTTCTTCAAACGCCGGTGCATCTCGTGGAGATGGACAAGAAGATGCCGCCAACTCGAAGAAGAGGAAAGAAGCTGATGCAAGGCAAGACAAGGGTAAAGAGATAGATGAAGGGCCTTCGCGGAAGAAACACAAGTCCAGACCCCTCCAGTCGGCTACTTCCCGGAACATAGAAGAAATGCTTGCCTTGGATAAAGAATCTTTGGAGAATGCCACGATTCCTTCTCCAGATGAAAATGTAGAGCCAATTCAAATAGAGGATGATGGTCAACCTTCTCCAGCAGGCACGAAGATCTTGGAATCGGGTAACGACACAGACATCGAGGAGGGAGAATTCGAGGAAGGAATGATTTCCGCACTCAAAGGCATTCAAGAGGACCCATCCGTCCAGGAGATCCAAGGTATGCAGCTAGTCCAAGAAATTCAAAGTATGCCCGAAATCCAGGAAGAACAGGAAGAACAGGACATGCAGGACGTCCAAAATCAAGAGGACATAATTGAACAGCCTACAGTACCAGAATGGCTGAGGGAAAGATTGAAAAGAAAAGCGCCAGTGGAGGTCCTTGAGGAGGACAATGACACAGATTTTCTGGCCAGATTAGAGCAAACTGCCCCAAGGAAGAAGGCCAAAAAGTTCTCTACCATCCAGAGAGATGAAGCTGGAAATCGCACGGTGCAAATTGCAGTGCCTACAGCCGACAAGTTTCAAGACGAGATTGCTCCTGAGGAATATGCTATCACAACTGTCGACATAGGTCCGACATCAAAAGGGCAGGAAGTCGAAGACTTGGATAATTCCGTGGCCACTATCAAGGCCAGGTTAGAAAAGGAGGTTGCCAAGAAGAAAGAGTACAAGAAAGAAATCCAGCGCCTAAAGGACTACATCCAGCACTTGACAAAGCCACTAAACAAAGGTGAACAGGTGGCGCCTTTACCTCCAACCGCTTCACAGGAACCAGATGCAAATTTTGAAGAAGAGTTGACAACAGCGAGGGAAGCTAAAAGCTGGATGGTTGGAAGGAAAGAAGAAGCGTTGGTGTTTGCAGAAAAGTTGGCACATATAAATGAACAGGCTTCCTTCATGCTTTCACGAATTGCAGAACTTGCAGAGTCATGGAGTAGTCTTGAGGATATTCAAAGCAGGATCATCCCATACATCCGGGAACTGAAGGGCATTTCTAAGCAGAGATTGATCGAAGACAAGGTTATCGAAGCCGGAGCTGCGTATGACTTCAACGGATGGTACTATGCTTTGATCTCAAGGAAAGGAGTCCTCGAAAAGGTGAAGCAGGACAGTGGTAGAGTTGAAGAACAAGTCAAAGAAATTCAAAGAAAAATCTATGAGATGGCTGCAAATATGCTAGACAAGGAAATTGTCCGAAGGAAACACTTGCGGCCAAGGAGTTTGAAAGAGCAAGTACAGAAAGTTTTCTCCACCACCGGGCCAATCATGAAAGAAGGATTCACCAAAGTGTTCGAATTCATGGCCATCGGAAGTTCTTTCTTGCTACAGGAACCAACATGGGCTGCTATGTTTGCAGAATGTGCCGAGAACTTGGATTTGCTGGAGTACGACATCAGCGTGCTGCCCGACATTGCCATGGAGGAGGTCGACCTGATAGTGTCCAGGTTCGCCGAACATGAGGCTGCACAAGTGGATAAGGATGACACTCCAGTTGTCTAGTGTTTTCTTTAGTTAACTGATTGTGGTTTTGGAGACCCTAATTAGGGTTTAGTTCCATTTAATTTTGGCCATTGATCTTGAATCAATCTCGGCCGTTCTTTGTAATCTTGAAAAACTATATAAACCCCCCCCTCACTCTCTCATTCTCATTAGAAATTCATTAGAAGATTAGAAGGTAGAGATATAGAGATTAGAGATTAAGAGTTAGAGCAGATTTGAGATAGTTAGAAATAAAGAGAGAGTTCTTATGAGATTGTTGTGAAAAGCTACTTTGATAATGAAGTTCAAATGCATGAGGTGCTTTGAGTACTTGATTGTTGAATAGTTGCATGGTCACATGTTTTCTTTCTCACTTAGCAGATTTGAATTAAAATGTATGTTAGAAGAATGATTGATTGATAACGGAGATTACTGAAACCGAGCTCATACTTTCTTTGGGTGGATGATTTCACTCAATGTGCAAAGTTAGACTGAGCTTTACTGTGGATGCTTAACTTATATTTTAATAATTGTTGTTCGATCTTATGGCAATTGTTTATTACGTGAAAATCATAAGCACACTCCTAGAAAATTGCACTAGCTCTGCGTAGTTGTCGTTGAACGTGGCGAAACAGAGTATAGTTTATTTGGTTTCACTTAGTCTTCGTCTTCTCTTGATTTCTTAGGAGTAGCATAGAGTCTCTAAACCCTAAATCTTTTTCACCTTTTTTTTATATAAATCAAAAAAACCCAAAATGGTACTGCGTTTATGTCTCCACTTCTTCGAATAACTTGCAAAATCTTACTTGTGCCCACAGCAAATCACATCCATACCACAGAGCCTATCCGCGTTCATCTTAAACATTGGAATTACCCTATGACCTCACTTGCAATCTTAGCATAGGAAGTAGTTTTTCAAGAGAGAATAGAGCGTCTGTGACACTTTGTTCTAAAATGTTTTGTGTGTCATAAAACACGCAACAACAGGAAGTATGTGCCATTTTTTCTAGGTCTCCTCCTGAAACGTTGCCATTCCATATTATTAAAACGAAATTACTTGTATAATGTCTTACCACCCCAGCTTGTTTTGGGAAAGCTGACAATCTTTAGAAAGTTAAATTATTTGATTAGTCTCGTTTTAGTGTGGTTAACCTGAAACAATGTTGACAATGCTGTTTGTCTTTTAGCTTTGGGTTATAACTTGAATTTTTCAATCACTCTACTTAATTCTTTTTCATTCAATGTGGTTTAGTAAATAGTTACCGGGTCTGAAAAATTCTTTTCATTGAGGAGGTCAAAAAATTCGGAAATCCAGAAATTTCACAAAAAAGATTTTGGTGAAATATCTATATAGGAATTTTCAAATCCATACAAAATTGGACAAATCCTGATGTCCAACAAATATGGACTGAATTGGATTAGAACAAAATCTGGCTATCCAAGAAATCTGGACTGGACCAAATCAGAACCAAATCTGGCCATCCAAAAAATCTGGACTGAACCAGATTAGAACCAAATTCAAACAGATTAGGTACCTATGGTTTATTGTATTTAAATATTTTCAGAATTCATTTCCTTTTTATATCTTCTATTATGAAGCTGTTCCATTGTTATATCTTGTTGCTCAATGTATGAACTGCATCAACAAGCCTTCTTGGAGGAGAAATGTTATAGCTCCAAGTCTCATAAGATTGGTATATTACTATTAGCCATTAGGAGTTGGCTTTAAAGAACCAGTGTGAGAACCTTTGGTTTCTGTTCAAGATTTGGCAACAGGTTCTTTTGAAATTAATAGCATTTGAATTACAGCATGCGATTCTTTAATAAGGATGTAGCAGAGTTTCAAAATATGTTTAATGTTCAAATCAGAGGTCATGGCTAGCTTTTGAGTGACACCTGGAATCATCTGCAGTCTCTGCTCCATGTGGAGATATCTGGGACTTTGGATATCCATTGGAATATAGGGAACACTAGGCGGTCTCTAATGTCAAAGCCTATTTTCAACACTCCCAAAATGGGTATAGCTTAAAATGGGTAGCTGTATATCCATAGCATATTTCAGATCCATCAACGTGTGGATGTGTGTGCTCACGTGTGTGTGGGGCTCATGCGTGTAGTCTTCAATAATAACAAATGTATATAAACATGTTAAATAGCTCCAAGTAGTCTTTTGATTGGGTTGTTGCTATGTTCCTGTGTGTTGTCACATCTGTGAAAATTATTGAAATGAGAGAGAAAAAACGAGCTTGCTCTCGAATCAAAATTCAGTCATTCACATTACACACAAACTATTACATAGTATTGCCTTTAAAAGGCCATTTTTCCCGTATGAAACTAATTACGGGAATATAACTTCCAAAAACTAATTTATTTATTAAATTAACAGTAGTATGTTAATTTATTTATTTAACTATTTTATGTCATGTACTAAATTCTAACACCCCCCCTTAGTACTGACATAGAGGAAAACTACATTACAGATCTCAATCCACTGAAAAATTCCAACAGAACCTTGAAATTCCAGACGGTTCAATTCCCTCAAAACCCCTAAATTGAAAGCATAAGAACAAACGGGGTCGCAATATGCAATTTTAAATTCAATTAGCTGTCCGTTCCGTGTGGCAGAATGTCCTCCGAGAAAGAGCTTTGTCTCTGTAACCCTTTCAAATTCGTTCTCTGTAAGCAATTTGAACCGTACTTCAGTGGTGAGGCGATTTGAACACATATCTTTTATGTGGCTGATCTTGCACACAATATCACCAAAATCATAGTAGGAACCCCAGGATTGAATGTGCATGAAGATGAAAATAAGCCTTATTCGCTTTCTCCAGCATGCCCTCAATTGCTGAACTTCTCCATGATAAATGAGTGGCTTGCCCGATATAGAAACTGCATCCATGAATATGCCCGATATTAGAATACAATTAAAGTTCCGACAAGCTCCTTCCTCCAAATATTCGCTTCTTCAGTAAATTGATGGCAACCATGATGAAATGATTAATCTGTCAAGATAGGGTTGACAGTATCTACAAAAATTTGCAAAACACTATAAAATGCAAACCTTTATCTCTATAAACCATCGGCAGATTTAATGGTTCAGGGCAACCAAATAGAAACTTATACAGGCTTTTGTAGGACAACAACCGGAAAACTAAATATTCATTTTTGAAATTTTCAGTTGGTTTCTAATCACACTTCTGCAATAGATTGGGGAAATATATATAAAATTTAAATTTTTGGAATGACAGCAATGAATAGAGTGAGGTGTTAAACAATGGCAATAATGAACATTGCGGAGAGAAAGGGAAGAAATGCAGATGAATGATGGAGTCAAAAGGGTTTTGCACATGGTCTACATTGCTCACTTGTTGACGAATGCAAGAATGGTAGAAAACAATAGCAGTTGCACGTGGTCTTCACTGCAGTACCATTGTAAACACTGCTGTGAGAAAAACAAATGAATGGAGAGAGATCAAAGAGGTCCAAGAAGAAATCCGCTCTGATACCATACTGAAATGAGAGAGAAAAAACAAGATTGCTCTCAAATCAAAATTCAGTCATTCACATTACACACAAACTATTACATAGTATTGCCTTTAAAAGGCCATTTTTCTTGTATGAAACTAATTACGGGAGTATACCTTCCAAAAACTAATTTATTTATTAAATTAACAATAGTATGTTAATTTATTTATTTAACTATGTTATTTAACTATTTTATGTCATCTACTAAATTCTAACAAAAATAACTCCTCATAGAGGGGCATTCTTCCTTACATTCTATTAATTACAGATGGAAAGATGTTAGATTTATGTTATAATATTAATTTTGCATTGTGTAGTTTTATCGCACCTGCAGTCACATAATGATGTAATGGTGCAATACGTGGCATGCCTATATTTATGTTTTACTTTTTATGCACCAAATGGAGTAGGCTGTCGAGTCCTGAAAAAATGGGATGTCTCTTCTAAGTACCCAACCCCCAGGTCCCTAGAACATCAGTAATGTTGGGAGTGTCACCTGGACCCTTGGGGATGTGTCCACATGGAACACGAGGTAAATGTTTGCTTGATTATCATGCAAGATATGAGGATTTTTTAAGTTGTAGAGGCAATTCCAAGACACATTTTTAGGTGTATCTGACTTGAAGGGAAAGGGAACCTTTTTAAGAAGCTTGTATGAAGGGGTTTTGTTTTTTGGATTTTTAAGACATAGAATTAGAGGAATAAGGAAATTGCAATTCAAGCCAATCTTTATTTTGAAAATTTCAGCCCATGTTATCTTTTTACTATCATCTTTTCCTGTCTTTGTTATTATTGATTTTGATAAAATTATTAGTGAATCAAAATTTAATTACATTCTTCCTGTTTTTGTATATGCCAGTTCTGGCCTTTCAAACTCTTGGGAAGTGATGTATGAAACAGCTTCCTTCATGGAAGCTTTTTTGTGTCTTTGTTTCAGGCAACTAGATGTGCATTTTCAGTTGGTGAGTACTAGGCTAAATGATAGAATGGTTTTCATAAGTTGATGGTAGCAAAACAAATATTAGGACAAGATAGACACACACTATAGCCACTTCATGTAAGTAATCTTGTTTCCATTGTGTATTCAAATTGTAACTCACATGGCAATGAAGAGTTTGCTGTGGAAAATAGAAGATCTTTTAATCAAGGAAAATTAGCTTGGATGGAGCAAAAAATTCATTACAGATATAACATATAATTGAATGCAAACTGGATCTACGACCAGAATGTATTTCATACAGTAGTATAGGAACAATTTTTGTGAAATTAATCGTGCGACTCTAAGTTGCTGAATTGGGTACTGGTACATGGGTATGGTATGCCGGTATGGCAATTTTTTTTGGAGGGTTGGGTACATCCATACATTTTTTAAAAATAATTAATTTTAATATTTAAATAAACAATACAATATTAAAAAATAAAATATAAATATAAATATAAATTATTAAGTTGTATATTTAATATTTATTTATCTATTTTAGACTATAGGAATTGGAATTGGGTAGCCACCCCCCTATAAACTGCAGTGTGCGTGGTAAACTTTACGACCAGAATGTATTTCATACAGTAGTATAGCAACAATTTTTGTGAAATTAATCGTGCGACTCTAAGTTGCTGAATTGGGTACTGGTACATGGGTATGGTATGCCGGTATGGTAATTTTTTTTGGAGGGTTGGGTACATCCATACATTTTTTAAAAATAATTAATTTTAATATTTAAATAAACAATACAATATTAAAAAATAAAATATAAATATAAATATAAATTATTAAGTTGTATATTTAATATTTATTTATCTATTTTAGACTATAGGAATTGGAATTGGGTAGCCACCCCCCTATAAACTGCAGTGTGCGTGGTAAACTTTACGACCAGAATGTATTTCATACAGTAGTATAGCAACAATTTTTGTGAAATTAATCGTGCGACTCTAAGTTGCTGAATTGGGTACTGGTACATGGGTATGGTATGCCGGTATGGCAATTTTTTTTGGAGGGTTGGGTACATCCATACATTTTTTAAAAATAATTAATTTTAATATTTAAATAAACAATACAATATTAAAAAATAAAATATAAATATAAATATAAATTATTGAGTTGTACATTTAATATTTATTTATCTATTTTTAGACTATAAGAATCGGAATTGGGTAGCCACCCCCCTATAAACTGCAGTGTGCGTGGTAAACTTTTTTCACGTGACTGGTGACATTGGCGTGACACACCCTCCAGTACCATGGGGACGGTGGGGAAACTAGACCTTGTGACCTCTTGCTTGTGACAGGATGCTTTAGCCAATCGAACTAGGCCCACTGCCCCATTTAATATTTATTAATTATTATGAAGTGATTATATTTATTTGCTTTTAATAAATATAAGTTAATTGTATAGAATCATAGATTATAGTATAAGCTAATTGTATATATTGTAATAATTATATTATTATGTTAATAAACAATATATTATAAATTTATAATATGAACTTATACAATATTAAAATTTAAAAGTTAAAGTTAAAACTATTAAAATAAAAAATAAATTATAAATTTAAACTACAAGGGTTTGGGAATTTAAATGTTTAATCTTTTTACATTTTAAACTTTACATTTTTGAAATTAGGGTTTGTGAATTAAGATTTTTCTTCCGACCTGCAATTCTTCCAGCAAATTTGCAAATCTGTGACAGGGCCATTTTTTCCTGCAACCCGTGATTTTTTCCAGCAACTCGTGTCTTTTCCTGCACCCTGCATCTTTTTTCCCTACAACATGCATCTTCTTTTCCTACAACCTGTCAAAATTGCGGAGAAATTACATTTTTATGCAGTCCGCCGCACTGTCAAATACAAGAAAAAAAAACAAACCCTGTCTGATTCAACAGGGATGCCAAGCCGTACCCAATTTCAAGATGTACCAGACCCAGAATCGGCGGGTAAACCTGGTGATTGGGTAACTTTGGTGCAATTTAAACAGAGAAATCATTGATTTGTATGGTATCTTATTATGTCAGTTTATTTGTTTACCCTTAAGAGAGATTGGTTTACCTAACAAAAAGATTTAGATCTTTGTCTTGTTAATCAAGAATCTAGACTGTTTTATTTTTGACACCTTTCATATTACATTACTACTCTAGACAAAAATATGGTATTTTATTCCTTGAGCAGTACTTCGATGGAAGTTACTTATTTTTACATGAGAGCAAATCTCCCTCTTGAGAAGTAGCTTTTTATGGCCTTCGCTATATTTTCAGTTTTATTGAGATGATGAAGAAAACTCAAATCATGTTAAGTACTTTTCTAGGGCTTGACATTTTCTTTGTTTAACACAGGTGCTTGCTGTCTTGGAACTCTATCGAAAAATATATGAAGATTTTCTAGGAGTTCCTGTGATAAAGGGAAAGAAAAGTGAGGTAGAAAAGTTTGCTGGCGGTCTTTACACAACTACTGTAGAGGTATGGCTTTGTCTGTAATCTGAAAGTAGGTGCTAAATATCTTGCTTGGAATAATATTTAGATATCAGGATGACGCTTAACCTAATATCTGGAAGTACTGGGTATGAATAGTATGTTATTTTTTTGCAGGCTTTTATTCCCAACACAGGACGTGGAATACAGGGTGCTACATCACACTGTCTTGGGCAAAATTTTGCAAAGATGTTTGAAATATTTTTTGAAAATGAAGGCAAAATTCATGGGGATATACTACTCGTACAGTAAGATTTCACTATATTTGAATTGTCCAGCACATTTTTTTCCAGTTGGTATTAAGAGTAAATTAATGTCTGCATAATACTTGGATAATTCAAATCTTTTGAAAAATGATCTTGGGTGTGATAGATACTTGTAAACTGGAATATGTATCAGGATGAAGCTTCTATTTAAAATTGCTAGCTAAATTTTACATTTGAAACCATATGGTAACTGCCTTTGCGTGTAAAACTTAAGTATCCAAAAAGCAATTGACAGCTCCAATGGCTGGAATAGGCCGAATAGAAGTTATCAGCTTGGTATTTCTAGTACTCAGTGAGGCAAGATGTGTGAAAATAAGAACCTTATGAAGGTAAAGGGCCAAGTACCTCTTTTGTGATAACAAAAGCTGTGGTTAGGGAACTTCTCGAGTCCCTGTACAAATAGTGATATCTTCCCTAAATCTCTTAATAGATAAAAATATCAAAATAAAGTGCTCTTCAGTTTCCTTATCTTGGAGCAAACAAAAATAACAAATTCTATCAATCCTATCACCAAAGGAATATGATTGTTTCTCTTAGCCATAACTAGGAAGAGCAAACCCCCTCAATTGGCTAAGGGGATACATTGGGATAGCCTAGATGGACAATCTTGACCTCATCAATCTGCAAGAAATGCTTGCAATATAAATCCATCTTGGGGCTGAAAGGTTGCAATGGAAAAGGCTCAAGTGACCTGAATGTATGGTGATAAATGTTACCTCTGACATATCTACTGATCATATCCTTTCTTTAAGAAGTTGAGGAGAGGCATATGAGGACTATCAGCATGGAGGAAGCAGATCCATAGAGATACTTGTTAGTGTAAATATACCTCTTATGTTAAGTTTATTTAGGTTAGTTTTCTTTGTTAGCTTTAGCATTTAGGATTTGTTCACATTGGATAAACTTGTGTACCTACCATTTAGACTAACCCACTTTTCTATGACCTGCATTCAATGCAGTGCCCTTTCTGAGTTGCTATATAAATAAGATGCTCTTAGTCATTTGATAAGGGAGGAAAAGAGAGAGCAAGAGGAGCAATAAGGGAACAAAAATGCAGTCTTAGGGGGAAGCTCATTATTCTTTTACTGTGTATGTTCTTTAATTTTGCTTATAAGTTATATTACATCATCAATATTTATGCATGCAGGTATTTATGTGTGTGCTGGTTCTCAAGGTTGTTAAGTTTTGGGTCTGTCAGAAATAACAAAAATGCAGTCTTACAAGGAAGCTTGTTATTCTTTTACAGTATATTTCTTTTATTTTGCTTCTATTTCATCTTCATTATTTAAGCATGGAGGCAAAAAGTGACACTACCTTCAAAACCCAACAATGGCAGCTTGGAGGCGAAAAATGTTGTTTGTGGCCTTTTGTTTTTGTGAAATGAGTTGAAAAGTATTTAACACCTCACTTTAGGGCGACAAAGGAATTTTAAGTGTTTTTTTTTGTTTTAAAAGTTGTTTTATCATTATTTTTTTGGTTTAAAAATTTGGCTTGAGCCAGGGGTACGGCCGGGTATGCCCAATGTTCTGCTTGGGTGCCTTGAGCAGAACCCTGGGCGTACTTGAAGCCGGACAGGCCCAACACCTACACCCGAACCAAACCCACATTGGTATAGGTGGGTAAAGAGGGGAACCCAACAACTTAGCGAAAAAATCCAAGATAGGTTAATAGAAAATAAATGTGGAGTTATAGTCAAGTGAATCTGATATTTTGAAGTTTTTCTAGTTTGATTGGTGGTTGTAGTGGCTAGCTTACCCATGCATTTAGTGAGATGGAATGGGACCATAGTAACACTTGAAGATGATTGTTACATTTGTGGCATGACTTAACAGTTGTTTGAGCCTCATATACCATGAATTTTGATTCTATTTTGGTTCAGACTACCAATCTTTTGTATGAATCACTTAGATAATATGTGATTTTGTTAGGTAATAATAGATATTGGTGGAAAGCTGTTGGGATGTTGTTGGATTTGAATCTAGCTTTTATGTTATTTGCTTGGAAATAAATATAGGCATGCTTGATATATGAGATATTGTCTATGTGGTGAATCTTATGAATCTTATATGGTGATACTGTTGATAGCAGAATAAAATGCCACACCAACTTGAACATCAATAATATTAAGCTTCTTTCAGCATCAACATCTGGGATCATTATACTTCACCTGTTTTTAGCGTACAAATATTTTTTTGAATGGATCTACGGTCTACCTACTACACTACCTTTCCACAGCAATGCTCCTTTCTTGGAGCAGTCTCAGGACACAATAATATGGATACTGACTAGGTTTTTCTTCTTCAAGAAGCTTTTGTTTTAGTTTGTCCAACAGCAATTTTAAGATAGTTGACTCTTCCTACTTTTTTGAACAGTTTGCTCAAGTAGTTGGGTTTGGATCACTCATAGAGATGTTTGAGTTTACCATGTTTTTCTCTATGGTCTTGCAACATCATTCTTTGTTTGAGTAGCAGTCCTATTCCACTCATGCAGTTCAATTGAGCTCTCCAATTTTGGAGCATTGTTGACCATTGACTATTGCTATTGATGCTTCTTGAGTTTGTGTAGTCATCAACTTCATCAACTTTAAGCCATATTTATAGGATATCATGGGTGTTTGCTTCCTTCATGAAGCCTTGTTCACTATAAAAATTACATATATAAGGATTTTCTTTAGTACATAGTAAATAAAAATAGTGTTGGAATATATTAAGATGGCAACACATAAAATATATAAATATAATATATATGAATATAATTATAACTTATATTAATATTCATAGTATTCATATTGGTATTGATATATTTAAAAATAAGGTAACTTATGACTCCGATAAATGATGTAACAATATCTGTATATATTTGTGATACCATGTTCATCAGATTATATTTCCACAAAACCACAACAGATAAAATCATCACAGGTGAATTTATGTTTATATATTGCTATACTCTAGTATTGCAATGTATAAGGTCATCTCAAAAAAATCTACATATGCAACATCTGTGTACATTTAAAATCCAAACAAGTAATGAACTCTAGTGTAGAAAATGGCAATAAATGCAACCATGCCTAACTGGAATTCTTTTGATTAAATTATTAAGGTGTTCAGAACATTTTCCACAAACTATAATGACACTTTCTTAATTTGAAAGATGACATTTATGATCCCACAAATAAACTTAGCAAATACCCATCTCGTTAAGCTTTGGTTGTAGTGCAATAACCAAGGGAACACTCTAAAGAGTATAACATAGATCAAAGTTCCACCAACATAGTAAGTTAACCTATGATTCCAGTAAATAACAATCTAAACACTTGCTATGATGACCCGTCTTAGATATACATGAGTTGCTTGCTGTTTCAGAGGTCTTTTACTGCTTCTAAAGTGCTAGTTTGAAATATTGTCTTAGTAGAACTTATACATAATTTGATTGCATACAGATAAATGTGTTTAGACCAAAGATTGGTTAAAATAACAAGGCAGATTATTCCAATAGTTCCTATTAAAATAATATTCTTTATTTATTTATTAATGCTCAACTATGTTAAATATTGTAAAATATCTAGATAAGATCGTCTCTGTTGTTCGAGATCTTATGTGAAGTTTCTTTTAGAAACTTCCTGCTTTTTCTTGTGATAAGATCGTGTTCGATCTTATCCTTGTACATCTTGTAAATTATTTATTGAGCACATTGCTCGTTGTTAATACATCGAATATTTTACCAATTACCTGTGTAATATGGTATCAGAGCCAAGTTGCTCAATATTGAATTCTTAATTCATAAAAATCTTTTTAAAGGTTTTTTTAGATTATTGAATTAAAAATTTAATAAAATCTTTTGTGAAAATTTTCGAAGATTTTTTTGTGAGCTGAATTTCGAAATTTCTTCGTGGCTCTTATGAGAAATTCAAAGGTTTTTTTTTGAAAAGTTTGTGGATCTAAAGGCGTGATTTTTTTCTTCAGCTGGGTGTGATTTGTTTTTCTCAGATTGTGATTCTTGTTCGCCCTCGTGTCTTTTTTGAACCAGGGCTTGGTTGCGCGTGTTTTTTTTTTCTTCTAGCGTACTTCTGAACGCATTTTTTATGAGCCGTGGATTTCCTCTCATTCATCTGGTGCGATTTGGACGTCTTGTGAGGCTCCGTTTTTTTTCCTTGCCTTTGGCCGCGCGACGTCTCTCATTCTGGCCGCGTTTGTTCTCATCTCAGCCCACGATTTCCTGCAAGTATGTTTCTTTTCATGTCTTTTGGTTTAAGCGACGGCTCGTGGATTTTTTCTGTTCATCTTTGGATGTGATTTTGCTGCATTCTCATTGCCGTGATTTCTTCTAAACGTATTGAAATTTCTGCCTTATGTTTCGCTGCAGATTTCTTCATTTAGGCATGCTTTCCTGCGATTTTCTGCAATTTTTTCTACCTTTCATGGCGAACTAGGGTTCCAGAATTGTTGGTGGGTTTTTCGAGAGCTCAATTGGGTTGGTGTCCGAATTTTTGGGTTCATCGTTTTCCGTGCCTCGAATTTTGTGCCATTCCTACACTGTACTTTATGCAATCTGTACGTGCATCTGCCTCTGTTTTTGCATTGGAATTTGTGCCTCGAGTTTCATGCATCAGCCTCTTCTTAGTACCGTGTTTTTCGTGCCTTGAAAAGCGTGAAGATGGCCAATTTAAGTAATTTGATGCTGGAGGGCAGTCAAAGATTCAATGGTAAAAATTACAACACCTGGAAGCAGCAGATGATGACAATCTTTGAATACCGTTGCCTTGATTAGATGATCCTCGCCAATGGTACTCGTCCCACAACGGCGTGTAAGGATCAGGAGAAATTTGATGAGCAGAATCGTGAAGCGGTAATGCTTATTAAGCTTTCGGTTACTGATGATTAGCTCCCTCAGATTCCACTTGGAAAATCAGCTAAGGAGATCTGGGATCACTTGAAGGGTTTGCATGAAACTTCCAACAAAAGCCGTGCATTTTTCTTGAAGAATATGCTATTTCCTATCATGATGGATGAGAAGACAACTCTGGAAGCGCACCTGAATAAAATCCGGGAGATCAGAGATCAATTGGAGGCAATTGGTCGGAAAATGGAGGAGGAAGACATGGTCGTTATCACCCTGAAGAGTCTACCGAAGTTCTATGAACACTTCATAGAGACTCTCAACATTACGTCTGCTAATGTTGATCTCAAGTTTCCAAATCTGTGCACTATCCTCTTGCAGCAGGATCATTGGAAACAACAATTCGGTAGTAGTGAATCATCATCCTCCACAGAGCAGGCCTTTGCAGCTAAAACCCAGCCGAAGCATCAAGGGAAAGGTCAACCTTCACAGCAGAAAGGCTCAAGTCCGACCTCCACTAGCCCGAAGAAGAAAAATGTTCAGTGTAACTACTGTCATAAATTTGGCCACATAAAGAAAGATTGCCGTGCTTGTTTGGCTTCTGAGCAAAAGAAGCAGGGAGGGTTGCAGCAGAAAGCGAATGTCGCCGAGCACTTTGAGCAGAAGGAATCTGCCTTTTATGCACTTATGGCTAAAAGGCCAGCAGACCATGTCAAATCCTCTGCTTGGTACATAGATTCTGGTGCCTCGCGTCATTCCTCACACATGTGTGACTGGTTCACAGACTTTTCCCCTTGCACTGACTCAATGATTTTTGGAGGAGGCGAGGAATATACAATTGTCGGCATAGGCACTGTTCAGGTTCAGTCTGGCGGGAGGGATCTCATATTCCTCAACGTATATTATGTACCTAATATCGAGCTCAATCTTCTCTCAGTCAGTCAGATAATGCGGCATTCTCCCCAGATGGATGTGGTGTTCAGCTCGCACAAATGTTCAATTGTAGATTGCGAGACTCGCACAACGGTGGCCGTTGGGATAGAGGATCATGGCCTTTACAGGCTTGTGGACACTAGTGATTCTCCAGAGTTAGCCTTGGCAGCCAGAAATTCTGTTGTCACCAGTCTTTGGCACTAGCGGTATGGGCACTTGAACGTGCACTATCTCTCTCAGCCTGCTCGGGAGGGACTTGTAGATGGCTTACTTGACATTCACACTCAACATCAGGGCGTTTGTGGTGCTTGTCAGGCTGAGAAGCAACATCGCACACCGTTCAAAGATGGCGACTCTTGGCGTGCTTCTAAGGTACTTCAATTAGTTCATGCTGATATTTGTGGGCCTATGTCTACTTCTTTTGTAACTGGTTGCAAGTATTTTCTACTCTTTGTTGATGATTATAGTAGGAAAATGTGGGTGTACTTTCTTAAGCAGGAATCAGAAGTTTTTAATGTATTTCAGAAGTTTAAGGCCTTAGTTGAAAAAGAGTCCAGTTCTTGTATCATAACTCTTAGGTCAGATAATGGGGGGGAATTCTGTTCTAGTGCATTCTCCAACTTTTGTGATACTCATGGGATAAAACGTCAGTTAACCACACCCTACACTCCTTAGCAAAACAGTGTTGTAGAGCGATGCAATCGTACGATTGTTGAGATGGCTCGCTCCATGTTGCAACACAGGAGTGTTCCTACAAAGTTTTGGGCAGAAGCAGTCAATACTTCAATCTATCTCCTTAATAGGTCACCCACTCATGTTGTTAAGGGGAAGACTCCTGAGGAAGTTTGGACTGGTCGCAAACCCAGGATTAGTCATTTGAAGGTTTTCAGCTCTCTTGCATATGGTTGGATTCCAGAGGCCAAGCGCTCTAAGTTGGACTCCAAGAGCCAAAAACTAATGTTTATAGGGTACAATGACAACCACAAGGCATACAGGCTGATTGATATAGACACTGATCGTCTTATCTTCAGTCAAGATGTTGTCTTTGATGAGGAACGAGGACCATTTCACCTTTCCTCACTTGTTCAGCATTCAGAGGATCAGTCCCTATAGGCTCCTGATGTGGGCATTCGACTTCCATTAGGTTCACTTGATGGGAGGGATGACGAAGACCTAGTCTTTGATGATGCTCAACCTGAGTTTCCTCCAGATGATAATGAAAATCCCCCTGTTGAACCTGTTCCAGATCCACAACCAGATCTAGCTCCTCCTGTTACCTCTGATGTTGGCACTTCTACTCTCCGGCCGAAATGGTGGGCTAAGACTATCAGTGATCTTCGTGTGGATGAGCTCATTGAGGGTAGATCATCCAGAAACAAGAGCAAACTGCAGTCTCCAGTGAATTTTGCTCTCATGGCCAACATCCACAGTGTTTATGAGCCTCAGACATATTTAGAGGCAAAAGGGATACCTGAGTGGGAAAAGGCGATGGAATCAGAATACCAGAGTCTTCAGAAGAATCACACTTGGGTTCTTTCTGATCTTCCTCTAGGGAAGAAGCCCATTAGTTGCAAATGGGTGTACAAGGTGAAGTACAAAGCTGACAGAATCCTTCACAAGTACAAAGCTCGTCTGGTTGCATGGGGGTTCTCACAGAAAGAAGGCATTGACTACGAGGAGACTTTTGCTCCTACAGCCAAAATGAGTACCATACGGCTCGTCCTTGCCTTAGCAGCCCAATTTGGTTGGAAGGTTCATCAGATGGATGTGAAGAGTGCTTTCCTCAACGGTGAGTTGAAGGAGGAAATATAAATGACGTAGCCTCCAGGTTTCAAAGTTGCTGGTCAACAACAGAAGGTGTGCAGATTGGTCAAAGCACTCTACGGCCTGAAGCAGGCTGCTCGGGCTTGGTACATCAAGATTGATAAGTACCTCATAGATCATGGCTTTCAGAGGAGTCCATTTGACTCAAACCTGTATGTCAAGAATACTGGTAATGAGATCCTGATTGTTGTTGTCTATGTGGATGACTTGATCATTACTGGCAGTTCAACACATTTGATCATTGAGATCAAACAGGATTTGTGCAAAACTTTTGACATGATAGACTTGGGCCTTCTGCATTATTGTTTAGGTGTTGACGTTTGGCCGACAGAGAGCAACATTTTCATCTCCCAGTCCAAGTATGCTTGAAGTCTTTTGGATAAGTTCTGAATGCAGGATTGCAAACCTGCCTCCACACCCATGGAAAAAGGGCTTAAGTTGTCAGCTAAGTCCGATTCACCTGTGGTAGATGAAACATTGTTCAGGCAACTAGTGGGTAGCCTCATCTACCTCGCTGCGACTAGGCCTGACTCGAGTTTTACAGTAAGCTACATATCACGCTTCATGACAACCCCCAAGGCTGATCATTGGGTAGCAGCGAAGCGTGTGCTGCATTATGTGAAGGGCACTACTGATTTTGGACTCTTGTACACTTGGAGTCACGATCCTAAACTCAGTGGGTTCACAGATTCAGATTGGGCAGGTTCAGTTGATGACAAGAAATCAACATCTGGGTATGTGTTCAGTTTGGGATCCGGTGCAATCACATGGACTAGTAAGAAGCGGCAGGCAGTGGCTCTCTCCTTGACAGAAGTAGAGTATCAGGGAGCAGTAAAAGCAGCATGTGAGGCAGTTTGGCTTCGCCGGATGCTTGCGGATATGCAAATATCTCAAGCAGGTCCGACTCCCTTGTTCTGTGATAATCAGGGAGTTCTCAAACTTGCCAAGAATCCGGTCTTCCATGAGTGAACCAAGCATGTGGAAACTCATTGTCATTTCATTCGAAAGCTGGTTGAAGACGGATCAGTTCAGTTTCTGTATGTTCTGACAGAGGACTAGACAACAGACATTCTCACCAAGTCACTCAGTCCAGATAAGTTAGACATTCTCACCAAGTCACTCAGTCCAGATAAGTTTGTAAAATTCAGGGGGCATCTTGGTGTAGTTGATAAAGGGAGGGTATTAAAATAATATTCTTTATTTATTTATTAATGCTCAACTATGTAAAATATTGTAAAATATCTAGATAAGATCGTCTCTGTTGTTTGAGATCTTATCTGAAGTTTCTTTTAGAAACTTCCTGCTTTTTCTTGTGATAAGATCGTGTTCGATCTTATCCTTGTACATCTTGTAAATTATTTATTGAGCACATTGCTCATTGTTAATACATCGAATATTTTACCAATTACCTGTGTAATAGTTCCAATACGTAAGAGAGGACTTAAATATATTTCAGATTTGCAAAATAACAATTTCTAGTGTTTTCAAAGAATGCCAATAACACCTGACTTCAAAATGCTGATGAAGGCAACAAACATGTGACTATTGGTCTCCATAGTTTACACGGTTTCAGAAACATTCATTGTGATGTCACTTTTTCCCTTATAGTTATCAAGTATTAGCATCGGATTTAATATAACAAATAGTAGAGTTGATATAATTTATAATATGCAATATTATCAAAGTAAATGTGAATAATTAATGTAATCTACACATATGTGACAATTAAATAATCAACATAGTAAATGGAATCACACCTCCACATAGATTAATCATATTAACACCAAATCATAGAGACAATATTCCCAATATTATTGAATCAATGGTTTTCAATACTTATCTTAAAGTCATGGAAAGGTTGCTATCCCACACTCAGAAGAAATCTGACACTCAAAGGAATAGTTATGGACCTAGGCCGTTTCCCAGCACAAACACCCCCGGAGGAACCAATTCTTGCATTGAACAAACTTGTCTTTACGACATAAACACAGCCTTGGCTAGGATACTCCCGGGTGTACGCTGTACCCCGAGTTGGACACACGC
Organism: Sequoia sempervirens; assembly: GCA_007258455.2. Classification (NCBI taxonomy): domain Eukaryota; kingdom Viridiplantae; phylum Streptophyta; class Pinopsida; order Cupressales; family Cupressaceae; genus Sequoia; species Sequoia sempervirens. The sequence continues at coordinate 247,187,312 of VDFB02000003.1, forward strand.
TGTGTGCCCCTTCTCCAAATGTTAAAATGCCCACCTAGACCCTAACCTTCACTACTTTGTGCCCTTTTAGTTCCTCTTTCCTTTTTCTCTTTTCTCCTTGAATGTTCTCCATCCTTGAATGTCTTCTCCATGTCTCACATGAATGATTTATATATCCTTTCAAGGGGTGGTTTCCAAACCATCACAACCTTTCACAAAAGGTTGCCTTTTAATAATTATTTAAATGAATAATTATTCTTTTTTTTTAAAAGTGTTTATACATATTCTTTATTAATCTCACTTTTAACCAAAGGATCATAATATCCTTTATTTTCTATCTCCCTGTTAATTCCAAAGGGTTATTTATCATATATATATATTTCTCTTCTCTTGGGGAAAAAGTCACATAACATTCATGAAATTGGACCACATAAGCATCCCAACGCAATTTAACAGCGACAAGGCATTGCAGGGAACTATTTAACAAACAGGTATCCATGTGTAGTTCTAATTTGAGACATACTCGTCATCTCCAGACGTCCAGCCACAATGGGACGATGATATATGAAATCCAATGCTAGTGTATACGAAGCTAGAGTAATGGAATGACGATGTAGTGGCTGCAATTGTCCACGTTTTATACCATCACCAGTGCCAAGTGATAACCACGATATAGGATGCGACAGTTCGTTCCTGTATACTCGAGACTTTTGTTGCGATGATAATGATATAAGTGGTAATCTCGATATCATGACTCTGAGTGTCTTCTAGAACCGCCATTCTTCATGACTCATTCTTTGCCGCTTCTACAGACAATCGACTCACTCCATATTCCCGACATTGCATAGAGTTACGCCATGGTTCAGTAACACCCATATAGACTTCAAAAGATCACAAAAGCTCCATGTAGGGGTTAGGATTATATGCTATTCCCCTTTAATAAATACCAGTGATTAAATGTGAGAGCATTATTATCGACACTTTCGAATATCACTCGTATGAACATATAGATTCATGGCTTTCTTAATTTCAATCGGCATAAACCTATTTTGTCTTTTCCTTTATCGAACTACCCATTCATGATTTCAAATGGACGATGCCCCTTATTCCTTACGGCTCCTTATTGTCCTGTGATACCTTTAGAGCATTGATGGGGATTCTTTGGATCTTGTGGCCTCAATAGACAAACACTCTTTTGTCTTATTTACAAATTAGATGATCATTTCCAATATCGGCCACAATTACTTAATAAATATTCAAGAATCACCAACAATAATATTCCCACGTTACCAACAATGAAGGCACGAACAATAAACGTATTTGCTGTAGGAATAATCCCGTCGCGGAAATGAAAGAAGGATGCCTTGAACTCAATACTCTTCCGCCTTTGGATATCCAACACAAAACTTATCAATAAAAATACTAGAAGATGCCTTGCAGAGAACTTAACAATAATTCACTAGTTTGCATAAACAATCCATCGAAACTAACAACCAAAGATGCATTGACCAGTCACATTGGGTTTTCGTCCAACATGACTCCCTGAACTTGAGAGTTTTCGTTCTCAGTTTCCAAAAGAACAAAACCAACAATAATTCAATTTCTCGTGATAATCTTCCGTCCATCCTCAAAGCCCATATAACTTTGCCAGAATCAGTTGTTTCAACCGACTTATTAATGCTTTATTCATAATTATTAATATAATTAATTAATTCAATAATTAATAAAGAAAATAAAAACTTATTAAATATTTAATCAATTGTTTTCCAAAGTCACTTTGGCTTCAAAAACGGGGACATCACAGTACTCCCTTCTTGAAGATTGCTTGCCCTCAAGTAACCGCAACAACCATGGCAATTCTTGGATTCCAAACCAATGTTAGAAACATTGCTTTGCCAATATGTTGTGCTACTTTGACATCAGTCACCTTGTCATAACGCAACAACCTGCGAACATGCAACAAGCAAATCCTTGGATTCCACACTATAATAATCCTATCATGGCGCAACGATTTGTGAAGCACTTAACCCTACAAACAAATTCTTGGATCCTTGATTAATCTAGAACCCATACTGTAGATGGGAAGTTAAATGTATATCACCATAGGATCATCATTAACTCTCTGATATCTTGAAAACTTTGTACTCATCAGTGCAGGACAACCACCCATCAATAATGAATGCACAAGAAACTCATGCTCAATACTCCTTGGTTCACACAACTGAAGCTCAATGCTCACATGTGTATACCAATCATGACCAAATGCCTCCATACGCTTTGCTGAAACTATTTGAGGAGCACCATCCGATAATTCCCTCAACTCAATATTCTTACCAGTTGATGTAAACTCTAACTCCATCTTCTGAAAATCCTTACTGTATTTGCCCAAAGAGTGTAGCCGCTAAACTCCAAGCACTATGTCAATCTCTCCAATTCCAACCATATAGAAATCGTCAGTGACTGTATAATCTCCCATTTGAATGCTCAATTGTGGGACCTTTGTAGTGCATCCCATCTTAAAACCATTTGCTATTGTGACACTGAAACTAGGAAAATCCTCCACCTGTAATCTCCTCTTGGCTAGATAACCCTCGTCACTAAAATTATGCGTGGCTCCGATGTCAATCAAGCAAGTAACCTGCTATCCATTAATAACACCCCTTACTTGGAAAGGGTGATACTTGGCACACCCAATAATGCAACAATAGCACCTTGGGTCTCCTCTACCATGGAATTGTTATGCTCTATTCACTGCTCATGTACACTATCAAGACTAGTATCAACTGTATCCTCGTCCACATCAGAAGTGACCTCTATATAATGCACCTTTCCCTTCCCTAGGCATCAGTGATTACCATCCCATGGCTCCTTGCAAGTGAAGCACAGCTTCTTCCAGTGTAATTTATCCCTGCTCTCAAAATCTAGCTTTGGAGGATTTGGTTTGGGCTGGTCAAAAGTTTTAGTGAATGGCTTGTTGTTCTTGAAACTCTTCTTTGGTGGCTTGTGAACTAGAATGTGAGATCTCAAGATCCAATGCCATCTGGATAGTGTCTTGCAAAGTCCTTGTCTTAAAAGCCTTCACCAACCCTCTCAAATTATGATGCAACCCTTCCGTGAATAACATTACCACTTTCTTCTCAGATATATTAGGAATCACGACTACCACCTTCTGAAATTTGTTGATGTAACTATCAACATTTCCATGCTGTCTAATCAAGGCCAACTCCCTAAAATAAATCTCTTCATCTTTCCTGTCAAAACGAGCAATTAATTTGCTGCTAAGCTCCTCGTAAGACTAGATTAGAGCATGATTTTGTATCACCAATACATGATGCCACCAGTCATACGTTGCACCCTCTAGATGTGAAGTTGCAAATTTAATTGCTTCTGCCTTTGGCATTGGTTTTAGGTTTAGGAAAGTATCTAGCTTGTGGATCCATGTACGGGCTGCAGTTTCCTGCTCCCATCAAAGTTAGGAAGTGTAAGTGTACTCAAAGCGTGCTAGAAATCTTTGTGAGGCCCTCGAGGTCTTTGTTCCTGTTGTACTCTCCTCCCATCCCTATGCTGATTCATATAGTGATTCAACATAATCTCTTGTCTAATAGCATAAGGAAGATTGTGATATTCCTCATAAACTTCTATCACCTCATCTGCCAAAGGTGGCTTTGTTTTTGTCTGTGCCACTTCCTCCTCATTCCTAGGAAGAAACGGAAGATTGTGATATTCCTCATAAACTTCTATCACCTCATCTGCCAAAGGTGGCTTTGTTTTTGTCTGTGCCACTTCCTCCTCATTCCTAGGAAGAAACATAGGCTGGAAAGGTCTGCTTGTTCCTCATGAATTGGTTCCCCTGGGTATGTTGTTTCCAGCGTTACTTCCTTCTCTCAAATTTTGACTCACCCTCAAGGTGTTCATATCTTGAGACATTTGTCCAATAGCAGTCATCAATTGTTGTTGGGTCTGTATAAATTGTTGCAACATTTATTGTTGGCCACATGCTAGATCATTTAGAATATTCTGAAAGCTATTATTGCCTTTCTTTTAAGAAGCCTCATGGTCTGAATCCCCCATTGCTTCAATTTCCGGTGGGACACTAGGAAATTGTCAAGCTGCTAATACTGCAGAGAAAGTATCCTCTTATTGATAAGGATCGGCAATTTGGAATTGCCTCTGTCTCTGCTCTCTTTCAAAATATCTCCTAGCCCTGTCACTGGTGTTCATGAACCCTCAGGTTGGCAGGATTTTTAGGCTCAGATACCACTGTGATGACCCCGTCTCAGAAATACATGAATTGCTTGCTGTTTCAGAGGTCTTTTATTGCTTCTAAAGTGCTAGTTTGAAATATTGTCTCAATAGAACTTATACATAATTTGATTGCATATAGATAAATGTGTTCAGACCTGAGATTGGTTGAAATAACAAGGTAGATTATTCCAATAGTTCCAATACGTAAGACAAGACTTAAATATAGTTCAGATATGCAAAATAACAATTTCCAGTGTTTTCAAAGAATGCCAATAACACCCATCAAAATGCTGATGAAGGCAACAAACATTTGACTATTGGTCTCCATAGTTTACACAGTTTCAAAATGTTCATGAAATTTGACCACATAAGCATCCAAACGCAATTTAACAACAAGGCATTGCAGGGAACTATTTAACAAACAGGAATCCATGAGTAGCCCTAATATGAGACATACTTGTCATCTCCAGACGTCTAGCCGCAATGGGATGATGATATATGAAATCCAACGCCAGTGTATACGAAGCCAGAGTAATGGAATGGCGATGCTAGTGGCTGCAAATGTCCACGTTTTAATACCATCACTAGTGCCAAGTGATAACCACAATACAGGATGTGGCATTTCGTTCCTATATAAGAACCTAAGGCTTCTGTTGTGATGATAATGATGTAAGTGGTAATCCTGATATCAAGATTCTGAGTGTCTTCTAGAATTGCTATTGTTCATGACTCACTCTTTGCCGCTTCCACAGAGAATTGACTCACTCCATATTCCCAGCATTGCACAAAGTTACGCCATGGTTCAACGACACCCATATAGACTTCGAAAGATCACAAAAGCTCCATATAGGCATCAGGATTATACGCTTTTCCCCTTTAATAAATACCAGTGATTAAATGTGACAACATTATTATCGACACTTCCAAATATCACTCGTATGAACATATAGATTCATGGCTTTCTTAATTTCAATTGGCATAAACCTATTTTGTCTTTTCCTTTATCGAACTACCCATTCACGATTTCAAATGGCCGACGCCTCTTATTCTGACGGCTCCTTATTGTCTTGTGATACCTTTAGAGTGTTGACGGGGGATTCTTTGGGTTTGAGGCGGCCTAAATAGACAAACACTCTTTTGTCTTATTGACAAATCAGATGATCATTTCCAATATTGGCTTCAATCACTTAATAAATATTCAAGAATCGCCACCAATAATATTCCCACATCACCAGCAGTGAAGGCACGGACTATAAATGTATTTGCTGGAGGAATAATCCCATCACGGAAATGAAAGAAGGATGCCACAAACTCAATACTCTTCTGCCTTTGGATATCCAACACATTACTTATCAATAAAAATACTAGAAGACGCCTTGCAGAGAACTTAACAAGAAGTCATCAGTTTGCATAAAGGATCCATCAAAACTAACAACCAAAGATACACTGACCAGTCACATTGGGTTTTCGTCTAACATGACTCCCTGAACTTGAGAGTTTTCATTCTCAGTTTCCAAAAGAACAAAACCAACGATAATTCAATTTCCCGTGATGATCTTCTGCCCATCCTCAATGCTCATATAACTTCGCCAGGATCAGTTGTTTCAACCAACTTATTAAAGCTTTATTCATAATTATTAATATAATTAATTAATTCAATAATTAATAAACAAAATAAAAACTTGTTAAATATTTAATCAATTGTTTTCCAAAGTCACTTTGGCTTCAAAAATGAGGACATCACACTTGTGAGAGAAAAGGATGTATGGAGTGGGATCGGAGTGAGAAGGGGCAAAAGTAGCAGCACTAGAGTCAGTTTGATATCTTGCTTCAACTCCATCCCCACTCATGTCAGTTGAACATATTTCTTTTAGATTAATGAACACAAGTAACATGAAGGTATTCAGAAAAAAAAGTCAAAATTCTTCTTGGGTTTGTCTGGGAAGAATCCACAAGCCAAATCTTGAACTCTAGTTACATTCCCACTCACATCGGACTAGTATTTGGACCCAAAATGGATCATACCCGAACTAGCAAGGTAACAGGGGCAGACAGGTAACATAGTAGAAAATGAGAGAGTATGAGTAGCAATACAATCTTAGGAGTAAGCTTGTTTTTCTTTTACGTTATATCTATTTATATTTTTCTTATAATACATCTCCATCATTTATGCATGCTTGAAGTGTTTACATGTTAACTAGTTCTTAAGGTTGTTAAATTTTAGGTCTGTTAGAAAGAGTTCCAAACTCTTAATGGTGGCAATATATTTAAGTAGCCATTTGGTCACAGAATACCAGCAATGTTATTGTTTGGGGAGAACCAAGGAGGCAACCCTTTCATAAGAACAAAAGGCTTAAAAGTTGAAAGAGACGTATCTTCTAATCTACAGTTGAATTCCCTATAACCTTGAGCTCTTGATATTAGAAGTTGAGGCTGGATATGTTATGATGATGATGAAATTAACATTGAAATTTAGCTTTTACTATGGACTGAGAAATGTTTTTTTTTTGCAATAGTTCATGAGTGGAAGCATTGTGGTTTGAGTCCTCTTGCTTTGTGAAACTATGCAACATGAGAAACTTCCTTTGCAGTTGAAACCCTTTACAAGTGTACTCTTGAGAACGGTGGGGAAGCTTGGCAAATTTCCTCCTGAAAGTAGTGATGGAATGACACTGTAAAATGATAGTTGTATTTTTTTCTGGTTACACTTGTTTCTGGCCATCATGGATTTGGTCAGGCTCTCTATGCTTTAATCCTGCAAAGCTTACATATTTATCCATGTAGTTGTATCTATTGTGTAGTTGTAGTTGTTGATGTAGTAAATGAGCATACCGATTGAAGATATTTCAAATTTCTAAACAAAGATTGAGTACAAGTTCTCATCAATGTGGAAGATAAACTTGGTGTAGCTAGAAAAATGCTCTGGACAATGAAATAAACCAAGTTAGGCATAATTGTTCATTTTTAATCCTCATGGTATCCACCACCATTTTGTACATCCCTGCCCCTGCTTTGAGCATCAATTAGACATTTTTAAACAGCAACAGCATCATAAACTCTAAAAAGGTAATTTTTTAGTTCTTTATGTAAACTTATATTGATTAAAGATGATTGTTCGTCACTGTTATGTGAAATCATAGATCACAATACAAAACAATGATGTCTAGGATGTGATGAGATTTATGTTTGTGTCTGTGAATGATGAATGTATTAATGAGTGTTTAATGTTATTTGCAAGTCTTCTTGGATAAAAAATCCGGTTGGGCATGCATTTTAATAATTGAAGCTTATTGATGGAATTTGTAAGATACAAAGAAAACAGAAGAAAATGGATTTGAGTAGTAAGACAAATCAAAAACATTTCATATACTAAAAGAGAAGTAGCTTTTTCCTGCATTTCTGGATTTGTGAGAAGTAGCTTTATGATTTGTTGTTTATTTTTTCAGATTGGTGTTATGGTAATGATTCATGGGGATGACAAAGGTCTAGTATTACCCCCACGAGTGGCACCACTGCAAATCATTGTTATTCCAGTTCCTTACAAAGATGCTGACACACAAGCAATTCTAGATGCATGTATTGCAACAGTGCAAACACTGAGGGAAGCAAGTATTCGCATAGAAGAAGATTTATGAGACAACTATTCACCTGGCTGGAAATACTCTCATTGGGAACTAAAGGGGTTCCTCTGCGCATTGAAATTGGTCCCAAGGATCTAGCAAACAAACAGGTATTGATAAAGACAAATAACTATGTATCAACACTTACATTTTAATTTTTATGTGTGCATATATATTGGTAGTGATTTCCTTTCCATTTTGAGAATTCAGTGATCAGATGATGTATAGACTACAGATGTTCTGGCACTATGTTCTCCCTTCTCCCAACTAGAAGTATAGAGCATGGATAGCCTGAAAACTAAATTCTCTGCATGGACAAAGTGAAAATTTGGGGTCTCAAACAATGTGTAGTGTTTGCATCGTCTTTTCTTGTATGTAGTCTAATATGTGTTTCCAGGCATATAGGAAAACATTTTTTCTTTTTGGCATTTTGTCAGTTTTATAATCTTTAAAATGTACTAGTATGTTTTATCAGGTGATTAAAATAACACACACACATTTATTGTGAATATTCATTGTAATTCATCTGATTTCTGTTACAATATGACTTCTTGTTGTTTCAAGATAGACATTATTGTTGACTTAGTTTATTTTATCTATTCAATTAGGGGTCTATTAATTTCAAGTTTGCTTCATTGTCTAAACATTTGTTATCTATAATTTAATTTCTTATTTGTTTTTCACCAGTTTGCAATTTTACATTGAAACCATAAATACTTAGGCCTAATTTACATACATCCATGCGAAACATTAAATTCACATTGGATTGGCAGAGGACTCGTAACATAATAAGGTCATGTGTTGGGGATTGAGCAGCACAAGAAAATTTTAGGTGTGAGCTAATCATTTCAGCTGGGTGGGTGCAGTAACACCCCAAACTATCTGCCTGACTAGTATTAGATTAAGGGAATTGATGGTTAAATGTGCACCTCAACGTGAAGAAAACCAAATTCATTTCATAGGCAACTTGAGAATTAAACCACGAAGGGGACTGTAATAAGGTGTAGTGTTTGCATCTTCTTTTCTTTCAGATGCTGCGATGTGCTTATCTATACATAGAGAAACGTTTATTTTTGTTGCATCCAATCAAATTTTATTATTTTTGAACATATGTTCAAGCTCAATCTAGATGCTGACTCTGCTGAGTGTATTGCAAATTTCATTGTAATTTCTATTTGTTAATTATTTTTTCTTAATTCATAAATTTCTATTTGATAATTAATTTTTATTCTTAAGTCATAAATTTCTATTTGATAATTAGTTTTTATTCTTAGTGTTTACCTATCCTCTGCTGTCTATACTGATGACAAAAGTCAATTCATTTTTAAATTATGTTCCACCAAATTTTTGGGATGGGGATCATGGAATGTGTTTTGGGGAAAGACTTTTTTAAGGCTATTTTAGGGGATGGCAATATTAAAAATAGGGAGAATTTCAAAGATAGAGAAAAATTTCAAATATTCATATGATAACATTGATAAGCCATTCATCATATACATTATAGATCCTTAATACATAACATTAGAGTTGAATTGAGAGTTCACATGGGAGTCCAATAAATTAATAAATGTCAAAATTTAATCGCTTTTATAATTCATTCTCAATGTGTGTTTGATATATTAATATATTATATAAAACTGAAAAATTCAAGAAAATGCCCAAAGGTCGCAAGTTTCAACCACAAAATAACAAAAACATAGAAAGTATGTTGCTGCCCCTGATCAACATTTGCCAATACTACATCAAAATTGGAATTTGAATTTGAGTCATTGCCACTGTTGCTTCATTCAATGGATCCCTAACGGCCCAACCAAACCCTCTCGTGCCTTCAATTTGAGTGGCATCTTTGGGATCAATATCCCATCATAAAGCTGGAGTCTATTGCTACTCAAAAGTCTAATAATCTTGAAGTTGCAAGGTACTATCCATGGCCGCCAACTTCTCCACGTTTCTAGAGGTAAGCCTATTCTTTTCAATAGGGTGGACGAAACTGTATGTGAACCAATTTCTATTTGTAGTAGAGGAACTGACCTCCTATTAAAGGAGGTGAATGAAAATCATTTTCAACTTTGGCGTATCCTTTTCATGCCATGTCCACCATTTAATAGGGTTAGTTTGAGCTAATTTAGCTCTATCTATTGTCTACTCTGGTTTGTTGAATGTTAGATCTTGAAGATTGGTAAAAGCAAGCCATTGTGAACGGAGTATAGTTGATTCATTTAAATACATCTTTTGAAGGGCTTTCATTAACCCTTCTTTGACCTCTTCATCATCAAAAGGAGGCAGCCTCTGAACCTTTGGTTCATATAATTTGGGATTTAAAACAAAGGCTGGCAAATGAATCTGGGTGTTCATATTGTTCCATTGTTGTGTCACAATAGGCTTAATATGTTGATCTTGTAATCCCAAATTAGGATTCTTATCACAGATTGTTTGTTTCATCTGCCCAATCATGTTGTCAAATGTCTCATAAATCTCGACAATGCTAGGAGAGTTTATATCAGCATGTCTAATGACATTCACAATAGGTGAGATGATGAAGCAAACATATTTGCACATGAACATTTCAAAAAAGAATAAGACTCAATTCAATCAATTGACAAGTTAGAAACTCACAAATAATAAAATTTGAAACTTAATAATAAAATTAACAACCTATTACAGCAATTTACTAAAAATCATAGTGGACCACCAATCATCATCAAAGATCTTTTGTTTGACAACCTTTTTTTAAGTAGTGTTTAGGCTACCTACTCCACCAAATTAACCAACATCAACTATAGAGGCTCTTACACCCCAAGCATTGTCTTTAACAAAATGAAATAAGTGGCATATCTAGTCTCAACAAGTTTGAGGAATTCTTTCTTCGAAAAAGTCTTGAAAAGAGGAAGTGAGTTGTGGTGGTTGCAAATGAACATCTCAAGATCTGTAGCTTTCACCACCACTTGTTTCATCCAATCTATCTTCTTTATTACTCTCAATGCATGAACACAACATGGGATTCAAAACATCTGTTTATAAGAACCCTCCACAATCATGTTAGCTAATTTGCACATATGCTGAATTAGTGACCAACTATACAACATTTGAGGCCCCAACCTTGCCTATGGGATTTTTCAAAATGTGAAATTGGAAGTCTTCATCTTTGCGTTTCCATGAACTATCAATAACTTTAAGAAAATAAGACCTAGTTGCACATGTGATTATGATGTTGATTAGTGGCAGACATCTAATATTGATCTACCAATCCATGACAATAGAGCAACCAAACCTGATCCAAGTTTGTTTGATGTTCTCTGTCACCAAAGTCATCGTAGAATATTCTTTGATAGGGAGGATAGTGCGTAGTTTATGTTCTCCAAGTGGAGTTAAATGAGGGAGTAACAAAAACTACATCTTGGAATATTTGTTTGAAGTAAGAATAACATGACACATGAAATGGGATGGCATGGGCATAGAAAAAATTGGTAATGGAAGACTTTGCCACATCCTTTGCGTGCATATTGAACATACTTGCAATTGCTCCGGCCTCTCACTAGCACTAGTCTCTCTCTTTTCTCTTATGAAAATATCACCACTATCACTAGCAACCTTGGATGGCATAGGTGTAGCTGATTGTTGAGTTTCTATTGGCATTGGCACACCCTTAGACCTTGCTTTACTTCTATATGCAATCTATTAACCTCAACTTTCTCACCCTTCTTTATATTTGGACACAGGTTAACCCCATGTCCTATAGTGCCCAAGAGATGAGAATATACCTTGGTGTAGCTCCTTGTAAAATCTATCTTGTAAATATGACAATCACATTCTACCCCCCCTTGAATATTTTTTTCTTTGTCTAGGGCTGCTACAAATTGAAGAGGTTTTTGGATTTAAAAGGGCTCCTTGCATAAGTTTTCAAGATGGTAGAAGGGAATTCAAACGTGTTTTGTGGCTGTTCTCCTTCACTCATAACACTCCCATGTTTTGATTAGTCACCAACTGAGGTTGAAACTAACATTTGTTTCTTCCATTTCATGTTCACTATACTTTTTGTTGGTGCCCATGTTGTTTTGTAAAACTATATCGCAAGGCCAAATTGAAAATAGAAAAATAGAGAAAGAAAGTCAAGCATTTCTTCCTTAGAACTTTGAAAAAAATCAATAAATGAAAGAATTAGTTACCTCTTCTACTTGTTTTGCTATCTCATTGCTCACTAATGGGACCTTAATTTTGATTTCTCTAGTTGTACCTTCAAACCATATTCAACTTTTTTCCCTCCAATTTAGGTATAGATTCTTTTGGCATGTAAAAATGAATCAGAATGGAAGAGGGAGGCTTCTTTTACTCATTTAGGGCTAAGTGTGGTGTGGGGTCCATAAAAAAACATTAAAATAATTTTTGATTGATTTTCGGCCATCCCCTCTAAGTCCTTGTGTTATTGGGATGATTAGTTCAATTCTTTCTTGAGGACAGTGTCGGGACATTTCCAGGGCATCCTCGTGTCCCTGGAATGGGTACATGGCAAAATATCCTGGGGATGTGTCCTTGGGAACATAGTTTTTAAATATACATTCAAATTTTTATTTCTTGTTTATTTTTCATTTGTTTTCCTTGTTTAACTTTTAGTTTGTTTTGCTAATGCATGCACTCTTTTGCCTCAATTATTTCTTTAGAGGAATAAAATCCCCTTTACATAAATCTAGAGTAAATAAATAAATACAATCAATTAACATACAATTACCCAAGATTAATTGGAGCTGGGATAGATAACTACAATAAATACACAAATTAAATGTGAGGGATAGGAGTGCTTAGCTCTCAAAGTGATGATAGAAGAATGATGCTAATGATGTATTGAATTGGCTTGCCACCTCTAGAAAAATTAATGACCTTAGTTTGATGACTAACTCAAAATCTGAATTGGCACAAATCATTGACATGAGTTTGATCTCAATTGACATGGGCCAAGCGTGAATGATTTCTTGGAATTCATGTTTGAAAACTTGCTCGCTTTTGCCTCCTTGATAGTCGAATTTGTCAAGGTGGTCTTTAGGAGTTTGATGACTTGATAGGCGAACTGGTTCTCCTTGGTCAAACCCCTTTGATATGCTAGATTAACAATGATGAGCGATATTGAAGATATTTCACTGGCATGTAATGGCCTATATGTAGATGTGATTCTTTTGTCCTTTTAGAAATCAAAGCGTGCTTTGCTTGTTCTCTTTATCCTCCTTGATCCTTGATTCCTAGATGATCAATTAATTGCACATTGAATGTCACACAAATGTTTGCCAAATTGGCTCAAAACAACTAGTAGGAAGGGGCAAGAAAAGTTGGAGTTAGAACATTTGAATTTTGGGGTCATTTTGGGACACCTTGGGGTTGAACCAAGGCAATATTGAGTAATGTGGAAATAAACTATGAGGATAAAGTGATAGTCTCAAGGTCAGGGGTGAATTTATGGAAGTAAGCATGAATGAGGCTGAAATCATAATAGATAAAGAGTGAATGCAAAAAATTGGTGCAAATAGAGATGAATAAGGATCAAGCTACGAGCCAAGCTTAACACAAGAGTATGCCGCTTGTTTATATGTTATTACATTATGGTATTCCCATGAGTATGCCACTTGTTGATTTGTTATTACATTAAGGCATTCCCATTGATGTGGGTCTAAAGTTAAATGGGAAATGGTATGCGTATGGTAATTTCACCATTATATTTTTGCCCCACTTTAATATGTGTGCAAATCTGACATGAGCATGAATTTCAAACTATATGGACATTTTTAGACAACATGAAAAAGTAAATATTTAGACACCCAAAGAATATTGCCTCTAAAGAAAGCATACAATAATTCTTCTTCCATTTTCCTTGGTATGAGTGCTCAAATGAAACCTGCAAAATAATTAAAATATGTGCAATGAGTAGCTTGTGACTCATAATCAAAATATGCATAAATTGCAAGTTGCTTTGTGTATCTATGGAAAAATGAGAGGAAGAGAGAAGGTATAAAACCTTTAGCATGTATGGAAAGTGATACAAGAATATTGTGTACAATGCTGTGATGCAATATGGGTCTATGCAATTTGGTAATGCAATCCAAACTCCATGCGATGTGGTATGTGATAAAGATCTATGTGATGTCGCCATGTAATGCGAAATGAGTCCATGCAAAATGGTTAGGTGATGTGATAAAACCCTGTGTAATCTGGGTGTGCCCATTTAAAATGATATAACTCTGTTTGGGTACGGTGATGAGTCTTTATCTAGCACAAGACGCTATCTAAAATCCCATGTACAAGCTTTAATGATAATATATGCTCCCCTTCAATTGGTTGCATATATAGTATGCAAAGAATTGGAGGGAAGAGAAACTTGAGACACGATAATGGTAATGATTAAAAGCACAAAATAATTGACTAATGTGCAAGGATGTAAAGGTATATGATCATATAGCAAATGTGTAAGATCACAAATTGGAGATAAGCATCAAGGTGTAAGGTTGCCCCCAATGTATATAAAATTATAAATCATAGGCTAGATAAAAATCAATGTAAGCAATATTGATTATATAAAATGAAGTCAAGTAATCTAAGTATGTAAGCACAAGTAAAATAAAAAATGAGCAAGAAAGCATGCTAATGGTGATTGCTTCCAATATGGATAAGATGGATGGCCCTAAAGGTTAGATAAGTTTTAGGAGAACTCCAGTAGGATGTATAAGATTGGGTCATAACAAGGGTCTAGAATGTGTGATCGCAAGAAAAAGCATGGTAGAGATCACAAGGCATGGTAGAAAAAGCATGAAAACATAGGCATGACAAAATGATAAGAATAAGGTGATAAAATGGAGTCATAAATGGGTAGGCATGATTGGAATAAGATAAGTAAACATAACACACAATAAAGATAGAAATAAAAATGCAATATGGTCAGGACATATAGGAGGCATCATAAGCGTATTTCATAGAGATATTAGGGATTATGAAAACATAAAGATCATAGTAACATGTACACAACAAACATGTGAATGCTCAAAATTGGTGAATCAAAAACAAGGTATGTGGAAAAGCATAGACACAAACAAAGAAACATAAGCAAATGTGAGCGCAAAACATGATACTTAAAGATAGTATAGGTACTAAACATAAAAGTAAAATAAGCAAGGCATCCTCCAAGTGGGGAAACAAAGCATAAATAATAATAGAGGTGTAATGACAATAGAAGATGCACAACAAACATCATATTAACAATTTAATAATTCAATAATAAGATCACCAATTTCTTATCTCATTGTGGACCACCAATATCGTCAAGGATCTTTTGTTTCACACTTTTTCCTTAAGTTGTGCTTGTCTCTACCCATCTACCCTTGTTTGGATTAATCATCATTAATTGGAGAGCTCTTACACATAAAGCATTGTCTCTAACAAAATAAAATAGTTTGCATGCCTAGTATCCATGGGTCCTCGAGAAATTCTTGAATAAAGTGAGGTGTGATGGTTTGCAACCATTGCCTTTAGTCAACTTATTGTCTCAATGGTTTTCAATGCATCATTTAGCACATGAACACAACTTGTGGTCCAAAAAATGTACTTGTAAACAAACTCCACCATCAAGACAACTAACAAACATACATGGGTTGTATTGGTCACCTCTTGTACAACATTAGAGGGCCCAACATCTTTTGTGGCATCCCTCAAAATTTGAAACTGGAAGTTTGCATCCTTCTTCTTCTTTGAACAACCAATAGCTTTGAGGAAATAATAGCCAATTGAACATGTGACAATGATAATGATAAGTGGCCAAATATTGATCTACCCACCCATGATGATGTAGCAGCGAACCCTTACCTAAGTTCACCACATTTCCTCAAGCACTACACTTACATTAGACTATTCTCCATCAAGGAGGGTGGTGTGTAACTTATGTTCTCCAAGGGGAAAATGAGGCACCAACAGCAATTGAATCTTTTAACATTTGTTTGAAATAGGGAGAATGTGTGACATGAAGTGGTATTGCATGGGTTAAAAATATTTGATTGTGATTGCAGATTAAACATCCATGCAACACCAATAGAACTTCTCCATCCCTTGTAGAACCCTCTTTCTTTTGACTCTTAACATCCATGGGTTGGTTAGGCAATGACATAGTAGGTTGTATAGTCTTTGTTGGCAATCACTTATTTCTTGCTTCATCCTCCATTTATTATCGAGTCACCTTAAACTTATGAACTAGAATTATTTTTTCACAACCTTTACCTCTTGTCCACTTATGCATGAAAGATGAATGTAAACCCTTGGGCAGCTGCTCCTATAGCCTTTGTTGCACAAATGACAATGGCTTACTCTTCTCCCCCTTGAATTGTTTTTCTTGTCTTTGTCAATGGCTGTTGCAAATTGTAGAAGTGATTTTTTATGACTGAATGTGCCCTTTGCATTATTTTTGAGGAGTTCCAAAAGGCATTCAAATGGGTTAGTTGAATTCATAGTCCCTACAACACTCCCACTCCTAGAAGAAACCCCCAATATTACCTCTATGGTTTATTTCTTGAATTTGAACCTCTTAACCCTCACTACCCTCATTGCTACTCATTTTCTTTATTGAAAATTTGAAACAATATTGCAAGTGCAAACATATAAAAAAAACCTCCCTAAAATTTGGGAAGTTTGAAAAAATAATTGCAAAAGAATTTGTGCAATTGAACAATGGATAGTAAACTTACCTTGAATGATTTAGTTTGATGGTCATTGCCCTTCTTCTCATTGTTGTTGCCTTTTCTTCTCACAATTGTTCTCTTTCATTATCTTCTTCTTCACAATGTGGAAAATGCAAAATGAGTTTACTTTTGGTTTTTAATTGTTAGAGTGGCTATTTTAAGTTTAAGGTTGGTGTAAAGGGGTGTGGGGGTCCTTATGGGCCCTTGCGTTCCTTTTTTTGTTTTCTTTTTTCAATTTTGTGGTAAAAAAAAAAAACTTTTTATGTTGTTTGGGCCATAGGGGACAATTAGCCATCCTTAGGGCAGATTGGGCAAGTTTGGACATCTGGGGAAAGCTAGGCATCCCCTACACAAAATTTGTCGTTTTGGAAATGGTTCCAATTATTTTTGAGAATTAGGTACGAGGGATGGGAGTGGGGTAAATTTTTCATACTTGTACCTAAAACATCCTCTATAGGAAATAATCCGAAAAAGTAGGGAATGCATTCCCAAGGTATGTAGGAATACTGTCATAATGGTTTCGGTGGATAGGCTCGTAAAATATGTTTTTTATGTTGTATCTCATCCTTTTGCAGCAAGCACCATGGCAACAACAATCATGGAGACAATTCAAAAGCTAGATGGTACCCCAAAATTTATAGTAATTGTGATCCCATAAACATTTTTCATTTTTGCACCAACTTGTTCTCTTGTTTGGGTACACAACTAGATTAACTCTTCAAATGCTTGATATTGTTGGCAAATGCTTGTGTACTTTTGTTGTTTTGTGCAGATAAAGAGTCCTATTGGGTTAATCGGTTGCTACTAGGAGAATGTGATATACACTTGCTTCCATATTTTTTCCAAATTCTCCCCATTTATGGCACTTTATGTATATCAAGCATCATCCATTGGATCATCCTTGAATGTGTAATAAAAGGTTTTTTGTAGTAGAAGATCATATTCAAATGAAATAGAACTACTCTATGGGCTCAGGGGGAACCTGACCATGGCACAAACTAGAATGAAACAATGGGTTGATTAGGATGACTTAAAAACCTTGCAAACTGGCGAGGAAGGCCACATGTTGAATTGGATTAACACATATTGATGATTTAGTTCTACAAGAAATAGGCCTTTCTTCAAGTGTTTCCTTCATGGTTATCATTTGCATAAACTCGTTCATTTATGGGCAAGAAATTCCACCATGGTCAGTGGTTAAATGAAAATTAAATACCATATTGTTGCTTCTTCCACTAGTAGAAGGCCCTTCTATGGCAAATCTTTGAGTAAGACCGATCAAACCTGATGATCAGATTATTATTTGGTTGTCTATAGTATTTCCTTGACACATCTTGATAAAAAGGTTGCTACTAACCTTTGGGCATTTGTATTTTAAGATAAATTGCATCATTATCTAGTCTTTGAATTATAGCGTCAATGGAAGTACTCACCAAATTTTTGTTGGTTTGCAGTTCCTTCTTCCATTTTCTTATTGTTAGGAGATTATCTTCTATTGTTATAGCCATGTCTTGGCTTGCATCCAAATATGTTAGTCCTTCTCTTTTTAGATAGAAGCCAACAGTACAATTTTTAACATTGATGAAGAATACATCTCCTTTAATGTTTTTAATTAATCCAACAAATTATGCTCATCCTTAGCACTTTTGAATTTATTTTTAAATTTGGTCCTCATTATAGCCTAATTGTCTATAGAGCCATTATGTAGATGATAAAACCATTTCAGAATAGCCCCAATCAATGAATCAACAAATAATCTTACTGCTACATCTTTGTGTTGAACATGCAACAAAGAAGGAATTTTCCCATCTCCATTAAAACTAGGAAATATTTTTCTTGAACTATGGGGTAAATCATGCAATTGATTATCCAGAGTAAGGGGACCAATAGTGGCACACCAAGTGACTAGTGGTGGTTGTCGTTGATGTGCCATAGTTGGTTGAAGATTTACAAAAAGGGGAAGAATAGTTCCATAAAAAAATAATGCTTGATAAGTGGGTGATTCAACAACTCTAGTAGGTGAAGAAGGCCTACTTATAAACTTTACTTTCTTTCTTGTTGAGGTAAGAGGTATTAAAAAATTATCCTTTTGTAAATTTTCAAAAGCAGGATCAAGAATACCTTTTATGTAGTCACCTCTAGTATATCTTTTGTTAGCTAGCCTTAAAAATCACTGATTGTTATTTTTATGATTATTCTAAATAGCCTAAATTGTTGGTTTTGCCAACGGTTCCTTTGTGGCATTACAATTATCATTTCCACAATCACTACTTTTCTATACTCTTCTCCAAACACACGGGTACATGTCTTCTAATTTTAGTCCCAATATCTTCTTATTTATTTAACATTTCATCAATTTCGTGATATTGTTGGCTTGATCTTTATAGTGTCTCCAAGAAAGTGTCCTCAAATATGGTATAATGTCTTCTTATTCAATATCTAGTTGAAATTAGTGATTAGTTATAAAACTGATCCAAAATTGTATTGTAAGACCATGGCTATACATTCAAATAATCTAAGATGACAGTCAAATAATATAATCTTTGATTTACCTAGCTATTACTAGCCAATGTACTTCTTGAGGTTGATTATTTCAAGTAGGTTGTGCTGGATGTGTTTTATTTTGTTCGTATCTTCTTGGAATCCTTGGAATGGGGACTACTCTATCACTTATCACCAACTCCCCTTCTTCTTGACCATGAGCAAGTCTTTGAGCTTGTTGTCGAATTTCTCATCCAAGATCTTCCTCTTTGTTAATCACTTTCTCTATTTGGTGGTATTGAAGGTTAGTTCTTTTATTTCTCAAGGCTAATACATGAAAAATTAGTTATTATATCTTCTACTTCACCATTCAACCAAGTAACATCAAACTACAAGAAAACACCCAAGTTATGCTGCAAAACCACAATTGTTCGTACAAATATTCTGTTTGGGTTGATAAGGTGATCATCACAATAATTAGCCAGTCTTTTGATCCCTAATAGAGTCACCAAAAATCTATTGGTATACAAATTTTTCATTACATATTTTTAATGTGACTCGCCCAATGAGTGATGAAAATATTCCAAAAATTAGATAATCTGTTGTGAATGAACAACTTTACTCTACTTTATAGAGGGGTAGCTCCCTCATATGATGAATTATAAAAAAAATGGGTACATGATTTTTACCAGAAAGTAGTTAAGGTGAATTAGCTAAAACTGATGAAGAAAAGGAAAATACACAAAGTATGAGCACAAAGTCTCACAACAGATATAACTACATGAACATGGCAGAATATCATAAAAATAATATATATTTTAAATAAAAAGGTGTAAAAACCCATAAATATATTATTATAATAAAGGGTTATAGAGTGTAGAAACCATGCAAGCAAGAGCAATGTAGGAATAAAAACTAAAAGGAAGCACGATATAAAATGCTTTACTTCTTTCATTGTATATTTTGTTTATTATAATTTTTTTTTATATTGATTTGGCTTAGACACATTTTTCCCCATAATGCATGAATTTTTTTTTGTGTGTACCCCTTTTTTAAAGGGCATTAATATAGAGTGCAATAGTATTTTTCTTATTTTTTTCATTTTTTACTATTTTCTACATGTGTCGGTCAATAGAAACATTAATATCCTCTCTTGCACAGTAGAAACATTACTCCAAATAGGTCAACTGCTAAAAGCCAAATAGATGCCTCAAATGTGCTCCAAAGCTTGCATTTATACCTTCTTGTTTTGGTCGCCTAGGATCTAAATTTTGAAGCCAAGTTTGAAAACTGAATTTTGATTCATATTTAATATTTTATTTATATTTATAATTTAATAGAGTGTTGAAAAACACTTTATTTAGTAGTAATAATATTAACCAGTGGAAATTGAGGGGACATAGAATTCAACATCATATAATCAAATGCCATGAGGTCACTAAGAAGTTCCATACCAACATTTATAGAATTATCATTTCTAGACATAAACAGGGTCAATTATACTACATTACTTTAGTGAAATGGTAAATCACTTCTTCTTACATTAACATGAAGAAAAGTTACAATTTATAGAGTGCATAAAGCACTGTAGATATTAAATATATCTACCTACTAAAAGTTACTGTAGAAACAGTAACAACAAAAAAGACTAAACATAACATTGACCATTAAATAATATAAGAATAATATATTCTAACACCCTCCCTTAATGGTCAATCCGTCAACAACACCAAGTTGCCCCCTGAATTTTACAAACTTATCCGGGCTCAAAGACTTGGTGAGAATATCTGCAGTCTGATCTGCTGTTGGAACATACTGCAGCTGAACTAATCCGTCTTCTACCAGCTTGCGGATGTAATGACAATGAAGCTCGACATGCTTGGTACGTTCATGGAAGACTGGATTTTTGGCCAGTTTGAGCACCCCTTGGTTATTAGTGTACAAGGGAGAAGGACCTGCTTGTGACATGTGCATGTCCGAAAGCATCCTACAAAGCCAAACTGCCTCACATGCTGCTTTAACGGTTCCTCGATATTCAGCTTCTATCGAGGAAAGAGCCACTGCCTGTTGCTTCTTGCTGGTCCATGTTATAGCACCTGTACCCAAACTGAATACATACCCAGAAGTAGATTTTCTACCATCCACTGAACCTGCCCAATCTGAGTCTGTGTAACCAATCAGCTTTGGATCTTTGCATCTGCCATACAGAATGCCATAGTCGGAAGTGCCTTTAACATATCTCAGCACCCGCTTCGCTGCAATCCAATGATCAGCTTTAGGAGCTGTCATGAAGCGAGAGATGTAGCTCACTGCAAAACTGATGTTTGGTCTAGTGGCAGCGAGGTAGATGAGACTGCCCACTAGTTGTCTGAATGTCGTTTCATCGACTGGAGGTGAATCAGAGTTGATTGACAACTTCAGCCCCTTCTCCATGGGTGTGGAAGCAGGTTTGCAGTCCTGCATCCGAAATTTGTCAAGCAAACTTCTGGCATATTTTGACTGAGAGATAAAGATGCTACCATTGGTCTGCCAAACTTCAATACCCAAACAATAATGGAGAAGCCCCAGATCTGTCATGTCAAAAGCCTGACACAAAGCGTGTTTGATTGCCGCAATCAAATGTGTTGAACTACCAGTAATGATCAAATCGTCAACATAGACAACAAGAAATAGAATATCATCACCAGAGTGTTTGACATACAAATTACTGTCAGAAGGGCTGCGCTGAAAACCATGATCAACCAAGTACTGATCAATCTTGAAATACCATGCACGGGGAGCCTGTTTCAGTCCATAGAGCGCTTTCACGAGTCTACACACCTGATGTTCTTTGCCGGCAACCTTGAAACCAGGAGGCTGCGTCATGTAGACTTCTTCCTGCAAATCACCGTTGAGGAAGGCACTCTTGATGTCCATCTGATGAACTTTCCATCCAAATTGGGCTGCAATAGTGAGAAGAGAGCGAATTGTGCTCATCTGTAGGAGACAAAGTCTCCTCGTAGTCAATGCCCTCCCGCTGTGTGAATCCCCGAGCAACCAATCGGCTGTACTTATCCAAAGTACCATCTGCATGATACTTGACCTTGTAAACCCATTTGCAACGATAGGTTTCTTCCCAGGAGGAAGATCAGAAAGAACCCGGGTGTGATTCTTCAGAAGACTATGATATTCTGTCTGCATAGCCTGTTCCCACTCTGGAATTCCTTTAGCCTCTGAATATGTATGAGGCTCGTAGATGCTGTGGATGTTGGCCATAAGAACAAAGTTGACTATGGACTGCTGCTTGCTCTTGCTACGAGTTGATCTACCCTCAATGAGTTCATCATCATGAAGATCGCCGATAGTCTTGGACCACCACTTAGGCCGACGAGTAGAAGTGCCAACATCTGAAACAGGAGTAACAGCATCGCCTGGGATGTCTGGAACAAGGTCATCTGGATGTGAATCCTGAGGAAAGTCAGGTGGTGCGAGCTCAAGACCAGTAGACTCCTCATCTTCAGAGTCAAAATGCTCTGAAGCCCTCCCATCATGGGAACCAAGAGGAAGACGAACACCCTCATCAGGAACCTTCTTAGGTTGATCCGCAGGACTGGTGGTAGGAACAAATGGACTAGTAGTCTCATCAATCACAACATCACGGCTGAATATGAGACGATCTGTCTCCACATCAACCAACCTGTAGGCTTTGTGATTGTCGCTGTAGCCAGTAAACATGAGTGTCTGGCTCTTGGAGTCCAACTTGGCACGTTTGGCATTTGGAATCCATACATGAACGGTAGAACCGAAGACTTTCAAATGGCCCACCTTAGGCTTGCGTCCTGACCAGGCTTCTTCTGGAGTCATCTTCTTAACGGCTTGTGTAGGTGACCGATTTAGGAGGTAGACTGCAGTGTAGACTGCTTCAGCCCAATATTTCTTAGGGACATTTTTGTACTCGAGCATAGAACGAGCCATTTCGGTAATGGTGCGATTCCTACGTTCAACAACACCATTCTGCTGAGGGGTGTAGGGTGTGGTAAGTTGGCGCTTAATGCCGTGTGTAGCACAAAAAGAAGAGAAGTCAGCTGAACAAAACTCCCCCCCATTATCTGACCTTAGAGTAACAATCTGAGAACCCGATTCTTTCTCAACTAAGGCTTTGAACTGCTGAAATGTGCTGAACACATCTGACTTTTGTTTCAGAAAATACACCCACATTTTGCGACTGAAATCATCAACAAACAATAAAAAGTACCTGGACCCAGTAACAGAAGGAGTGTTCATCGGTCCACATACATCAGCGTGAACCAATTGAAGTACCTTGGAGGCTCGCCAAGAATCACCATCTGAGAACGGTGTTCGATGCTGCTTGCCAGCTTGACAGGCGCCGCAAACTCCATGATTTTTAGTTTGGATCTCAGGTAGACCAGCAACAAGACCCTCCCGAGATAACTGAGAGAGGTAGTGGACATTCAAGTGCCCATAACGCTGATGCCAAAGTTTGCTGATGGTTGTACTTCGGGCTGTGAGAGCATGCTCTTGAGAATCACCGGAATCAGCAAGTCGATACAGACCATGATCCTCAAGTCCCATCGCAATTGTAGTACGAGTCTCCCGATCAACAATGCTGCAAGTGGACGAGCTGAAAACAACATCTAACTGGGAGAATGCCGTATGATCTGATTGGCGGAGAGGAGATTATGTTCCATGCTTGGAACATAGTAAAATCGAGAAAGAGTAAATTTCTTCCTCCTGAGTGAATCTGGACAGTGCCCTTACCAGCAACTGTGTACTCTTCGCCTCCTCCGAAAATGACAAAATCTGAGAAGGGTTCGAACTTTGTGAACCAATCCCGACGATGAGTGAAATGCCGCGAAGCCCCTGAATCGATATACCAGGCAGAAGAATGTACCAGATCTGCAGTTCTCTTGGCCATAAAAGCATAGAATGCAGACTCTTTCTGCTCAGTGTGCTCGGCGACATGTGCCTTCTGTTGAGATCCTCCCTGCTTCTTTTGTTCAGAAGCCATCCGAGTGCGACAATCAGCCTTAATGTGACCGTATTTGTGACAATAGTTGCACTGAACATTCTTCTTCTTCTTGCTGTCCTGTGAAGAACCAGAGCCTTTCGGCTGAGAAGACTGAGCCTTCCCTTTGTTCTTAGCAGAAGATTTGGCAGAGAACGCTTGTTCTGTGGAGGACGAACTGGCACTGCTTCCAAACTGCTGTCTACAACGATCCTGTTGTAGAAGCTTGTTACACAAGTCTGGAAACTTCAAGTCAATATTTGTTGAAGTAATATTGAGCGTCTCAATGAAATGCTCGTAAGATTTTGGCAAACTCTTAAGAGTAATGACGACCATGTCCTCTTCCTCCATCTTTCGTCCAATGGCTTCCAGCTGGTCCCGAATCTCTTTGATCTTTGTCAGATGCTCTTGAAGAGTGGTGTGCTTCTCGTCCATCATTATTGAAAAAAGCATGTTCTTAAGAAAAAAATGCACGACTCTTATCTGACGTTTCATGGAGATCCTTCAAGATTGTCCATACCTCAGCAGCTGTTTTGCCTGACGACACTTGTGGCAGTTGATCGTCAGTGACTGAAAGCTTGATGAGCATGACGGCTTCCCGGTTGCGTTCATCCCATTTGTCCTGATCCTTTCCGGCTACAGTGGGTCGAGGTGAGTGCCCCAAGACGATCTGATCGAGACAACGATATTCAAAGATCGTCAGCATACGCTGCTTCCAGGTGTTGTAATTCTTCCCGTTGAACTTCTGGCTGCTTTCGAGCATTATGTTCGTGAGAGATGCCACGACGTACCTCACGGTCAAATTGGTGAAGGCAAGATAATGCAAAGAAAACATAAATAGAGAAATCCGAACACGGATTTTGAGGTTTTACTGAAAACCCAGAAAAGATAAACAAAAACCCAGAAGGATGGAAGAATACCCAGAAAATTTTGACCACGAATTTCGAGGCACGAAAAACGAGGTACCCAGAAAAATCTAGTGACAACCCAGTTGAGATCTTGCAAAACCCAAAAGGAATCTGCGATCAGAAAAATTTCGACTTCAAACTGAGGCACAAATTTCGATGCACAGAAAACGAGGTACTTAGAAAAAATGGACGACGACCCAGTTGAGATCTCAGAAAACCCAGAAGGAATCTGAAATAAAAATAATTTTTCGACTTGATCTGAGGGTTCAAAACCCTAGTCGAAATTTCTGGAAGCCCTAGGCAGCCATGAAAACCAGAAAAAATGCAGAAAAATGGCTCGAATCTGCACGAAAATTTGGCCAAATAGATGCCAAACCCTAGGCGACCAGGAGGCGACCAGATACAGTGAAAAACATGGCCTGAAAAGCAGAGAAACGTGGCCAAAAATGGCAGAAAACAGCTTGAACGTCTTCAGAAAACGCCTTCAGAAAATGCGCGCACAGAAAAAAAACGCGACCAGCAGATAAAAAATCACGTTTTTTTTTGTGCAGAGAAAGAAGACGCGGCCAAAAGAAGACGAAAAACGCCTAGAAAAATGACGCATTTCAGAAGGTCGCGACTTTACTCATCTGAAAATCGCGTTTTCAAGATACTCTAACAGAAAAAAATTCGAATTACAGAAGCCACGAATTTTTTTGAAACCCTAGAGACACGATTTTGAGTCCCAGAAACCCTAGCACAGGAAAAATTCGAATTATGACTTTTTTTATAAAGCCCACGAATTTTTTTTAGGGTTTGTTTTTCTGCTCTGATACCATGAAATGGTAAATCACTTCTTCTTACATTAACATGAAGAAAAGTTACAATTTATAGAGTGCATAAGGCACTGTAGATATTAAATATATCTACCTACTAAAAGTTACTGTAGAAATAGTAACAACAAAAAAGACTAAACATAACATTGACCATTAAATAATATAAGAATAATATATTCTAACATTTAGAGCATCACAAGGCATCCAAGGATAATAATAAATACAAGAATTAAGATACATATGTTGCATCTGGAAACTATCCAAGGTGATGAATCGGGTAATTAAAGAGCACATAAGGTAAGTGGTTCTCTATCTAACCATTGTTAGCATCCAAAACCAATAAGTCATGCAAGACAAGGGTAAGTAATGGGTTCTCATACACAAACATGCTAATGCTCACATACCAAATCATGAACAAGCCAAAGGCAATACACAACACACAAAGAGATGGATCATCAGCATCCCAATTTGATGTCATAATATATCCTGATCACATGGGTACATTATGGCACCAATGACTATGGGCCTTATTGTCTGTCTTACTAACCATGATCCTCAACGATTTTTCTTCTTTTGACTGGTGTTCTTCTGAAGTGACCTCCTCTGTGCATCTTTGGACAAAACTGTTGAACATGGTCAAGGATTTTGTTTTATCATAAACTCCTACGTGTTCTAATACATTACATTCAAAATTTTGAGGTTTTTACAATTAAATGTTTTTGGTATTTATGTTTGGAATGAACTTTTATATCTTTGTTTGAATTTCTAGGAATATGAAGTTTGTTAGACCATGGTTGTCAGATTTGTGTTCCCTGAAGATCTTATGGACCACTGCTGCCCAAGATAAATTGTTCACACACACATATGCACGCATGCATGCACACACATGCTAACATCAACACACACACACACACCCACACCCACACCCCCACAACACACAAAAACACAAAACACAAACACACACCCACACCCACACAACACACAAAAACACAAAAACCCACACACACACACACAAAAACACAAAAAAACACACGCAGACAAACCCACCCACACACAGACACACACTCACACCCACCCACCCATACACACACACAAAACACAAAAATACACACACACACACACAAAAAAAAACACACCTACCCACCCTCCTACCCACATACAAAATAAAATGTTGACATTGTGCCGTCTATAATATAAATTGAATGGTCTTGAGGAGTAATTGATGAAGCGAAGCACTGCCATTTTCATCATATGAGCACTATGTTGGCCAGACTTGAGTATTGCTAGGCTCAATTAACAGAAAACAAGGAAACCTTTATTTCTCACAGTTCATGATTCACATGTTATTTTTTAACTACTTTGCTCATAAAGCATGCAATGAGAATCTTTTCTAAATTGTTTGTTTGGTTCTGATAGATGCCTTGTTCAGTAGTGTTCATCAAGCTGTAGGTGTGTTTGTTTTTATTTTTAGATCTTCCCAAGTGGATATAGTGCAATTTAGTTTCTAGATACATAAATTTTTGTGCAGAGATGTACTGATGTTTTGGTTTTTCGTATTTTTATACATATGTACGTAGGATAATATTGCTTAAAACAGTATTTGTTGAGTGTTACCATACATAATTATACTATCTTTGTATGCACACATAGAGCTGATTTTTAAGTACACTCGAACACTGCTTAGAATTCTTTCCTCTGCTTGAGCGTCACCTTAATTCTTTATAGTGAAATTAGAACCAAAGTTGATTTGCAGGTCAAGTCTGTGTTTGTCAGACATGTTAATTTTATCATTCTACTCTTTGACAGGTTCGAGTTGTTCGTCGAGATAATTTTGCAAAAGAGGATGTGCCTTTAGATCACTTGACTAAACGTGTTGGAGAACTCTTGGAGGAGATTCAAAATGACATGTTTGAAAGAGCAAAGCTTAAAAGAGACTCTTGTATTAAGAAGGTAGAGAATTGGGATGAATTTATGTGTGCCCTCAATGACAAAATGATGGTTCTTGCTCCATGGTGTGATGAGCCGGTACGAATTTTTCTTTCTTTCACAATTGCTGGAAGGCATATATTAGTTATCTTGCTTTGGATTCTCTCTTTTCCTTTACATTTCCAAAAGTATGTTTAAATTTTAGTTTCCTAAGACAAGAGGTGTTGACTTGAATATATATATATCACTAACCTTATATTTCTTTTAAATTGTATCTGTCTGAAATTTTTAATTGGCTTGATTATTAAACCTTTGGCTTAGAGAAAACTAATCATGAAACATGATGCCATGAGGAATATTTAAAATGCTTGTATGCAAGTTCTGATTGCTAAAATAGATTTGTGAGGCTAAATATGTGTTGGCTGGATAAGGCCAAGCACATGCAAACTGCCACTGGAGTCACATGTGTGCACATTTCCATTGAACTACAAATGTACAAATGCTTTAACTAAACTAACTAGGTGTGAAAAGGATCCAAAAGGGAAATCAGTTAGGGAATAACCTTGTTCACACTGATGGCCCCCCTAAGTGCAACTTAGGGAGGAAAATAAAAGAGCAAAAGGGAGCAAAAATAAAAGAGCAAAAGGACTCAAAGATGGGTCTTGGTAATATAACTTGATGAGGTACCCATTTTGTAATGTCCCCGTTTTGGAGGTAGTTTGATTTAATTAATCTAATTAATTAAGTTGTCCAAAATAATGATTATTTTATGAGGATGACTAATTGATTATTTTAATTAAATTAAAAAGTGGTATTAAGTTAATTATTTATAAAGTTATCAAATAAATAAATATTAAAAGATAACTTTATATTTAATTAATTTAATAAAGTGACTTAAATAAAATAATATATCATAAAGTCACTTAATAAAAATAAAAATATTCTGGAAGCTTCTAGATTTTGGGCCGACCTCTTGGTGAAAAAGAATAAATAGGTGAGGCCAGCCATTGTTTCATCATCCAGGAATTGTTGTTTGAATTGATGACTTTTGGTGGTGGAGAAGCCAGCTAGGGTTTCAGCCATTGGAGGACCTTTGGGGACGAAAACCCTCATTGGTTACGCAATTTTGAGGCTGTGAGATACCAGCTGAATTATTGCTGATTGTGGGCTTTACTTCGGAAGTCCAATCTTGTGCTTCATTGTGGAAATTATTTGAGTACAATAGCTGATGTATTATTGTACTTATTTTGAGTAAAGTATTTGACTTGCAACAGGTGATGTATTGTTGCATTTGATGGAGAAGTTACTTCAGTAGTTGATGTATTGCTGAGATTGATTATTTTATTGAGCAAATTTGTGGAGATTCAATTTGGAGAATAATTGTTGACTGTGATTTATCATTTCATCATCTTAAGGAGGGATATTTTGTAAAGTTTCAGTTGCTTTTTCAGACCTTCATAATCTGCTGTCATGGAGGTTGATCAGCCTATGTGAGTCTCATGTTTTTGCTCATATCTTTCGATTGAGGAGGCCAATCATTCTGGGTATTGGTGTATTCAATTCCTATCGTCAAGACAATCGTTTTAAGGGCAAATTGGAGGGCGTTTGGTGCTGCAATTAATTATCTAAACTTTTGCCAGGCAAGAACAAGGGCAACAGCTTGAGCATTTCGATTTGAACTTGGGAGGTGCCTATCACATTGGATTTTTTTTGTTTCTTCATCAACAACATTGGGCACCATCATTACCAGGTTCTTCTTGCATTTACTAAGTAGTTTGCATTATCATCATAGGCATTTTAGTTGTTGCTGTAAGTGAATACTCAGAAAATCAGATTTGGCACTATTGTCAAACAATTGTAAGCCAAGAGTCTTGGCCAATTCATAGCATCATTGTAGTAGACATTTTATTGCAAAGAAGGAGATATAAGTTGTTGGTCAAATACTATTGTAATTGAATATGTTATTGTCATTCATGATCAGCTTATTAGTTTGCATGCCAATTGTTTGTCAAAATGTCAATTGGCTGTAGGTTTTCCTTTGGCATAAATAATGTTATAATATTGCATACTAGGTGTTTGTATTAATGCTACTTGGTTGTAAGTGCATAAATGCCATCTTAGGTTGCATCCAAAGTGTTTGTCATAATTTCTAATTGCTGTAGCTGCATATTGCAAGTAGTTTCAGTCATCTATATACATCAAAAGTGCATTAAAACAATTGCATTTCATCTTAAAGACATTCATAGTTGTCATTGGCAATCATTGATACCATTGGAAACATTTAAAGAAACGTCATTGGTGATGAGAAAGTCAAAACAAATCAATTAGAAGTTCTTATCAGCTTGCACACCAATTGTTTGACAAAATTCCCAAGGCAGCAAAAGAAGAGTTTTTGAGTCAGCTGGGCTAGGCTCATTACACATTTGTTGGAATAATACTGAGATTAATTTAGTGAAGTAATATAACTTTGTGTTTGGTAACAATTGATGATCAAGGTTTTATGTTTAGTTTAATCGTATATCAATCCAAGGCGTAAACTCATGAAAGACGGTAGTGGCTATTTGTTCAAGGGCTAATTTGTCAGTTTTGGTATGGTATTGGGTATGAATACGAGGTTTTGGTACGATGATACAGATTTTTTTTGTTGGGTATGATTGTATAATAAAAAATATATAAAATTGAAAGTACATTTGGGACTTGAGAATATGATACTTCATCATTGGTCAATGGTAGTGATAAAGATAAATGCCAATTGAAAGTTCATAAATTCAATATTATGTCATATATCATTTATGTCTAGGAAAATTCAAATGAAAATTATTACAATTTCAAAATTTGAAAATTGAAATAAATACAATATTTTTTTGTATAATTGTCTTCAATCTTCATCAATCATCAAGAGGATTTAGATTAAGGTCATCACTTGGTTCAGCATCTTTTGAACCACACGTAAATGTAGTGCCACTTCCACTAGGTGCATCATGTGATCTCATCATCATCTATATTGACTCTAGCAAGCTCTACCATAGATGCATCCAAGTTGGTACACTTAGGGGCTATGTCCCAATCCTTCGTTGCCCCTTCCTTGCAATGATCTTGCTTATGTGATAGAAGATGCAAGTTGGAATGGACATAAACCAGCCAACCGGTTAGACTTCACTGAGTGGATAAAAGGAGTATGTATTCCAATTCCATTCATCTGAAGAACTTGCAACCTGTTGAAACTAGAGAGAAAACTTGTTGCAAAGACAATTGCTATTGCACCAAAAGATCGACCTGTTAATGCCCGATACAACCACCAAAGTTAATGAATCCACGAGAGGCGGTTAAGCCATGTCACGAACCCAAGTGCTGCACTGCACAACACAAGGAGGACAAGGGCGCACACCTTGCAACTATACCCCCCCTAGCGCAAGCGATGGGTTTGAACCCATGACCCAGGCTTTGATACCAATTGTTGCAAAGACTGTTGTAGTTGCACCAAAAGATCAACCTGTTAATGCTCGATACAATTGCCATAGTTAATGAATCCATGAGAGGTGGTTAAGCCATGTCACGAACCCGAGTGCTACACTGCACAACACAAGGAGACCAAGGGCACACACCTTGCAACAAAACCAACACAAATTAAAAATAAAAAATGCAAAATAAATTAAAAAATGGTAAGTACTAAAGTCTACAATACAAATGTTAAAAAAATAAAAAATAAAAAATACTTGTGATAGAATCTTGATTGCAAGAGGTTGGAGGAACAAATAATCTTGCCCATGGAGGTACCACCATGTATGAGAATCTTCTTTGTATTGGTCTTGAAGAGCACAAATACTATGATCTCGTCCTGAGATGAACCTGCCAAACTCTTTCCTAACATTATCCACCACTTTTGGATCTGAAAAGAGTCTTTGGTATGCTGACTTCTATCCATTACCAACTTCACTATCTCTATTTGGTGTATTTCTCTCTGGAAAAGAAAATATTTGTGCACTATAGTATTTGGGAGATAATGCATATGCAAGGAGATGCAACGGTGTGTTCATCTTGTTATAGTGGTGATGAATGATTTTTCCACACTTTGGAAATATGTTTCTTTGGGATCATTCTCTTTTTGTGCTATGACCTTTATTTTTTCTATCATGGAGTCAATGCCTTTAAAGATTTCCCCTAGACATGGCTGATTTGTACCAGGAAACCTGATCATACTCATCATAGGCTTGGTGAAACTCAAGATAGTCTACACGAGCCCACTAATCCTCATCTAGGATTAATGAGTTGACCTTTTGGGCCCTCATTGAATTTGATTGCTTCCAAATACTCCATAAACATCGAATAACCAATGCACCCAATGCCTCTCACACCTTCATAAGTCATCTCAAAACGATCATGTGTGATGCAAATCGGGTCTCAACAACCTAGGATCATGTAAAAAGTAAGTTAATAACACATTAAAATATAAGTGAACATGGGATAAATAAAATTAAAAAATAAATTAAATAATTAAATTAAATTTACCTTCAACAATTCCAAATTTGAAAAGTCCTAAAAATTCCTTGTGACAAGGTGGTTTGTCACAAACATTTGGATGTCCTCACCCTCATGGTATATAGCTTTCATCCACTCAATTCGAGTGTCAATTGCTTGCATCACCAAGTCAAGGGGGTGTATGGTGCATGGTGTCGAAAAAATGTGTTCATACCTTTCTTCAACCAAAAACACTTACAACCTTGCAATTTTCACATTGTCCGTAATGACTTGGACAACATTTTAGGACCCGCCATCTCGATGGACTCAATGAGGATTTTAGAAATGAATTTTGCATCCTTGATTGCCCCTCACAATCAACTGCCTTCAAAAATATTGCCCCTTTAGGGGACAATGCAATAATATTTATTAAAGGTCGGTTTTTGCATTCCTTTCATCCATCAAAAACAATAGATACTACTGTTTTAATCTAAGAATCCCTAATTGGTTTGAGAATGTCTCCACATTTTTTCTTTCTTTTTGCCAATAAGGAGGTGCACACCTTTTTATACCCAGGACCTATGAAACTAGAAGGTGCACTGTTGATTGCCGCCACCATTTCTTGCCAATATGGTGATCTTACCAAGTTGAAAGGAAGACCATTGGCTTAAAGGCAATGTGCATCTTTTCCTTATGCAATGTCTCTTGCTTCATTTTGAATTTCCTTATCCAATGGGTCTCTTTTGCGGGAAGAAAGAGAGGGATCTTCTTCTTGGATAGAGGGTGTATGCAAGAAAGGATGTTGGGAGGTCATTACTGAATCTCTATGTGTCTTCGTTAATAATTTCCTTGCTAAAAGATGAGATTTTAATTTTTCTCTTTCTCCCACAACATTAGCTTCTTCTTGTTCTTTAATGAATGCCATAAGTTTGTCTTTTGGCAATCCCTTCCCATTGTGCCCTTCACATATTGTAATCACTTTCATACTTATAGCACATAAGTGAGCTTTCACTCGACTATACATACTCTTAAATTAGACTATGCACTCACCCCAGTTCCAAATGAATGCCCAACCTCCTGCAAGTTGTTCAAGCATTGTAACATAATTCCATAAAGGAGATGCTTGATCAATTTTAAATTTTTTGTTTGTATCAATACCCACTAAACTTGAACTAGTGGCTAGTCTTAAATAGATTGTAATTTGATTTTGCTATTATAGGAAATTATAAAATTTTAGATTAATAAATAAATAAATACAACCCTACAATATGTATAAACTAATGAAAGTTCAAAATGAACACAAAAAACATTATAAAAATTCTTGAAACTATTTTTATTTTTAAAACTTGAAAAAATTCATCAAGAATTTGAATTTTTTTGTTAAAAAATTAAACAATCAGTTAAAATGCTTACCTTAGATGATTAGATCTCCTTTGTGCAAGTTATCTTCACCCCTTTGACACTTTGTGATCAATCTTGTTAGTTTTTATGACCAGATTTAATGCACAGAAATTAATTTCAAAATCAGACACAAAGGCACAACAAATACCCTGGGAAAACCCTCCTCTTGAGGGGAAAAACATAGAAACAAATATCTCTCTATTATATATCAATAATGGCAACAAGTCTCATTACAATGAGGCCAATCTCAAGGCCGATATGCAGCACCTTCACAAGATGCAATGATAACAAGTAATCAACACTTCCTTGTAACTCAGATCTGCCCTCAAGAAACTCGCTATCTGTGCTTGATAATTCGCAATTTGCACTTGATTGATCTGGCCTTGAAGAATTCACACTTGGAAGAGAAGAAATGCTCAAACTTAATTGATGCCCAGATGGAGTGGAATGATCTTGTATTTATACAACTTGAAGGAGAGAGGTTGCACCTTTTCATGCAAGGTCGGCCATCATAAAAATATAATTTCAATTTAATAAATACAATTTACAAGGAAGGTCGGCCAAGAAAATAATTACAAAGTTGCTATGTGAAGCGTCTCTTTACATTGAATAATCACATATAAATAAGGAAGTATGAAGCCCGAAGCTGCAATTACATCAACACTCCCTCTTAGCTAGGGAGGAATACTTCCTGTTGCACAAGACACATCACCTCATCGTGATGTCAACCACAATGGCTACAACCATATGTGGAAAGGAAACGATATCACCTCATCGTGATATCTACCGCAATGGCTACAACCAACCATATGTGGAAAAAGGAAACGATATCACCTCATCGTGATATTAGATATCACCTCATCATGATATCTACCACAATGGCTACAACCATATGTGGAAAATAAAGATATCACTTCAACGTGATATCGACCATAATGGCTATACAAGTGTTCATCACTTGCGTGATGTTGTCACCTCAGCATGACTTTCACCATGGCTCTCCCAGAGGGTGAAACACAAGTACAAGAAAATCATCACGGGCTCTCTCACATGATGCTGTCATGGAGTCACACATGACATCCACCATGGCTCTCCCAGAGGGTGGAACAAGGGCTTTCACCTCAAGCTTCTCTTGCAGAGAAGAATGCATTAACAAGGGATTTCACCTCAAACTTCTCTCACAAAGAAGAACTCATTAAAGAGGATCACTAATACTGAGACTCCTTCTCAGTTAAGGCTGTATTCTCCACCATACCAAGCTAATCTCGAAAGTACACAAACTTTATCCTAGAGAGAGGCTTGGTGGGAATGTCTGCCGTCTGCTCATCAGTGCTGATATGCCTCAACTGTATAGCTTTCCTCAATACCATATCTTTGATATAATGGTATTTCATCTCAACATGCTTGGTTCTGTCATGAAACACAGGATTGACAGAAAGCTTCACACAATTCTGGTTATCGCAATGAATGGTCGTAGGCTCCATTGATTGTCCAAACTATCTTGCAAGGAGCTTACGAAGCCACACTACTTCCCAAGCTGCCACACAAACTGCAATATACTCTACCTCTACTGTACTCAATGCTACAGATGACTGCTTCCTACTGCACCAGGATATCATAGCTGATCCCAAACTGAAGCAACATCCAGAGGTGCTCTTCCGATCAGTGACACTCCCTGCCCAATCAAAATTAGTATAACCATGCAGCTCCAAGTCCATACTTGAGGAATATTTCAACTCAAATCCAACTATGCCACACAAGTATCTCAGGATATGTTTTGCTGCAACAAGATGTATTTGTCTCGGTTCACACATGAACTTGACAAAATGCACTTACTGCAATCTAGTCTAGTATAGATACATCAACGATCCAATCAACTGACTGTACATAGTAGGATCCACCAGATCTGAACTAGCTGCAGCCTCCTTAAGCTTCTAAAAATTGGTTTCCATAAACTAACATAAAGAACCAAGATCAACTAGATTACCATCTTCTTTAGGTTCAATAGGCTCCCTCTGAATCTTTAAGCACATGCATCAACCTTCTGACCTCATCGTCCAAGATTGGCTGCAACACTTGCCTTAGATAAATGTTTTCCAGTGCACACCTTTGGTATTGAATAGAGTTCAGGGTTGACCTCCTCGACCTCATTGCAGATCACTCTATTTTGAATAGGTTTGCGGAGCTACCAATATCAAATCCAGATGACTATCTTGTGCAATTATGATCTCAGCAGCTGAAGGATTTAACACTTGGCCTTGCAACACTGCAACCTTCATTTCTTCTCAGTGAGTCACATAACTCCCTCTTAATCCCTTCCCCAGAGATTGCAAAGAAGACTTCTGGAAGTGAGCTCCCTCTAGCCACCAACTCAGTCCCATGGCTGCAAGTTGGGACTTCATGCTTGATCATTTCTTTGGTTGGCATGACTTCCTCACAAGATGCCTCAAGCTTTTTTCATCACTAAGCAATCTCTCATCACCTTCTTGGAAGCGATATAGAGAGAGATTACAAGCAGTTTATTCCAAAGAAATATCAAGTCTAGAATCATACAAGGTTTACTATGACAAGTTATAGCATGAACACATTAGAGTGTTATGAACAATATTAAAACATGAATAAAGAAATCAACCTACAAGTGGAACATGTAACAAATATCAAAAGATCAGAATGAAGGGATAAAGAAATTATCTTTATTGAATTCTGAAATAACTCTTTCTTCCATCTTTTACTCTTCTCGAGAGTGCTAAACTTATCACAACAAAAGATAATCTGCACAACTACATATTTCTTGAATGCATTATGCAGTTAGCAATTAGAACCAACTCTCTCCAAGAGTTCAAGGCTTTATCACAGTTCATGCATTAGAGAATGATATTGATGTGACCAGCTAATCACCATCAAAATTGTAATTCTCCTTTTATTTCAGAGTCACACTCAGAAATATTCACAACCAACATGAAATAACTTGCAATAAATGAAATCTTCAAAGGATCTTAAGCTAGAGAACACAATTCGAGAGAAACTACTATCTCTCTTTACTAATTACAAGATCCAACTAAATGATATAACTCAACAAACAAAGAATACTTATCTCTTTAAATACTCTGATGGATGCAAATACTGGACATAGTAAGATATGCTACTCTTGCACACAGATCAACACACAACCTTCACAGCTTGAACATAGGTTCATGACTTAGAATAGAAATTCCCTAGAATCCTTTTGAGGGGAGATCTCATCCACATCCGCAAATGAAGCATGCTGATTAGGCCTGGTTGGGCAATCCTTTGCATAGTGACCAAACTTGTCACAACGAAAACATTGGACTTTAGAGAGGTCCCACTTCTTCTTGAATGCGGGAGCACCAGCAATTCCTTTATCTCTATTCCTCTTGAAATATCCTTTCTTTCCATCTTTCCCTTTCTTCTTCGAGGATTGAGCGGAAAGAACATGAATGTCTTCATTTGTAGAGGTTTGACCAATACCTCTCGCAGCCAACCTGGACTTCTCTTGAATACAGTTCGCACTCAAACGATCAAACTTGGGAAGTTTCAATCTCGCACTGATTCCTTGAATGTAAGACTCCCAAGATGAAGGAAGACCATTAAGAGCCAACATGTTCAAATCCTTGACATCAACAAAATGACCAATAGAAGAGAGCTGATCTCTCAATTCAGAAATCTTCATGAAGTAAGTGATGACAGATTCTCCTTCCGCCATCTTAACATGATGAAGTTGTTACTTTAATGCAAGTGCCCAACTTGTGTTGTTGATTTCGTACATCTCCTCCAAAGTTTTAAACATCTCTCTTGCCGTCTTCAACTTAGAGACAATAGGAATGATATGATCCTTCACGGAATCAACTAACATCTTCTTCACCTTGATATCTTTCTTCTTCCACTGTACCTTCTCTTCTTCATTAGTAGGTTCGGGGACTTTGCTCTCCACAAACTCGACCAATTCACTTTCTTCCAAGGTGAGCATAATTCTAAATCTCTAAGATGTGAAATTAGATGCTCCCTCAAGTCTATACTCAAGCTTAAGACCAATCACCATCTTGACAAAGAGATAGAAGTAAACAACGATGAGAAAGAGAGTAAAGAGTATCGCTGTAATAACAATCTGATCAAGATCTTCTTCAAACCCGCTTTGATACCATGTTAGTTTTTATGATCAGATTTAATGCACAGAAATTAATTTCAAAATCAAACACAAAGACAGAACAAATACCCTAGGAAAACCCTCCTTTTGAGGGGAAAAACCCAGCAACAAATATCTCTCTATTATATATCAATAATGGCAACAAGTCTCATTACAAAGAGGCCAATCTCAAGGCCGATATGCAGCACCTTCACAAGATGCAATGATAACAAGTAATCAACACTTCCTTGTAACTCAGATCTGCCCTTAAGAAATTCGCTATCTGCTCTTGATAATTTGCAATCTGCACTTGATTGATCTGCCCTTGAAGAATTCACACTTGGAAGAGAAGAAATGCTCGAACTTAATTGATTTCCAAATGGAGTGGAATGATCTTGTATTTATACAACTTGAAGGAGAGAGGTCGCACCTTTTCATGCAAGGTCGGCCATCATAAAAATATAATTTCAATTTAATAAACACAATTTACAAGGAAGGTCGGCCAAGAAGATAATTACAAAGTTGCTATGTGAAGCGTCTCTTTACATTGAATAATCAAATACAAATAAGGAAGTATGAAGCCCGAAGCTGCAATTACATCAACAAATCTCCTCTGAAAAATCCAGCTACCTTTCAAAATGCAAAAAATGTTGAGCAAGGGTGTGTTGGAGAGAAATGAAGTTGCAAAGGGGCAATATTGGGTATATTTGATGTTTTAGTGTTTTTTTTAGTTTTTGCAGATAAAAAATGCTTTTTTTTTTTTTTAAATTTGTGCTTGTGACGTGTTTGCTCATGCAAGAGCATTTGGGAGCACCCAAGGAGAGCCTCGGCTGTCTCGAGTTGTCTCTGTGTATGCAACACTCATACCAGTAGGAAACTTGGGGTGGCTGGGGTGTTCCCTTTGTTGCTCAGGTGTCATTTCAAAGCGAGCACAAGATCTCCAGTAGGAGAACCCGATAATGTACTTATTTAGTCTTTGGTATTATTTTATTGCAACATCAACAATCCAAATGGATTGGAAACATAGATACATAGAGATTTTGGTATAGATTGCAATATTTGCTCATCCTTCAACCTACTCCCAAACATATCAGCTCATATTCTAGTTTTGGGACATTACAACAATCAAGAACACAAACACAAGATTAACTGAAATTAGAGTGACATCTCTACAAATTGCTGCCCAAAATCTAGCTACTAGTTGAAAAATTGCGACAAGAGTGCCACACTTGGGAACACCAACTAGCCAAAATGGCACAAATCACCATATAAATGCTTTGGTTTGGTGGGGCTTTGTTGGTTTGGTGCATAGGAACCACTGGCGTACTCTGCTATACTTGCAAAGCATGCAGGCTCTAAGTCTATATAATATATATTTCTTCTTTTTTTTTTTGAAATTAAAAATTTATGAAAAGTAAATTAAAAAAAAAATAATTATTTTTTTTGCATGCCAATTGGACCAATGATGATGCCAACACTATGCAGGTAGAAGAGTTTTCAATTTTACAATTGTATGGCTGATCTTATGATTCCTACGACAAAGGAGGTAAAAAATTCTTCTAAGGGCTTTGGGGAAACGTCTCCAAATTTGACAAACTAGTAGTCAATCTTTAGGTTCTTTGGTTTTTGGATGTGATGTCTGTGTCATATTTGACCCAAAATGCTCCAACATTGCAGCCACTTTCTAGGTCTAGCAATTATTTCCCAACTTCAAACCCTTGTAAATTTGGCCTGAAATGTCCAATTTGGACAAATCAAAAAAGGCTAAACTGATTTTCTTGGACACCTTGAGTTCAATGGTGATCTCGCATTTGCACCAGCATGCTCTAGTATGAATTTGCAATACAAAGATAGATAGAGGAACCCCCCAAAATCTTGTATTTCTATGATTTTTTTTTTTTATTCTTTAGGCCATCATATGATGCAAGAGAATAGCATACTCAACTTTTCAAGATCCATCAAGATTTCTCAATAAAGATCAACAAGAAGCAATCCCACAAACTCTTATACTATACAAGAGGTGGTACAAAGTGCTCTATACCATGCAAGATTTGGTTGAAGATGTAGCCACACAAGGTTTAGGAGTTTCGGTGAAAGCACAAGAGAGATCAAATATGAAAGAATAATACTATTCTATCAAAGGATGTGAAAATGATACAATATAAATATATGATTGATTATGATTGATTTGGGATGATTGATTAAGAATACAAAGAGGACCCCTTGGTTATATAGACAAAGGTGAGACCTAGGATTATGCAAGATTATGAGACGTGTCTTAATCTTATGACTTGAGGCATAAAGTTATAAGTATTCTATGTGTACCTTAACTAAACTTAAGTAACTAGTGTGAATAGGACCTCAATGATGATCCAGCTAGGTAAAATGCCCTGTTCACACCAACACTTTAGAAAAGTGAGATGGAATATAAAATGCACCTTAAAGAAAACTTCAATCTTTCATAGACTTTGGTACCCATGATTTGTTCACAAGATATGCAGATTTAAGTGTTGACAGATTGAAACAGATGACTCTGGGATTATTCATAATGCCATTCAATAACACTCTTGAGAGTGGCTTTTAGCAGTAGGTCGTTTGTCTTGTCCAGAACTGTCGTATGTTCTTAGTCTAACACACAATGGTCACTTTCAATTTGCCAATGGAAGATCAGCAATGTGCTCTGTCATGTGACTTCTTTCATAGGCATTTCAATTTTCTGTGGGCATTTCACCTATGGTCTGCAGACTGTTTTGGGCTTCCTGCATTCCTTCAGACTGCAGGAGCATTCAAACTTCCTTTCTGGCAGTGCCTGACTTTAGGATTCTTTACAAAATAATCCTATGTGTGCATTTAATCTCCTTTGTATCACAGGGCAGTGAAATGAAACCTTGGTGATTCATAGGATCTGAAATGTTTATTGCTGTGACAACATAATAAAATTGGGAGAAGCATTGAGCAATTTTATTATTGAAAGAAGTTTGTGTTATATACAAATGAAATAGTCAGTAAACATGTAACCGATCAATTACCTGACCAACCAATCACTATTCAATAGTAAACAGTAACAGTGAAATATTAGTATTGTTTAATATTGTGTAATTATTCAGATGTAATATTATATTCTAACACAGATATCATTTGATAGATTGAGTTGCAATAGTAAATAGTTCATTTCTCATTATCTATAGTCTAATAAACTGCAGTCAAGGTTGTATATTGCTTGGGTATTGCGTTTCATAACTATTCTATGCTTGATCTTGGCACCCTTTAGAGTTTTTCTTTTTCTTTTTTCATTTGGTTCTCCTGAATACTGACTTTTTCAATGGAA
Source organism: Sequoia sempervirens (assembly GCA_007258455.2). Lineage (NCBI taxonomy): Eukaryota > Viridiplantae > Streptophyta > Pinopsida > Cupressales > Cupressaceae > Sequoia > Sequoia sempervirens. The sequence continues at coordinate 247,228,327 of VDFB02000003.1, forward strand.
TTTAAATAAAATGCTATTCAGGAGGTTGAGGAGGATGTTAAAACAAGAACCAAAGGAGAAACAGGAGCAGCTAAGACTCTGTGCATGCCTTTTGATCAACCAGATCTGCCTGAAGGTCTGTTTCTGTAGTCTTTTGCACCTTATCATTTTCCTTGTTAAAATATGTGTATGTATGTGTTCCAGCAACAACTTAGACAATATAGTAAAAAATGGCTAGTGTGTACATTATTATTGAGACAATATAAAGAGAATGTCAATAACTAAAATTTTTGTGGTCAATGTAATCTATCAGATTGACTCTTTAAGTTTACCTTAGGTGTTTATATGGACAAAACAATTGTTGCAGCCAAAGCAGAATGAGTTGGTATACAACCTTGCAATACAAATTGCATTAATTGCAAAAAATATCACCCACAATTGTTTCTTGAAATTGAATATGGTTGTATGCTAGTGTTCTCAAAGTTTCTAGGATGGATGGATGCTGGGATGCAGTTTCAGGGATGGATTTTTCTTCTTGAATTTTGGGGATGGTGGAGGGATGGTTGTTAAAATAATTTAAACAGACTAAAAGTAGTTGAAATTTCTAAACGTAAATACAATGTGCTGAATTTGCAATGACAATCCTTTCCCTTTTAGTCTTTTTGGTTTTTTTTAAGCTTTCTTCTCTTTAAAATGTTCACCTGTTTGAAAATTTTATGCACCATATGGAGCAACTGAAATAATGGGATGTTACTATGAAGTTCCCAAATCCTTGAGATGCCGTCCAGATGCTTAAGGACTCGTCCGTGTACTGTCGTAGATACATTGTCTTCTTACTCAGCACCTAAGGATAGTGGCATTAGCTAGAAATGGTAAATCTTGCATCATGCATCTTGTAACTGTTCCATATTGTTGTAGTGATTGTATGGAACCAAGTCATTGGTGGAATATATATGACCAATTTTTATTTCATATTGTGATATTTTGTTTTTGATAGGTAAACTGTGGGAAGGGCCCACTCCCATATATTAAATTATAAAGAATAAAAGTTACAAATCTGCCACGAAGAGAAACATAGGGCAGAGAAAAACTTGGAGAACCAAGAGAACCGAGGTTCTAGAACCTCACATTAGAGAAAGGGAATGAAAACGACTGAGAAAACAATACATTAATTAGAATCCAGCTTGGATGTCACAAAGCCTCCACAAAGAGCAACTAGGTTCTTCTGTTGTTTCAAGAGAGGAGAGCATTGATGGCCCACTGAGAGCCCTCCTCAACAGCCTCCTTGCCTTCAATTCTCAACTTTTCAGCCTCAAACTTTCTCCCCTTTTTCCTTTTGGATCCCCTACAATCTGGTTTAAGCTTATTGCTTGCAGTCTGAAAGAGCCCAAGTTTCCAGGGCTGATCCAATACCAAGTCGGGCTCAAAATACTCATGGTTGAAATCATTTAGATCATCCATGAAAGGAAAGGTCCTATTTGACTCTAAATCAACCTTATTAGAACCGGGAGAGGCCTTATGAAGATCATTATGAGCACAATTATCCTGTTGAGGAGAAGACACCAGAGGCTAAGCAGTGTCCAACCCAGATGCAGGTTGGGATTCAAAAAACTTGCCATGGTTACACCAAATAAAACCAGCATTTGGAGGGCCATTTTTCTTAATCCATTTTTTAAGACTAACATATCAGAACCCAACCTGGCGTTTGTGTGGGCACGCCTTGATTTTATGACCCAACATGTTGCAACGAAAGCAGTGAAAAGGCAACCCTTTAAAATTTAAAAACTGAGTCCAGATGCCATAAGAAGAATGAATGTAAATAGAGTGTGAGAGGGGTTTAGAAATGTCAACCATAGCGCAAACCCGGTAAAATCTGCTATCAGGAGCAACTGTCTCAGTGTCAAGCTTGACAAAGGCTCCAAATTGATTAATCGGATTTCTAATCAGATTGATATTCCTAAAAACCAAAGGCAGTTATAGAGCCTGATCCAAACATGAATGTTAGTTATCTTGGCAGTGGTAGGATCGAAGAATGGGGTCCATGAAGAGATAAAGAGGCCAAAGTGTTCGAAGAACCAAGGACCATTTTGGAGAACAAAATTGCAGACTGCTACAGAGCTAAAGGTGAGAGGAAAAAAACCGAAGTCTAGAGATTCAACCTTGGGGGAAGCCAAGTTGCTTCAGGTAGAATTAGCCCATTCAATGATAGAATCCACAGATGAATGCCTATGTAAGCATCTCAAGACCAAAGATCGATTGCCAATCTACTGTGCAATTGCATCCACACAGTCATTAGAGATGAAAAAATCTAGAGGTTCGTCGAAGAAAACACCTTTGTATCACCTAAGGAAAGACGGGTTGTCTGAGGCAAGCTCCATGGAGGGAGAAGCAAGAGGAACAAGCTGAGATCTGGGAGAAGGCGAGCAGGGATTTGTTTGTCTAATTCGTTCTAGGCGGAATGTCGTGCACTCATGGTACGGGTTAGTTTTGTTTTTGCAAGCTGAAAGTATGGAAGGATTCGAAACAAGAGCCTCAATCTCGACACCCGTCGCTAGAGATTTGGAATAGGATGAGCTAGGGTTTTCCTGTCGAATTTGCTCTAGGCAGAAATCCGAGCACACACGATATGGGTTAGCTTTGTTTTTGCAGGCAAAGAGAGTGTAAGGATCCAAAACAAGAATCTTGGGCTACAAAGTGTTAATGGGTGTGTAATAGATAAAAAGGAGGATGCAATTATTTTTCAAAAGTAATCGTTATCATTCTTCATGGCGAACCATAATGGAGGCTATTGCATGGGTTATAGGTGCTTTATCGAGAACTTTTTCAGCAGCTATAGTGAGTTGGGTATGTTTGAGAGAGGATTTGTGGGCATTGAAATCAGTGGAGTCGAGTGGTTTTAGCATGTGTTGTTGGTGGAAGAAGTGTTCGATGTTATTCTGAGCCAGTGTATTTAGGCTGAGGTCATGGTTATCAAAAACAAGCTAGCATTATATGCAGGCCCTGTGTGGTATTTGTGATATGTAGATATTATTTTTGTTGGCATGAAAAAGTGTTACCATGTTTTGAAAGATTTTGATCATTTATGAAGTTGTGGCATCTCCCTATGCATATTGTTTACTTCACGTGGAGTTTCCTGTTTGAATCTTGGCTGAAGTAGGAATCGACTATGGTTATATGGTTTGAAAGTGAGCTTTATTCACGTTGTTATCATCTTACACAATATTGCAAGCTATTTTTTATCCATTCGTGGAGTTCAAGATGAAGTTAAGTTTTGGATTAAAAATTATAGTGTTTGAATAGTGAGGTTATCAAGAATAACCTAAAGACTTCTCTATGAAATCAAGTTGTAATGTCCCCATTTTATGACGTCTTCTTTTAGTTAGGGTTGATTCCGATACACTTACTATTTTTAGTAAGTGCTTTTTTTAGCAGGGGGTTTGGTATGGTGCTTCAGTCCTTAGTGTGTTAGTTTTTGTGATCAGATGTGAATAAGCAGAATTTAATTCAAATTCAAACAAATAGACACAACATATACCCTGGGAAAACCCTCCACTTGAGGGAGAAAAACCCAACAACAATATATCACTTATATATTGAATATGAAATAACAAAGTTCTTTACAAAGAGGCCGATCACAAGGCCAAACAATAGCACCAATGCAATGCAATATCTTGATGACAATATCGCCCTTTCAAGAACACAATAATTCAGCCTTCTAGAGACTTCGATTTGCACTTGACTGAATTCACACTTCTCTTATGAAATCACACTATGAAGGAATGAATGTGAATATATCAATGACGATGAACAATGAGCAACTTGTATATATACAAGAGAGAGAGATCACATCCCTTCAAGAACATCATGTCAGCCTTCAATAAAAACGATGTGACTCCAAGAAAGGTGGCAAATGAGAGAAGTCGGCCTCAAGAGTGATTAATTAAATATTAAATAATATTCAAGGTGAAGCGCCTCTTCACCAATAGTCATCATAATAAATTAAATAGCCAATAGGCTACTCATTTAATTTATTCTTTAATTCAAAAATCGGGGCTGGAAGTAGAAGCTCGACGCTGCCATCATCAACATAGTGGGCCGTCTCGAGTGCCTTAGTTTTTCTCCAGCTCAAGTTTTAGGGCGCTATTTACTATTTTTAGGACTTTCTAAAAATAGTAAGTCAATTAGGTTTAGCCAGACCCGGTCAAGATGGTCTCTGCAACACATATTCAGTTGATACAAATTTACTAAGGTTGAATCATTAAAATATTTGAATAATGTTTCGAAAAGGAGCTTTAATAAAGTAACTTTATATTTATTTGTTGAGGGTCATGAAGGGGACAAATTTGTACCATGGCGCCTAGTACAATGACTTTAAGTTGTTTTTTTAAGAGCAGCAAAAAGTCATTTTTAATGCAAATTAAGGGGTGGACGCCTATGAAGAGAAAATAAGTTAAATTTATATTAAAAGGCTAATGTTGAGGATGAATTGAAATAAAATAATAAGATATTACCTCTCTTGGGCATTGGAAGTGTGAGGAGATATAAGGGAAATAATGAACTTCATTTTCATTATGCTTTTGATATCAAACTTCTTGTGCATTTCTCTTGGAGCTTGGCTTTGAGGAAATCAAGGGTTTGTAGGGGCAAAAACCTCTGTAGATCACACTCTCTTTGTGTTTGAAAGACAACATCAGGAGGGTTTGCTGGGAGTCTCATTCTAGGGGCTTTGCATTGAGATTAATATGATGCATTTTGGTTGAGGTTGGTGCAAATAATGAACATATTATCTTGCAGTGATTTGAAGTTTAAGTGGCTTTTGATGATAAATTTCATGGTTTTTGGGCACTTTGTTGCAGCACTTGAAACTCATATTTTTGCTCATAGTTTTGCAACAAGATGAAGGTTCAATATGGGTATTGCTTCTGAAGAAGGCCCTCTTGAAGGTGTTTCCAATGAGTATTGGATTGTTTTTTTTGGTGAAAGTTATTATTTTCTAGTGCAGGTCGAACTCCTTAGCAGGGACACCTTTCTTGGAGTACATAATCCAAATAGCAGATTGTACTAAGGCTTTGGGTTGCTGTTCTTGTATACTGTATGGCAGCGCTAGGGGTTGCTAAAAGCAAGGGAGATAAGTTTCAAACTTTGTTCAGATCAATGCTCTTGGAGGGGTATAATCTGCTGTCAAGCTATTAGTTACAGGGATGGCCTTGTTGGAGTGAGAGTTCCATTCAAAGTTGCTGAGTTTGATTGTTCCAGATTGCCAGTGAATTCTGCTTATTCATTGTCTTCTGGAGTTGGTCATTGAGGAGGATAAGGTTGCAATACTAGCTGCTGTGCGTGGCCTTTGAGAAGTTTAATGCTGCTGTTTATGCCTTTAATGCCAGGTCTGATTTACATATTTTTGTGAGCTTGTAATTGTTTCATGTGACTAATAATTCTGCTTTGAATCAAACTTTGTGTGTTTAGAAGAATACTATTCAAAGCATATCCTCCTATTTCATGTTCTCACATTACGAACTCATGCTATGTCAATTAAAACTGAAACACTCGTGAAATCCAATGCATAAACTTTCTCAAGCAAACAAATCTGTAAGTTAGAAAACTTTGAGGGCAAACAGGGAAAGAGAGAAAATCAGAAAAAAAATAAAAATTTGGGGTTGCTCATTACACAAGTTGCAAGAACGCTGAGGTAATAATCAAGTTGAAGCATTGTTAAGATTGTGCTAGAGTGCAGGTTGAAGAGGATATGCGCTTGGAAGTATGCATTTTTGAGGCAAAAATCAGAATTGCAGAGTTGTTGAATTTCTCAATGAGTTGGTGCTTCAGCTGTTCGAAGTTGGTCCTTCTTGTGAGTTGGTGCTCACTTTTGTAATCTGGGTTGGTGCCCTTTGAAGTTAATGAAAGCAACTGTTCTGTTGTGGTTTTTTACCCTGAAGGGTTTTCCATGTGATATGGGTGTTCATGGTGTCTAATGTTTGCTCTTATTGTTTTGATTTCTGATTCCTGCATGGTTTTTCGAGCCCATAGGGGCCTCTTCCGACCTACGGCAATATCTCTAGGCCCATCAGTTGGTTCTATAGGATCAATTGGATCAACAATCTCAGCTGGTTCGTTGGACTCCCTTTGAATGCCATGAGTATAATCAAGGGATTCCATATCCTGTGGAGCCTCCTGCTCCTCATTGTCTATCTCCATGTAAGATCCTTTAGATCTTCTGAAGGCTACCTCCTCTTCGAAGGAGACATCCCTGCTTATCTCAATCTATTTTTGTCCTAGAATATATATTCTGTAAGCCTTTGAAGACTCATTGTAGCCCACAAATATACCCTTCCTGCTTGAAGGTTCTAGTTTTGTTCTTTTGTCCTTGGGCACATGAATGTACATAGGAGAACCAAATATCCTTAAGTGACTAATTTCAGGCTTCACACCTGTGAAGGCTTCCTGTGGAGTCATGTTCCCCAATATCCGATGAGGACTTCTGTTTTGAATATATATTGCGGTTCTGAAAGCTTCTGCCCATAGGAAACTCTGCAAAGTCTGATCATGGATCATAGCCTTAGCTGCCTCTACTATAGATTTGTTCTTTCTTTCGACAACTCCATTTTGCCGAGGGTTGTATGGAACATAGAACTCCTTGATCTCTGCCTCAACGCAGAAATTACGAAATCCTCCGGAAGTGTACTCTCCTCCATTATCTGATTTGAGAACCTCAATTCTCTTCCTAGTCATGTTCTCTACTTGTGCCTTGAATTCTCAGAATCTATCAAGGACTTCCTTACACTTCTTGGATTTCAAGAAGTAAATCCAAGTCTTCCGGGAATAATCATCATTGAAAGTCACATGGTACTAGAATCAACATAGTGATGCCACAGGCATTGCTCCACACAAATTTGAATGAATAAGATCTAAGATCCCCTTGGATCTATTGTCGCTCCTGTGGAAGGGACTCTTGGTGTTCTTACCAATTGCACATCCTCTACAGACGCCATCATGTTCTAAACTAAGCTTCGGAAGACAAGTAACCATCTTCTCCATAGTGGGAAGGGCTTTGTAATGTAAGTGAGCAAGTCTCCTATGCCATAGCTCACTCAAACTAATAGAGCTGTGTAATAAGGCCTGAATTGGTCGAATTGACAATCTGTATAGGTTCTCCTGACGAATACGAATCACACAAGCTGTTTTTATGCTAGAGTTCTTGGGTCATGCAAGAACCTTTCCTTCAGAGAAGGCAACCTTGTACCCTTTGTCCTCCAAGGATGAAATGGAGACAAGCTTCCTTTTGATCCTTGGTAGAAACAATACATCACTCAATAGAAGAGGGATACTCGAATCTAGCTGGAAAGAAGTGGCCCTGTTAAATTTAATGATCAGATTGACATGCACAAAAATTAATTCAAAACTTAACACAAGACACAACAGATACCTTGGGAAAACCCTCCTCTTGAGGGAGAAAAACCCAGCCAATAATATCTCTTATATTATTGAATCACAAAAACAACTCCTTTACAAAGAGGCCGATATGAAGGGCACAATATAAGCACCAAAATTATGATGCAACACAGATACAGCCAGATGCGAATCTCAGATTATGAACTCAGCCTTCAACAATCTGCACTTGAAGAATATCTCACACTGCCCTTGAAGCTGAATGTAAGATATGCGAATGAACTGAATGAAGTGAATTGGATGATGAACAAATGAGAGAAACATCTTAATATATATACAAGGAGAGAGGACGTGCCTCTTCACATATCAACAAGTCGGCCTCCACCAAGAGTCGGCCACAATTAATAAATGAAACTTCTTATGAAAGATCGCGCCTTAGAGAGGAATCACACCCAATGACAAGTCGGCTTAATCATGAATAAGGTTCTTCATTAAATTGCACCTCTTGGAGTCTTATAAATTTAATAGCTGCTTGCTATTATTTAATTTATCCAAATAAAAGATAAATCGGCTGGAAGAGACAACCGAAGCTGCTATCATAAACATCAACACTCCCTCTTAGCTAGGGAGGATACTTCTAGCTGCACAAGACAAATCACCTCATCGTGATGTCTACCACTATGGCTACAACCATAAGTGAAAAGAAGAATATCACCTCATCGTGATATTAGATATTGCCTCAACACGATATCAACCATAATGGCTACAACCATACTATGGTGTGTACAAGTGTTCATCACTTACATGATGTTGTCACCTCAACATGACTTTCACCATGGCTCTCCCAGAGGGTGAAACACAAGTACAAAATGCGTCATGGAGTCACACACATGACATCCACCATGACTCTCTCAGAGGGTGGAAACAAGGGCTTTCACCTCAAATCTCAAAGAGAAATGCATTAACAAGGGATTTCACCTAACTTCTCAGAGAAGAACTCATTAAACAGCTCACGGGACATCGAGACTCTTTCGCGCATAAGGACTTCCACCATACCGCTTATCTTGAAAGTACATAAACTTTTATCTTGAGAGAGGCTTGGTGAGAATGTTCCGCCCTCCGCTTCATCGACAAGGATATACCTCAATCAGATAGCCTTCTGAGTACCATATCTCTAATATAGTGGTACTTGATCTCAACATGCTTGGTTCTCACATGGAACAGGTGGGATTGACAGATAGCTTCATGCAACTTTGATTATCACAATGAATGATAGTAGGCTCCATTGATTGTCCAAACAATCCTGCAAGGAGCTTACAAAGCCACACTGCTTCCCGAGCTGCCATACAAGCTGCAATATACTTTGCCTCTGCTGTACTCAATGCTACAGAGACTGCTTCCTGCTGCACCAGGATATCATAGCAGAACCCAAATTGAAGCAACAACCAGAGGTGCTCTTCTGATCTGTGACACACCCTGCCCAATCAGAATCAGTATAACCATGTAACTCCAAGTCTACATTTGAAGAATACCTCAACCCATATCCAACTGTGCTACGCAAGTATCTTAGGATATGTTTAGCTGCAACAAGATGTATCTGTCTCGACTCACACATGAACTGACTAAGTGCACTCACATCATAACAAATATTTGGTCTAGTGTTAACTAGATACATCAAGGACCCAATCAGCTGTTTGTACAATGTAGGATCCACCAAGTCTGAACTAGCTGCAGCCTCCTTCAATTTATGTAGGTTGGTCTCCATAGGTGTAGACATGGATTTGCAGTCCATCATACCAAATCTCTTAAGTATATCAATGGTGTACTTTCCTTGACTTAGAATCATCTCATTTGGTTTCTGCCAGACTTCTAATCCAAGGAAGTAATGCATGAGCCCAAGGTCCTTCATCTCAAATTCAGAAGTCAACTCCTTACACTTGAGAATCAGTTGATCTTCTCCAGTAAGAATCAAATCATCAACATATAAGACCAAAATTAATACATCACCATTGATTACCTTGAAATAGAGATTTGAGTCATCATCATTCTTCAAGAAGTCCAAACTTGACAGGAGCCTGCTTAAGACCATACAAGGCCTTCTTGCTTGCAAACATGAGACTCCTTCCCATGAACCTCAAATCCATCAGGTTGCGCGATATAAACTTCTTCCTCGATCACACCATTGAGAAAAGCTATCTTCATGTCCATTTGATGAATCTTCCATCCTCTAGATGCAGCAATGGTACGATGGTTCTCGGCTTAAGTATAGCTTAGCAACAGATAAATGTTTCTTCATAATCAACTCCCTCCTTCTGTTCCATGAGCCAATTTAATCTTGCCTTGTACTTCTAGTCGCTCCCATCCTCAGAGCATGTTTGATTTTGAAGAGCCATTTCGAAGATACCACTGATTTTCCCTCAGGTCTAGGAACAATGTCCCAAACATTGTTCTTGAGAATTGATTGGTACTCCTCAGCCATAGCATCTCTCCAAACCTGCTGACTAGATGCTTCCTCAACACTGGAAGGCTCAAAATCAATAACCGACTCATCAAGGCAACATAACTGGAGAACTTATGTGGCCTTTACTCTCCTCGAATAAGTTTTAGGAGTTGCAAAGCTTCACCTTACATAGCACTTTGGCCCATAGGAGGTCTCTTTCCACCACAATGTCGTAGGCCCATCAAGAGGGTTCCAAGGGTTCAACCTGATCAAGATCTCCTTCGCTCTCGGGTCTCAATCCTCGGAGTATGGTCAACTTCCATATCCCGAGGAGACTCTTACTATCGACTTCCATACGAATGCCCCTCGATCTTCTTAATGCAACATCTTCCTCGAATGTGACATCTCTACTAATCTCAATTAACTTCTAACCTAGAACGTATATCTTGTAGGCTTTTGATGTCTCACTATAGCCCACAAATATTCCCTTCTTGCCAGAAGGCTCCAACTTTGTTCTCTTTTCCTTTGGAACATGAACATAGATAGGACATCCAAAGATCCTTAAATGACTAACCTCTGGCTTCTTTCTTGTAAAGGCTTCTTTCAGAGTCATATTCTCCAAGACCTTGCGGTGGAGGACTTCGCTCGGCCATATACAACAAATTCTATAAGCTTTTGCCCATAAGAAGGTTTGCAGGATTCCTCAGTCATGGATCATGGGTTTTGCTGCTTCCGCGATTGTCCTGTTCTTTCTTTCTGCAATACCATTCTATTGAGGATTATAGGGGACACAAAACTCCCTCTTAACCCCTAATGCACAACCTTTGCAAGTTCCTTCATGCTCCCGATTGAACTTAGGAAGACCTGTAACCCTCTTCTCCATGATGGGTAAGGCTCCGAAGTGAAGGTGAGCCAATCTTCGATGCCAAAGATCACATAAACTTGAAGAATCATGAACTAACGCTTGTAGAGGACGCGTACAAAGTCTGTAGAGACTTTCATGTCTAACACCAATAACTTGAGCATCCTTGAAGCTTGAATTCTCCATCCACACAAGTACTCTGCCTTTGGAGAAGGCAACTTGATATCCTTTATCTTCTAGAGCTGAAATTGAAATGAGATTGTGCTTGATTCCTGGAACATAAAGAACACCGCTCAACTGCAGTGTGATGCCGGAATCCAAATGAAGAGTAGAAGTCCCAATCCCTTTCACGGAGTAGCTTGCATCATCTCCAATAATGACTTGTTTGGAGGATGCTTTCTCCACCATGCTTTATAAGTGCTCCTTAAAACCCGTGATGTGTCGAGAAGCACCACTGTCGATCAACCAAGTGTTGGTGTCGGTAGGTACACTGCTTGACAAAGCCGAGTAGAACAAGTATTCACATGAATCCTTCTATGGAGAAGCATCATCAACATCTGCAACAGTGGCTTGTTGCTTAGGTCTTGTTGGACAATGCTTAGCAAAGTGGCCAAACTTATCACACCTAAAGCGTTGGATCTTTGACAAATCTCTCTTTTTCTTGGAAGGGGGAGCACCATCATTTCCTTTATCTCGATTCCTCTTGAAGAATCCCTTCTTTCCATCTTTTCCCTTCTTCTTCGAAGCTTGGGAGGCAAGAACATGAATATCTTCATTAGATTAACTTTGACCAATGCCTCTAGCCACCAATCTTGACTCTTCTTGAATGCAATCGGCCCTCAAGCGATCGAACTTCAGAAGTTTGGATCTTGCACTGATTCCTTGAATGTAGGACTCCCATGATAATGGAAGACCATTGAGAGCAAGCATCGTTAGATCTTTATCATCAACCACATGACCAATTGTAGAGAGCTGATCTCTCAACTTCGAGATCCTCATGAAGTAGGCAATCACTGTTTCTCCTTTAGCCATCTTCACATGGTGTAGTTGTTGCTTCAGTGCAAGAGCCCGATTGGTGTTGTTGATTTCGTACATCTCCTCTATTGTCTTGAACATCTCCCTTGCAGTCTTCAACTTGGAGACAATCGGAACAATATGGTCTTTGACGGAATCAACCATCGACTTTTTCGCCTTGATGTCTTTCTTCCTCCATTGCAACTTCTCTTCTTCCTCTTCAGGTTCGGGAACTTTGGTCTCCACAAACTCAGCCAAATCATTCTCTTCCAATGTGAGCATGATTCTAAACCTCCATGATGTATACTTGGTAGCTCCCTCTTGTCTATCCTCGATCTTCAATTCATTCACCATCTTGATTGAGGTAGAGATAGATAAAGAATTATGATGAAGAGAATAGAGTATCGCTGTAGTATCAAATCTGATCACGATCTTCTCAAACCCGCTCTGATACCATGTTAAATTTAATAATCAGATTGACATGCACAAAAATTAATTCAAAACTTAACACAAGACACAACAGATACCCTGGGAAAACCCTCCTCTTGAGGGAGAAAAACCCAGCCAATAATATCTCTTATATTATTGAATCACAAAACAACTCCTTTACAAAGAGGCCGATATGAAGGGCCACAATATAAGCACCAAAATTATGATGCAACATAGATACAGCCAGATGCGAATCTCAGATTATGAACTCAGCCTTCAACAATCTGCACTTGAAGAATATCTTGCACTGCTCTTGAAGGTGAATGTAAGATATGCGAATGAACTGAATGAAGTGAATTGGATGATGAACAAATGAGAGAAACATCTTAATATATATACAAGGAGAGAGGACGTGCCTCTTCACATATCAACAAGTCGGCCTCCACCAAGAGTCGGCCACAATTAATAAATGAAACTTCTTATGAAAGATCATGCCTTAGAGAGGAATTGCATCCAACGACAAGTCGGCTTAATCATGAATAAGGTTCTTCATTAAATCGCACCTCTTGGAGTCTTATAAATTAAATAGCTGCTTGCTATTATTTAATTTATCCAAATAAAAGATAAATCAGCTGGAAGAGACAATTGAAGTTGCTATCATAAACATCAACAGGCCCTAGCTCCTTTTATGACATAACTAGCATCATCTCCAATTATAACTTGTAAATTAGACTCTAGTAAGTCTGAAAGATGCTCTCTGTAGCCTGTAATGTGACGTGAAGCACCACTAGCTATCAACCAAGTATCACTGTCAGTTGGTACATTACTTGAAAGAGCGGAGATGAATAGAAATCCTTTTGAATCGTCTTTTGAATGTCTTGACTCCTTCTGAGGTGTCTCTTCGTCAATGTCTGTAGTAGAAACATGCTGCTTCAACTTTAATTTACAGTCTCGGGCATAATGTCCATACTTGTCACACCTGTACCATTGAATATGAGAGAGATCGTTCTTTTTCGATTCTAGAACAAAATCTGATTTTCTCTCTCTGTTCCTCTTGAAAGTGCCTCTTTTTCCTTCTCTTCCTTTGCCTCTTTCTCTAGTAGCATGTGCAACAAGAACTTGATTTTCTTCATTATGGGAGTTTCATCCATTTCCTCTTGCTGCCAGTCTGGTTTCTTTCTAAATATAGTCATCCCGAAGGCGATCAAACTTGGGCAACTTGGATCTCCCACTGATGCTCTGAATAAAAGGTTCCCAAGACTGGCGAAGACCATTTAGAGCCAATATAACAAGGTCTCTGTCTGCAACTATATCCCCAATAGTGCTCAACTGATCTCTCAAATCAGATTTCTTCATAAAGAATGAAATGACTAATTCTCCTTTAGCCATTTTTACATGATGGAGTTGTTGTCTCAGAGCGAGGGCTTTGCTGGTATTGTTGATCTCATATAGTCCTTTTAGTACATCAAACATTTCTTTAGCTGTCTTCATCTTGGAGATGATTGGTACTAGGTGATCCTTCACGGAGTCTATCATGATCTTTCTAGCCTTCGTACCATTTTTCTTCCACTGGATTTTCTCTGCGTCTTTTGATGGCTTAGGCATATCATTTTCTATGAATTCTAGAAGATCATTCTCTTCTAAGGTAATGAGTACCCTAAACTTCCAAGAGTTGAAGTTTGAAGCTCCATCAAGCTTATCTTCTACCTTGACATTGGTCACCTGTTAGAATTTTTGTCATTGATGTCAAGACTAATGAAGTTAAATCTGTGTTGAAGATCAGATCCAATCTATGTTGAATTTTCAGGCACAACAAAAAGAGAGATGCAAGATACTCAACCAGAAATGAGCACCCGATTGTGAGACGCATCTTATATGCTACAACAAAAAGAGAGAGATGTAAGATACTCAACTAGAAATGAACACCCGATTGTGAGACGCATCTTATATGCTACAAAAGCATAAGCGATAATTCTATGTTAAGGAGATAAGCGACAATTTCTCACATTAAGACGTATCCTGTGGATGAGATATTCTTCAGGTTCATAGTTCAGATTTGGATAAATCAAAACGTGATATTGGATATGTTATCAAAAGCTTGGAGTAAAATGAACTCTAGTCTCATGCATATGAAGAGTAAAGAAGATACATATGGAGGATAAAATATAAGCCACATGAAATATAATTTGGAGTAAAACAAAAAACACGATCTGAGTGTAAAGCATATGAAGATTAAAAGAAACGCGTATGGAGAATAAAATAAAAGCCATGAAACATCAGCGGCTTAATATAAAATTCGTGTTTTCTTGACTTGGTTAAAATTAAACGGTGCCAAAAAGTCTTTCAAAAGGAATATGCATAAAGCATTTTTGTCTTCTTGTGAAAAGACCTGATTTAAGGAGACAAAAAAAAAAAACTCAACAAAAGGATGCATCTGAAGACGTGTCTTCAAAGGTGCGATTTAATTTAAAAAGTTCATATGTAAGATAAAAACGTTAGTTTTGAAGAGGTGTGTTTGTTCAAGGAGGGGCAATCTGTTGGTGCTGAATAGACACATTAATAAAAATTTAGTTATGAAGTGATACGTCTGTTTAAAAAGGAGCAATCTGTTTATAAAAGACACATCTCTTGAACAAAAGTCATAATCATTGATCAAAATATGTATAAATATGATTCAAATTAGATTCAAAAAGTGTGGTTGTGAAGTTATAGTGATTCAAGTCAGAAACCCATCTTCTTGTGTGGGCTTAAGGTGAGATTGTTCATCACAAAAGCAGATTGAAGGTGTGGGAGATTGCAGATCTGATTGAAGATAATTGCTTCATCCATCAAGTCAAGGTTTGGTGCCTTGCATTAGGAGTTAAGTCTCCTTGTAGGTTGGTGCCTACTAAAATTGTAGAGGTTTGGGTGTCCCTTGTAGATTGCAGTCTACTAAATCATCTCTCTTGTAAGTCAAGTAGGTTGGTGCCTACTTCATTCAAATTTTTTTATTTATTTCAATAAAGTTATATCAACTTGTGTAAATTGGTTCATATCAATAAGTTGATGTTGATGAAAGTTTAAGTTTGTGTAGAAAGCTAAAAAAGTGAAAAATTTGTATTGATTTACTGATTCACCACCCCGCCCCCCTCTCAATAAATCTTTTGTGCTCTTCAATTGGTATCAGAGCCAGGTCCTTCTTGAAAGCCTAACAGCTTGAAGGAGATCCTTAAGAGCACATATGGCAGATCATAACAACATAGTAAAAGCACCCATCTTTGATGGGACTAATTATGCATTTTGGAGTATCAAGATGGAAGCATATTTGAATGCACTTGGGTTTGATGTATGGCAATCTGTTGTTGATGGGTATACACCTCCAGCTACCCCTCCAACGGATCAAGCAGGGAAAAAGAGAAGTGAAAACAATGCAAAAGCTAAGCATGCTCTTCTTTGCAGCCTAATAGATTCTGAATTTACAAAGGTTATGAGGTGTAAATCAGCAAAAGAAATTTGGGACAAGCTTCAAAACATCTATGAAGGAGATGCAAAAGTAAAGAAGGAAAAATTGCAAACTCATAGAAGGAAGTTAGAAACCCTCAAGATGGAGGATGATGAAGATATTGCTTCATATTTTCTTCGTGTTGATGAAACGGTGAATATCATGAGAGGACTTGGTGAAGAGATTGATGATGCCTTCATTGTTGACAAAATTCTAAGATATCTTTCTACAAAGTTTGAGGCCAAAGTTGCAGCATTGGAATAATTAGCAAATTTGGATTGGCTATCAAAAGATGAATTACATGGGATCCTTGCTGCCTATGAGATGAGGATTGAAGGAAGATCACCACAAAAGGAAGTCTCATTCAAAGCATCCAAAAAGGGCAAGAACAAGCATGAAGAAAAAGATGAAAAATCAAGTGATGAAGCAGAAGCTTACTTCATGGGAAAACTTAAGAAGGGAAAAGGAAAATACAAAGGAAAATTTCCTTTCAAGTGCTTCAATTGTGGAAAAGTTGGACATTATGCCTCAAAATGTCCTCAAGATGAAAGCAGCTCTAGTGAAGATGAAAAAGAGATCAGCAACAAGAAAAAGGGAAAGAAAAGTTCCAAAAACAACTCAAAAAAGAAGTCTCAAAAACATAAGAAGAGTTTCTATTCAAAGAAAGATAGCAGCACCTCCAAAGAACAAAGTGAGGATTGCTCAAGCAATGGTGAAGAAGAAATATTGTTTATGGCTGAATGTGAAGAACGAAATGTTGATCAAGAATGTGATGAAGAAAAGGAGATTGATCAAGATTGCAATGAAAAAGAGGAAGTGGATCTTGAAGAAGAACTGCACTATGCATATAAGAAAAATGAAGACTTGAAGAAGAAGGCTGCCAAGTACAAGTTGAAGATCAAAGAGATGACAACATTTTCTGTTTTGGTTTTTCCATTATCTAGACTAAGTATTCCTTTTCCTTTTATCTCTTTTCTTGTATTATCACCAAATCTTACTGTTCATTCATCAGTTGGTTCAAGGACAATTCCTTGTTTATATATATTATTAAATATAAATAAATGTATTGTGGGCTAATTATATTGAAAATAAAACCTTTTATTTATTTATATATAAATAATAATAATATTATATATATATATATATATATATATATACATATTTCAGACAATAATTATTATTAAATTTTTCTGTAATAATAATCTTATATATACTTCTACATGTTTATATAGATTAATAATAATACCTTACTATATAAATACTAGTTTATATAAATATAATTTATAATTTATTACAAAATAAAATCAATTTAGTTTCAAATTTTAAAACAAATACTTGAAGACATTCTTTTAATTTTTCACTTACAATCATAATAACAATCATAAGGCAATAAATTATTTTCCCACTAATTTATCTTTCAAATCATAAATAAACGTACTCATTACGCTCAACAATATTACAATCAATATTAATACAATGCAATCCTACAATGCTTAGAGAATGCGATTACGTGAGTGTGTGAATGCCTTGGGATTTCATCCTACCATTAATTTATCAAACGGCTAGGAAGCCCCTACCTCAACCATGTTCTTGTCTTCGACAATTTCCTACTCATTTTCCTGCACTCAGTTGATCGTTAATATTTTAGTCCTCAAAATCCAAAAAATTAATCTCATTATCAAAAGCATGATAATTATTTCCATTTCATTTCAATGTATCAAAATTAACCATCAAATTTAGCAATCATGCACATGTAGATACCAGATAATCAAGCAATCATAAATGATGTCCAATAGTCTCATCAATATACTGAAAATATAAATGTAGCATAGGACCAAGATGTGAAAGATTATAATGTACCCATCTTGACTCTAGAAATTGATGCAGCATTAAGTACCAATATAAAGATAAAAAGCAGGCACAATGAACTTTTAGATTTCAAAATAAAAAGTCACAGCAGTGAGTTAGAATTTTTTTTAAAAACAGCATATTGTGGTTTCCTTCAGCTGTCAATGGATAACTTGCAACATTTTTAGGTGTCAATGGAAAACTACCCCATGATGGGATGTAAACAAAATTTAAAGATTTCAAATTAACATTAAGTTGCCATTTATTAAAATCAGTTCTGGTTTTTTCATTTTAAATGGTATCTGCTATCAAAGAAAGCAGCAAATGTGGTTGTGGGAGTTCAAAGACTGTCCTATTGGGTGCAACCATGGAAATGATTATTTTTCCAGTCTACAAGGTGATTGAGCAAATCGGTAAGGACGTAGAGCCGGACTTTACAATAATGGATAACACAACAACAATTTAAATTAGAAAGAGAAACAAAAACCATAAAAAATAAAAACTGAAACATAGGAAATTCTTGTTGAGTACTTGTAATAGTGTAACCCTTTTGGTTTTCCTGTTCTTTGCAAGCCTAATGGCTGAAGTTAAATCTGAGTGTTAGGTCAAGGTGTGAGGATTTTTGAATGGCAAGTGCTGTATAGTATTGATGCTAAAGACTTCTATAGATGGAGACTGTTAAAACAAAATCCTCTTATAACTGTATGATACTGCTGGCAGCTGTAGATGCTTGAAAATTGAAATTGGAGGCAAATGAAGAATGTGCTAAACATAGAAGTATAAATTTGGAAAAATTTGAAAAAAATGCGATTAATCATGAAACGGTGAAATTCCTGATCTTTGAAAAGAATGATTTTTCATTCAATTGTTGACTGCTGATTTTGACCATTTCTCTCTGATTTTTGCTGATTTTTTCAAGTTTAATATGCCAGATTTCATCTACCTATGTAATGGCATTGTTAGTGTAATGTCCCCTTCTCATCAGTAATCTGTTCTGTCACTCAACAGCCTATTCCGGAAGCCTGTAGGCTTGTTTGAGGTAAAATTAGGGTTTCCAGTTCTGAGGTTCTTTGGCATTTCTGAGAGTTTACTATTTATTGTAAATTCTATTATAAGCAGTATGGAGTTTGTCAGCTTTCAGTACATCATTTCCAGTTGGAGCAATCATTTGCAATTCATGTCTGACTTCTTAAGGCATTTTTATGATGAATAAAGGCATTGAGGTTATAATTTGCAGTTGACCCCCTTGGCCTAGGAGAACAACTTTAAGTTGTGTTTAAAAGAGGGTCTTGGAAGGGCGACGCCTTCATGAGGTGATTTATTAATTATTGAAAAAAACATAATGCCTTGGGAAAAGTGGACGCCACTTTTAAAAGAGAGAATTTTAAAATAAAGTGAAATTCATAATATGCAAAAAAGGGACGCCATCTTGAGGAGTTAATTGTTTTTTGGAAATTTGAAAAGACTCCTATGTCTTTTGGTGTGCTTCTCAGGAATTTGAAGAGTTTTGTGAGCTTCTATTTAATGAAGGTTTTTGCTCCAGCCTTGTATCCATTCATGTTATCATATTGTTATGCTGTCGGAATGACATCTGAAACCTTACTTCGAGGATGCTACCTCCTAGCCATTAACCAATTTCGTGTTTGAAATACAACACCTAGTTGGACTTTGCTGCTTCTCATCCAGACTAGCAGATTTGTGCTCAACAGTTGAAGTTATGATGAAATTTCCAAATTTTGAAGTTGTTGATGCATCTACAGCTGAAAGTGAATTTTGTTAGCAGCTCTTGGAATAAAATTCATTTGGTTCTGGGTACTTTTGCATTGCATTTGTTTGCCAAGGGCGCCCCTTTCCTCCAAGTTTGAGATTTTATTTTGAAGTCTCTAATTTTTAAAGACAAAATCGCCCCTTCTCAAGGCCGTACCATTTAGCTTGCATTGGGAAGTGTGCCAGAAATTAAAGACCAAGTTTTGTTGCTGTTTCTTCATCCTAGCATGGTCGCCTACCTTCCAGAAGTCCATAGCATTCAGTCTCATTTGATTTGGAGGTGAAATGAGTGAGTTATGAATATTTTATTGATTTTCCAGTTGGCTGATAAGAAATTCCAGAACTCAGGTTATTATATCAGATTCATATGTTTTTTGTTTTGATCATAATTCTATCATTGGAGAGTAAAAAACATCATTAGAATTCATTCTTCTCTTCTAGTCTTATTTCTCTATCATTGTAATACTTGTTTTTGCAGTCTTTTGAATTGTAAGGTTTTGATTAGTAGTACTAATCCAACCTATGTTATTGCTGCAACTACTTGTTTTATTTCCTATTAATTACCCCTGGACGGTTTACCGCCAGTGCGGAGAAAGAACTTGCTATATCATTGTACCCACTCTCAAGTATTGAATCCCCACTATTCTGTGGATGCCTGCCGCAGCGGATGAATTAGATTGTTGTAGCTTCATGGCTGGTTATCCGTGTTAATGATATTGCAGCTTCAGGCTCGTCCTTCTTGCCACGAGTGAAGACATAAATAAATGTAGCCTATCGGCTATTTATTTATATGAGTCATTTATTAAAGATGGGCGCTTCTCTTGGCAACATTATAATTTCTCTTGAGGCCGACTTTTCCTAAATTATAATTATTGTTTATAAATTATTTGTTTTGTAACTTGGCCGACCTTGTACATGAAGAGGTGCGACCTCTCTCACATTTGTATATATACAAGGTCATTTCCTCTCCATTACACATTCAAGCAAGTTTGATTCATTCTATTCATTCAAGTGCGAAGTTTATCAAGAGGCAAGTCAAGTGCGAATTTCTTCAAGTGCTGAGTGCGAATTATATCTAGAGCTGAGTGCGAATCTTATCAAGGGCAAGTTGCAAATATCTTTGAAGGGCAAATTTATCTTGTCAGAAGTGCAGATCATTATCTGTTATTGTATCTGGTGTAGGTACAGAATTTTGGCCTTGTGTTAGGCCTTATTGTAAAGAGAATTGTTGCCACTGTTTATATATATAAGAGAGGTCTTTGTTGCTGGGTTTTTCTCCCTCAAGAGGAGGGTTTTCTCAGGGTATCTGCTGTGTTATTTTGTCTGATTTGAATTAAGTTTCTGTGCATATAATCTGTTCATTAAAATTTACATGGTATCAGAGCGGGTTTGAGAGGATCGTGATCAGATTATTGCAAATCAGCATACCCTTTTGTTGTTCACTTATCTACATCAGTCAAGATGGTGAATGGTTTGGAGGTTGAAGATAGACTCGAAGGTGCATCTAACTTCACTTCATGGAGATTTAGGATCATGCTCACCTTGCGTGAAAATGACTTGGGTGAGTTCGTGGAGTCTAGCATTTTTGAACTTGAGAAGGAAGAAGAAAAGTTGCCGTGGCTGAAGAAAGACATTAAAGCAATGAAGATATTGGTTGATTCCATCAAGGATCATATTGTTCCTATCATCTCTAAGTTGAAGATAGCGAGAGATATGCTCAAGACCTTTGAAGAGATGTACGAAGTCAACAATACCAGCCGAGCTCTTGCACTAAAACATCAATTGCATCATGTGAAGATGTCAAAGGGAGAATCTGTTACTGCATACTTCATGAGGATTTCAAATTTGAGAGATTAGCTCTCAACAATTGGGTATATGGTCAATGACAAGGATTTGACCATGCTCGCCCTCAATGGGCTACCTTTGTCTTGGGAATCCTTCATTCAAGGAATCAGTGCAAGATCGAAATTGCCTAAGTTTGATTGCCTAAGATCTGATTGCATTCAAGAAGAATCAAGGTTGGTGGCAAGAGGCGTGGGTCAAAGTTCAAAGAATGAAGACATTCATGTTCTTGCCTCCCATGCATCAAAGAAGAAAGGAAAAGATGGAAGGAAAGGATTCTTCAAGAGGAATCAGGACAAGGGAAATGATGATGCACCTCCATTCAAGAAGAAGAGGGATATGTCCAAGATTCAATGTTTTAGGTGTGATAAGTTTGGGCACTTAGCCAAGTATTGTCCAACTAGACCTAAGCAACAGGCCACCGTTGCAGATGTTGATGATGCCTCTCCTCAAAAGGATTCAAGTGAATATTTGTTCTATTCGGCATTATCAAGCAGTGTACCTTCCGACACCAACACTTGGATAATCGACAGTGGTGCTTCACGACACATCACCACTTTAAGGAGCACTTATCAAGTTTGGTGGAAAAGGAGTCTTTTGAACAAGTCATCATTGGAGATGATGCTAGCTACTCCGTGAAAGGAATTGGGACCTCTACACTTCATTTGGATTCCGGCATATCGCTTCAATTGGGTAATGTTCTTTATGTTCTCGGAATCAAGCGTAATCTTATTTCTATTTCAGCTTTGGAAGATAAAGGATATGAAGTTGCCTTCTCCAAAGGCAAAGTTCTAGTGTGGATGGAAAACTCTAGCTTCAAGGATGCTCAAGTAATTGGAGTTAGACATGAAAACCTTTACAAGGTCTGCACACGTTCATTACAAGCTTTGGTTCATGACTCTTCAAGTCTATGCGATCTTTGGCATCGGAGATTGGCTCACCTACACTTCCGAGCCTTACCTATCATGGAGAAGATGGTGACGGGCCTTCCTAAGTTCAACCAGAGCATGAAGGTACTTGCAAGGGCTGCGCATTGGGTAAGAATATAAAAGCCTCTTTTTATAGTAGTGAAAATAGATCTAAGTGTATTTTAGACCTTATTCATTCTGATTTATGTGGACCCATGTCCGTTCCTTCTTCGAGTGGTTTCTTGTATTATGTTCTTTTCATTGATGATCACTCTAGGAAGACTTGGATTTATTTTTGAAATCTAAAGAATCT
The DNA here is from genome assembly GCA_007258455.2 of Sequoia sempervirens. Taxonomy (NCBI): domain Eukaryota; kingdom Viridiplantae; phylum Streptophyta; class Pinopsida; order Cupressales; family Cupressaceae; genus Sequoia; species Sequoia sempervirens. The sequence continues at coordinate 247,250,596 of VDFB02000003.1, forward strand.
GAGGAAGTGCTGGATAGGTTTAAAGAGTTTAAAGCCTTGGTAGAAAATCTTTCGGTAAAAGAATTAAGGTCCTGATCGACAATGGTGGAGAATACACCTCTGGTAGTTTTCAGAATTTTTGTATTGATGCAGGGATTAAGAGGGAGTTTTGTGTTCCCTATAATCCTCAACAAAATGGTGTTGCAGAAAGAAAGAACAGGACGATTATGGAAGCAGCGAAGGCCATGATCCATGATCAAGATTTGCAAACATTCCTATGGGCAGAAGCCTCAAGGACAGCTGTATATGTTTAGAACAGAAGTCCTCATAAGATCTTGGAGAATATGACTCCAGAAGAAGCCTTTACAGGGAAGAAGCCTGAAGTCAGTCATTTGAGGATCTTTGGAAGTCCTGTCTATATTCATGTTCCAAAGGAAAAGAGAACCAAGTTGGAGCCTTCTGGCAAGAAGGGAATATTTATGGGCTACAGTGAAACATCAAAAGCTTACAGAATTTACATTCCAGGTCAGAAGTTGATCGAGATCAGTAGGGATGTCACATTTGAGGAAGATGTTGCATTTAGAAGATCCAGGGGGATTCATATGGAGATTGATAATGAAGAGTCTCCTCAGGATATGGAAGTTGACCATACTCCTGAGATTCAGAGGGAGACTTCAGAACCAAAAGAAAACACTGATCCTGTTGAACCCTTTGAACCTACTGATGGGCCTACTGACATTGTTATTGGGAGAAAGAGACCTCTATGGGCCAGGCGTACTATGCAAGAGGCGGAAAGTTTTGCAGCTCCTAGAGGCACATTTAGAGAAAGCAAAAGGCCACATAAGCTCTCCAGTTATGTTGCCTTGATGAGTCGGATTATAGAATCCGAGCCTACCTGTGTTGAGGAAGCATCGAGTCATCAGGTTTGGAGAGATGCTATGACAGAGGAGTATCAATCAATTCTTAAAAATGATGTTTGGGATATTGTTCCTAGACCTGAGGGCAAGTCTGTGGTATCTTCTAAATAGCTATTTAAGATTAAGCATGCTACAGATGGAAGCATTGAGAAGTACAAGGCAAGATTTGTGGCTCGTGGGTTCTCTCAGAAAGAGGGAGTTGATTATGATGAGACATTTGCTCTTGTTGCTTGCTACACTTCAGTCAGAACCATCATTGCTATTGCTGCATCCAAAGGATGGAAGATTCACCAGATGGACGTGAAGACAGCCTTTCTCAATGGAGTGATTGAGGAAGAGGTTTATATAGAGCAGCCTGATGGATTTGAGATTCATGGGAAGGAGTCACATGTTTGCAAACTGAAGAAGGCCTTGTATGGTCTTAAGCAAGCTCCTCATGCATGGTACGAAAGGATTGATCGGTACCTATCAAGTTTGGGCTTCTTGAAGAATGATGCTGATTCAAATCTCTACTTCAAGGTAATCAATGGTGATGCATTAATTTTGGTTTTATATGTTGACGATCTGATCCTTACTGGAGAAGATCACTTGATTCTTGAATGTAAGAAGGAATTGACTTCTGAATTTGAGATGAAGGACCTTGGGCTCATGCATTACTTCCTTGGCTTAGAAGTCTGGCAGAAACCAGATGGAATGATTCTAAATCAAGGGAAGTACACCATTGATATACTTAAGGGATTTGGCATGATGGATTGCAAATCCATGTCTACACCTATGGAGACCAACCTACATAAATTGAAGGAGGCTGCAACTAGTTCAGATTTGGTGGATCCCACATTGTACAGACAGCTGATTGGATCCTTGATGTATCTAGTTAACACTAGACTTGATATTTGCTATGCAGTGAGTGCACTTAGCTAGTTTATGTGTGATTCGAGACAGATACATCTTGTTGTAGCTAAACATATCCTGAGATACTTGCGTGGCACAGTTGGATAGGGGTTGAGGTATACTTCATATGCAGACTTGGAGTTACATGGTTTCACTGATTCTGATTGGGCAGGTTGTGTCACAGATCGGAAGAGCACCTCTGGTTGTTGCTCGTTTGGGTTACTGCTATGATTTCACGGTGCAAGGGGAAGTATCATCTGTAGCATTGAGTACAAATGCAGAGGCCGAGTACATTGCAGCTTGTATGGCAACTCGAGAAGCATTTGGCTTCGTAAGCTCCTTGCTTGGATTATTCGGACAATCAATGGAGTCTACTATCATTCATTGTGATAATTAGAGTTGTGTGAAGCTTTGTCAATCCGTATTTCATGCGAGAACCAAGCATGTTGAGATCAAGTACCACTATATCGAGATATGGTTAGAAGGTTGTACGATTAAAATTACATCAGCACGATGAGCTGAGGCGAGATATTCTCACCAAGCCTCTCGCCAGGATAAAGTTTGAGTACTTCCGAGATAAGCTTGGTATGGTGGAGAATCCAGCCTTGACTGAGTAAGAGTCTCAGTATCAGTGAAGCCTTGTTAATGCATTTTCTTCTGAGACGGAAGAATTTGAGGTGCAAGCCCTTGTTAATGCATTTTCTTCTGAGATGGAAGAATTTGAGGTGCAAGCCCTTGTTAATGCATTTTCTTTTGAGACGGAAGAATTTGAGGTGCAAGCCCTTGTTAATGCATTTTCTTCTGAGACGGAAGAATTTGAAGTGTAAGCCCTTGTTTCCACCCTCTGAGCTTGAGTCATGGTGGATGTCATGTGTGAGACTCCATGACACATCTTGTACTTGTGAATGTCACGTTGAGGTGACATCACGACGCAAGTGATGAACACTTGTACACACCATAGTATGGTTGTAGCCATTATGGTTGATATCGTGTTGAGGCGATATCTAACATCATGTTGAGGTGATTTCTCTTGAGCAGCTGGAAGTTCTCTCCCTAGCTGAGAGGGAGTGTTAATGATATTGCAGCTTCAGGCTCGTCCTTCCAGCCACGAGTGAAGACATAAAGAAATGTAGCCTATCAGCTATTTATTTATATGAGTCATTTATTAAAGATGGGCGCTTCTCTTGGCAACATTATAATTTCTCTTGAGGCCGACTTTTCCTAAATTATAATTATTGTTTATAAATTATTTGTTATGTAACTTGGCTGACCTTGTACATGAAGAGGTGCGACCTCTCTCACATTTGTATATATACAAGGTCATTTCCTCTCCATTACACATTCAAGCAAGTTTGATTCATTCTATTCATTCAAGTGCGAAGTTTATCAAGAGGCAAGTCAAGTGCGAATTTCTTCAAGTGCTGAGTGCGAATTATATCTAGAGTTGAGTGCGAATCTTATCAAGGGCAAGTTGCAAATATCTTTGAAGGGCAGATTTATCTTGTCAGAAGTGCAGATCATTATCTGTTATTGTATCTGGTGTAGGTACAGAATTTTGGCCTTGTGTTAGGCCTTATTGTAAAGAGAATTGTTGCCACTGTTTATATATATAAGAGAGATCTTTGTTGTTGGGTTTTTCTCCCTCAAGAGGAGGGTTTTCCCAGGGTATCTGCTGTGTTATTTTGTCTGATTTGAATTAAGTTTCTGTGCATATAATCTGTTCACTAAAATTTACAATCCGCCTACTAGTTTCAATTCTAAGTAATCACTTCGTCATATGTTAGCACCTCGCCCTCAGTGGGATCTTGTGTGCGCATTCTTGACGTTGAGTTTGTTAAATTCAAGTACTTTTTCAATTAGCTCCTCCGCCATATGACAACACCTATCCTTCCTTGGGATTGAGTGTGCATTATTGGTGTGAGTTCTTTCAAGTTTGTTTTTCTATTTGGAGCTAACGCTAATCAAGTTGGCTAATGCTGGTTATGTGTGTAAATCTTCAAGAAAAAATTGGTTAGCATATTTCAGTTAGTAACTAAGTTACCAAGTGCACCCCTATGGGGCCTCGGTCCTGTATTGAATAGGTGCGGGTATGGGCCCAGCAATGAGAGCAGCCTGGGTACATCCTTGGGTGTACCCAGGCTGCTCTTGGGTGAACCCAAGGGGACCCAAGGGCTGCCCAAACCAACAATTTTTTTTTTTTAAATTTGAATACATTTTTATAAACAAAAATGTGCCAAATATCTAATTTCGTCATTAAGTGATAAAATTGTGAAAATGGCATGTGCCATGAAGTTTTGTGTGGTTTCAAAGGCCTTCATTTGGGCTTGATGGCAGGAGCTCTGCCCCTCGACCCTACTCTGGCACTATTCGTGGACCTTGCAAGGGACACCTTGCCCTCCCTCTCGCCCCCTCCCGCCCTAGAGCCTTATGAGGGGCACCACCTCTAGGGGCGTTGCCCCCAAACCTCCATGAGGGGTGCTCTACCTCCTCACTATTGGGTTCTCCTCTCCTAGCTCCCACTAGTTATTAGGATCTTTTATCACAAAATAAACTTGATTACAATGAGGGGGGGTTTGGGAGTGGAGACCAAAAGTGACAACTTAGACCATTATTTTTATGATTACCATAATATCATTGATCAATGATTAAGTATCATACTATGAAAGATTTTGTATAATATTTAAATTTTTTGGCACATGCACATTTACACGCACACACACATGCCCACACCCACCCACACACACCCACACCCACACCCACACACACACACATTACAGCTGGGCTACACCCAAGGAATTTTTTTTGCCATACTGCCGTACCCGTACACCATATCCATCCCTGTGTCAAAACCAGAAACTTATGTTAGTAGGGTTTATACCTATGCATTTTTATGTTACATTTTTATTTGTCGTCCTCTGGTTTGGATCGATGATTTCGTTGCATGATTTCATTTCCAGTCACGGCCCTAGGGTTTGCTGTGACTCTCTGTTCTTTTATCCAGGTTGTTGCTGCGTGAGTGAACATGTGTTTTTCTTCATAATAAAATCACTTCATGTTCAGAGTATCATGTTTATAATGTCAGGAAGTTCATAATAAAATCCCTGGAGAAGTCTTATAGCTGAAAACCACTAAAATCTCAAGTCCACTTATCTATACAATATTTAGATTGGTAAGTAAAAACCAATAAACTTAATTAATGATAATATCTAACTTATTAAGCTCTGAGAATTGATAGTACTTATTTATTATTATCATTACTTGTCTTTGGATTTTAATAAAAGCTTTTCTTCCATGGACTCCAGGTTAGTCTTTATTAATATTTAATTAATCTTAATAATAAAATCTGAAAACCAAAGATTTCAACGGTAATAAAATGCAGCTATAATAAAATCAGTTCAATAAAAGAAATCTGAAACCAAAGATTTTAATGATAATATCTAACTTATTAAGCTCTGAGAATTGATAGTACTTATTTATTATTATCATTACTTGTCTTTGGATTTTAATAAAAGCTTTTCTTCCATGGACTCCAGGTTAGTCTTTATTAATATCTAATTAATCTTAATAATAAAATCTGAAAACCAAAGATTTCAACGGTAATAAAATGCAGCTATAATAAAATCAATTCAATAAAAGAAATCTGAAACCAAAGATTTCCAATCCAAATTACAAGCATATTAAAATGCAAAGACAAGTCCACATCAAGGAAAACCCACTAACTTCGATTCCCCATGGAGATATAGATCTATGTTAATCCAAAAGTAAAATCGTTGAAAAAATTTTCAGATGAGAAAGTGTAGAATAAATGAAGTAACAAATACATCACGACCAATAGAAAAATAGAATCAAATTCCTTGATTTAAATTTCAAAAACAACATTTTTTGCCTCTTTTTCAACATTTTTTAATGTTTTTTCTCTAATCTGTTTTTCTCCCATTTAAATCCCAATTTTAGAAAAATATATTATATTTTTGATTTGCCAATTTTTTCACCACAAGATTTTTTCTGCTATGGTGCTAATAATACTGAACGCTGAACCTGATAACACTACTGTATATATTTGAAACTCTGCTGCTCAATGTGTTAAAAACCTGCAAAAATTCCCTGCTGTTCCCTGTTTATGACTGAAACTCTAATGAATTATACAGATTACAAAATCCAAAGAGAAAGCATGAAATGAAAAGTGATAGGGCATATTGACATAAACCTAATGTTTTTGATGCTGAGAAGGCTTCTAGGGACCACAACAGGCATTAGAGTTTTGAGTTTTCAAAAAAGTCAGCAGTTCTTTATTGTTTGATTTCAAATGTTGTTTGGTTGTTGGGGATGTCGGGTCATCGGTGGAATGGCTTGGCACTCCCCTGATGTACCCAAATGAGGGTGGTTTCCAGGGGATGTTTCCTTTTTCTTGGGTATTTTCTAGAATGGGAGGGGGACGTTCTGTACTTGTTCCCCATCACTGGGACATCCCCTTTTAGGAAAACATCTAAAAAACACGAGGGGGGTGGGGGCAGGCGGGGGGTGGGAGAGAGGGTGCGGAGGAGAGTGCATCCTCAGGGAACACGAGTGCAAATCCAGTTTCATACCCCTTTCAATGATGCATTTACTCCTAATAGCTGTTTCCAAGCTTAATGACGCCTGCCTCATCTACAAAAAATACAAGAATCATATTGATCCAAATGCCAAAACAATGTTGTTGACAAGTAAAGATTAATTCCTGCACACCCAACTGACCATGAAATAGGGTCATATCCAACAAGGCTAGACTCAAAACCATATCATCAAACCTTAGAGGAGCCAAATAAATGCTCAACAATCTAAGGCTTTCTATATGTTGAAGAACTATAACCATGCTCCATTAAACCTGCTGCTGGAGCAAATTTTTTGAGAGGAAGTAGCCAGCATTTCAAGCAGCAGACTTTGATCTTCCAACCTAAGGGAATGACCCATTAGTAGCAGGTTTTCCTTGTTCTCAGAATTAACAAACTTCTTCCAAAGCAGTGGAGTGGGGTCCAAGTAGAAAAACCCATAGTTCCACGGAGTTTCCTGATAGGGGGACGCGGGGACAGGTTTCGGGGATGGGGGGACCAAGGGCCTAAGTTCGGGGACGGTGGGGGGCCGGTGAGGGGATGGTGGTGGGGTGGTGGCAGGGTACTAAAATACCAAGGAAACATGGGGACCTGTCCCCTACCCTTTTGTCCCCCCGTACCTATACCGGGGACATTTTGGGGACGGGGGACGCCTTGGGGATGTTTTTTAGGTGTCCCCAAAAAGTTTCCTTTATTTCTAAACGTCCCTAATTGGTGGGGACGTCTTAGGGATGGCAAGGGGACGACCCGCCGTCCCCTGGACGGTTAGGGGATACCCAGGTGTCCCCTAACCGTCCCGGTGACAGCGAGCTGCCCCCTTTTTTCCAGCAAGTTTTTACAAAAAAAAAAACTCTGAAATTAAAAATGCTTATTTTTTTATTGTTTGTGAGTGGACCCCACACCCTCCCAAGCCTAAAATGAAACATAAAACTTGCTTTCAAAGCCATTTGAGTTAATTTTTAAATTCCAAAAATAAATTGTAGCTTAGAGGCAAGTGAGCAAGAGAAAAATTGGTAGTGACTCAGACTTTGAGTCTGATTTTGATGCAATGTTGGCAAATATCAAGTAGAGGCAGCCATCATACTTTCTATTACTATGGTTTGGACATTTGTGACTTTCTCATTTTGACATTTGTAGTGCAAACTTGTAGCCTTTGGGCATTTTATTTTTAAAATTTTATATCATATGCACATTGATTGTTTGGCATGAATTATGGAAGCAATTAAGTAGTTGTAGTATTAATTTGTTCCACTCTATAATGTATATGTCAATATGATTGGTGATTACATTTGCAACTTTATCAATGTTCATTGTTATGATTATCATTACTCATATGAATATCTGAAATTTCCCTATATATATATATATATATAGCCGTCCCCGTCCCCAAAAATCCGCTAAAAAAATGCCGTCCCCGAAACACGTCCTGCCGTTCCACCGTCCCCCTGTACCGGAAACTTGTTGGAACATAGTAAAATACATATAGTACTTGAAAAAATAGTTATAAAAAGATGTACAAGTATAAGAATTATACATCTTGGAGACAACTAGGAGTCCCCTAGATGTCTTGAGGACACCTTGACATCCTTGAAATCCTAGTGGCATCTTGGAGATGACGATGTTGGTGGTGGGCTGGTGGGGGGAAGTACCCCCCAAGTCCCAATGTCTTTGAGACGGGCACATCTAGGAAACGTGGGGTTTTTTTTGGGGGAAGGGGGTGAGCGAGGGCGGGGTGTGGGGACACGTATATTGTAAGAAAAAAAGAACTTGCAAATATGCTGCAGCAGGTCATGTATATGTATATGATGCTTGAGTAAGCAGTGCGTGAAAAATAACTTGTATAGAAGTGTATTCAGATTTTGGTAAATCAGTGGGAAGGATGAAAAGTGTCTAAAAGTGTGTTGAGTTCCCCAACTATGTTTTTCATGTGAGCAAACATTGGTAAAAACAGTTTTGGACTTTCACCAATTCTTTTGACAGTGGCATGCCTGATCTCTCGTCATATTTTATTGTTGGATTCTATATTCTGTGCATGGTTGAATTCTTTGATAGTAGAGTTAACAATTGCAGATTGCCAATGCTTTGAATGCTCCTGTTACCAGCACCTCTTAAATCCCTATGCATCACCTTATAGTAATGCCAAATCACCCTGATAATTGATACATGGCTCTGATATTCGGGAGACGAGGAAAATCCAAGAAGTGTAAGTGCTGAGGTTTCCTCTTCCTCCCCTTGAGTCAATTGGCTCCAATATCAGGGAGACAAGGAAAATCCAAGAAGTGTTAAGTGCAAAGGTTTCCTCTTCCTCCCCTTGAGTCAATTGGCTCCAATATCTGGGAGGCAGTGAAAATTCAAGAAGTGTAAGTGCAAAGGTTTCCTCTTTCTCCCCTTGAGTCAATTCCTAAATTCAAGACATTTTTTAGGAACTGACTTATTCTAAAAGTTTTGGTGCTGTTGCATGATGCTGTAGATGACCATTTAGCACTATTTTGCTCTCATCTGTATCACAAATCTCCATTGGTGCTGCAGTTGATTGGAATCAAAATTGTACAACAGTTTTCATCCTACTTTACACTGGGTCCTTTTGCTTGCTTGATAGAATAAGGTACAAAGAGTTGCTATAAGTCTTGTCAGGGTGCAACTCTTTCCTCTTTAACACTATCTCAACAGTTACGAGTTCTTAGACCAAGGTAGGTACCTTCGTGTATAGCTTCTTTTAGAGCTAGTTATGAGGCCTTCTTGATATGCAAGCAGAAAGCTTCTTTCATCTATCGGATTAGCCTAGTTTTTGTATGTTGATTGCTTTAAGCTGCAAATTACAAACTAGTTTAATTAGTATACTACATATTGGTTTTTGTTTACTTTTTGCTTTGCTCTAATTTTCGTTGTGTGTGGTCTTAGTTTGTTTGCATTATTCTTGTAAACAGATTAGAGTAGAAATTGAATTTCAATCACTAGTGACAATTCATCAAACTAGCCTTGGTCCTACTGCTTATGGTGAACCTCTCTATGTGCTTTTATGATTGTTGTCTACTTGGCTACACACTCTCCACCATTCTCACCTCTCCTCCATACCCTCCTACACTCCTGGTCTTTGCTAGTCACTAGCACACGTTGTTGGATTTTTTCCACCTACATGAAGTCTAAAGCTGAATTTTTGCTCCAGCACTCTTTTCCTGTTGTTTCTAGCTTTATAGTAGAACGTTTAGAAGTTTGATATTACTTTTGTTAAGTTGGCCCTTTTTTGGCAGATGAAAAAACTAAATTATTCTTTTGATTCTTGTAGGAGCTGTTTGTTTTGCGTCAGGAAAACCAGCCAAAAAATGGGCACTTTGGGGCCGGAGTTATTGATTCACATTAGGTTGCTGTAATGCTTTTTAAATTTTGAACCTCATTAATTAATGAATAATAATTTTAGTGTATTGTTCGATTCCATCAGAATGTTATTTGTCTTTAATTAATTTTATTTTTTTGAATAAAGTATTAGTAATTAATTAATATTGGTTCTTGCCTTTGATTTCATTGGTAAAATTTAAATTAAGGGTTCAGGTGAGATAGAGCTCCTTGTAGAATGCTTTTATGATGATGGTGTGATTTGATACTTGCATTGAAAAAAATGTTGATGTTATAGCAGCTTCAGTCGTGTTACTTCCAGCCATCTCCTTACATTATTTGATAAATTAAATAATAGCAAAAGAGGCTATTTAATTTATAAACTTCAAAAGGCACGATTTTTATTAATGAAGAGTCACATTTTATGAGGCCGACCTCTCACTCCTCTAGGCGCGATTATCTATGAAGAGACTTCATTGGTGGCCGACCTCTTAATTATTTGTTATATTACTTATTAAGGCCGACTTGAAGATACTTGAAAAGGCACGTCTCATCTCCACTCATGTATATATACTCGATGAGTTTCATTCATTCAATCATCCATTCCGTTCATTGTTCATCATTGGTCTAAGGCGCAATTTAAGAGAAAGGAGTTGATCAGTTCGGTTCATCATAGAAGGCTGAGTTGATCATTCATAGTTTATTCATTCACAAGTGCGAGTTAGAAGAAGAAGAGCAAATTGCGAATTCTATAGGAGAGCAGATTGTTATTTATTGAAAGCTGAATCTCTAATCAGCGAACTACATCTGTTTGTATCTGTGTTTGCATCAGTCTGTGGTGCTTCTATTTGGCCCTCTTATTGGCCTCTTGTAAAGGAGACATTTTGTGTTGACATTCAATATATAAGTGATATATTGTTGCTGGGTTTTTCTCCCTCAAGTGGAGGGTTTTCCCAGGGTATCTGCTGTTTTAGTGTCTGATTTTTGAATTAAATCTGATCATAAAATTAACAAAAAACAGTGGTTTGAAGTACATGAAGGTGTACTAATTCTGGTGGTCAAAGGGTTACTATTGAAGGACAACAAAAGCAAACGACTGTTCGGCAGTTCAAACTGATTTAATAGGTAAACTAGATATTTTAATATAATTAATATAGGACGTGCATTTGCATTAGCAAATTTGTAATTATTAAGTTATGCTTGAGGACTGATTAATTGTAGTGGGGCCATATGTTTAAGCCGAATAAATATGAAAAGCAAAGTTTATTTATTTTGATTTAATTAAGGTTTTTAAAAGTAAATAAATATAAAGAAGGATCTAATGTTAGTTTTGATGAAAAATACAAGAGAAAAAAAAAACCTTTGTAATTATAAGGAAAAAAGTATGGAAGCTATAAAAGATCGAGCTGGGAAGATAAATAGATTGAAACTTACAAGAAGGATCTAATGTTAGTTTTGATAAAAAAAATGTGAGAAAAAAACCTTTGTAATTGTAAGGAAAGAAAGTATGCAAAGTTATAAAAGATTGAGCTGGGTAGAGAAATGGATTTGAGACTTAAGTTTTTAATCAAATCATGGTTTAAGAACAATAAGATTTCGTGTTTTTTAATACAAACTAAAAGTTGGAAAATTTTAAAGGACTTTTTTTTAGAGTAAGATCGTTGATAAACCCACAACCTCATTGTAAATTGTAATGCCCAAATTTTAGTAAGGATAAAATGGGTAGAAATAAGGCAAGTCCATTTTTTTATTTTAACAAATGCAACATTAACAATGTTATTATTAAGAAAATATAACACACAATGATACCAAGATATTCAATATTAAACAAGGAGCGAAAGTCTTCTTAAATATGATTACAAAACACTTTATTCAAATTGGATAAGAGCGACAACTATTAGGGGAAGATGCACAATTAATATAGTGAATAATAAAAAAATATTCTTAAAGTCTTATCTTAAAGACTAAGTTGACCATTAGTTACTTAATATTACAATAATATGTTAATACTCTCCTTTTATGGGCAATCTATTTACTTTCAAGTTTATTTCAAAATTTTACGAATTTGTGGACTCAAAAGACTTGGTAAGAATGTTTGCAGTCTGATCTTCAAAAGGACAATATTGTAACATAATTGATCCATCTTCTACAAGTTGCTTGATGAAACGACAATGAAGCTTTACATATTTAGTACACTTGTGGAAGATTGGATTTTTCACAAGCTTTAACACCCCTTGATTGTCACAAATAAGGGGTGAAGGCTCAACTTGAGATATTTTCATGTCAAAGCATCTTTCAAAGCCATATTGCCTCACATGTTGCTTTTACTATTCTCTAATGTTTTGTTTTTGTTGAGGAAAGAGCTATTGCCTATTGCTTCCTGTTGGTCCATGTGATTGCACTTGTGCAGAGGCTTAAAATGTATCCAGAAGTGGAACTTGTTCAATTTGAATTTATGAACCCAATTGTCTTAGGATGTTTGCTTTTGTTGTACAAACACGTGTGGAAGAGACATGCACATTACAAACAAGTAGAGAGATGACATTGTTTCAAATATGAAAGATGGCACACCTCTTAATGTGACACTACCTCAACAATTTTTTTTAAAAAAATACAATATGTTTTTTTTAAAACATTGATTAATTCTCTTAGATAAAATTAGGTTATTTTCTTGGCATGATTAGAGTGTTTCACTAGTAAGTCTCAACTAATGAACTTGAGAAGATTTTCAATGGCATTCATTTACTTTAATAGATGTATGAGTGTTTATACCCGTTTTCTTTCCATACATAAGAATATACAATATACCAAAGAGGGATGGAACAATTATGATACTTACATATGAAAGTTCCCTTGTCTATTTTGTAAGTGTATAAACAGTTTTTAGAGAGATGGGGAATATAACATCACTATGCGCTCAAGATGATTTGCCTCTTTTCAAAACATGATTAACTAATACAAGGATAAGAGAGAGATAACACACACATCTCTTTTCTTAGATACACAAATATGATGAATATAGAGGTTTACATACACTCAACACCATTAACATATAACATATTAAAGAGAGGGAGAAGGTATAAAATGACAATTACACTTCTTGATTCACAAAGGAAAGGAAGATTACATCATTTAATTTTTCTCTATTTGAACATGCTTACTATATCCTTTCTTATATGTAAAACACATACTAACAAGAATATATACCTAGTCACAACTCATACATGCAAGATCTCATATATCGTAGAGAATGTTAGAGATTAATTAACTTCCTAACCATACAAATCACATTTAAACATATTTATTTATTGATAATCTAAATGATGCATTTTTTAATAAGCATACTATCAACCATAATATAAGAATGACAAGATCATATAAATTTTTTCTAAAACAAATGAAGATATCAAATAACAATCTGCACACTAAAAATAAAGAATGCCAAAGATGTATTGAACTATGTAGGAAAGACCTTCACAACATGTTTTTCAAGTGGGAATTGCAAATTGAAGATTTGGAAAGAAATGCACAACTTTATTAGAATAGAGTATTTTTTAGAATTACAGGTAGAAAACAAAAGGGTAGCCCTTAAAAGGGTTATACAAAATCATAGTGATGGGTAGATGCCACTACAACAACCTAGATTTTATTGTAAAACCTTAGATGTAACAACAATTTTTTGCATTCTTATAACTTTTATGGGATTTGGAAGTGAAAATTTTAAATTCTAAGACATTTAGCCTTCCACATAAAAAAATACATTGTGACTACTATATGTTAGTAAAGCAATCGACAAGTGATATACAACATATAATTGATTATGCAATATCTATGAATGCAATTTTTTCATTAACTTCACAAAACTTGAATATGAGGCATAACTTTTGATATAAACAAAAGTTGGATTTGCATTATAGCCTATTGATCTGTCAATTAAGCTATTGCCACACTTGAGCTATAAAAATTGATAAATAAGCATTTGAAAATTGACATATTTGAAAATCCCTTAGAAATATCCAAAACAACCTATATAACTTTTTTTAAATAGACAAACATACAATTACTTATTATTTAAAGAGCATAAATGAAATGGGTTTAATTATAAATGGATTATTCAAACTCCCACAACAAGGATGTTAAAATCACCAAGAAAGAGCTCTAAACAACTAAACCACCCAATATTCAATAGCCAAGAGCTAATTATTGATCATATGACATCTTTAAGATCAATGAATGTTAACACTATTCTAGTTAATCCTCAAGCTTAAGGAAAATGTTCATGGATTGACAAGGCAATCATGTTTGCAATTCAAACAACTCACAAGGGATAACAAAAGTCACATAAATATACTCACAAGTGGTCTCTCATAAGACACACCAAGATCTTACACACATGGTCTCTCTTAAGACCCATGGGTTTATCCAAGAGTTATTCATAACCAAAACCATTCAAGGTTTTAATAGAAAAGAAAGAAGGTTTTCTCAACCGTGGGGAAATGATCAAGTCCATTAATGGAGTTTTATGTCTCCAACCAAGAAAATGAATGTTCACATAAGCCACACAAATGCCAAACAAGGGTTAACACTAAATTCATAAGTGTCATTTACAAGGGCATCTCATGGCAATAAGGTTTTAAACTAAACAAATTTGTACAAAACCATATCAAGGGAAGGGTTTGAACCATCCATAAAGGGGTAACCTCAAATAGGAAGCTTTTCTTTACTCATAAGGAAACATAAATCTCTACAAGGTTCTTGCATCAAATGCACTCAAAAAAAGCTACACAAGCTCTATATGATGGAAATATAATTTTTAGTTATTTCATAATTTCTTATTAAGAAAGAATGCAAATAAAATTATTTGAACAAAAGAAAATACCTAATTTTGTAAGAAAAGGCCGCAAGATGAAGGAAAACTAATTGTTGTTTCTCCAAAGTCTTTGAAGAGATCTAAGAGACTACATGTGAGCCTGTACAAGATCCCAAGAAAACAATAAATTAGGAAAGTGTCTAACACACCCAAGAGGGATTTTACAATCTCAAAACACATTCCCAAGCATATAGAAATCATCTCTAAAATTGCAAGTGATCTCATAAGCTTCATTTGAAAATTTAGAAAGGAAATAAATTTTAGAACTTATGAGAAATCACAAACCCCCAAGAAACTCCATGAAGGTTTTTCCTCAAGCTTTGTTATCAAAAACTCTATTCCCAAAATGGAATAATGAAATCCAAATAAAGGAATTGCTTCCATATATTTGAGCATAGTGTTAAATGGCTTAAGCTCAAACTCGCATATCATTATAATCCAATGGGGACATGCATTTGTTCCCTCTTGAGGAAACCAGAGTCAAAGAAGGTTAACATAAGTGACTAGAAGTGTATTAAGACAATAACAATATATCACAATATCTTATAAGAGCATGTGATGATCAAATGTGTTCTTCTTCTGAACAAGGTGGAGAAAAAATGACTTCCACCTTTGAAATATCTAAAATATTAATAAAGTAATACAAATATCACAAATCCACTCAAGTGGATAAGTAAGTCACTTGATCTACTAGAAGTTTTCCAAGATCCATAAGATGCTTTAAACATCTTTTGGATTAAATAGAATATAAAAGTCATGGATCTTTGAATTAAATAGGAAATAAAAGTCATATTTAATATAATAAGGAAAATGAATAAAGTAATTGAAATAAATAAAAGGAAATATTTTCCAAAATTCAACTAAAATGATTCAACAAATAAGCATTGTTACTCTGTCCAATATAGTCCTTGTAATATTTCTCCATTTTATCTAACCATATTGTAATGACATTGTTCATCAAACCAAGCTATTTCTTGGGAAGGTGTAGAATTAGAGTCAAAACGAAGAACAAAGACATGCTTTGTAATTTTGATTAATAGTTGAATGCTAATTAAAGTAATAAAGACATTGAATTTGAAAATTAAAATAAAAACTCAACTAATCCCTTATATACTTGCATTAATTTGAATGTGATTTAGTTATACGAGATGAATCTGGTATGGCTAAAAACTATCTAAAAACTCATCTAGTTCTTTTTCTAAACTCAAATATATTTATTGTTTTGGTCTTCTCCTATTAATTTTATTTGGAAAATGTCCAAAATAAATTAATTGAAATAAATAAAAGGAAATATTTTCCAAAATTCAACTAAAATGATTCAACAAATAAGCATTGTTACTTTGTCCAATATAGTCCTTGTAATATTTCTCCATTTTATCCAACCATATTGTAATGACATTGTTCATCAAACCAAGCTATTTCTTGGGAAGGTGTAGAATTAGAGTCAAAACGAAGAACAAAGACATGCTTTGTAATTTTGATTAATAGTTGAGTGCTAATTAAAGTAATAAAGACAAATTGAATTTGAAAATTAAAATAAAAACTCAACTAAACCCTTATATACTTGCATTAATTTGAATGCAATTTAGTTATACGAGATGAATCTGGTATGGCTAAAAACTATCTAAAAACTCATCTATTCTTTTTCTAAACTCAAATATATTTATTGTTTTGGTCTTCTCCTATTCATTTTATTTGGAAAATGTCCACATCAACTATATCCCCATATTGTCCTCTTCAACATTATTACAAGGTATAGACAAACAATCCACTCTAATTAAACATCAAATGATTCAATAACAATTTTACACCTTTCATTTGGAAAAAATGGTAAATAATTTGTCTTATTTTTATTGGTAAATACTTACTTTTGCTTTTAAATTAGTTGATGTTTAGGAATGCCCAAATAATCAACATTTTGTGGAGCTTTGTAAAAACTATGGATTTATGCATACCTTGGGTTAAAAATAAGATGGTTGATGCTATAGCCATTAGGTTAGTGTAGACAATCCCAATTGAACTAAATTGCTTGCTTGGCCTTGTAACAAGTATGCGCATGTGTGATTATTGGGTTTTAAATGATTGTAATGCTAGTGCTTCCCCTTGACAATAATGTGCTTTTATTTAGGTGATTGGCAACACATTGCTTTTAGTTGTTTGAAATAAGAAGCTTCATATGCTTCAGATAAGGAAGGTTTCAGTGGTAAACAATGATTAAAAGGATGTTAGAAGAAAATTTTGTGTGAAGATGAGTATGAGTAGTGAGAAAAATGAGTAGAGGAAGGAGAATGAATATAATGAGAATTTTCCCTTGATGGAGGTGGTGACAAGGAGTTTTGGAATTGATTGGTTGTAGATTGGAGGAAGAGTGCCACACCTAAGGTGGTTGGGGAATATTCAAGTGTCCTTAGGAGAAAATTCCTATCACCAACCCAATCCTTGACCACAATTGTGGTATGTTTGACACTTGTGATAGATGGATTGATACATCCACAACTATATAGGGAGTGCGAAAATGTGCAAAACCCTTTCCATAGTTGTGGTGAACTTCATAAGAGGAAAATATTGAAAGCCAACCCTATTCTCTCCCCATTGTTGGTTGGTAGATGTGTGATTGTGATTAATGGATTGGAATTAATGACATGCATGACATATAACATTCCAAATCTTGATCCTCCATTTTCTTGTCATGGTTTACTAGAAGTCCTACCTTTTCCGTAGGTGACATATAATGATGGTTTTAGTGGTAGAGCCTCTTAATTTCCATGTTCTTGATGATTGTGTTAATGTAACATCAAACAATGTTGGTAGTTGG
The DNA here is from genome assembly GCA_007258455.2 of Sequoia sempervirens. NCBI lineage: Eukaryota > Viridiplantae > Streptophyta > Pinopsida > Cupressales > Cupressaceae > Sequoia > Sequoia sempervirens. The sequence goes on from VDFB02000003.1 coordinate 247,267,990, forward strand.
TCTCTTTTTTTTAGGTGCTTGGGTAATTGTCCTCTTGAGAATTTTGTGTGCTAGACTAAAAATACTTGATGCAAGATGATAACTCATTTAGTGGTGGTCTTGGAAGATGGTTTTTTCCTATCGTAGTTTCACTTTGTTGGACACTCCATTGTTGTGAAGTAACATGGCCAATGGTTCTATAGAAAATTTGGATTATTCATGGCCTTGTGGTTCCCATATTTTGATCTTATGGATACTATCATTCCCAAAATTTCAATTTCGTTGCACTTGTATAACCTCCCTTTGGTTATGAGGGGCACTAGACTAACTTAAAACTAGATATATTAAGTAGGTAAGTTAATCAAACTAGATTTCAAGTAGGTATATTTGAAAGATTAGGTATGTGAAGGTTCATCTCATGATTGATTTTCCAAGCATGTTACTATACTATTAGGATTCACTCATCATAGGGTATGTGGATTTGAATTTTGAAGGGTTTCCTTAGAGGTACTTTCATTGTAGTATGATTGGTCACAAAATATTATATTCTTTCAAAAAATATCCTTGTCTTTGATTTGTGAGACAAATAAATGGGTGAGGAAGTACATCCCTAACAACAGTTCCATCTTGCACAATCATGGGCACATTGTTGAGTAGTCTAAGTCTACCACCTCTCAACCTTGGGATTTGAATGGAAGGATCATAACTTTTCTTGTGCATATTATTGTCTTAAATAAAGAAATTGATCCTTTGACTTCCACCACATTTAGATTTCTATTGGATAAGATATTGTTTGTGCAAACCAATTCTTTGACGATGAGGAATACTTTCAACATTGTGTGGAGCAGTTTTTTAGGAACATGATCATTCCCTATAGGTATTTATAGAAGAGAACTTGAGTTATATATGTTAGAGATCCTTGAGAATGAAGAAGAACAATATTTCTTCCTCAAAATTACTACTATTCCTAAATAGAAAGAAAAATAACCAAACCAAATTGTGGGGTTGTAGGAAAGTAGAGAGGAAGGAAAACAAAATAAAATTTATGAGACGAAGCCCATGACTTAGTTGACAATGTAACATAATGGACCATGGGTGCTTTCCTCACTACGAAGGTGGAAGCTATCTTTATAATGTGCTTGAGGCTATTTGACTTAGCACGGGCATTGTTGTTTTATACCTTTGGTTGGATTTTAGTTCATTGGGTAGTTTCTTTTGGGAGCTTAGTTTATTCAACCTAAAAGAATCTTCATTAGTGGTTGATTAATCTTTAGGTTCTTTGTAAAGGGTTATGTTCCCTCAACAATTTTCTTGCATTATTAATTTTTTTATTACAATGGGAGAGGACTTTAAATCCTTAATTCATCAATAAAATTATAAATATTTTAGTAGCATAGTTTAAATGAATGTAAATAATACCATGAATGAAACAAATAAGACACACTTGGTAGGAAGTGCTAGTGATGTTTTGAATAGTGAAGAATTCTAGATGCTAAAAAAACCATTTTCGTGAAAAAAAATCTATTTACCATAGATAAATATTTTGAATTTTTTTGGTAAGACATATATAGAAAAGATGATTAAATTTTTGGAGAATAATATTTTAATAAATGAAACTGAATGCAATTTCAGAATCAATAATATATAATAAGTTAAGTTGACAAAATAAGGTATTTATAAATGTCATTAGAAAATGAGGTTCCATTAGTATTTAAGATATAGAAAATTGTATTGGTGAAGTTTGCATACTCATGCAATTGCCTATTTAGTTTTGTGCTTCTTTTGAGTAGAGTGCCTTGCCAAATAAACATATTGATGAATGATTTAATGATGTCATAGACTTACCTCATCCACATCCACATGTTTAAACATATCTTTAGACATTTTACCTATCCACTTATTTATTACATCCATGCATCTAGACATTTCCATACATACTTTACCCACTATGATTTGAACTCTTTCATGTGTTATGAAAAGTTTTTGGTCAATGGAGCATCCTTTTGGTCACAAAATCATTTTTACCCAAATCCAAAAATTAGTTTGAGTTGACCTAACTCCCACCTTTACCTTTCCCCATCTAGGATCAACTAATCACCTTTCTATACATACTTTACCCACTATTATTTGAACTCCTTCATGGGTTAGGAAATGTTTTTGTTGAATGAGACATCCTTTTTGTCACAAATCATCTTACCAAAATAAAAAAAATAGTTTAAGTTGAGCTAATTCTCACCTTTACTTTTCCTAGCTAGGATCAAGTAAACACAAATTTGCATTATGTGATGCTATGGCTTTACATTTAAAGACATTCAATGAGTTCATTTTGAGCATCTTCTAATTAATCACATCAGTTAATCATTTTCTTTACACTCTTCGATTGGTGCATGAAAAGGATTCTAGTTCTCTATAGAACATTTTAGGAGCATATGCATGATCGAGGATTTTTGTCTTAACCATATGTACATATTTCCATCAATTGACCTATGAGCATGTTGCTTTGTGATATTTTGGAAACATTGCCGATGTATTCTTAAATACCACCAACCCCTAAATATAATTAAGCACAAAAGATATAGAGAAACATCAAACAAGATGAAGAATATGCAAATAACATATCAAAACTTCATAGATAAAAGATAGATTCATAGTCATAGATTCCCCCTTGGTCTTTAGACTCATCTTTGCATAGAGTCAATAGGAGGGTGAAACTCATCTAGATTTAAATAAATTTGAATGGTTTGTGAGCTAAAGCAATAAGAACCTATATTTTGATGGGTATTAAACATGCATTGGGGTGATTAAAACCTATGTCTAATCATGGTTGAAAATATCTAGAAGGGAAACAATAAGCATCATAGTCGGGTGAGACCCCCACATCATCAATGTCTCATTCACATTGGGGTGTCTACATCATGCTCATCCATATCTATATCTACTCTATGGTTTGGGGGTCTCTCCCCCCACCCACCAAAATGGTGATATATGATGTATCCTACATAATATTGACTCAAGAGGCATTCTTTGATAGAGAGTGAGCTGACATAACATGCATTCATAGTGAAATAATGTAATGTCCCATTTTTAATCAATTTATGTTTGTGGAGCAAAGGGCCAAACCCTATCTCTAATGAGCTAAGCCTAGGCCTAAGTATGGTTCATCATCGTTCCCAAATGTATACCAAGGTATAAAAAGTGGTAAAGGTCTAAAAAATCTAAGTGTGGAGTGTTTTTGGTCATATCTCTAAGTGGTTGTAGGTTGTCGGACTTCCAAAGTTCATCTTGTTGGAATGTCTTTTTGTCTATGCCAAAATTCTCCACAGTTCTTGTTAAACTTTTATAATTCACCATATTGACATACCTTTGCACCCAACCCTTCTCCTCTACTCTTGTCAGAGTTTCATACTTTTACCTACTAGAATGCCTTCCACTATCTCCTCAACTCTTGACCTATTACATGCATCATGTTGTATCCTTGACAATTAAAATCTAACATTCCTACCTATTTACACTGTTCACCGCATCTATATCTCAATATGATACAAATGCACTATTAATGTTAGATTTGAGCACACTGTTGAATACGCCAAATACTGAGAGGGGGGGTGAATTAGTATTCCGATAACACAACTAATTGCTAACCATCCAATTATTAATGCATATCTAACTACAACAGTAAACCAAAGCATGAAAGGAATCATAACATTTCATAAAAAATTGAAACTAGGATTTTTATGTGGAAAACCCAAAATGGGAAAAACCACGGTGAGGATTAACTCACAATATATTATAATCGGTTACAAGATATTATAGGGCTCACTACCAGGACTCACTGTCCTTGAAAGACTCACAACTTGAATACAAAATGGCTTACTGCTAAGATACAAAAAGGTATGGATTATTGCCAAAAGTGGACTAAAGAAGTACGCCTTCAAAGTGTTGAGATCAGTTCTAGTTAAGCTTTGGAAAACCAAAATCCTGCTCCGGTTGCAAGTATACAACAATTATCGATAACTTCACATTATTACACTTGTCGCATAGCTCGCATCAATTTCCACACACACACACACACATCCATCTTGTATTAACTTCCTTGCTTACATACATATATACGGCTATATCTTCATACATCAATTAGGTCGTCCTAATTGGATGTGAGCATACAAAATTCAAAGTGACTTGCTGACCCAATTCAAAAATATTTTTGGCGCACAAAACAAAATGTATCAAACACAAATTGGGTTGACTCAGACATAATAAGGAACATTTTAAACATTCATAAGACAAGAAGTTATTAACCTTGTTAGCCAAAGCAATGCCGAGCTTCTATCATTTAGATATCTTAGCTGAATCAACCAAAATTGTTGAAAGCTCATTCATAGTTGTAACTAATGCTCCTAAACAACATATCAAAAACTCATAGAATTATCTTTTACTGAGAGAATTTCCAGATTAGAATATTGGATTAGCGTAGACACATAGTTTACTTAGCCAGTTACCAAACAATGTTGGCATCAATGACAACAAACCTAGAGGTCACCTTCTTCATTCTTCCAACAATCTCCCCCTTTTTCATTGATGGCAACATGTGCCATAAATGAAACTTGCTTCAAAACCAAAAAATTCAACTCCCCCTATCATATGTACAAAAACACAAAATTGAGTTGTAACATATCCTTCTCTATACATAAACTTCTCCCAAAACATGCCCTTCTATATACAAAATCTTCTCCCGCTTTGACCTCAAGGAAAAAGGACAGGGAAAAGAAAATAAAATTCAACTAAGAGCTGGGGGCACCTTGTAATTCCTTGAGAATTGCTTCCGAAGCCAACTTTCCATCATCCCAAACTCATTTTTCTTTGGTAAGTGTTTTGTGCAATGATTTGAGCTCCGCTAGGCATTCTTCTCCTTGTTATGGAGTGGAAGGAACAATGTTCATCTTCTCAAGTCTTTCTACATCTATCAACACACTTGATACATAGACATGTCTAGAGACTACCAAGTCTCCAAGCTGACCAAACCGCCTTATCGCATCTTCCTTTTTCCTTTGCAGAATGAAGTATTTGTTCTGAAGATTTGTAATAGAAGCCCAACCAATATAGATTCTATCATCTGCAACCTTGTAATCACTAGAGGCATCAACAAGCTGAGACTCAATTGAGTCCATTAAGTCCTTGATACTTCAAGTGACATCAAGCCACTTCATGCAATAGACAAATAGCAATTGAGCTTCTTCATCACAATCTCTGACTTCTTTCAAACTTTGGAAAGCTTTATCATGCACAATTGCACACTTATCTTATAGAAACATCAATCTTCTCTCTAGAAGACTTGAATCCACTTATTTTGCATTCTAAACCTTGAAATTAGATGTGTATTTCTTGACTGAATCAACTACAAGCTTCAAATTTTCAATTGGTGTTAAAGAATTATCTGTTGTGAGACCAAGGGCTATCTCCTGCAAAGCTTTAATAACTTCATTTATTAGCTCATTTCATTTTTGTTATGATTCGATAGCTTCTTGTGTGACAAAGTTAAGAAAAGTACCACTTAGTTTTATTCTATCTCTTGGTGTAATCTTGGTCAAATCCACATAACCCGAATGTGATGAAAACTTAACTAGCTGGGGTGGGAGCAGAGGATGAAGTACTGTTTACTTTGATAGAAGACCCTTAAGAGTGCTTCTAGATGATTCTTTGGTTTGCATTGACAATTCAAGAACTTTGGGGTTTTCTCCTTTACTTTTCTCAACCGAAATGACTTTGTTGTCTTCCTCTTTCTTCTTTTCTTCTTCTTCTCCTTTTGCTTTTTCTTTTTCTTTTTCTTTTTCTTTTTCTTTTTCTTTTTCTTTTTCTTTTTCTTTTCTTTTTTGGAAGATTTATCTTTGTTTTCTTTTTCCCTTTTATCCTCATCATCTTTGTCACCATTATTCTTGTTTACTTCACTTTCATCTTTGTCTTTCTCATTCTTGTTTCGGTAAACTCAGACTCATGATCTTTTTTCTTATCACTGGTTTGATCTCTATGTTGATCATCAAACCTTTTACTGGCTGTCTCTTCTATATCAGTCAAAGGGGCAGGGGTCTCCGACACACCATGTTTTTCATCAACATTTTCCAAGACTAGATTGTCCAACACTTCTGTGACATCAACATTCATTTGTGCTTGAGCTATATGGGATGAAAAGTTGGTTCTTGCCCCATAAATCCTTGCTATTTTTCTAGATTACATCCTGGGTTTCTTGTCTCACCTTTTCTATGCTCTCTTTCTCCTTAGTCATTAACATATTAACTCTCTTCTTGTCTCTAAACATAGTAGAGCATTCTTTTAGTTGATTGAAAAATTCTATCCTAGAAAGAGAGGAACCACAGTAAATTAAGGCATCATTCCTCATCTTATCTTCAATATTTACAACCTCTTGCCTTCTGTGTACTAATTCTTTCCAAACATTTTTCAGTTACCTTGTTTTGTATAGTCTCCATACTTACATTACAAATGAATATATGCTGAATAAATGAATTTGTGATGGTTTCCTTTCCTTCATCATTAGATTTAATATTAAATCATACAACTCAACAATTTTCATTAGATCATTATCAATAATATTGTTTACTAAGGCTCCTAGATTCAAAGGAGGTTGATCACTTACCGGAGGAGAGCCAGGCATGTCCTCCATAGGCTTAGATGAGCCTTCTTCATTATTCTTCTTATGAACATGGATTTTGTAAGTATCCTATTCTTCCTCTATCTCCTTATCCGTGGATATATCAACTTTGGTTTTAACTTCTTTTTTGGAGGTACTACTCCTATTTCTTTCTAGCTGATGCTCTTCTTCTATGCTAAGATCTATTTCTTCCTGAATTGCATCACTTAGATTTCTTTTCCTATTAGCCTTTTGTTTCACTTTTCTTCTTCTTGAAGTAGTAGATGGTGCAACATGAGGTATATCATTTCTTTTATATGCCTTGGTACTGGGACCGGTAGGGGCAACAATATCAACTAATGCAGAGGAAATTTGTTCTTTCTTCTTTCCCTTCTCAATAGTAGCAGTACTAGAAGTGGCGACACTGGAGGTAGGTACAACATTGGAATATAATCTTCCTAATTTCCTTGTTCCAGAGGGTAGATTAACTAATTTATCCTTTCTCTCATCAAGTGCCTCCTTTAATTGATCTAAGTCATCATTAATGAAAGTTTTTCCTTGGAAAAATGCTTCAACCTTCTTTCTTCTTTTGGATTTTTTAGCTTCTAGGTGCACTTCAGTGGATTTTTCCTCATAAGTTCCATGTAGACATAGATTGGGATCCTTAGGATTGCTCAATAGAACTTCAATGTACCTCTCAGCCATTTGTTCATCAAGTTCATATCCCAAGGGCTCAATCCATCAAATTATTGGTTCAACTGCCTCTATGATACATTCATCTATAGTCACAAGAAAATTTATTTCCTTTTCATATTTCTTTATTACTCTTGGGAATCCGGTCTCTTTCATGTCTCATTTTGAAAAACTGCAAAGAAAGTAGTCATAGCAATTTTCTATGCCCTGAAATCTCCAAGACTGCACAAATGATCAAAAATCTAATGAGAAACTAGCTTGTTGTCATCCCATATTATGTCTTTCCTTCCTGGTAGCTCCCTCAAAAAATAGAATAGCATACAAACTACTAACATGCCAAATTTGAAGGGGGGCTTCTTTGCCTTATTCATGCTAAATTTCTCCATAAGTTGCAACCTAAGCAACTCACATAGGTCAATTTCCTTCCCATTTACTACCATTTGAAATGCGGTGTGAATTGTTGTAGCTGATATAGAGTTCCCATGGTTGGTGAAATACAATTTCTATCTAATCATGATAACAACATATTTGACAACATGGTTTGAGATAGGCTTTGTCATTAAATCTCTTTCGTGAAATGTAGCACCAGTTAGCTTCATTACTGCATCATTCTTCACAACCTTTAGAACTGGAATGGATCCAATATCGCAAAGACCAATCACATATCGAATCACTTCCTTGTTGATTACCACAGGTACGCTTGTCCACATAAATTTACTATGTACCCTATTAAGAGCCATTCTAACAAATTTTTCCTCAATCTCACTGGAAAAGTTTGGAAACTAGTTCCAAATGTTCAACTTCTTCTAAACTAGGTTTTCATATTCTGGCTTCAGCAATAGATCATCTCCCATCAATTCACTATCCCATAAATCCTTAAGCTCTTGGTGATTGAATTCCTCAAGTCTTCCATGAATATATGTCCTTGTATCTTTAGTGGGTAACACATTGCTTAGAATGTGCGAGAATGCACCCATAGGATCTACTTCGTAAACTTTCCAAGAATGTCTTCTAAATTTGGGTCGAGGTCTCTTAGAAATTTCCAGAATGGTAAGAGTGGCCATTTATCCTCAAACAACTTGAATATGCTTAAGAAAAAGTTGCTTCAACTTAGAATCCACAAGATTTAGATAATGGAAAATACATTTTTCACGCTTTGTCGAGAACTAGGGTTTTGATGCAAAATACTCTTAATCACCTTTAACTCTCTTCAGCTCGCTTTGCTTCTCCCAATTGTGCAAATGTGCTTTAGCTCAACTCAATTTCTTTCTTTATCACTTGCAAATTTTTTCCCTAATTCAAATTTTATGCATTCCAACCTTAAAAGTTGATAAACACTTTATAAAGTGCACTTCAAACCCAAAAAGGTTCCATAATTCTCTAGATCAATATGTTTTCTACTGAATACTTCTTCAACATCTTCAGAATGAAAAATTACATCATATATCCTCATGTCACTGCTTGACACCTCATATATCGAGGGCTTTTTAGATTTCTTTGTAACTGCTCCCCTTGAAACCATTACTGGGTTCAATTTTTAGAAGAGGTATCTACACCAGATGCAAGTACAAATGTATTTGACTCATCCCTTTTCTCAGGTTCTTCCTTTTTCCTCCAAATCCTTTCCATTTCTTTTCTCACCTTTGTAGGATCCACTTTGTTCACATGCTTTTTCTTTTGTTCTAGATTAGGTTTCTTTCCAATTTTGCTTCTACAAAATCTTGAGATATGCCCTGGTTTGTTGCAAATGTAGCACACAACTTGTTTCTGACCAAACTAGTTTGGATTTATCCTTGATCTACACTGATTAGCCTTATGTCTGAAGATATTACATGTATAGCAATAGCCTTGAAAAGACTGAATCCTTCTACTAGCATTGAATTTGTTCATCATCATTTGGCTTCTACACTCAGTAGCTTTATGTACAAACTTATTGCAAGCAAAGCATTGTCTAGCAAAGAATCCAACATTCCAACTCATTCTATTCTTATTCATTCTACTTCTACATTCTATTGCTTTATGACCAAATTTATTACATGAGAAATAAAAACCATTAAAAGATGGGTACCTTTGAGCATTAGGATGTCGAATAGGAATCCTTCTAGTATTGCTCATTTGGTTCTTGATTTGTTTATTATTGCCTTGAATTTTCCTTTAATTGTTCACTTTGTTGGGAGTCTAGTTTGCCTTTGAACTTTGTTCTTCTTCAAGTCCTAGACCACCTTTGTCCTTAGAAGGTTTCTAAAATGCAATCAATTCATCAAGCCTTGTAGAACTCATTTTAAATTTTTCTTCATGGGATTTTACTTTTTCCAGATCAGATCTTAGGGTTACTACTTCTTGTTCAAGCTTTACGCATTCATCGATTTTATTCTAAATTTTAGCTTTTTGGCATTCTTCAATTCTTTTTTGTTCTTCCATTTGTACTTTCAATCTAGTGATGTCTTCATTAGCCTTTTTCAATTGACCACTGACCTCTCTATTCCTTTCCTTGAATTTTTTGATTTGTTCTCTTAATTTTCAGATACATTCATTCGCTTCTTTCAAGTTTCCTTTCAGAGTTTCTTTCTCATCTTCATTTTTGTCCAATTCTTCAAGGGCATCATTGATTTCCTCAGATGCAGAGTTTTCTTCTAGAGGAACATGATAGCTTTTGTTAGCCATGCATTCAAATTCTGGGACCTTCGTCAAGCTGTAAGACTTCTCCAAATGAATCAAGCTCTAATACCAATTGTTGAATACATCGAATACTGCTCGAGGGAGGGTGAAACAATATTTTGCTAACACAAGTAATTGCTAACCATCCAATTATTAATGCATATCTAACTGCAACAGTAAACCGAAGCATGGAAGGAATCATAAAATTTCATAACACATTGACACTAGGATTTTTATGTGGAAAACCCAAAATGGGAAAAACCATGGTGAGGATTAATTCACAATATATTATAACCAGTTACAAGATATTATAGGGCTCACTTCCAGGACTCACTGTCCTTGAAAGGCTCACAACTTGAATACAAAATGGCTTACTGCCAAGATACAAAAAGGTATGGCTCACTGCCAAAAATGAACTGAAGACGTACACCTTCAAAGTGTTGAGATTAGTTTTGGTTAAGCTCTAGAAAACCAAAATATTGCTTCGGTTGTAGGTATACAAAAATTATCAATAACTTCACACTATTACACTTGTCACATAGCTCACATCATTGTTTACACACAAACATCCATATTGTATTCGTTTTCTTGATTACATACATATATATGACTATATCTTCATACATCAATTAGGTCGGCCTAATTGGATGTGAGCATACAAAATTCAAAGTGACTTGTCGGCCCAATTCAACAATCTTTTTGGTGTACAAAACAAAACATATCAAACACAAATTAGGTCGTCCCAAACCTAATATGGAACACTTTAAACATTCATAAGACAAGTAGTTCTTAACCTTGTTGGCCAAAGGAATTCCGAACTTCTATCATTTAGATATCTCAGCCGGATCAACCAAAATTGCTGAAAGCTCATTCATAGTTGTAGTTGATGCTCCTAAGCAACATATCAAAAAATCATAGAATTATCTTTTACTGAGAGAATTCCTGGACCAAAATACCGGATCAGTGTAGACACACAGTTTACTTAGCTAGTTACCAAACAATGTTGGCATCAATGACAACAAACCCGAAGGTCACCTTCTTCATTCTTCCAACACACACAACTTCTCTAGAAGGGTTTTCATGCCCATGAATATTTTTTAAACTTAAAAGAGGTGTAGATTCACATGTATGTGTTGTTTGAAGGATGATAATGACCATGTTTTAGTAATGTAGTGGTTGAGGTTTGGTCACCACTTTATAGGTTTTCATTGATGCTTCTCCACCTTGTGCACACAAATCAAAGGATGACATTAATATTGATAAAGTTAAGGGTCAACGATAGAGATAGTGGATATCTTCCCCAAGAAATTTGAATACATCAAGAGATATATTTTAGGATTTTAATTACTTTGGAATTATGAACTATTGTCCAAATTGAAACCCTACTCACCATTGTTTTGAGCACAAGTGTTCAGATAATTAGATCTAATGATGAAGACCCTCATATTTACAAGAAGCAAGAGGACATAAATCCTTTGGTTGCATGAGGTAGATGACAAAACCTATTTTCTTGGTCATATAATCTCATAACAAAGGTTTTGACAAGGGTGTTGGTCTTTAGATAGATTGAGTTTGCATGACATTGTTGTTATCGTGAGTTCTAGTACAATATTTATAGCTTGTTGTGTGATAGTGGAGTTATTATTGTTGTATTTCGAGTTATTGTCATTGTCATAGTAATGTTTATAATGCATTACAGTCACGTCAATGTATGAAATACTTTTCAAGCTATTTTACATCTTCAAAGGCCCAATTTGTGACCTAGGTAATTTGTGTTAGTGCCTCAATTGTGTTTGTGATATGTGTTTGTGTTAGATTTGGGTAAAGTATATAAAACCAAAATCTCTCTACTAGGTTGTTATGTTAATATATAAATGTGATGATAATTTGCTAGGTTTAGTTGATTAGGGAAAAATATTTAAATCTACAATGTATCTTTTATTTGTGAACATGACCAATAATATTAAGGTTTACTGTTATTTGTATAAATGTAAAGGAAAATTTGGGTATATTTGTTTAGAGTTATTAATTTAGGGTCAAATACTAAAGTTTGAAGTATATTACTAGGTAAATAATGCCACTAAGTCAACATCAATATAATCTAGGGTCTTCTAATGTTTTGGAATATTTAAACTCAAAATATATTTGTCTAATATAAAGTTTATTTTCTATTGGTTTTAATCAATATGAAGTTGTGAGGATAGCTTTAACATTTTAAAGATATGTTGAGTTAGAAAAGAAAGATACATTCCACAGGAAATGATCAAGGAATAATTATAAAATGGAAAATAGGGACCTATATAATAATATTTCCATGCCTACTAGATAGGAGAACTAGTATGAAATATTGAAGAGGCACTTGAGAGAAGAGTTTGATAGATTTTTCAAAGAATATTAGAAGTGGTTAGATGATTTCAAAGTTGCATTTCCTTTTGAAGGGTTCTTAAAGGTGTTAGTAAGAATAAATATATATAAATACAAGACGGGGTTGAGAAAAGAAAATTAAAAATATTAGTTGCTAAGGAGGAGTTCATTGAACAAGGGAAAGAAAAAAAGTTCTTGAAGAGTGAAGAAAACCAAAGCTAAAGCCACAACTAGCACTAGCATGAAAACCATTTTCAAAGAAACAATATTTAAGAAACTCAAAGGAAGGATCACACATGAAGGGATAACATGTAAATGCACAAAGGACCCCACTTCCCATTGTTGGAAAGAAGGTAAATGATGATGCTAGAAATTGCAATCAAAATTAGAAAATTAATTTCAAAACCCACTTACCAACATCAAAAATTATTCAATCCAATGATAAAGCAAGTGAAATCTTCAAAGGAATCTATAGTTAATAGAAATATGTCCATAAAACCATTGCATTGCACACAAAAATTCAATGATAATTTCAATGACCCAACAAAATAAATTTTGAATTTAAACATTCAAAGTTCCCACATAATTCTAAAAAAATTAAAGGATTGATCAAACCACTCTACCATTCTAGAGACAAGAAAAAATTAAAGAAGATATTTATTTCAACAAGAATTCACTACACAAAAATTTCAATTTTCTCTTTCCAAAGTTCTTTCTCTAACTATTACAAAAATAAAAATACTAATAACTATTGTTGTCCCACTAAAAGAAAATATCAAACGAACTAGCTCTTATACAATCTTTGATTCCTCTTTTTATAAGAAAAAAAAAAATCTAATCATAATTCATTATCTATAGACAAGACTTTCATTCAAATAGTTTTAACTTTAAATCATATTTAAAAATAACTTTCTAACTCCAATCTTCACAACTTAACACATGCATTACATTGTACAAGTTTATGGATAGCTCCAAAACTACTACTTGACCATACCTAAAATATAGAAACCCACTTTATATTCTAAATGAGACCCATTTTATATCAAATATTTATTGAATTACAAATAAAAGAATAAATTCAATCAATAATTGTCCAACATGCTAAAAATATAAAATTCAGCTTGATGCTAAAATTAATCAAATTTAATTTTATAATTGTGCCTTCTATTTCTACTTAAAATTGAGGTAGGCATTTTAACACTTGCACTTCAACACCTTTTAGAAAATCCACCATGAACTTTGAGTCTTCATACATTTGCTTGTGAGAAATGTAGCTGGTTGCTTATGTCCATCAAATCTTTATCTAGAATTTTAAAGTCCACTATGAGTTGCATCTATTGATCAAATGACTTCCCATCTAGTTTATGTGTCAATCCCTTGACTTTTTATTTCACAACTTGTTGGATCTCATGTGCTGATTTACTTCATGTTTCTTTATATTAACTAAGCCAGGATTGATTATTAGATTTACAAAATCCTCAAAAATTATCCTGTACTTTATCCAACTCTTCTTGTTCTTCAAGGATGTTTTGTATAAAAAAAAAATCACATCTCTCTTGAATGCTATTCTTTTCATAGTTTTCTCAACAAAATTTGAGTCAGTGGCTTGCAAAATTCTATTATTATTCACTAACTCCTTGATCAAAGGAATATTTTTCTCATACGAATCATCCTTTTTCCTCGTCAGATCAAAAAATTATTCCATTAGTTGATCTATCCGGCAAATTTGTTTATGAAGTTTGCATCCAAACTCTACCTATTACATTCTTTTCCCAAAAATGTGTCTATATAGATATGTAAGGCTTGTGTTTTTTTATTTCATTTCCTACGGTGTATCCAAAATTGGAGCATCTGTCAAAGCACCTTCCTATGAGGCAATTAAGATTATTAAAAGTTTAATAGTCTTTAACAATTTGTAGTTGTTCCTAAGTTATTGATTTGTCTTTTTAGTATTTTAATATAGTCTTTAAGAATTTGTAGTTGTTCCTTAAGCTATTTATTTGTATTTTTATATTTTTATATTTTTATATTCCTAGTTTCAAGGAACGAACAAGCGCATCCAAAAAAGTAATTTCTTTCTCCTTCATTTGTTTATTCAAATTGATTTCAGTAACTTGGTAATCCTGGGGGGCCATGTCGTGGAGATCCTTATCAACTATAACAATTTCCATCTCAACAAGATTTTGCTTGTCCTGATTTTTTCAAATAGGTGAGAGGACCTTAGGCTTCTGTGGGCCTTTGTTATCAATCATTACTATCATTTCTTCTAAGTTCAATGGTTTTATTTGGAAATTTCTCCTTCATGAAACAAAATAAAAATTTGACCAAGTTGGGCATGAAGCAAAATTCTATATAGCTATGCCAGTCTATTGTTGCTATGGTGGGGGAAATTGGAGGAGTCTATTCCTGTTGTTGCTGTGGAGGACTTTGAGGAGTTTTTATTTTTTGTTGATTAACTTCCCATTATATCATTTCCTATTATCTTTTTTATCAGTATTATCCCATATATCCTTAACCAATACAATCTCGTATTGAGATTCTATTATTCTTGGAGGTCATTGGGGAGTTTGCATAATTTGGTCTCCTCTCTTCAACTTCTCTTCCATTTTTTTATGTAGTTCCTCATTCATAGCTTTAGTCTATGTTTTATCTTCTTGTGTTGTTGATGATGATGGTGCCTAACAAGTTGGTATTCCTATAAATTTACTTGAAGGGAAGAGTCCTCTTAGAGGAAGGAGATGACTCAATTTATGCCATCCCTGATTGATGAGTGAAGAGTTAATGAGATGGTAAGACTTCCTTAGGTTTATTAGGGTGAACCTATTATAAAGGTGCTACTCCAAATTCACCTACCACCCCTATTCAATAACTTATTTTATTTTTCTAGACTTTTCAAAGGCTTTCTTAAGTTTTTTCTCTATTTGATAAGTTTTTATTGTCTTGGCTCTTTTTAGCAAGGGAGGTGGATCACTCTTTCTCTTCCTCTTCTTCTCTTTCCCTTTCACAATTTTTTCTTCTGGCCTCCAACCAACCCAAACTATAGGTCTCTATCTTTTAGTTGATCTTCTTCTCATCATTATCTTCTACAATGATCCAATTAACTAGATGCAACTACATCATATCTACGTTTTGTATGTCATGAATGGGATTCAAGATATTCCCATCATATCTTAGATCGTCAAGGGTATCTTCTTCAATATTCATATCCTTTATTTTCATAAATCTACATAAGCTTCTTTTTCTCACATCATGGCTGGTTTGGAAATCAACCCATAAATCTTCCTAGTTTTCCTATGCTTATGTTTTTTCCCAAATACTTTTTCCACTTTACCATTAGGATTTATGTTGGTAGTGCAATACATAATCCAAAGTTTAAGAAGGATAGTTCCTCCTCAAAATCCTTGACACGTAATATGGATGGGAAAGTGTAATAAGCGAATGCAAAAGGAAATTGAACCTTAGTGTTATGCTTTTTTGTAAAGTTATTTTTGCATTTCCGAGATTTTCTTGCTAAGCTCAAGCAAGATAGTTTTGTTGCTACAAAATATTGGGAGCAAGAAGGGTGCTCTAGAAAAACCATTTTTTTAATGTAAGCCAATTTGGGGCATTGAATGAACCAATGTGCCCACCAAGATATCAACTACTTTCCTTCATTTGTGATTTGGACAATATAATATCCAAACAACTTATTGATGATAGGGCGGATGAATGCATCATTGAACCTCTTTGTTGTAAGAGTATCCGAGTCCATGAGATATCCTATATCAACCAAAAATAGTTTCTTTTAGCTTAGTTGCTTTAGGTTTCTAGTAGTGTTAGTTTCGTTAGTTGCTTCAAGATGATTTTCAAAAATAATTTGGGCAATTTGATGATGTCACCTTGTAGAAGAGCTTAATGGTCGTCTCTAGGTCCAATTTGATGAAGAGTGGACAAAATTTAGTTCTTATGGCTTTATAGGTTTTAGGTTGGTTACAAGTTGTAGATTTTCAGGTTGTTGACTTTGCCTATGTGAATGTTTGGTATTTTAGGAGCCTTTGTAGACATTTGATACCAAACTACCCATTTTAAAAAAAAAAAAAAGTTTGGATTGGTTTTGATGTGCTTGACCATGTGACCAACATCTGAAGGTTTATTTGCATTACAAAAAGCTTTTAGACAAGTGAAATAGATTCCTTATATCAATAAATACTTTTAGTTGGTTCTAATGACTTCCCCGCACAACTAGTACATATGAATTCTTTCACATAGAAGGAAATTCAGAGTCATCTGGCTTGCTAGAATTCCTTGTTCATCTACCTCTTGTAGAGATTCCATATCCTATAGAAGTTTGCACATCCCCCATGGTCATCTAAATATTGCAGGTAAAATCAATTGAACCGAACATTGATGAGTTAATAAATTGGTTCATTTGAGTAGTTTTGTCGATGATATTAACACATGATGTCAATTGACTTCAACAACATGATGACATCACCATGAATGGGTTGTTGTGATTTACTGGCCAATTGAACCTGATGCAATAATTCATGTTTGAACTAGTCGTTTGTGGGCCTTCCACTTGATATTGCACTTTGAGTGTTTCCAGCTTGCTACTGCACAATGTAGATTCTCAACTTGCTACTACTATTGGGATAAAGGTGTCTCAACCTTTGAGTCCTAGCATTAATTAATTGAAATTAATTTAGATTAGGTTCATATTATTTTATCCTAATGTATTAAACTTCCTAAGTTGTAATTCACTTTGTGGGTCCTATTGTTGAGATGGCATCCTGCATGACATGTGATGAGATATGAAAAATCCCTATTTTTGAGGAAGTTGGCATCCACTTTAGGAAGTCCTAGTTTTTAGGAGGATGATGTCACATGTTTTCATATTAGTGATAAAAATGTTTTGGTAACTTCCTATATTGACTTGAGAATCTTAGTTAGCATTTTCTATATCATAATTGAAGAGAAATAAAACAAATTTTAGTTTTATCTGCTTTAGGTGACCAAGATATGGATAATATGTTTTTCTTGGATATGGACACCCAAGATGAGAATAAGGTTGTTTTGGTTTAGCAGGTTGATTTAAGAGCTCATTTTTTTGAGCTTTTACAAATATTAAAGATTTGCAAGAGAGTGAGGATGCTTTTTTGGGTGCCAAAGTGCTCATCTATATATACTTACTATGTTAGTTTATTTTAGATGACATGTTAATTATTTCTTGAGCTATCATTATTCTATCAAAATTATTCCAGATTATGAATACAATGTTAAAAAATATTGAAGAGAATAAGCTTTTTTATTGTATTGTAATCCATATTTATTGAATAATACAATTGATTTGGGGGTTTAGAGTGTGGGTTTTCTCGAAAGGGTTATCCTACATAAAATTTGTGTTATGGTTTCCTTGATTAATTGTTTAATTAAATTTATATGTGCAATTTTTTTGTCGTTGCAATAGTTAAAGGGTTTGAATAATTTTTGCAACTCTCTCCTATGTTAGATTGGTGTAGGGAGCTATTTCTATGTACTCAACTTAACTTTCAGTTGATATCAAAGCCTGGTCAACCTTGATTGCGTTGGTGGGTTGAAGGTTTTTTTTTAATCTATATTTTAGGGGAAGTTTTATAGAGGAAGATTTAATAACCTTATTGCAAGAAAAAGATGGCAAGCACAACAAGTACAATTGAAATTTAAAATATTAATGGTGGTAATTTTGAGCTGTGGAAACTCAAGATGGAAGATAATATCATGGATAAAGATCTATGGGCTGTAATATCTAGTACAAAACAAGCAAGCACATCTTAGGAAGATTGAGATTTGATAGATCGAAAAGACAAGGGTTTGATAAGACTCTACTTGATTGATATAGTGCTCCTGAATGTCCATGAAGAGAAGAGTGCAAAAGATCTTTGGAAGAAACTTGGAGATGTTTATCAGGCTAAATCCTTAGTAAATAAGTTATTCCCATGAAATAAACTATTCTTTGAAGATGGAAGATGGAGGATATGTTGTTGATCACATGGATGTGTTTAATATGCTTGTTACACATTTGAATTTGGCTGGTGATAAGATTGAAGACAAGGATTGTTTCATGCTTAAATTGTTATGTTCTTTTCTAGACTCATGGGATCACCCAATGATGGCTATTAGAAGTACTACTACCAAGTTCAAGATGGATGAGGTGGGTGTGTTTCCGTTTTATGAAGAAATACAAAGAAAATTATATGAGATTGCCAGGGAAGCCCTTGTCGTTCATTGAAGATCAAAAGAGAAAGACACAGAAAAGGAAAAGGTCTTAGATGCACATGACAACTAAGAGGGGGGGGTGAATCAGTTTTATACTTAAAACTGTAAGGCCCCACCTTTCTGTTCAATAGTTTTGCAAAAGTTTTTATTTGATGGTCATATTTAGTTTTGACAAGCTTGTCATAGTACATTATAAATGAATTGTTAAAGGATTGAGTTGTGATTTGACTTGATGATACTTTCAATTGTTCAATGCTAAGAGGGAATTATTTAGAGTATTAATGGAATTGCTTTTGTATAACAATGTTGGTTATCGAAATGACCCACCTTTGACATATTTGGTGATTGGCTAGTAGTGCTAGTTATTTTAGTTCTATGAAGAAGCTAATGAATTCTAGTTCCTATGAATACAAATGTGTGGCACCCTAGTTGGTAGATTAAAACAATAAATCTTTCATTTATACCTTTTCATATATCCTCTTAAGGGTCAATATGCGTCTTTATAAGTTTCCTTTCTAGATTATGCTTACTATTGTAAATGATATGTTGTGTGTGTATACTAATGAATATGGGTGAGTGTGTAGGAGAATTTCAATGTGATACAAATGCATTTTGCTTAACCTTGCGACATTGTCGTGCAAGTGTGTCAAGCAAGTTCTTTTCTTACCTTGTTATATTTTATTATTGTGGAGTTATAGATGTTAGTAATAGAAACAAAGTGCTATTTTCAATAAGTTGTAATCTATATTATAGATTAGGATTTACTAATTGAATAATGTTTGAGGAATCCAATATAGATTTATTAATAATTTATTTTTTTGGTTAGCCTTTCACATAACTTGTAATATAAAATTGATTTATGAATTGTGTAATGGGTATTACTTTTGTTTACACGGCAAAACAATTAGGATCCAATATTTACTTTTAACTTGAGTTATTTTGTTATATTTGGAAAATAAATGAAATGCTTATAATTCAACATCAAATAATAATATGATTAGATAAATGTAACTAGTTGCTATAAATTAAATATTAACAATAAATTAAAATAAATTTGACAACTAAATAAGAGGTAAAGGGTTTAGTTTTATGATCAATGGTGGTTAAGAGATGCCACTTCTATTCTTAATATGTTTTTGTATTGTGCTAAAATCATTTAGCTAAATTTGACAAACAATTCCACAATGAAATTAAATATACAAATAAAATAAATATAGATAAATTAATTTTGGGTTGACAATGGTATGCAAATCAAAAGTTGAAACCAATTCACTGCATTCTTGCAACATCTATATTTTATGTTCTAAAATAATAATAATAATAATACAAAATATAAATTTAATGTTGTGAGGAGTAGTTTTTATCATTTTGATTTTTTAGCTATGATTGGTAATGCACATAGAAGTACATTATTGGCAATGCATTTTTTTTTTTAATAAAAGATGAGATGTACTTGAAGGAAAATATATTATAATAGAAAACATAATAAAATACATATTATCATAGTTGTAAGAGAGCCAAGACCTTGACAAGGAGATAACCATTTAGAACCCTAAAATCTAATGTTTCACATAATTTGAAATGGGAGGGTTACATGGTGTTAGGAAAATGATCTATTACTTTAGATGTAGTTGAGATGATGGTGGGCATAATATGGAGAATATGAAATAATGTAATAGTTTTAAAATTAAATATCTGAACCAGTGCGCAATATTATAGTGCCAGCCTTTTTTTGAGATTTATTTCTTTTAGTATCGCCAATATGCAGCTTTAATTTAATTGAAGCTTTAAATACTGCATGTTTTGGTGTAGGGTCCACATATCAATCCAGGGCTCATCTCCTCAACATAGATGCAAACTAAGCAATCTTGTGTTGTTTATTTGTCATGCTCTTTAGGATTTATATTCAATTTGCGTGAAAACCAAAAGTACCGTGCCTTGGCCAACCCATCACAAGGTTGGCAGTGTCATCAACCGATCCAATGAAATGAAATTAACAATAGGCATCTATATAGGAACTTTTGCCGTTAATGTCACTGCCATGGTTGTAGACATCAAGCATGAATTCTCAAATAAGGTATTGACTATCAAGCTACTTGGCACTGTTGTTAAGTTGCAGCCTCTATGTATCTACCTTGGACTCTATCCATCTTCAATGTCAGTTACTTCCTGGAAGGTTTTTTCTGATGTAAATTTCTAACAGCAGCATGGGACACACATTATTTTTAGACAGACCCTCCAACGCTATTGCCATAGTGTCTCTGCAATTGTGTATGCCCTTTATAGCAATTTTCTTTCTGCCCCAGCTTTACATTTCAAATAGTTGACCAACAGAAGAATGCCAAAGGAAAATTAATAGATTATCAATGCATTGCCATAATTTTCTCTTAAAATTAAAATTCACTCTGTCAGTTTGCTGCATTTGTAGAACCTTCTGAAATAGCTGAATTCTTGGCTATACGCAGGCAAAAATTTGTTTCAGAGTTATATAGAATTGCATTAAGAAAGAAACCAAAGGCTGATAAAGAAACACTGCCTGTTTATGCTTCCTAATCTTAAACAACTAATTTAGACTCAGACTCCATGGTTATCTATGATGGTCATAATTGAATTATAACTTGAAATGTTAGCATTAAAAAAATAGCCAAAAGTCTTAAGCTTATAAAATATTCTTTGCAAGTATATTCACTAAATACAAATCTGATCAGCTTGTTTCCTCCATGTATGGTTGCTACATTAGTTACATTTTGTAGATTTATTTATTTAATTTTGACCATGCAAACTGCTCAAGGATTACTTATTCAAAGACACTCTCCTATAGGGCCTATTGAATAAAATAAAATAAAATATTTTATCCTATTGAATAAAATAAAATAAAATATTTGAGGCACAACAAATAAAAGAAACACTTTAATTTATATATTCACAAATATCAAATTATAGAACAGCTGTGCTGATTTTTGGATTAATTACAATGGCAGCGATGCTGCTATATTTATAGATTCATGAAATTCTCTAGAGTATTTTAGAAAGATTAAGAGACATCCCGAGTATTTTAGAAAGATTAAGAGACATCCCAAAAAGGAAAAATCTGGATGTTTCCATCTTCTGGAATATTGGATAAGTGTAATCTTTATCACTGAAGTTTTTTTTAATACATTCCACAAATAAACGGGAAAAAATTGGATGTTTCCATCATCTTCTAGAATTTTGGATAAATTTAATCTTTATCAGTGAAGTTTTTTTTAATACATTCCACAAATAAACCAACAGGTCCTTTGCTTACAATTTTATGCAATCTATATATTAATTAGTCAAATTAATTGTACTCATCTCAAATAATCACTTAAACTATTTTTATTAGTCGTATTTTGATTAAGTGATTTACCCACCTTCTTGTAATTGATATATAAAATTATTTTTAAAAAATATACTCATTTAGTTATTATATATATATATATATATTTCATTCTAATATTAAAATAATGTCAAGTACATATAGATTATAAACTTTATATTATGAATACTATCCTATAGACCAGGCTTAATTTAAACTTAAACTTTATATTATGAATACTATCCTATAGACCAGGCTTGTAATTTAAACTTTATATTATGAATACTATCCTAGAGACCAGGCTTGTAATTTAATAAGTATTGACTAGAGTTATTTTTTGAGAATATTTAATTTAATTAATATAGATTTATGAATCATGATACTTGAAGGCCTCTTACCTTAAATTATTTTCATTATATTCTCATCAAATTTCCTTCTTCATTTAGTAAAGGACTCATTTTGTATATTTTTAATTTTTTTTAATAAAATGTGTCATTCTTTGATTAACATTTTTGTTGTAAAGTGTTCATTAAAATGTTTTTAATGCTCACAATAGGATGATACTTGACATTATACTTTCGTCAATTTTAACGGATGCTATATGTATGGTTAAGGTTACATTTATTATTTATTTATTTTAATTTGGAAACTTATTATAGTAGCTTTAAAAGCTCATCCAAGTCTTGAAGAGCTCTTTTCATGAGAGCATATGAGATTTCTTTGATTAGTTATAAAAAGGTTAAAAGTAGATTTGGTAGTATGATTTATTCACTCAATTCATATGATGCTCAATAATTATACGATTAATGATGCTTAAAATTTAGTAAGTCCTTCAAGAACTAGAATCCTGAGGTAATGTTAGAGCAAAAAGGTTGATAGTAATTTATCCTTCTTTCAATATCATTTAATTTAGAAGATTTAAAAGCGAATTCTCAATAGTTATTGTGTGAAGAGTTAATGTTAGAGCAAAAAGGTTGATAGTAATTTATCCTTCTTTCAATATCATTTAATTTAGAAGATTTAAAAGCAAATTCTCAATAGTTATTGTGTGAAGGATTTAAAGAAATATGATAATTGCCTAATTTACTTGATGATATTTAAAGGCTACATGATTGTCAAGTATAAGTATTTTACATTAAGGGATTATTAGGTGAATTCCTTATTTGATATTAGATTAGATATCCATCTAGCATTTGATTAGGACAGGTTGTGGATTTTTTTATTGTAATCTTTTATCATATCATTAGTTTACTACCCGTCTTATATTTTAAGGACCCTATAGGGGGATTTTCTCTTATAGTGTTATAACTTAAAGAATAGGGGGCATGATGTATTTTGAGTTAGGAATCGAGTTTAGTGTATGTAAGCATTATTAGGATTATGTTGTGTCGAAGTAAAGTTATATATTGACCCTGAGGGGAGATGCCCTCATTGTAAGTAACCCAATATGGGATGTGAAAAGTTGAACTACGATTCCTCTGCGAATTATATACATAGGCAAGGTTGTCAGAGACGAGCCCCCGAGGAATTAGGTCAGGCCCCTAGGACTGCTCTTCTGAGTCTTGTATGTGACTTGCCATTTTCTCCCAATATTGAAAAAAAACCATTGATTTATATAGCTTGTCTCAGTAGTCATGTGCTAACTACCTTTGATCTTATGTGAGTGCCTAGTCTTGTAGACCTTGCAGGTATAGGCATTGGAAGCGAGGAATTTTTTCCATGATGGAATGTAAGAGGTACGTTAAGACAACCCAATGTAAGTGGACCTTATTGCTAAAAATTGTGAATCATTTCTATCTTTTAACTAGCATGATCATTGTTTATAATTGTAAGTAGTGAATTGTATTGTTTTTTTCTTTTAAGTAAACAAAAAAATATTGCAAAATTAGTAAAGTCATTGTGAATTGTTAGGTTGTTTAGAGAATATGCCAGAATAGAATGTGTGCATTACAAAAAAATTCAATCCCTCATCAACGTTTAAACCCTTGTTAGCCCTTAAATCCTTATCATGCATTAACATAATGTAAACATAAGAACACTAGATTTATGTGGAAAACCAAAGAAGAGAAAAACCATGGTGAGGATTAGCTCACATATATATGAATTACAACACTAAATACAAGAAGGCTCACTACAAACACTCACTGCCTAGAAAAAGAAAGCTCAATACTGAGTGGCTCACTTCCAAGAAGAAATAAGATAGAAGAAGATTGTTACAAAGAGATTCACTATCTCAAGGAAACAAGAGAAATCCACAACTGAAACTTTATGCCATCTACAACCTTTGGCTCACTACATCCAACAACTTCATCCATGCTAAAAATGTAGACCCTTCTACTCATTACATTAGATTCATAGGAATTATGCTCACACTCAGATCACCACACTTAATTAAATTCACATATTTTGTATACCTTCTACAAATCTACACTCATCTCCAACAATTCACCTTACATTTATACCATCCACGACCTAGACAATCTCAATTAGGTTGGCCATAATAAAATGTATGCACCTAAAATGTGCAACAATAAAATAGGTCAGCACCAAACACCTCCATGATGTAAATAAGTGAAGGAAGACCACACAAAGGGTTAAATAGGACCCAAATATACATCACCACGCTACGCAACACATCCACAATCCATGGGGTACCTTCACAAATAGCTCTAGCATGCTAGGTCAGAAAAACTTGAACTAACACTACAAGCGATTGCATACATGCTTCTCCAAGTCACAAAGACCACATAGAAACACTCCACAACATCTACACAACATATTATAATATTCTAGCATCATCAGAATATTTTGCAACTCTATCATAACAATAAAAAATTGAGAACACTATAAATTTGTGCAACTAGATATACTGCCACATAACACAACTTACTAACCAACCTTTTGGAACACCTTGACACTTGAAACCTAAAGGGAAGAAAGTTACATATAATATAAGTTCATTCTGAAATCTGCAAGAAAAGAAAATTTACCACAAAGAAATACAAAGCAATCTCATTTATCCTAGACAACCTTCTACACAGATAGATAAACTATCAAACACAACTTTCACTATAGAATGATCCAAAAAATGAAACTTTGGAAATAGAATCTTCGAACACCTCTGATCATCGTATCCAAACCATACAAGCATATCTTGAACTATGAAGAAATGCAGAGCACAACACTGAACACACCTCTGTCACGATACACTCTTTTATTTAAATTTTCTCAAAAGCACTTGGAGACCAAGTGAACCAACTGCATCAACAACATTACAAACACTTCTTCAACACACCTACAAAATTTGTAACACTTTCCAACAACACCAACACTTTCCACACTAGGGTTGACATCAATAAAACATCAAACCATAACATATCCATATTGCTAGCAATCTCCAACAATCTCCCCAAATGTGATAACACCAACATCCTTCCAAAAAATCCAGCACACAATCTCCATACTCTTGACATCAATGACAACACCAAAAACATACTTGAAAAACAAGGATTCTAAATCTAAGTCTTTAAGGAGATCTAAGTCTTCGAGGAAATATAACTCTCCTAGCAAGTGCAAGGTGAAATGTTGGAACTTCGACAAAGCTATTTATATTGGTAAAGAGTGCAAGGAGGAGAAGAAAGAGAAAGGTAAAATAATTTCTTTGATTTTGACTCTGAAAAATTCTCTCACAATGATCAAATGCATTTTGTGCAGCCTTGAAAATACATGCATCAAAAGATGTGTGGTTGATAGACTCAATTGCTTCTTTCCACATGTCCTCTCACAGGGGTTGGTTATCAAAGTATGAAGAATATGATGGGGGGAAGTGTATTTGGGTGATGATTCTTATCTGAATATTATTGGCCATGAAAGATTCAAGATTAGATTCACTGATGGCAGAGTGAAGGGTATTGATAGTGTATTGCATATCCTGGGTTTGGCATAAAACCTACTCTCGATGAGTAAATTGAATGATTCATGTGTGCATGTTGTTTTCTTGAATGGAGGATGAAATATGGCTTGAGGATCTATGGTGATGGCTAAGGGTGTTCGAATTGGAACCTTGTTCAATTTGGATGCATGCAAAGTTAAATGCAATAGTTCTTCTAACAAGCTGAAGAAGATATCTTTGGATTCTTCATCTTCACTATCCGATCAAGTAGAGAAGAAGTCTGTATTAGCTACATTTTATGGCCATTCATTTTGGGTACCTAAGGGTGTTCATTATTTGGAAATGAAGCTTCCTATAGAGAAAACAATGTTAGAGAAAAAAAGACCTAGTCACAATGGTGAGAAGGGTCTTACAACCCTAAAAATAAAAGCCTTGTTGTAGGCCTTGATGTTTGTAATCTCGAGTTTGAATTTTGTGAATATTTTGTATATGGAAAACAACATTGCACGTCTCTTTTTATTTTAATTCTCATAGGTCTTCTTGGTTATTGGATCATTTGCATGAAAATGTGTTTGGTCCTATGAATGTTCCTTCATTATCTAGATCTATGAACTTTGTATAATTCATAGATGAATACAGTAGGAAATTTATTTATTTTCTTAGAAGTAAATCTAAAGTCTTTAATTGTTTTAAGGAGTTTAAGGCTCTTGTTGAAAATTATACTAGTAGAAAGATTAAGTGCTTGATGATTGATAGTGGTGGTGATTTTTGTTTGAGATAATTTGATAGGTTCTATAAGGAACATGGGATTGAGAGACACAATACAACTCCACAAAAAAAGGATTTGCGAAGAGGATCAACATAATGTTGATGAAAAAGGCTAGAAGTATGTTGGGTGAGGCCAACCTTGAATAAAAGATATATCCTAAAACTATAGGCATTGGATGTTATTTGATCAATAGATCTCCTACATTGATGCTTATTGAAAATACACCCATAGAGGCATGGTTTGGTAAAAATCCTTTGATGATACATCTTAGATTATTTGGTTGTGAAAATTACACTCATGTTTTGATTGAGAAAAGTTCTAAGTTGGAGAATAAGGTAGTGAAGTGTATTTTTATTGGCTATGGTGTCGGTGTTAAGGGGTACAAGCTTTGGGATGTAGTGGACCAAAAGGTTCTCTAAAAAATAAGTGTGTTTTTCTAAGAGATGAAATATTCCATCATTGAGCTACAACCAAAGATAGAGGAGAAACAAAATAAGGAGGTAGTTCAAGTACCACCTACTTTGAAGAGAGGTGAACTACACACTTCTATTTTACTTGAAGATGGGAAGATCTATAAAAAATTAAGAACCTTTTCCTTGACAATTGAGGAGGTCTACACATGTTAGGAAAAAACTAGAAAGGTTTGGTTATTCACTATTGGATCCTAGTTGTATTTTTGCTTTGATTCCTAAAAATGATGAGCCTAGGAGTATCAAAGAGGCTATCGGTATGAATAATGATGATTTTGAGATGAAATCCATGGATGAAGAGATGGATGCATTGAAGAAAAAATATTCTTGGGATCATGTGCCCTTGCTCAAAGGATAAAAACTCATTGGATGTATAGGGTGTTCAAGAGAAAATATAATCAAGATGGTAGTGCTGAGAAGTATAAGACATGGTTGGTCACTAAGAGGTATTGTCAAGTGGAGGGAATTGACTATGGTGATATTTTCTCTCTTTTTGTGAAGTTGACAGATCTATTTGGTTCTTGTTGTCACTTTCAACAATGGATGATATAGAAGTGGAACATATAGACGTGAAGGAAACGTTCCTTCACAATGACTTGGATGAAGAAAAATATGTCACAAGTAGAGAATTTCGTGGTTGAAGGTAAAGAAAATATGGTACATGCAAGCTAAAAAGTCTTTGTATTTTGTAAATTGATCTCCTAGAATGTGGTACTAAAAATTTGAAACCTATGTGTTGTATTTAGGATTTATTAGATCTAAATCTAACCATTATGTTTATTTCAAATATGATAATGGTCGTATTCTCATAATTGTATTGTAAGTAGATTTTATGTTATTTTTGGGAATGATAAAAGTATGATTTCAAATTTGAAGTCTCAGTTGTCAACACAATTCAAAATGAATGGGCCAAGTGTAGCGAGGTATATTTTGGGATGGAGATCATAAGAGATAGAGATCAAAAACATTTTGTTAATCCAAAGTGAGTATGTAAACTTAGTGTTTGAGAGTTTCAACATGACAACTTGTAGAAAATTAGTTGTTCTTACAATGTTGGGGACAAAGTTTTCTATGGAAGATTGTCCAAAATTTCCTACCAAGATGGAGGACATGACCAAAGTACCATATGCTTGTGTGTTGCCAAAAAGTGTATACTTTGCTTGATATGAGAATAATTGATGATAAATTGAACTTAATGAGCCCTTGATTTGGTGTTGTGAGGTGTCTACACATCCACACTAGGTATTGGGCCCTTGCAAATTGAATAAAATACATTTATTGATGTCTTGCAAGAGTGTTGTAAGGTGTTGTAACACATCTTCACACTTTTCTAAGACCATAATGTTATAATTCACCTAAATAACCTTACCAAGACCTATTTCAAAGTGTTGTAAAGTTTTGTAACAAACTCTCACACTTTCCTAGGTTTGCCATCAATATTTACACCTTTGTTACGCTTTAAATGGCCCCTTTATGCATGTACAAGCCTTAATTAAGTGTCTTGTTGAAGAAGAACCTGATAAACAACATTTAATACATCTTAATCTAAAAAATCCACTCAAAATTTCTTAGGTGGACTAAGTCGCCACCTTGGGCGAATTAGTCTCATTTGGCTCAAAAATCAAAATAAACTCAAATTTCTTTCTAGTTTTTATTCTTTAAGACCTAAGGTTGGCTTGTGATGAGGTATTTTTGGGAATTTAGGAATAATTGTGTATAAATAATGGTTTTCCCCCTCATTTTTCCATTTCATAATCTCCTAACTCATCTTAATTCACAACTCATCATAATTCATCACTCATCATATTCTCAAGTCAAGCAAGCTAGGGTTTCATCATTGCAAGTCATCAAGATAGCTTCCTAAGACATTCAAGGGAAGATTCTTCATGTTTTGCTACAAAAATTCAAGATCAAACATCATGGAAAGGTATTAACTCCATTGTTGCATGCTTCATTGCATTCTTTCTCTATTTTGGTTTAATTTCCTAAAAGGGGTTTGACCAAGGCAAACTCCCATGCCCAAATAATTAATATTTTCTCCTTCTATCTTTGTGTGTTTGCAGATTTAGGCACTTTAAGGGTTTGAAGAATCATTGAAGACATCTCTTTGTTGAACTAGCCAAAATATCAACAAAAAGTTACCTTCAAGCCCAAAAGTTAGAGTTTTAGAAGCAAACACCTATGGGAAACCAGAATGCAAATCTATAGCTTCCGTTTCCACTTTTGAATTTTCAAAGATTCAAAAGTGGACTAAGTCACCACTAGTGGAAAATTAGTCCCAATGAACTTATTTTTTAGAAATTTTTGTAGGTTTGGATACCCATTTGGCCGAAACAAGGTCCAAAGTAGTTTCCCCAAATTGGGACTTAGTTGCTAGGTTAAATCACCCAACCTGGTGACTTAGTCCCACTAGGCCTAAAAATCAAAATTTCCAAAATCTTAGAGGCCTTTGTAGTCTCCAGTCAGCTCCTCTTCAATTTCCAGGTGCATAGTTCCTATTCTACATCTTTATTTTATCATCTATCACATTCATTTTACTTTTCTGCATATCACACTGTGTTTTCAAGCAAGTTACTTTTCTTAGGTTTTGCATCATAAAGTCATTTAATTTTCAAATCAGAGCATTAGTGCATCTTAATTAGGAATAATACATTTCATGAACACAAAATTTGAGTATAAACCCTTGCATTTTGGTCCCCTTTCAATCTCCTTTCTCCTTTCTAGGTGAAAAACCCTAGGAGGAGCAAAGCATTGTGAGGGCAAACCAAAATCATCGTTTACATTTTGGTGAACTTAATTGATGATAAATTAAACTTAATGAGGCATTTATTTGGTGTTGTGATGTGTCTACACATCCACACTAGGTCTTGGGCCCTTGCAAATTGAATAAAATACATTTATTGATGTCTTGCAAGAGTGTTGTAACACATCTGAACACACTTTTCTAAGACCATAATGTTATAATTCACCTAAATAACCTCACCAAGACCTATTTAAAAGTGTTGTAAAGTTTTGTATCAAAATTTCACACTTTCCTAGGCTTGTCATCAATATTTACACCTTTGTTATGCTTTAAATGGCCCCTTTATGAATGTACATGCCTTAATTAAGTGTCTTGTTGAGGAAGAACCTGATAAACAACATTTGATACATCTTAATCTCCAAAATATACTCAAAATTTCCCAAGTCGATTAAGTCGCCACCTTCGGTGACTTAGTCCCATTTGGCTCAAGAATCAAAATAAATTCAAATTTCTTTTGGGTTTTTATTCTTTAACACCTAAGGTCAGCCAGTGATGAGGTATTTTCAGGAATTTAGGCATAATTGTGTATAAATAAGGGTTTTTACCCTCTTTTTTCCATCTCATAATATCCTAACTCATCTTAATTCATAACTCATCATCATTCATCACTCATCATGTTCTCAAGTCAAGCAAGCTAGGGTTTCGTCATTGCAAGTCATCAAGATAGCTTCCTAAGACATTCAAGAGCAAATTCTTCATGTTTTGCTACAAAAATTCAAGATCAAACATCATGGAAAGGTATTAACTCCATTGTTGCATGCTTTATTGCATTATTTCTCTATTTTTGTTTAATTACCTAAAAGGGGTTTAACCAAGGCAAACCCCCATGCCCTAACAATCAATATTTTCTCCTTCTATCTTTTTGTGTTTGCAAATTTAGGCACTTTAAGGGTTTGAAGATAATTGAAGATTAGGTTGAAGACTCAATGAAGACATATCTTTGTTGACCTAGCCAAAATATCAACAAAAAGTCACCTTTAGGCCCGGAAATAAGAGTTTCAGAAGTGGACACCTATGGGCAACCAGAATGTAGATCTATGGCTTCAGTTTCCACTTTTAAATTTTCAGAGATTCAAAAGTGGAATAAGTCACCACTAGTGGAAAATTAGTCCCAATGAACTTATTTTTCAATTATTTTTGTAGGTTTGGATAACCATTCGGCCGAAACAGGGTCTAAAGCAGTTTCCCCAAACTGGGACTAAATCACCCAACCTGGCGACTTAGTCCCACTAGGCCTAAAAATCAAAATTTCTAGAATCTTAGAGGCCTTTGCAATCTCTAGTAAGCTCCTCTTTAGTTTCCAGGTGCATAGTTCCTATACATCTTTATTTTATCATTTATCACATTCATTTTACTTTTCTGCATATCACATTGTGTTTTCAAGCAAGTTACTTTTCTTAGGTTTTGCATCATAAAGTCATTTCATTTTCAGATCAGAGAATTAACACATATTAATTAGGCATAATACATTTTATTAACATAAAATTTGAGTGTAAACCCTTGCATTTTGGTCCCCTTTCACACTGGTACATTTTGACCCATTTTTCGACGAGCGTCCATCAAAATTTTGATGATAATTCATCGCTATTATTGCGTCAGAATTTCAATGACATTTGAAACATAAAAATTATGACCTGACATCGGATGGTGGGCCAGAATTTTGACGTTTCAAATGCCATCAAAATTCTGATGTAATAATAGCGACGAATGACTGTCAAAATTTCAATGGACGCTCATCGAAAAATGGGTCAAAATGTACCAGTGTCAATCTCTCTCGTTTCTAGGTGAAAAACCCTAGGAGGAGCAAAGCATTGTGAGGGAAAACCAAAACCATCGTTTACATTTTGGTGAACTTGACTTTATGACACTTTTCTTTTCTGATTTGGACCTTTATCACATATCTAGCTCGCATTAACCTTGCATTAGGATTTACATGGATTTGCATGCTAGGTTTCAAGTTTTGTATTCATAAAAAGTGCATTTAGGTTGCATTTTTGACATCTAAAATCATTACAATTTTTTGTAAATTTGCATTTTCATCTTAGGTCTACATCATACCACATCTAAAACATCAAAATCCATTAAAAATTCCTCAAAATTCTGTAAAAAACCCTAACTGGGACTAATTCACCAGTTTGGGCGACTTAGTCCCAATCCAGATTTTACAGTATCTAATACAACATCAGAAACCTCATTTATGTGCTTCCTAAGCCTCCTAGTATCATATACTATAAGTCTGGAAACTTTTGGGAAAATTTGTTTTATGCATTTAGGTCAAAAACATCAATTTAGGGTGGTCATTTTTGAAATCATTTTAATTGCGAGCATTTTTGCATCTTAAATCATTGAAAATATCTAAAATTTTGCATTTTCATCTTAGTACTGCATTATACAGTACAAAGACTATCAAAACCCATAAAAAAAAATGAAAAATATCAAAAAAATTCCTACTGGGACTAAGTCACCACCTTGGGTGAATTAGTCCATGTTCACCCCTGGAACAACCTTTTATAGAGCTAAAACCCTATTGTTAAGCTTTTGTTTGTTGCCATCAACTACCAGTATTAGTTGGCTGAGTTTTTGTAACATGCATTTCATTAGATCTCGCTTAAATTAGCTAATTTCATGCATGGTTTAAATTTCAAGTTTGCATTTTCATATTGTTACATCATATAATTAGTCAATTGCCATCCTTAAAATATGAAAAATTGCATTCCTCTTTTGCATATCTTCTTTCAAATGGTTACATTTCAAGTTTGTAGAATAATCATTACATCATGCTTTCATTACAAAAATCTATAGTTATCCATCTTTCATATTCTCTTTTTAGATCTTATTGCATGTTGTAAGAAAATTTTGTTAAGGGCATATGAATATGAGGTCCTTTCCCCTCTCTTTTTGTTCGTCATAGATCCCTCTCCTAGTTTTCATTATGTGGATGAGGTTAGTCTAGTGAAAGAAACCTTGGGTAATCATAACAATCACATTTGTTCTTCTCCTATTATTTCTCCTAATTGTGAATAAGATATTATAGTGTTAGAAGAACCAATTGATGAGATTTTTGAAAATATGAGTTGTTTCTCTCCTCTTACCTCTCCTATTAGACAAAACATTACTAAACAAGAGGACATAGTGATAAGTAATCATGACAATCACACACTTTTATCAAGAGATCATTAAAACCTACCTATGTTGATCTCCGAGCATCTTCTCCTCCTGTGATAGTGATGAGGATATGTTAGTGTTAGATAAGAAAAATTTCAAGATGTACGATAACCCTCTTTATGATCCTTCACCTACTCCTATTTTGAAAGAAATTTGGGAAAAAAGGAATGAACTTATCATTGACCATGACAATCATACTTGTTATTCTCCCAATACCTCTCCTATTAGTGACGAAGGTATTGAGGGTCTTGATTGTCCATCTCCTCATTCCCCTTTGAAAGATGTTACACAACAAGAACATGTGATCATATAAACATTCCTAAACAACCTCCCTAACCATAACAATCAAAATTTATCTTCTTCTAATATCCCTCCTCGATGCAAAGAGGATAGGTTGGTGTTAGAAGATATACCTATTAAAAGTCATGAGAATCTTGACCCTTCATTCCCTAATGCTCCAACCGTTTGGGACAATCAGATCTTTGGAAATCATAGTGGTCCTTCTCTTGATGCCTAGACCCCACTTGTGATGAAGCTACTTTACAAACTTCAACCTTGGATGGCCACCTTGTAAGCTCTCCTATTAGAGTAGATAATATGGCACAAGACAATGCGACCTTACAGAAACATGATAAACACATAGAATCTTCCCCTCATCTTCCCATTCCTGATCAAAATAAAAATTCAACCATTGATCATTCCCCTACATGTACTAAAGTCATTTTAAGAGAACCAATTCATGAATATCAAGAACATTTGATTAGTAGTTCTCTTAAAAATTCTCCTCCTAGGGAGAATATCATGGTTCTAGAAAATGACAACCATAGTAATGTGTCTTCCTTAGATAAACATGTGATTCTAGATTGCCCGTTATTAGAGATACATCAAACCAAGATCACTGAGGCTATGAATGTGCAAGTGTCCATTATATCCCCCTCGATCAATGGGCCTAATACATACCCCATGGGACATCCTAAGAACCCTCTAATTCTCTACCCACCTTCACATAAACAACAAACTCAACAACCTGAACTCACCCTTTATCCACCATCACACCACCCTTCAACTAAGCATAAACCAAAATTCACCCTCTACCCACCTCAGAATAATGTGTCACTGTAATCGAGTCACACTATCATTGCTCATACATACAACACTCAAAAAAATCCATCACCACAACAACCAACCCCGATTTCCCTACCTTTGCCTAATTTGCCTCCTGCTCCTCAATTAAGGGAGTACAATCTCGTTGAACAACTTAAGAGCACTCCCGCAAAGATATCTCTTTGGGACCTTCGTCAAAATTCACTTGTACCTATCACATTATGCTTCAAATGTCCTTACAACAAGTTCCTATCCCTTCTATATGCAACCAAATGACATAGCATCCATAATTCAAGGATTAAATGCTGACATTGTTTTCCACCAAAGTGAACTCCCCCCTTTGGAAGTAAAAAAAAAATGATGCTTTCATGTTCATATCTCAATACAAAACAAAAGGGATAAAGTGAACCCTTGTAGACACTGACTCACCTGGGTTAATGTGTGTAGTGTGAGCCTTCTAGATAGGCTTGGCATTGATCAATTGAACATTCAACCTGATTCTTTATCTATTAAGGGATTTGACAATGTCGAAACGAAGCCGCTTGGGGTGATCATTATACCTCTTACAATTTGAGTGGCCACATTGGATACACCAATCCATGTTATGCCTCATCAAATTTCATGTAATCTTATCTTAGGAAGACCCTCTATTCATGCAATGAATGGTGTGCCTTCCACTCTTCATCAAAAAATTGAAATACATCTACAACAACAAAGTGCACATGATCCTTGAAGCTAACCCTAATCCCAATAGTCATTTGAATATTGAGAAAAATAACACACATCATTTAAACACATCAATATCCACTACACACATGGAACCCATACAACCAAAAAAAAAAGAACAACACTCAAAGCTACTAGGTGATGATTGGGGTTCCTTAGACTTCACCCCAACACTCGTGGACGATTACCAGAACATAAACAAATATTCAACTAAGGGAAATGAAAACAAAATAATGTCAACACAAAACACAGATGATCCTTTGAAAGCATCCACCTCAATCACTTTAGACCAAAACATAACAAATTATACAACAACCTTTGACAAACACAAAAATGAACAACCCCCTAATTCAAAAGCAATGAAAAAGCTTTATGGCAAAGGTTATGAGCTTATGAAAAAACTTGTCTATAGTGGAAAAGGATGTGGTGCTTAGAAATAAGGTATTTGCAACCCTATAGATCCTATCACACAACAAACAACTCACGATCTTGGTTATTGTCCTTTGATAGAAGTAATCAAGCCTTTGCTCCACATCAACACTCTCACACAACATTCTTCTAAGCCAACTTTAAGGCATCCTGAACTCATCAACACCAATGGTCTTGAAAATTATCCTTTGCAAAACATGAAACAAACAATGAACTCTTCGCTTAATGTCAATGTCATCTCACAAAACACTAATGAATTTAATTCATTAGATTTTACATCCTCCTATAACGGAGAGAACAAAATCTTGCAATCTAAAGGGTCTTGTGTAGGCATGACATTTAATACTAAGAAAAATGTATCTTTGTTGCAAACTACATGATCACCTTCTACCATAGATCAAGAGGGTATCCTGTTGAGACTCCTCCAAGATCACTTGATCACCCTTCCTCCAAGAACTCGAAATAAATTCTATTACAAGACTTCATTTTGTGCATACCTTAGAGTTCATGGTCATTACACTAATGAATGTAAGGCTTTGAGTAAAAAAATCCAACATTTTAAGGAGTTTGGTGTTCTTCCTTATGTGAGGGCACCTAATCTTTCTAATTGCTACTGATTTTCACTCTAGCATGCATTTCAATCATTTTGGCTTACCCTTGTCTTGCACTAAGTGGGGGAAAGGGATTAAGTAGCCTTGTCCTCATATGTCACTTGTCATTTCCTCTTTTGAATCATCATTAACCTTTCATGAACATATCAAAGAAAGCTTGGGATGTGGACAACATGCCTTAAGTTGGCTTGCACGTGACATACTACCCCTCTTTCATGACGTAGCTTATCGAAGACATATGAATTGGCATAGGGATTTATGAGTAAGCTCTCATCTCCTCTTCCTCTACTTTAAAGCAATTTCTCATAGTAATGCTGTTTTCAATTTCTTTAAAGTGGGGGTATACATCAACACTCACATTTCATTGTGCAATTTCTTTCTTCTTGCAATGCGTCCTTTTCTTAGTGGTGTCATTGGGCTTGATTCCCTTCAAGAGTGTGATACTTATTTTGACACATCCTCTCTTGGAGATATTAAGCTTAATGTCCCCTAAGATGAGACCTTGCATGAACTAAGCAAAATCCCTTTGAATATTCCTTGCACTATTTTACCATTCACAACAATTGTTACATGGCCACCTTGCATAACACAACTTGTATTCCTGTGGTCCTATCTTGTTTTTCTATGAGTGTCAAGCATATGAATTTTTGCTTACCTCATAGAGCTCGAAGATCATTTTTGTGGCACCTTATTAAAGTTATCAGGAGGTATAACTTTAGTATGGTTGAGCGGGAAGCCCATTCGACAACATGACTTTCCCCATAGCCACCTATGTGTTTGTGAGTGCATACCAACTAGTGTATGTATTTCACCTTTTGGGTCTTCTCACCCGACAGACAACCAAGAGTTCCATGACCCAAGAGTGATTATACTTGGGCTTTCTCACCCGGCGGACAACCATGAGTTTTGTCGCCCCAGCGTGAGTATGCATGTTCTTTTTCAAACAAGCCTAGATCTAATCCATGTGTTGGACTAACGATTGAAGCTTAATCCCACCCATTTTAATTTCCTTCTAGTTATTTCCATTGTATGATCATGTATCATGTATTCCTGCAAATCATTCACCTTGCATATTTCCTTTCATGCTTATGTTGGCTTGACTTAGGATCTTGGATCTTAGGGGCTTGCACAATCTCCTTCAATCTTTGTCATTCTTTGTCATCCGCATTGGTATGAATGGACTCCTCTTGAGACTACTATATTTGAATCTAATTTTCAATGAAAGTTTGTTGCAATATCAACAACATACTTTCAGAATACCGATGAATCACAGGAATAATTTTCATCAGTAACTTTTCATTGTTTTCTCGACTGAGCTTTAAAACGTCAAAATTGTGATGCAATTTCGTCCATTGCCACCATAGAAAAGGGAACTGATGTTCGTTGCACAATCAATGAAATTATTCATTGATAACACGATGAAGAATAGACATAACACAAGTGGCATTCCTTTGCCAAAGCATTAGAACAACAACAGACGTTCATCAAAATTACAACGTAATAGGAAAGTCATTACAAATATCGGTGAAAGATCAAGAATGTAATAGCGATCAATATTGTCTAAGAAGATATATCAGGAGGACTGACCTATAGTCTTAGCGATTAAGTTTCGTTGGAAAGATACTCATCTTGTCTCATCGATGAAGCATGAGGGAAGCATATCAACAAGACATATACCATCAAAGTAAGTTCTGAATGCCTACCTGACATGCTATGTCATGCCGATAAGGTTACATCGACAGGACTCTTGGTGACATACTTGAGATCAAAAGAACAAAAAAAAAAGTTTGTAGACATTGTGATGAATAGGTGAGTCATTAAATTTAGGAATATCTACAAACCAATGAACCATTAAAGCATATAAAAAATAATTCAAATTTAGGCATATCAATAATAAGTTTTTATTTTATTGTATTAGAAAAGTTTCTACATTAAAGCATATAAACAATACCCATGCATCCTATGTCTGAAATTTAATATTACAATTATACTTTCCTCAGCCTCCAAAAAATATCATTTTTCACTACCCGCTGCTTCCTAACCCTACAACAACTATTACTGCTATTCTACCTATCTATCCAAAATAAAAAAAATTCATTTCATTTACTCTGGTTTCTTTGAGGGTTTTCCTATCTCCAGTTGCACTATCTCATTCAAAGACTTGTCTTTTTTCCATGGTCTCAAGCCTCTGCCCTCTCGCAATTCCTCCCTCACAATTGCCTTTAGTTTTGCCAACGTTTTTTCCACCTCAACCAATTCTGCACATGTTTTGAATTCCAGCCAACATCGCTCTGCATCCTTCCTGCATTTGTATTTTGTGCTTCCCTCAGGCCACCTTATGAACATATGGTTCATTTTTAGCTACTCTAGACCACCTCCATCCCTACCCTCCTCTTTTACCGATTCAATGCTAGGTATCACTCACTGCAGGATTGGTTCCATCTCTCCTAGGAATTCTTTTGGCACTAGTGCTTGCATTATTCTCTGTTGGTTCCCCAACCTCTAGTCCCCATGCCATAACCAACAAATAGATATCTGAGTTCATTCGGTACCTGTGTGTCAATTTCTCAATTCCTTCGCCGAGCATTAGTTTTATTGCTTGCACCGCCTCCTTTCCCTTAAATAGAAAGAGCCCTCACAACCTCTTCATGGAGTCCTTCCCTATGAATGGGTCTAATTTTTTGTTTGAGGACAGTAAAAAACTTTCCTCCATTGCCATTATTTCTGCCAACCTCACCACTTCTACGTCACACGGTTTCTTCATTCCAAATGCCACCGCCTTCCTTAAAAAATTGTGCCTCTGGTGCAAGTAATTTTCCCCTCACTTCGCTAGCCAACACTAATAATTACCTTATACTCCTATGCCTCCACCCTCTCCAATTTCTATCACGTAAATCCTCCTCCGTATGCTTGCTATCCATCCTCCAGGTCCTTCATATTAATTTCTCTTAAGTCTCAATGTTGGCAACATCTTTATGAAATATGTTTACCCTTAGTAATGTATTAATGACTATTATACTTTTTGTCAAGACAAAGATTAATGACTGAGATTGAAGCATTTTGAAAGTGTGTTAGTTATGGTTGTGGCTTAACAAGGGTAGATTTTGGTAAGGAACATAGTAAGTTGAATGAATGTAAACATACAACTTACTATCTTCATACACACAAATCCACACACAATACAATGTGGTATTCATACAAAGCCATACAAACAAACTAAACTCAGAACATTGGAATGGAAACAACTTCAAATTATGATGCAAAGCATGGATTCACTTTACTCAACTGGAGGCACATTTCACAATAATGGGTTCTTCATCTAAAAAATCTATACGAGGTTCAAATAGTAAGGAGATTGATGAAAGATAGAGTAATTAAAATATACTTGGATGCAAAGCATTACCTTATTAAGCTTCTCTTTGTTTCGAGAATAGTTTAATATTCTCTCAATTCCCCATACCTGATCATATAAAATTAATCATTCATTCATCCATTAATAACATATAACATTCATTCATTAACATATTAACATTCATTCATTCATCCATTAATAACATATAACATTCATTCATTAACATATTAACATTCATTCATTCATCCATTAATAACATATAACATTCATTCATTAACATATTCACATTCATTCATTAAAAAATAACATTCATTCTTTGAGTTTTTACATATTATCAAAAATATGGTTGTCATAATATGATTACAATCACTTTTTTTTTGTTTTTTTTTTGAAGCTAAAAAAAGCTGAAGTGGAGTATTATTTTTTAAATCATCTATCCCCCCTTTAGTTTTTCTTCCCTCTGCTTGTGATCTTAATGTACGCCTAGTCATGTACTCATGGTGTGGACGCCACTACAAGGGGGGTCTGCTGCAATAATGAAGAAATGCTAAATTGATATGTTTTATTATTATTGTTACAAGTATTCCATTAATTAAAAGAACATTAGATTTGTTCTCTTTGCTTGATGGGGCCACATCATGTTCCTGATCTTGTCTTATAGCCTCATGCTCAACATGATGAACACCCTCTAAATCTCGATCTGGAGTTGAAACATGAAAGGTTACATTAATTAATACACCATTTGCAATTAAATATGTTTAAAAGAACATTTACTTGATGGCGCCACATCATGTTCCTGATCTTTTGTAGCCTGATCATGCTCAACATGTTGATCATGGGGTGAAGCCACAATAGTGGTTTACAATTTGATGGAGGAAGGAAAACTGAGAAAAAATGACCCCATGGCAAAAAAAATGGTTTTAGGTGATGTGCTCTACATGCTCTAAAGTTGAAACACAAAAGGTTACATTAATTAATACACCAAATGCAATTAAAGATGTTTAACTGTATTAATCCATATTGCATTTTGTATAGCACATGAATACATCCAGTACCGGGATGCACACCATGACCT
Source organism: Sequoia sempervirens (assembly GCA_007258455.2). NCBI lineage: Eukaryota > Viridiplantae > Streptophyta > Pinopsida > Cupressales > Cupressaceae > Sequoia > Sequoia sempervirens. The sequence continues at coordinate 247,308,294 of VDFB02000003.1, forward strand.
TCATCTACAGGTTGTGCTCCACCCTCACCAAGCTGCATTCCAATGTCATGTGCAGTATTATCATTGCTTGTCTATTTAAAACAAATAGGCACATAATTAATTTATGGTGGAAATTAATATTTAATAGATTGCAAAAGTATTCAATTTTAAATAAACTTTATTGAGTTTATTTACCTGCGTGTCAGATGTAGTGGAAGATTGTGTTTTCTTAGTCAAGACTCTTAGGTGTTCAACTACGGTTCCATAGCCTTGCTGGAAGGAAATCTTCAGGTCCTCTTCTATGGGAACTCTGTTGAATTCAGAGCCTTGCATTTTTGCATAAGATCATGAATTTTGCTTCTATGGTGTGATAAAACCAAAATTGTTTGCAATTAATTATTTGGATGCAATATTTCATTTATTGATACTTACAATTTGTGCAACTAATTTAATATAACCACTAGAGCCAAGTTTGTGCTGCCCGTGTTTTTCTAGTCTTGCCTTTGTTTCCTTTGATGTGTCAGGCAACCTATGAAAAGTTTGAAATACGTTAGATTATGTAAAAAGAAAGAGTAATCAGTATATACTTACATTGTTGATAGTATCACATACCTTCCTTGGCCTAGTCGTGTCTTTCCTTTTTTCTTTTCAGCTTTCTCCTTTCCATCTGACACTAGGTCCTTCCACTCCCTCTCTGGAATCATGGGGGGATGCTCAAACTTTTTTTCTTCTCTAAATGTGACCTATATTGGTCCCTCACATACTTTAGATAGGTACCAGCTTTTTTAAGGTCCTTGGTTTGGTTGAATGTTTTATCACCGAACAACACAACTAAACAATTAATGAGTTCATCTTTTAAATCTTGATTTTGGGTAGTCCATCGTGTACATATGGTGGGTCCGAAGAGATACAATGCAATATCACTTAGATGTTTATAAAAAACATCATTTCCTGCAAAATGATCATGGGATCATTAGTCTAAAAAGAGTGATCAATACGTAAATTTCAATTGGATTATATATAATAATAATCAAAACATTTTAAAGTACTTGGGACATTCTCTATCTTTATGGGAATAAAATCCTCAGTCACCACAAATGTTATCGGAAATGTTCCCATACAAGTAATACGGGAAAATCTAGGAAATGCTACTAAAAAATCACCAGTAGTAGTGGCCTTTGCATCCCCAGGTGCATGTACTGACACATGTTTTGGCACGTGTTCGCTGGCAGAGGGTGGACTACCAAAAGCCTGCATGGTATGTGTTGGTGACATATCAGACGATAATAGAGGCACAGATGATGGGGTCAGATGATGTGATGTATGCGCAGGAAGATCGAGATGGACACTTGTACCAAGCCCTACTCCCCGGGTAGCACTTGCAGTACCCTGATCATGGCCAACAACATCATGAGGACACAAAAAATCCTATAAAAACAACACATATTTTAGTTCATGACATAAAATAGTACAAAATATAAAACCATGAATGAACTTATGTTATAATTAAAGACCTCATGACAACTTGCAAGTTTTGTGCTCTCTTAGTCAATATTTTAACCCTCTCTCTTATCTCATCGGTTTGAGATACTATGAATAACAACTGAAGGATTTCTTCATTGCATTTTTTTTGGGTCTTCCCTATCATATCGAGAGGGTTTGTTGAATATATGATGTCATCATCACATAATAGTGATTGCACCTCCCTATGGATGCTCTCCTCTATTGCTGGTGCCTTTCCCCGATCAGCCGACTGCAACAAGACTATTAAAAACATTATCAAAATTAACCCAATAAACTTATGCAAAAAACATAATAATAATTTTTTTTGCTCGTATCTAATTTATACAATTACAATGAGGTAAACCTGTCAGGTAGAAGCGCCTGAAGATGTATTACGATCTGTGCTTTGGGCCGGAGCCTTCCCCGTACAATCAATGTCCCGCTGTGACAAAAATTAAATATAGAAAAATAATACTGAAATGAAACCAATAGACTTACGAAAATAATAATAATAATAAAATGGTATATTGGAGTCATTAATTGGAGGTTGGGTAAAATGGTATATAGTACGCACCACCCCCATAACCGTGTTTTTATCTAAGTGATTCAAATTGTAATCGATTAGCATCTCTTCTCCTGCAGTTATTGATTTTATCGTACATATGAATACATGGTTTCCCTCGCGCACCTCGAATATGCAATTGGGTTGCTTATTTGTTGACCCACATTGTGTACTATTTATAAACCCTACAATATTCCCTGATGCTTTTGGCCTTTTTTCAATGTACATAGCCACTCCTTTATTTTGATCCTTATCTTTTAGTTGTATATAATTTGCTGACAGTGCATACCTACGCATACTTCGTGTATATTGAACCAACTGCATCCAATCTTTGTAATTGTAACAGGGTTCGACATACTCCATCAATTCAATAATTTTTTTGTAATAGACCTTTATTTTTTCCATGCAAAATAGGCCCAAACCATGTAATGATGATGGTGCTATGCGATATATCCTCTCGTTGACACAAAAATTAGTGTTTATTGGAGGAAGTTCCTTGGGTACCCATTGTTTTTGTAGATGTTTGTACCTCAAGGGCACCTCGATGTCACCTATTCTCTCATCATCATAAGAACATGACCCCCCTTTAGCAAGAAAAAATTCCATGCGTTTGTGGAATTTTCTTCTAATCTTTTGACCTCTAGTTGATCTCCCTCTTTTAGACCTACTACATGTCTTGCTTTCCTCTTCTCTCCCTGAATTTCCCTCACTCGAGGAAGATAGATCTGACAAATACCTATTTGGTGGTACTTGTACTCATAAGGATGTTGGATGAAGTTCTTTCATGGTGATGTGATCCCAAGGTGACATTATGATTAATCTATCATTTCCTCGCTAGTTTTTGACAGGTTATAAGGTAATCAAGTCTTGATAGATTGCAAGTTATTGTTACTACTGTCCAAATGAGTCCATCACAAATCAAATCTACTTAATGTTTTAACTCCAAAAATTTGTAACAAGTGTTAAATGTGACTATGGTCCACCAGTTGCACAACCAAGGCCTCAAATGTATTCTCTAATTGTAATCAAAGGACTTTTTCTCTTCAATCAACATCTTCAAATAGTGAAAGTCATTGCTCATAGTCATTTAAAACAACAACATTTTGATTATGTATGATGGTAGGATTTGATAACTTAAAAGAATTGGCTACCCAAAAAACTTAATGTTAAAAGAAACTTTTTCAGTTTAAGGGGTTAGCACTTTCTTTCATCTTTTCATATTGGTTTGATGCTTCAAACGATGCATTTCTTATCCCACTTCTATCATATTTTATTCCCATCCCATTGCAATTATTGCAATTGTTGGAGGAGTTGATACCAAAATTTCATATCAAATACCACGTTCTTGAAGCAATTTTATGTGTCTTTACTATTTTTATTGTTTTCTATGTTTTAACTATTTTGTGGGACCAAATCATGCTATTGAGTGATATCATGGGCACTGCCAAAAATATCACAGGACAAATCCATCAAACAAATTTATTTGACCTCTTCCTCATCAAACTTAATATCTTGAGCCCACCTCACAAGAGGCCTTAACAATTTAGATTTGAAAGTAGGCTAGCCCACTTGAATTTAAGAGCCAGTATGTTTATTCACTACTCTTGCTTTGTTTTAAAGTGCTAAATCACTATTTTGTGGGAGAAAACAATCAAATATAAGGACTGCCCTATTTTTCCTGTGTAAGGGTTTGAGGGCTAAATAGAAATGACATCCACCAATCCACCCATTGTCTTGGAACTTTAACTCGATGGATTGGTGTGCAACATGGTATGATAGAGGTTCATTGAATTTAGGGGTTTGTTAAAGCAAGAAACTTGGCATTGAGTTGATGCCCTAGGGTTGACAGGGGAAATTTTCTTGTGAATTTATGGTTGTTAAGTCAAGGTTTACCAATTTGATGGATATCTTGGTAGAGTTATGGTTACACTATTTGAGGGTCCAATCTCTACTTCAAAATAAAAATATCTCTAACAACTCTAAGAGCTATAATGGGATGGCACTAAAGGAACCTTCATATGAAGGATTTTCTAATGAAGGACCTTTGAATTAAGGTATTCATTTGAAGGTCCTTCATGCAAAGGTTCCTTTTATAAATCATTTTGGACATGAACTATTTAAATGACTAATTGCATCAGGTAGGAGAGAATCAACTTTGAGTTCTTCAAAGATTATATTTCTCTATTCATAATTTTTAAGGGTTGTGTGTGGAGGAGGTTATTGTTAATGTTTTGGTAGCAACAGGAGGTATCTTCTTGTGTCAGAAGAATCTTCCTTAAATAATCTGCTATGTCAGTTGGCCGACCTCATAATTTGTCTCATTCAAGATAGTCTACATGCAAGGTGACACTGACATGCATGAGAATCTGCATACTAACATGCATGAGAATCTCTGTTCGTATTCCTTAAATAGACTCATGAACTGCATTCGTAACTCCTTAAATAAGAAAATGAAATGCCACCTTGTGTGTCTTCGATTATTTACAATAGGTTATTATCCTTTAAAGAGCATATTGATATATCTAGGAGAAATTAGAGGTTTTATGTATGTATGCATCTAGGAGAGGTGCTATTATTTAGTGGGTCATGTTGTAAGCTGATTGCTGCTATTTCATTCTAATATACAAGAGATACTTTTGTGGTTGGGTTTTTCTCCCTCAAGTTGGAGGGTTTTCCTAGGATAAATACTGTGTGTATTTGTTCATGTTTTGAATTTTTATGTTTGCTCTCATTTTTGGTTCAAAATTTAAGAGTTATCACTACCAAGAAGGGAGGAGACCTTTCCTTGCATATGTTTGTGGTGGAGGTATTAAATAAGAATTGTATGCCTCTATTTCCATTCATTAGATCTAGCTTAGCCTAGCATATACTTGGGCTCCTTTTCCCCTATAAACTTCCATTTGTTTGAGTTTATGTTATGTAAGCATAATTCCATGCTATGTTGAAATATAAGAGGTGGAGGAGGCCAAAAGGAAATAACCCTTTTTTAGTTGTACCTTTAAATTTTTTCTTATTGTTTTATGTTTTTAGCAACTTTGTGGACATAAGATTTGAGGTAGGTCACACAACAAAGAATAACATTTTCCCACCAACAAATTGAACCTCGAAAGTTAGTGGGACTTAATTATGAGTTCTAGATGAGAATGATGACAATGTCAATCTTTTTGGAGGAGGTGGGAGGCATTAAGCTTAACTTGGAGGATTTTGGGGGTAACTAGGTGGTCAAGTAGCTTTATTGACATGAGCACATGAAGGATCAATAAGAAAAGGAAACTATAAGTTCAAGTTGTGCAAGATGATTGAAAGGGGAGGGAAAAACATAAAGATTGGATGAAAAATAAAGATAAAGTGGTCAAATTCACTAAGCTTGTAGAGAGGGCTAAGTCTACAATTGCTTCAAACTAATGCAATGAAGACTATGTGTGATGAAATCCTAGACCTCAACCAAGATGTGGGTAGATTATGGGAGTTTTTCCAAGACCTGAGGCTGGTCGATAAAAATGTGAAAGACTAAGATATTTTATTTTTTCTGTTTTATCTTATACCATTTTATGAGAATGGGGGTGCCAATGTACAAGAAGATCTTTGGAAATTAGGCATGAAAATTGCAGGTTAAAGAGAATGTGGGTGCCAAACTTACAGTACTCATTGTACCTTGGTCATCAATTTTCCCTGAGTGCCCTCAACCTCATCCTCGGTGCTGGTATTGACCTTGTTTTCACTCCTCCAAACTCTTCCTTAGTGCTGGTATTGACCTTGTTTTCACTCCTCCAAACTCTTCGTCGATGTTGGTATTGACCTTGTTTTAACTCCAAACTCTTCCTTGGCGCTGATATTGACCTTGTTTTAACTCCAAAATCTTCTTCGACGCTAGTATTAACCTTGTTTTCACTCCAAAATCTTCCTTGGCGCTGGTATTGACCTTTCACTTGTCCAATTTGACAAGCTACAACTTGGTTTCATTAGGTTTTAGAGTATGTTAATTAATTTGAAAATTATGGTGCCATTTAGCTAGGTTTTAATATTCTACAATATAGTTAAGTATATATTAGTTATATTTTACATAATAAATAATATAATTATTTGACTTATTATAATTATATATTATATTCTTTAACAAAATTATTAAATACATATAAAAATATTATAATTAATAATTAATAATAAATATATTTTTATATAATACAAATTATAATTAATATAATATATATTTAATATAATAGTAATATTAGATTAAATTATATATATAATAAAATTATATTTATTATTATATTTAATAGTATATATAGGCTTTTTACTTGATATTTTAGAGGATTTTACCATTACACTATAGATGGTTTACCATTAAATGGCAGTTGAAACTTGTTTTCTAATGACACAATAGTGGTTTCCAGGCATGAGATTTGTTTCAAGCTCAAATCTCACAATATATGTAGCCTATTAGCTAATAGAAAGAGAGATAAAAACTAAAAAGATAGAGAATGGGAGAAAGAGATGAACTTAGATAGATAGGGAGAGAGAGAGAGCATGAGAGAGAGAAATCTAAGAGATACAAAGGAAAAGAGAGAGAGGAAAAATAAAAACTAAATGTTTATTGGTTGTTTCATGTCAACAATCCAAGGATGGCATGTGTCCTTGGGGAGTTATGCTCAAGGTAGCATACCATTTGATTAAAGATATGATAATTCTCCTTTAAGACCTCTTCAATGTACCCATTGCACACTTAAGGAGACAAAGATAAATATAGGGAAGAAAATATAGAGAGAGAGGGAGATAATGAGAAACATACGAATAGAAAGGGAGACAAAGAGATAGATAGAGGTAGAGAGATAAAGAGATAAGGATGAACAGATAGAGATATAGGGAGGGTGATTGATATATCTCTCCCTGTCGCTCTATATCCCTCTATATCTCCCACTATATATGTCACTCCCTCTTCCCCCCTCTATCTATTGAGCTATCTCTCCCTCTCCCCCCTTTCTCTCTCATTCACTCCATCTCTCCCTCCATCTCTCCTACTCTATATCTCTATCTCTATTTCTCTTTTTATCTCCCTCTCACTCCTCTCTCTATCTCTTTCTATCCATATCTTTCTCTACCTCTATCACGATCTCTCTATCTCTTTCACCATCCCCCTCTATCTCTCTATAGCACCCCCTTTCTATGTCTCTCCCTCTCCCTCTATATATATTGAGCTATCTCTCCCTCTCTCCCCTATCTTCTTCTCTCTCTCCCTTTCTACACATCACTCTTCCTCTCCCCCTCTTCTTTCTCTCCCTTTTCTACCTATCTATCTCCCTCTCTTCTCTCTCTTCCCCTTCAAACTATCTCTCCCTCTCTTCTCTCTCTTCCTCTTCAAAATAGGGGTAGTTGTGGGTTTCTTGGTTTTCTTTGTATACTATATACTTAGTTCCTCTAGGATAAATAAGTCACTATATAAATGAAAGATGTTTGATTATCTACTTAATATTGTTTTGTGTTTGAATTTAATAAATTACAAATTAAAATAGACATAAATTACTTGAAATAAGTGCTTCATAACCCATATAATCAAATCATAACCTATCAAAAAGGCAATAGGAATTTTCTAAATAAAAGAACACTTGACCCAATCATAAGTGTATGGCCTTCGCAGAAAGGAGTGATCCACCTTAGCAATAACAACTACCTGATGTAGACCTGGGAGGCTCAACTCAACAACCTATCAACCTACCTTTAAGAGGCTTCCAACAAGTTTAGAATGACCAATTTAAACAATCCAAACAACTCTCAAATCATAACAAACAACAAAAGTGGGAGAGAGGGTGGGAGAGAGTGGGAGAGGGTGGGAGGGAGGGTAGGAGAGACCTTCACAAATTATTGCACAAGTTTAAAGGCTAGTTGCTTTGTAAAATAGGCCTAATCAGTACCCTAATCAACACAACCTAGAAAGGGTGATTTTGGTGATTTGGTCCTATTAGAACTATAAAATTCTAAAATTTTATAGTAATTTAAGCTCATAAGTTTTCCAAAAAATCCATATTTTGAGTAAATTTTTTTCTACATATCATAATTACCACTGATCTCATACCATAATCTTCCTTTAAGCCCAAGAATTTGAATAAATAACTCATATCAGCAAGAGATGGTGCTGGTCTCCCTGATCCATAAATCATCATGTTCCTATATTTATTTTCTAGCATATCGCCGAGAGATCAGGAAGGTTACACCTATCAATTTTCATAAGAAGCTGCATGTCAGGAAGATACAGTTTACAGTCTCACTGATGAGGAAATTCATCAGCAAGACAAGCACCATCAGAGTGAGATCAATATGTCAAACCGAGTACACATGTCTCACTGGTGAAATACTGTCAGTAAGAAATTTGTTGTGTCACCCCAATCAAGTAAAAGGAAATGTATCGGCAAGACAAACCCCGTCGAGGAGAGATTCTAAGGTTAGCTTGAGCACATTAGTCCCGCCGATGAAATATTATCGATGAGACACCCATTTTGTCTCATCGAGAAAACAAAAAGAGATGATATCGCCTAGACAAAAGATATTGGGATAAGTCCAAAATGTTCCCCTGATTATCCATGTCACACCAATAAGGTTCCATCGGCAGGAGTCTTAGCGACATGATTACGAACGAAGGAATGATCATCAGGGAGATTCATAACATCAGAGAAACTATTGAATGTCTTCACGATACAAGATGTCACACTATTGGAGATGTGAACAGAACAAAATGATTATTGGGATGACTCTTGGAAATTGTATATGGATCAAAAGGATGAATTGTGTGATATCGGTGAAAGAGGCGCAATGTTTTCTCGATCATCAAGGTGATCAATGAACATTGGTAGGGCCCGAATAAAAAGGATCGCCCAAGAATTTGAATTGTCTTGCTGATATAAATGTTTGATGTGACAATGGTGAAATTCAGAGTTCAGCCTCACTTGTGTTTGAAGCTAAAACATTAATGGCGGAATTTCCACCCGATGTGCTAGTCATTCCCCGAATTGAAGAGAAGTAATTGAAGGTGAATTCTACAAAATTGGCATTTGGAGAGCGAACAAAGGGCCGAAGGATTATACAGTCGAGGATTTTAAAAAGAAAATCTATAAGTCTCTGTGACTGAATTTCTAATTCTGTAATTTATAAAGGGAAAAATGGAAGGCACCAACTTAGGAAAAGTAAGAAGTAGGAAGCAAAGTGAGAGTAATCACCCTAGAGGGAAAAATCAAAAAACTAAAATTGGAAAAGAACCTAGGGTAGCTGAGAGGAAATTAAACCAAGACCTAATTGATCAATTTCCTGGTTCAAGTCCCAAAGCTAGATGCTCTGCACAGCTTAGGGAAAAAGTAGAAAAATTGGAGGATAAGTGCAAGCATATAGGATATGGACACCAATTTGGGGATATGAGCTGTTTATTTTTCATTACCACTGAAGGAATTGATATGAGCCAGTGTACAATCCATGGAGGTTTAACCTAGGAAAATTAGTCTGCCCTAATGTGTTTATAGATGTAGAATTAGTGAAAATTTTAGCCTCCTATTATGACCCAAAGCTCAAAGCTATCTGTGATCCATCAAGAAAACCCTTTATACATATATTAGAGGCTGCCATCTATGAAGTTTTTAACTTGGAAGGGGTGTGTGATGAGAAAATTATACCTGAGAAGTTAGAAAAGGAGTTCTGGAGAATGGACACTGTATACAAGGGTTGGAGGTTTCCATTACACAGATCTAAGAAGGATGGAAAATTAGTTCCATTAGATGACAATGATGTTCCCCCATTTCATGTTGATTTATTTGAACCCTATATGAGATACACTTATTTTTTAGTATATCAAGTGTTGGGAGTGGAGGCCCCTGAATACATGTCATTAGTACCCATGGTGATTGCAATAGATATCGAATGCCACAACTCAAGACTTTTTGATTATTCCTCACATGTATTTAAAATCCTTGATTCAGGATTGATAGCAATAAAAAATGGAGCTCCCATTTTGCACCTGAAGGAATACTCAATCCTAATGCACATGATACTCTATTATGGACAAGAAATGAAAATGTGGCCTGAAAAGTTGAGGGTTTCACAATTTGATAGGGAAGGAAAATTACTACCAGTGCAACTTTGGACTACCATTTGGGACTGTAGATTTGCTAACTCTTGTTTCATACATTTTGAAGATTTTTTTGTGAAACCATTATATAGATTATACAATCATCCTTGTGAGTATTCATTGTCAGATGAGATAAAAATATTTCTCAGGCCCAAGGACTTTAATGGACCAGTAAATCATAATTGGGGAGACTGGTAGTGCCTATAAGGTGCCACTATGATAAGAGTATATGGATCTAAGGATGCACCTTTTATTCTGCAAAGGATGGTGCCTGATAGGATTGCCTATTTGGAGATTGCTAGGCAATTGGACTATTCAGATGTTATGAATTTGAGTTCCTTTGGAAAACAAGCATTTATGCCCATCACACTATGCTTTGGTGGCTTCACTATGCTTTCAAGGGATGGATATGATATGGTTCTCAATAAAATTTTGCAGTACAAGATGAAGGGTCCACCATGAAAAGCATTTGATCCAGAAGGGTATATTAATTTTTCTAGGGATAAAATGAACTTGGGAGGATACAATCATGTACCCTATTTGTATGATGACCTAATCAAGAATTTGGAGGAAGAAGAAGCTGAAAGGGTTGTTGATGAATATAATAGAGGATTTCCAAATATGGAGCTGTTGTCTTCAGAAGGATAGGTAACTGGTGGTGATAGGCCTCATAGTAAAGTTGATAAAATCTCCAGGATGAAAAGTTGAGAATACATGAGTCCTCTTAGGGAACCAGATGTTGAGGAGAGTTCAGATGCAGATACAAGGCAGATGGAATACAAATTATTTGTGGAGGATGATGAATTTGTTAAAACCCTAGAGTTTAAATCTTTTTTGTACAAGCAGAAAGGAAAATTGATAAGGGAGTTAGTAGAGAATATAACACCGGATAATGAAAAGCAATTGTTGAGAAATTTAAAGTTAAGTGTAGAGAAAGAAATGGAAGGCATAACCCCAGAGAAGGGAAGGAAGCATTTGGAGGATGCAGGTGTTATGATTTTCCCTGGGTTGGATTTAAACTCTACTTTGGTTTTTGATAGATTCTTGAAAAATAACAACACCACACACAAGCACAACCCTAAAGAAGTAACAAAGATATATGCAGGGTCCAAGTATAATCCAGATGAAGGATCACTCATGATATGGGCCTTATATCCATCACACAGGAGATATGTTGTAATTGATACTGAGAAAGCTTTTGGGAATGTAATGACTTTAAAAGATAGTAAAGTTGATCCCATAACAAAAACAAATATTGGTATTAATGTTTCCAAGTTGAACAAAGCACAAATCTAGATGCTAATTAAGGAAAAATAAATGTGGAGGACAAACAATGAAAGATTACTCAGGGAAAATGATCATTTGAAAGAAATGGTGGGAATTGAATTAGGATCCACAAAGTAGTTGAATCATGGTGAGAACTCATAGATAAAAGACCAATGGGAAGGATCAAATGCATATGCACAGGGTAAATATGATGCACTTACTATAATAATAAAGAGAAGGCGAGCTAATTTGATGACTTGGTTGAGTAGACTCTGGGGAACACATTCAAAAAACTACGTTGCAGAGTAAGAGAATAAGAGGGTCAATGAAAGAATCCAGAAGAAGCTCCAAGAGATAAAAGGAAGAGATGTTCCAAAAAATGTGGTTATTGATACTGCCAATCATTTCCTAAAAATACATCGAGATTTCCATGAAGAATTGCAATGAGATGAACATGGGTTGATCAAGGCCACAAAAAAGGGATTACCAATGTTATTTGAAGACAAAGGAAAACTAAAAGAAAGGGACAGATGGATCAAGGAATGTGAATCAATGCTACAAACAATTCTGGAGGCAGCTACATGAAACAATTTGACAATGGACGAGGCATGTGAACAGAACAAAAAGATGGTGATAATGGAGATAGCAATCCAAAATGCGCTTGGAGATGCTGACACACATGAGCGATAGGATTACTTAGATCATTTATCAAACATCTATTTATGGCTAAATAAAGCATTATTTTAGTTTGTTACTGTTGTCAAGAAAAAACATTTATGAAGGGACGTGTCCTTTTACAATTTTGTTGTATTTATATCTATTTCATAATGTCAAAATAGATATAAGATATAAGATAGAAGATAGTAGGATAGGAATATAGGAGAAGGATACCAAAATGATGTTTTTATTTGAAGAGACTAAGATGCATATTTGAAACTATGAAAGAATGAATGGAAGTTATCTGATTATTTGGTGTATTTCTAGTATCTATTGTTTGTTGAATTTATTGAAAAGATTATTAAGTTGTCTCCAAGGTTGATAATTCTATGCTGTTTAAATTGATATATCAAGTATATGTTTAGTTTATCAATGCACATTTGTTGCATCTGTGTGGTGTGATTTGATGGTTCTTTCAAGTAAAGGCTAAACCCTTCAAGTCAATCACAGTAGACCAGAAGTATCATTTGGATCATTAAGAAGAATTTAGTAATTACATCTTTGCATGTTTGTACAAGTTATAAACAAATATATAATGCCAAGCAATTAGAGTTTAAAACAAATAGAAGCTACTCATCTCATACTTTCACTTGACTCCGTTACCCAACAAGGCACTGGTCTCATACACTTCATGTTAGTTTCACCTAGATTTTATTTTTTACATCTGTTAACTAAACATATTGTCCTCATATACATTTAGATTAGAATTACATCTGCTCACTACATGATTGCCATTGTGAATAGACTGAATCACATAATTAAGTCTACCCATTCCACATAGGTACAACCTGAATTAATTATGTATATTTGAAACTATGAAAGAATGAATGGAAGTTATCTAATTATGTGGTGTATTTTTGGTATCTATTGTTTGTTGAATTTATTGAAAAGATTATTAAGTTGTCTCCAAGGTTGATAATTTTGTGCTGTTTAAATTGATAAATCAAGTATATGTTCAATTTATCAATGCACATTTGCTACATCTATGTGGTGTGATTTGCTGGTTCTTTCAAGTAAAGACTAAACCCTTCAAGTTAATCACAATAGACTAGAAGTATCATTTGGATCATTAAGAATAATTTAGTAAATTTTACATCTTTGCATGTTTGTACAAGTTATAAACAAATATATAATGCCAAGCAATTAGAGTTTAAACCAGATAGAAGTTGCTCATCTCATACTTTCACTTGACTCCATTACCCAACAAGGCACTGGTCTCATACACTTCATGTTAGTTTCACCCATTTTATTTTTTACATATGTTAACTAAACATATTGTCCTCATATACATTTAGATTAGAATTACATCTGTTCACTACATGATTTCCATTGTGAATAGACTGAATCACATAATCAAAATTTACCATTCCACATAGGTACACCTTGAATTAATTATGTATATTTGAAACTATGAAAGAATGAATGGAAGTTATCTAATTATGTGGCATATTTATGGTATGTATTGTTTGTTGAATTTATTGAAAATATTATTAAGTTGTCTCCAAGGTTGATAATTCTGTGCTGTTTAAATTGATAAATCAAGTATATGTTCAGTTTATCAATGCACATTTGCTACATCTGTGTGGTGTGATTTTCTGGTTCTTTCAAGTAAAGACTAAACCCTTCAAGTCAATCACAGTAGACCAGAAGTATCAATTGGATCATTGAGAATAATTTAGTAATTACATCTATGCATGTTTGTACAAGTTATAAACAAATATATAATGCTAAGCAATTAGAGTTTAAACCAGATAGAAGCTACTCATTTCATACTTTCACTTGACTCTATTACCTAGCAAGGCATTGGTCTCATACACTTCATGTTAGTTTCACCCATTTTATTTTTTACATCTGTTTACTGAACATATTTTCCTCATATACAATCATATTAGAATTACATCCGTTCACTAAATGATTGCCATTGTGAATAAACTGAATCACATAATTAAGTCTTCTGATTCCACATAGGTACACCCTAAATAAATTATGTAATGGCATAAAAATTAAAAAAATCATGAATTAATTATGTAACCACATAAGTCAAATATAATTCTATCAAGAAATTAATATCTAATAGATAATATAATAGCATAGCTCATACATTTCAATGTCATTGATCTTCTTCTTCATCCAACTCTTTGTCTGTATCATCCAATCTAGATTTGAAATTGTAAGGATTAGTCATATCATCATCATCATCATTGATATCAATTTTGATAATGTCAGCATCCACACGGATATCATCTTCATGAACATTAACTTCTACATCATCATGATCTAGTTCCTCCTCTTCGACATCTTCATCAAGCACATCATCAACTAACTATTGATCTTGATCATCATCTACATCATCTTCTAGTTCTTTGGTATCTTCTTCTTCCATCACATTATAATTTATTGACCTTCCTCTTGGATCATATCTAACAACAAATGACCAACCCGGTTTACCTGGAACCTTTGAGTAAAATACCTGCTCATATTGGCTTGGAAGAACATAGGGCTCATTTCTAGCTCGCTCGATCGACCTTGTATTAACCATGGTAAATCCATTATCATGCTCAATAACAGTTCTCTCGAGATCATTTTCATTCAATTGTAGCATGTACTATAGGATGATGAACATAACTAATTTGAAGGACTTAAAGTCACACTCAAGTATATCATCCAAAATCCCATAGTATCAATTTTATGAGACTTTTGGATGTATGTTGCTTCTAGATGGAACATTAGTCACCTGAAAGATTGCAGTTATCCTAGAATCACAAGTTTTCTTCATGTCATCCAACTTTTTGATTCAAAATTTATGACCATTGCACCACATAGCCTTGTGGCGTTTCACTTGCAATATGTCAAACATGTAAAAATTATTGCAATATCGTCAGTTGATAAACAATTTATTCTTGGCAGAATGTATGCAAAGAAAAAAATCTCAACATATATATACATCAATATAATTGAAAATAATTAAATAATATGGGTGATTAATATATTTATATGTACCTATTTATCTCTTAAACCATATGCTAAATCAATTTCCCTTGGTGTAACATTGGAATCTCCATTATGATAAGCTTCTTTAACCAATGAAGCCACACCTTCCCATGTTAATGCATGACTAGATTGTTGACATCGTTCAATTCATACTGTCATCCAATCAAGATTGTTTGCGACGTACAAATGTAGTACATCCCACTTTCGACCAACTGTATAAAAAAAAATTTAAATTCACAAATGATGTATATTAATTAGTTAATTAATACGATATACGACCTTAATTTATAATTGATGTATATTTAAGATTAATAATTAAATAAGTATAATATACATAAAAACCAAATGTAAAATGTATTCTAATTAATCTCCATGACCATCTTATAATTACCTCTCACTTTCCTCAATCTACCTTTCCCCATCAGGTACTCCCCTTCGAATTTGTTAATAGAGTTGGGATCCCAATTGCTATCTACATGGACCTTTGCTGCAAACTTAAGAAGATATTCAGTAATGTACACCATGGTTTGGTATACCATATATCCCTCCACCATAGAACCCTCACGATGTGCTCTTTGTCTAACCAAATCCTTCAAAAATTTCAAGTGCCTCTCAACCATCCACATTGACCTTGTGTGTACAGGTCCACACAATTCAATTTCCTCAACTTGGTGTATGAGGTAGTGTTCTTGTGCATTGAAAAATGTTGAAGGTAGACAGTTTTGCATTTCACACATTAGATGAAGAATTTTTCTCTTCAAATAATTTATATCTTCTTTATGGATTTGTTTAGATGACAACCATCTACAAGTGATTCAAGGCACAAATATATTAACGAGATTTAACAAAAATATACAATATATTACATAACAAGTAAAATAAATGGGAATTATAAGATCTATACAACAAATTGAACAAATATTGCTGCTTACCTCATGTATTTTCCAAGATCATATATAAATTTCTTTACATTTTTGTCGAAGTTGTCTAGGACAGATAGAGGTAGAACGTACTGCAACAATTATAAAATGATCTTTTCATTATTTTTCCAAAAGTAGTAAACATAATACACTGAAAAGTACATGCAATTTATACACATATATATATATATAATATACTAGAATAATTACCTTAATGAAGGTATGCCAATCATGCATTTTCATCCCTGACCCAAATTCACCTTTCTTTGTCATGATATTGTTTATGTTCATAGCAAACCCTGTGGGAAATCAATTTTTTTGTATGACTTCTTTTATAGCATTGCTTTGCTGCTCCGTTAATAACCAAGGAAGGACACTTATATTAATTTGGTCTCCATCTCTATTTAATTGAATGAATTTTTTCTTTGTCATGCCTTCCATCCAATATTTTCCATAATGTTTCTGTTATATTCTTTCCGATATGCATTGTATCAAACAAATGCATAGTTTGTAGCTTCTCATAGTAGGGCAACCTACTAAATTGTCTGGAATAACTTTTCAGTCCCTGTGGAAGCCGACCATTAATGCCTTGACAACCTTCATGAAGCATATAAGTTAAAAAAAATAACAATGACAATCATTGTCAATTACAACATGAGTAAACACAACACTATAAATATATAAATTCCAAACATATCATTTATGATAGATAAACAATTTAATTCGATGTATAACCTTGATGATTAATTATATTATATTCCAACTTCCATAGGTGAGGTGACATTCTTCGTGGTTTTGATGTAGTCTCTTCTTTCCCACTGAAAATATGTTTTTTAGTAGTTCAATACTTGTGATTTCTGTGGAGGAAGTGCCTATACTCATCAAACACCTGCTTTCCTAAACTTGTTGAACGATGTGATTTCATCTTTGGACCACAAATTGGACATGCAAATTTTCCCTTTGTTTGAAGACCTGCAAGATCATATATAATTGGATTAAATATGTCAATTTTTATAATTATATATATAATGAATAGATTATTTAAAAAACATGCATGATATCTACTTCATAAAATTAAATATCGCTAAAGTGCAGTCGAATGTTATAACATACCAAAAAAATGTGTTAGCCTTGGGGCATCATGAATTGTCCATACAAGCATTGCATGGAATTGAAATTGTCTTTGTCCTATTAGTCTAGAGACGTCATACATAGTGACACCATTCTATAACTTTAGTAACTCATCGATAAGAGGCTCGATATATACATTCATATCTTTAACTTGGTACTTACCTAGTTGAATGAACATAAACATTACATAATTATTATAACCGTTTTACTGCAATATATATAAATTAATGTACATGACTATTAAATAAAAAATATATAAGTCATTATGCAACAAATAAGACAAATGAGATGCTACTACATTAAAGAAAATTGATGTAAACAAATACTTGGAACAATAATTGCCAACATTATGTGCTCCCTCTTTATTGATATCCATGGAGGAATGTTATTTTTGATAACAAAAACAGGCCACACTGAGTAAATAGATCTCAGCTCTCCAAATGGATTGACACAAGCCTAAGATTACAAGATTCTTTTTTAAAGCGTGGCCATTTTTCCTCCATGTCCATAAATGCAGAACCATCTGCAGGCATTCGAAGAATGTCATCTCCACTTCTATTCCATGCATGGTAATCCATAAATTGTGCTAAGCTTTCACACCTAAATAATTGTTGTATACATGGAATAATGGGAATATAACGAAGAACCTTGTGAGACACCTTTTTTGTTAGTTGATCTGTTTGATATCTATTGATATGACATTCTAGGCATTCTGTTGCAAATTCATGTTGTTTATGATATATAATATGATCATTGGGACATGCATCTATTGCTTGATAGCCCATTCGAATATCTTTCATAATGGAAGATAAATCTTGGTATGAGTGAGGTAAAATATTAGATGGTGGTAACAAAAATTCACTTATCAATCTACAACAAAAAAATAATTTGTTAATATAAAGAATATTAATGTTACATATTTCATCCTTTATTTACTAGTGATGAACTAACAATAATTAAAATAGATGAAAAAATATGACATATATGACATACCTTAACATCCATGAGATTGCTATGTTGGATAATCCATTCATAACCTTCAAGTTCACCAACAACAATACAATAGAGATAAGAGTTATTTCAGAGCCTTCATAAAGGGGCTCGTATGCCTTCTCAAGTACAGGTAAATCATGAACATCATCAAAGTCATCTCAATCATCATGATCAACTATGCCACTAAATGTGTCATGGATCAATGTATTTGTACCATCATATTCAACTGTATTTTCTGGTGCATGATCATCTTCTTCCATAGGATCATTAACTTCATCTTCAATATTCACAGGTCCATATTCCTCTGCTTGCAAAAACACATTCTCCGGGGTATGATAATCCATATCTTGTGCCCTAGGGTGCCCCACCTTTATAATAATGATCGACACAAATAAACCATGTTCATGATCAAGTGATTTTTTATATATATATAAAATGTTAAAATGATATAAACATTTACAAATTCAATCAATATAAACACATATAATGAACAACTTACCAATGGATGATAATCATGCCCCCCTTCAATATGACCATGTTGCCTACAATGTTTCTCAGCTATTGTGATTAAAAGTTTTCTTGTCTTTAAGCCCTTGAAATTATTGCAAGGACAATAACATTTCCCATCACCCTTTCCTTTCAATCTAGCCCACAATTTATCAAGTGTCTGTTCATTTTGTTTTGCACAAATATTGTCTAATATGATTTTTCTTTACCAAGCTTGAATATTTAGATCTTCAAAAAATATGAAACTCACACTCCAATAATTTTTAATCATAGACAGGTAACAAAATCTAATAATTCTGATATTTTGCACCAAAAAATATTGGCATGCAACCACCCCTGCAAAAGAGAAGATAGTCTGAAGTTAATGACCCCAAAAAACACTTTAAAATACTAATTCTAGAACTTATTAAATTATGATTTTACTATGATTTCCAACCATTAGACTCCTAATATCAGAATATTGAACTTGCACAACAAAATTTGGAAATGAAATTATGAAAATACACAAGTCTAAAAATGAAATCTGATGAGATGTTGCTTTAAAATATGATTTTCAAACCTGGAAGTACGAATCTGACTTCAAAAATGAATTCTAGAAAAATAAAATGACTACCCTCAACTTGGTGATATCTTGTTGAATTTTTTCTGATTTTTCCCAAGAAAATCATTGCAAATATAGCAAATTCGCAACTAGAGCAAATTCACAAGTATAGAAAAACACTATCGCAATAATTAGGTGAAATCACTTTTATTTATGTCGGCCACAATTTTATTTTTTTTGAATTTGCATGTTCATCGAAATTTCGACGACACCTCTTAGTCAAAATTCTGACGAAACCCAGGTTCGTCGAAGGTCAGGGATAAAATTTTAAAAAATTGAAAAATACACATCAAATATCACAAGTACCCAACAATACATTAAATTATACATCTTTCGTCTAAAATTTTCATTGGATTTTGTAGTCAAATGAGTTAGTGTGAATAGTTACTTTAGCGAGAATTTGAAGCAAGTTCATCCTCTCACTAAAGTGGGGGCTTAATGTGTTGCCAAAAGGTGTATACTTTGCTTGATACGAGAATAATTGATGATAAATTAAACTTAATGAGGCCTTGATTTGGTTTTGTGAGGTGTCTACACATCCACACTAGGTCTTGGACCCTTGCAAATTGAATAAAATACATTTATTGATGTCTTGCAAGAGTGTTGTAAGGTGTTGTAACACATCTTCACACATTTCTAAGACCATAATGTTATAATTCACCTAAATAATCTTACCAATACCTATTTAAAAGTGTTGTAAAGTTTTGTAACAAACTTTCACACTTTCCTAGGCTTGTCATCAATATTTACACCTTTGTTATGCCTTAAATGGCCTCTTTATGCACGTATAGGCCTTAATTAAGTGTATTGTTGAAGAACTTGATAAACAACATTTAATACATCTTAATCTGCAACATCCACTCAAAATTTTGTAGCTGGACTAAGTTGCCACCTTGGGCGAATTAATCCCATTTGACTCAAAAATCAAAATAAATTCAAATTTCTTTTGGGTTTTTATTCTTTAAGACCTAAGGTCAGCCTGCGATGAGGTATTTTTGAGAATTTAGGCATAATTGTTTATAAATAAGGGTTTTCCCCTCATTTTTCCATCTCCTAATCTCCTAACTCATCTTAATTCATAACTCATCATGTTCTCAAGTCAAGTAAGCTAAGGTTTCGTCATTACAAGTCATCAAGATAGCTTCCTAAGACATTCAAGGGAAGATTCTTCATGTTTTGCTACAAAAATTCAAGATCAAACATCATGGAAAGGTATTAGCTCCATTGTTGCATGCTTCATTGCATTCTTTCTCTATTTTGGTTTAATTGCCTAAAAGGGGTTTGACCAAGGCAAACCCCCATGCCCTAACAATCAATATTTTCTCCTTCTATCTTTGCATGTTTGTAGATTTAGGCACTTTGAGGGTTTGAAGATCATTGAAAATTAGGTTGAAGACTCATTGAAGACATCTCTTTGTTGACCTAGCCAAAATATCAAAAAAATGTCACCTTTAGGCCCAAAAATCAGAGTTTCAGAAGTGGACACCTGTGGGATACCAAAATGCAAATCTATAGCTTTCATTTCCACTTTCGAATTTTTAGAGATTTAGAAATGGATTGAGTCACCACTAGTGACGAATTAGTCCCACTGAACTTATTTTTCAGAATTTTTAGTAGATTTGGATACCCATTTGGTCAAAATGTGGTCCAGAGTAGTTTCCCCGGTTTAGGACTAAATCACCCAACCTGGCGACTTAGTCCCACTAGGCCTAAAAATTAGAATTTCCAGAATCTCAGAGGCCTTTGCAATCTCCAGTCAGCTCCTCTTCAATTTCCAGGTGCATAGTTCCTATTCTACATCTTTATTTTATCATTTATCACATTCATTTTACTTTTCTACATATCACACTATGTTTTCAAGCAAGTTACTTTTCTTAGGTTTTGCATCATAAATTCATTTCATTTTCAGATCAGAGCATTAGGACATCTTAATTAGTCATAAAAAATTTCATGAACATAAACTTTGAGTGTAAACCCTTGCATTTTGGTCCCCTTTCAATCTCCTTTCTCCTTTCTAGGTGAAAAACCCTAGGAGGAGCAAAGCATTGTGAGGGAAAACCAAAATCATCATTTACAATTTGTCATGATTATGTGTGTAGCTCATTAGGATATGGTTGTCATGATTCTGTGTGTAGCTCATTAACATGGTTCAATGGAGGTTGTTGATAGTTCAATGTGGATTCATCATTGGTGATGGATCTGATCTTATTTAGTGTTTTTTGATGTCTTGGAGGAGCTCTTAGATCCTATTGTAGATTATTTCTTTCACATTTATAGGTTCACTATTATGATCTATGGTTATATTAATGTGATTGGAGATGTTTATTCTTGGTTTAGAGTGTTTTTGGTATTGTGTGATGGTTTACTCTTTATGCTAGCTTAGATGTTTGACATGATACATGTTCTCTTGAGACTAGGATGTATGCATTATTGCATGTCATCTCCTAGGAGGAGATGGTTAGATCATGATGCCATGGTGGGTTCCTAATTCTATGGTTGGAGCTTTGAAATTTATCTAGTGGTTCTCTCAAGGTATTGAATATATTGGTCATTTACTAGGGAGCTTTATGAGGGGTGTTATGCTTAATTTGGAGCTTAACATGGATTAATGATCAGTTGGAGGTGCTCATGGATACTTGGAAACTTGGGTGAGGTTGGATTTATCTTGTGACATTTTCTTGAGATGATTACTCTTTGGAGGTTTCAGTAGGAAGATCAAGGAGCCTTCACCTGGATATGGACATGAGTTCATGATGGACCTATAGAGGAGATTGTTCTTGGAGTGAGTTACGATGACTTGGTTATCCTGGAGGAGCATTCAACTTCCACACTCTTGGTCTACTCTGTAGTTTATCATCTGAAAGGTATTTTCCCATTCTTGTTTCATGTGTTATGTTTTGTGCTTTCTTTTCTCATAGTAATGAGTCTTGAGCCATGGTGATTTATTTTGGGACTCATTTGAGAATTTTTTAGCATGAATTTTTATTGCTTTATCTTTCATAGACATGGATATTGAGCTATGTATATTTAGTTTTGGAGAATTCATTTTTGAGGGATGTTTAGCATATTTATCTCCTTATGCATATGATTTTATTTATATTATCATTCATTGATGAGGAATCTTAGAAGATGGTTATTGGGTTAATTTCCTAGTTTTGGGAATGTGTATAGTTTGAGTTTTATTTACTTGGTTAGAGAGGCTTACATCCATGTTGACATTATAAATGATACATATGTTGTATTTGATCTATGAGATTGAGTGTTGGGTGTTGTTGAGGCTGTTCATTTGGGATTGTAAGGAGGTTATACTTGACACAATGTAGCACATTGAGGTATTAGCAAAAGGACATGTTATGGTTTATATGTTTTCTCTCTTCATTATATGGTTCCTTCTTGGATATTCATGTTCATATGGTTGGGAGGATTGTGATGACATGTTGTGAAAGAGTATGCAACTATTTGGGTTGTATGTGTGGATCATTGTGATTTTTCTTGGTACTACTTTTTTTTTATCATTTATCACACCTTAGTATAGTGTTGATTGGTAGAATTGATATGCCTCAAGATAATTTTCAAATTTGGCATTACCCATACTGTGGGAGTCCCTAGATATGTATGCTCTTCATTGATAATTAATTTGATACAAGGAGCTTATGATTGTGGTTTATGGTTGTACATATTGTTGGCATGAATTTACTGATGTTGTTCATACCTAGGAGGTATGGGTGGTTGGATGTATTAGTATTTTTTTTGGATACTATATTTCCAATTATGTGGTTTTTTACCTTTGACATTAGCTTGGAGCCTTTGTTATCACTTGGATTTGATGCTTGTGTTCTTTGGATTGGTGCATCCTCACCTTGGCATGTTCCTTTTTTTTTTTCCATAGGTGGCATGTTGGAGGATTAGAGGAGTTCTTTCTTGAGATGGTGGTCACTTTGGATTTATTGTAGGTATCTTGATGGAGCACAAAAGCATGTTAGATATTCAATTGGTTTCATGTATGGATGCGATGATGTATTTCATTGATTGAATCTTACACAATGCATACACCAAGTGGGAGAATGTTAGGATTTGGTGTTGTACACAATTGCATAAAATTATTTATTATAATGTTGTAATTAAATAATTATTTAGTTATGGTGCACCTAGGAGGTGTGTTTAGCCACACTAGGTAATTATTTGGGGCCACTTGTAAATTTGTATTGTAACATTAGGTTAATATTTTATGTGTGAGATATAGGATAATGATTTAGTATTTGAGGAATTATTTAATAGTGTAAAACATTAGTACCCGATATTCAATGAGGGGTCAATGGCTTTGTGTTCACATGGTTTCATGACATGCATGGTTTTATCTTACCACTTGGTTGTATTTGTGTGAGCTTTCTTTTATAAAATCAAACACACATGTGTTTAGTGGTTAAGGTTGGAGAGGTGAGTGGGTTGTCATATTATTGAGTCTTTTTGAGGAGTGCATATGTGAAGCATGAAATAGGATGTGTGTATTCATGGTTGGAACATGGGTGATGCATTGGAGAGGCTTGATGTTTCAAACATATTAATTGTAACTCTATAAGTGCATGTATTATTTTATTTCTAAATAATAGATGGAGTGTGGATTCTTTTGGAGGCTAGGTTTTTCCCTCTTGAGGGTTTTCCCAGGGTATATCTTGTGTTATCTTATGTCTTATCTATTTTGATCTATGCATTTGGTTATTCTATAAGATTGTATGCATGATTTTCTCTCATTAGGTTATATAAGAAATAAATTAATGAAATAGGTATTGATGCATTATTTTCTAACAAAAAATAAGAATCCAAGAAACTATATAATTAGTTGAGTGCCACCACAAGCTCACATTCCTCTTGAATAAATTGAAGATAGTTTTAAATAAAATTAATGTACTTATGCCCTCATTCTTTTAACCTCTATTATAGGTACTAGAACCAATGTTCTCCAAGAGTGGGATTACATCTTCTCCTAAAGTAACTTAATATTGGTAACACTATTTTTAATTGTATTCTTACTGACATGATAAAAAACACTTCTTAAGTTGGTCTTGATGTCCTAGTTTTATTTCTCTAGTGAGGCTATTCCTTCTTCAAACTTAGTATTCTTAGCATTTAGCTTATTTTTTCATCAATGACTTCCAAATGATTATAATTCAACTTCTCCTCTTATTGTGGTATCAAGACTTGACCCCCAACTTTCTTAGTAATAAAAGAGGTCTTTAAGTTTTTTTTATCTCTAGAAATAGCCTTTTAAGTATATTTTATGATTTTCTCAATTCCCTAGAATTACTAGCCAACAACTCCATAATAGATATAAATTCTACATAGAAGGGGAGGGAGGGAAAGAAATTTTAGCTATAGCTAAGGGAGGAATATGACACAATCCTTCAAACTCATTGAGTTTATCATTCATTCAAAAAATTCCCTCCGCCACAACTTTCTCCTTGCACTTAGTCTTAGAATTGGTACCTTCACTACCCACAATACTATCCGATTTTTATTCAAGAACACATCTATGGATATTCAAAAAAAGAATGAAAATATAGGAGATATGAATAGGGGAGAAAATTTGTTTCTTACTAGTAAGGAAAAGGAGTGACTCTGTGTTTCTTTCTAGTATGAAGGGGCTTCGAGGAGGGGTTCAAGTAAAATATTTTGAGAGGGAAAAAGGTACAAGATTTTAGAGGAATAGCATGATTGATAATTAATAAGACAACAAACTAGGATAGAGGTAGACCCAACACCCTTGTTGAATTTTAAGATAAGGTAATCCAAAGAAGACGATAAAAAGAATCATAAGCTAACAAATAAATTATGATGGAAAGGACTGAACAAGGCTAAATGAAAGGCATATATGGTCTAGGATGGTCCTCGTAAGGTTATATACCTTATAATTTCTATACAAACCTTAGAGAATCTCATTTTCAACTATCTTGTGAACTTCATGGGGAAGGGCTTGCTCCCCAAGCCACTTAGAGTGTCCTTCACATGACACTCCTTATTTGGAAAAATATTTTTCTAAAAATTTCCCATCACAATAGACATGAGCCACTTTTCTACTAATAAAAGAATCTAGACTACATAAAGAACCATTAATGATATGACCAAAATTCCAACTAAGAGAATGAGATTTTAAGAGTGGATTTATGATGTTTAAAGAGTCCCATTCCATGTCCAAATTCTAGATTCTAAGTTCCATAGAAAGGATAATTCTGTAAGTGCCTTTACAAAATGATATGATTGATCTCCTACATTTATTATAAAATCCCCAACGACCCTTCCTAGGTGGTTTCTAATAATAACTCCCCCTCTAGAAGGAGTTTGGTTACCTTTGGAGCCCCCATAAATGTTTAAATTGCACAAAAATGGTTACGAGAAAGACCAAAATAGTTGGGATTATTGAGCATCCACCATGTTCAAAGATACATGAATGCTAACACCTAGGTCCCAACAATCAAAAACTTTCTTTTCAAAAGGGGAAACCAAAGTAGTCCCTAATAAAAAATCTCTTTCATTATAGGTAACTAATAAGCTTCCTCTCATGGCTAAGACAATTTTGGAGTAAACATGCTCAAATGAAGCTTTCTTATCCTTGAGAACTTTGGAGTTTCATTCAAGCCAAAGAACATGGGGGAGGGTAAGGTACCACAATAACTTGAGGTGGGGATTAGAGAAGGGAGAATACCATTGGAATAGAAGATCCTAAAAGGAAGGAAGTTTGATCTACAAGAAACAAAAAATGGACATCATAAGACCCGAAATATTCCAAGTGAAGTAACAATCCAAAAGAAGGTGAAAATTAGATTTTGAATCCAACTCATAAAGGGAAAACTTGTTAGGAAGGGAAAATCCCTTTTTAATTAAATTATGGACAATATATAAGAATATTTTTTTGATGTATTAACCATAAGGAAGATATAAAATTTAGGAATAAGGGGTTTATGCTAAACATTGGAAGAAGGGGGGAGTAGGAAAAGGATCAAGAATTGACAAAAAACTAAACAATGTCAAATAGCAGCCTACTAGGGAGTTATCTCACACATAAACATCATCATTTTCCAATTAGTAAATATGAAACCCTATTAGTAGATGTTGAAGCCTACTAGGAAGAAGGACATTGGGAGGATGATTCTTAAGAATGAAACTATTTCAAGATATCAAAGAGCCCCTAATTTCCTAATAGTCTACTACCATGTTTCCCTTAGTTGTCTTCAAGATCTAGTAGATAGAGTTAAGTCACTCTAAGGATAATAAAGACCAATCTAATAACCAATTATCTTCCCAAAACCAAACATTTCTCCCATATCCAACATTCCATTTGAATCTATTCTAAAAATAAATCTATTTGTACACAACCCTTCCACAAGCATGAGCCTTCTAGGAGGGGTCGTCATTGGATAATAGAGAAAGAGTAACCATTCTCCAAATATTTCAACTTCACAATAAACATCCATTGCTTGTTTTCATTGATCAATCTCCAACCTGCCTTGGCTATAAGAGTTTTATTAAACATTTCTAGTTTTCTAAGACCTAGGTCATCCATCTTTTTTAGCATGCAAACCTAATTTTAAGAAACAAAAGGAAAATTCCTTTTTTTAATGCTAGTTCACAAGAACCTTTTCTAGATTTGCTCCTATTTATCAATAATATTGATGAAAACCAAAAAAAAATGTAAAATAAACGAAAATTTTACAAAATTGACCTTGACTAAGAGACATCCTTTCAAAACAACAAATTTCCTTTGAAATCTATCTGTAAAATGGAGCCAAATTCCAAGATGCTACCCTTGAACATAGGCCGAAATAAGTTGAGGGCAGGTACCAATGATATTAACAATCTTCTCTTACCTTTCCTTGTGAGCATTCACAAAGAAAGTCATTTTTCTCTATATTCACTTTTTAAGCCCATAGCCTTCCCATAGTTGAGCAGCATATAATTGTTAAAATATATGGTAACCAGGTATTTACTTCTACTTTCTAAAGAGTAAACATAAAACACAAAAACCCACTGAAAATTGCTTGCCAATATAGGCGACTATTAAATTTAAAACCCAAATTCAGAGAATTTGGCATGGCAACACAAATGTAAATTATTAACAATACAATTGGCAGTGGCAAAGAGATCTGTGGTGCCACGGTTATCCTTCTGAAAGAGAACTAAAAAGAAGAAACATACCTCCTCTATATTTACTGTAACGGAATTTTTTTTGTTCATTCTCAGATCACTAGAAACCCACAAGAAAATGAAACGCTGTGGGTCTCTGCGTCACAAAAATTCCCTCTTATTTCCAGAAGAAGCGTTCGGCCCTCCATTAGAGATATTTACAGGTCCACCAAAATTTATACCCACTTCAAGAACGCAGTCATTACAATCCTTGTTATCTACGGAATCCCCGCTCTCCAACAATCTACTGCGCATCTCTTCACGAGAAGGCGAAGACGTCCTCGCACTCCATCTAAAACGCTGGTACCACTGAGAAGTAGAAGCGCCCTCCGGCGGAAGCTGGGACGAACCAGCATAGCTTGACGACCTCGGCAAAGGCCTTTCAACTGCATTTACCGTAGCTGGCGGAGCGTCATAGAATGCGGGAGAATGAGAGCGCCGGGGTTCGATCTCGTGACCTGTCGATGCAGCTTGTTCCTCGTGCTTCTCTGGTAAAGGGCTGTCCATGAGGCTCGTTGCTATGTTCGATCTGCAGAGAGGGCAGTTGTAGTGCGTGTTAAGCCAGAGGCCGATACAGGAAACATGAAACGCGTGCCTGCATTTGGGCAGAACTCTTACCAATTCCCCTTCGCTGAATTCTGTTAGACAGACGGAACATTCGTTGTCGGAATCAATGTCTCGGGCATTGTATTTGAGGATGGGGATTTTGGCTATGAGGGAGTGGTCGAGTCCAGGGCCCGAAACATCGTCTTCGCTTACAGAGCCCTGTCGGTTTCTCCATGGGCCCCTGCGGAAGATATTTTCGAAACAAACGCAGTACTTGAGGAGGAGCTGGTAATAGCCTACTACCAGAAATATGCTGCCCAGTGCCCCGATTATTGAGATCAGAACTGGACTGATATTGTACGGCGGCCGTGGATGGGGTGAAAGAGGACTTAGAGGAGCGTTAGATGAATTCATTGGAAGCACTTTGTAAAAAAATTGTTTTTTAAAATGTTTTCTTCTCTTTTCCTGATCGTGGAAGTAGATTCGATCTGCGATTCATTAGGGATGCTGTAACGATTCTGTAGGATAAGTATTAGATTTATGGGCAGAAAAACATGGGCAGAAGGATAAGGTGGATGGAATCGCCGTGTTTTTGCGAAATGGGTAGTGCAGAGAGGAAAGCAAAGAGGCAAGGAGAGAATGTTTATGCTTGTGTTGCAGAGACCAGCGGAGAAAATGATGAAAGAAAGAAGATGTGGAGGGACGATAGAATCGAAGCCCGTGAAAGATGCGGGGCGAAGATTATGAGGCTGGCTGATTTTATATTCATTGATGAGATTCCGAGGGCTGATTTCATATGCATTGATAAGATTCCGAGGGCGGTTTTTAACGGATTACTCTATAGGAGAGTTTCTGGGATCTTGAGTTTAATTATATTATAAATGGACGACCCTTTTGTCGTTTTTCCATTAATGGGCAAAAATCACATATGTTTATTCAATCTTGAAAAATAAGCCTATAATTTGGGGATATTTTATGTACATTTCGTATTAATTTATGGAAGCATCTTGTTTGTACGAAAATTTGCAGCCAGGAAATGAGTTATGAACATTCGAGAAGAACGCGTATAGAATGAAAAATATTATAACAGCAAGGATGCGCCATAGGAGAAGAACATATAGAACAAGAAGTAATATAAAAGTTAACAAAGCCTAAATTTGATGGCGGTTTATTTGTATTTAAATATTTTTGTCATAGAATATAGTGTATGGTTTTTAAAATATTTTTGTTAGTGAATATAATTTTTAAAATATTTTTTGTTATAAAATGTAGTGAATATAAAATTTTAATTACTATGTGAAGTTAATTGGAGTAAGCTTTTGGATTAAACTATGTATGAGTTTCAATTGACGTTTTGGATCACCCTCAATGTTTCATTCCTCTTCATGATGATAGATCACTGATTGTGATCCGAAACATCGATTGAAACTCATATAAAGTTTAATCTAAAAGTTTACTCCAATTAACTTCATGATTGTGGAAAACTCATACCAACTATTATGTGAGGTGTTATCACTTACAAATAGGATTTGAAAGTTTGTGTATATAAAATCAAAAAACGAAGATAAATATGTTGTCTTTCACAAATTTAAATGTTTTTTCCTTTATTAATCTTTTTTAAAATATTTTATTTTAATATATGATTTAAAACAATAATAATAAATAATAAATAATAATAATTTTCAAATATTTGTCTCATGTAAATATAATCTAAAAATAAAGTTTGAATAAAAACTATTTAATATTCAATTTTATCCACTCAATCTAATATTAGTTTGAAATTTTTTTATCTTGCTTTATGTTTGATTTATTTTAACTTTATTTTATGAATATTATAATGATATTGAAGTATTATGATTATTATCAAATTTTATTTATTTATTTATTTTATATTAATTTCACATGAGAATAAAACTAGAAATATAATTAATTTTATAAAATAAATTATTTTAGAATATTTATTGTTAAATAAGTGAACACTAACCCTAATTGAACTCTACATCTAACCTTAACTAATACTTAACCCACTTTTAATTATTCTTAATTTTATTGTTAGGAATAGGGTTCAATTATGTTATTTTATTTTATTTTATTTTTTTCAGTTAGGTTAAGCTAAGTGTTCAATTTTGAACAATTATATTTGAATTAAAGTTAGGGTTTAATTAGAGATCAATTAGGACTATACTTAGAGTTATAGTTCAATTAGAGTTGCATGTCAATTAAGATTAGGCTCAGAGCTCAATTAGAATTACAATTACATATAGGGTCTTGGATAAGGTTCATTTACATTAAAAAGATTTAAAATCATCTTTTACATATAAAAACAATTTTTTTTAATATAGGAAAATTATCTTGATAACTATACTAAAATAAAATATTTAAAAAGGAGATAAAATAATATTTATTTATTTTATTAATTAAAAATAAAGGAAGAAAACATCAAGAATTGAGGAGGACAACATACTTATCTTATCCTCACTTTTTGATTTTTTGTAGGAAAATTTTCAAATCTCATTCCAAAAGTGATAAATTCCTATTTGTGTAATAATTATATTATACATTATTTTTGCAAAATTAATTCTGAGGCCTATGTGCACATAAAATCCTATTTCTAGGTGATTTTGTTTGACCCTAGCATGCATAATGTAAAGTTGACTATTATGACAAACATAAATATAACATATGAAAATGAGAAGGAAATTATGCCAAATAATTAGCTTGAATTAAAAGGATCTTGATCAAACCTATATATTAAATGGGGTAGGATCAAATGCAATATATATAAATACAAGGTCTAGGTCTAGGTCAAGGATTCTCATCAATTGAATATAAAATCAAGGTATTATATCAATCATCTAATAGTGCTAGTTAGTTAGTGGAAAGACCATGTTTTAATCAAGTTTTCAATTCAAGCACACAACCTATATGTTGTATTATACTCCAAATTATATCAACACACAAAGAGCTCTTTTTTGCTAGGAAAGGTGCTAATGTTAAATCAATGGAGAAACACTTTCTTTTATATGCAAATGCACAAGGATATTTGATCAAGGCATATTTGATTGATTGATGTTTAATAAAGCCCTATGCTACCATGATATGGCATGAGCATGTTTACTAGGTTTGATCAAGATATGTTCAATTGAATCTATATGATTTTAAGAGTAATTTATTTTGGTGCAAAAGTAGAGGTCACTTATGTTCTATCACTGATATAAAAAATGATAGTCATTTAAAAGAATATATTTTATCTATCTAAATACAAAATAAAAAAGGAGTAGAAGAAATTTAAAATATCTATAATCAACACTCTTACTAAACTCAAATTTGAGGTTAAATTTGAATTCTTTTTTCTCCATTATCATTTACTAAGGAAAATGGAAGACAAATTTTATCTCTCTTGTTGCCCATTCCTAAAATTTAATTTTCAAATATAGAGTTTTCAACATATTATATACTAGCAATCACACCCAGGCATGCAATGGTTACGCTAAAAAGTGAGGAAGGTCAAATTGGAAAAAAATGGGTCTATTTTTTTCATACATTCACATAGTATGTAAGGTCTATTGGTAGGCCATTTAGAAAATGATATTGTTTGTGTAACAAAGTTATCAATGAAGTGATAGCTTCAAATCAAGTATGCATCCACTTACATTGATCCAAACATGATTGGAGCAAAACCACTAAATTGGGAAGATAACAAGGCTTCATTACCAAGAGATTCATGTTATGTTTACAATACAAAGAGAGAGAGAGAGAGAGAGAGAGAGAGATAGGGGAAGAGTGTGTGAGTGAGAGGGGGTTAGGAGATAGAGATAGAGATAGAGATGAAGGTGGAGATTGATATGGAGAAGGAGATGAGTATGGAGAGAAGGAGAGGGAGAGATAAAGAGAGAAAGGAGAGAGGGATAAATAGACACAAAAGAGATACTTATATAGATATGGAGAGATAGAAAGATAAAGATAGATATATGAAGTGATACATGTAAAGAGAAGTCGATAGAGGGAGAGATATGGAGAGAGATTGAGAGATAACAAGATATATATACACACACACACACACATACACATACACATACACATACACATACACATATGTACATATACATATTCATACACATACACATACACATACACACACACACACACACACATGTATATATATGAAGAGGGAAAGGGGGAGAGAGAGGGATGCATGTATAGAGATAGGGGAGGAGAAAGGAAGATAGAGGTAGAGATGAAGATAAATCAGGAGAGGAAGGAGAAAAATAAATAGAGAGATAGAGAGGTAGAGGGAGAGGGGAGATAGAGAGGGAGAGATAAATAAGAAGAGATAAAGAGATATAGAGGGAGAGAGAGATAGATACATATAGATGGTGAGATAGAGATAAAGAGAGATATATAAGGAGATATAGAAAGAGAGGGGGAGAGGGAGAGATAGAGAGACAAAAGAAATAGAGAGAAGTAGAGGCAGAAAAATAGAGATAGAGAAAGGGAGAGAGAAATAGGTGGATATATATATATAGAGAGAGATAGAGACATATGAGAAAAGAAAAAGAGAGATAGAGATATATGGGAGGGTATGTGCAGGATCATGGTGCACCAAAAAGTGGCAATATTTGTAGGGTATGTGGCTGACGACTTTTTTTTCACTCAAAATTAATGAAACAAAAAGGGTTTTTAAAGGAGATTCTCAGATTTCCAAAAATATAAATTATGATTTAATTTGAATTTAATAAATAATTATTATTCATTTTCTATTATAATTACGACTAAAGTCTTGATTGATAGGCTGATTGAAAAACATCTATAACTTTCAAATGGTATCATATTTTTTGAATCCAAAACATGCGTCACATTCTACTTCACATCACTATAGAGTTAGAAAAATAAAAATTAAATTTCATGAAGTTTTGACCAAATTAAAAGGTGAATTGAGACGGGCCGAGTTTTTATATTTTCTAAAATTTGTAATAAAAAAATCATAATTAATTATTTACTTGGAAAAAAATTACAAAAAAATATGCATCACATCTGGACATGAGTCCTCTACTTATATATAAATCTTACAAAAAAATATTATCATTTTATTATGGTTAGGGTGGTCAGACAGACACCTACTTCTTATTTTTCCCTGAAATTTAAGTACTACTGCATTGAAATTTCAAATTTTCACCAAATAGATTTTATTTATTTTTAAATAAACCTAGTATTTTAAAAACTACATTCAATTTTCTACAAATTCTATTCTTACATATTTTTGAAATAATATAGATAACTTATTCAAATATTTACATCAAGTTGCCTAACACTGATTTTTCTGAATTTTTTGCCACTTAAGGGCCTGTTTTTTGCATGATGATCCTGCACATATCCGGGAAGAGAAACAAAGACAGAGGTAGAGATAAAGAGACAGATAGGGGGATAGGGAGGGAGGAGAGATGCATAGATAAATAGAGTGATGAGATAGAATAAGAGAGATATAGAAAGAGGGAGTGATAGAGAGAGAGGAAGAGACAATGATAGAAAGAGAAAGATGGGAAGATAGACATAAAGGGGGAAAGAGTACAAGATAAAGGAAATGATAGAGACAAGTGATATAGAGAGGGATAGAGATAGAGAAGGGGGAGATAGAGATAGAGATAGGGGGAGAAATAAGGAGTTTGTGTATGAGTGAGAAATTAGGAGTGTGCGTGAGAGAGAGAGAGAAAGATATAGAGGTACAAATAGGGATTGGGAAATAGGGAGTGTGTGTGAGTGAGAGAGACATATGGAGATATAGATAGAGAGGTATATATATATAGATATAAATAGATAGAGAGGAAGGGAGATAAGGAGAGAAATAGAGAGAGGATAGAGAAGTAGAGAGATATAGAAAGAGGGAGTGATAAGGAGAGAGGAGAGAAAGAGATAAAAAGAGATAAAGAGACATATATATTGGAAAAGATAAAGGGAAGAGTGAGAGAGATATGAGAAAGAAGAGGGAGAGGAATAAATAGAGAGGGGGGAGGAGAGGGGGAGGCAAATAGGGATGGAAAAAGAGAGTAAAGGAGAGAGAGATAGGGGGAGAGAGAGAGAGAGAGAGAGAGA
>VDFB02000003.1:247342484-247501421 GCA_007258455.2 Sequoia sempervirens
AAAGAGAGAGAGAGAGGGGGAGATAGAGAAAATTAGAGAGGGAAGGCGGGAAGGAGGGAAGGAGGAAAGGAGGGAGGGATGGAGGGGGAGAGAGAGGTTAGATAGATAGAAGTATAGAGGGAAGGAGAAAGTGTGAGAGAGAGGTCTAGAGCATAAGGGACAAAAAATGAGTGAGATAGAGAGAAAAATTATACAACTTGTTGATTACTGAAATTTGACCTCTTGATTACTGAAATTTGACATGCTAATTACTGAAATTTGATTGTCTGAAATTTTTGAGATCTTCCAAAAACTAGAATTTGAATTATAAATCCTACTGATACAAAACCACTCTTAAACATCCTACCTATATACATGAAATATAACTTAAAGTATAAGAAAGTAAACGTCCATATGTAAATGTCAACTTATACTTAAATGTTTATTTCATGTATATAGTTTCCTTGAAAGATAACAAGAAGAAAGAGACAAGAAAAAGAGAAGAAAAAATTTCCATGTAGACAAAAACAAGAGCGCATTATAACGCGCTCATGTTTTGGAAATGTTTTTTTATTTCAAAAAATGCACATTTTTTTGAACTCAAAATGCGTGCATTTTCTAAAATTTAAATCATAACGTGAGCGCGTTATGGATTGGTAATGACCGATCCTAGGCTTGGTCATTACCAAGCCATAATACAAGCACATTTTACTATAATGCGCTCGCATTTAAACTATTTTGAGATGAAAAAGTAAATTGGCCACAAATTAGCTACCCATCTTCATGCACCTACCCAAAGAGAGAGAGAGAGAGGAAGACAAATATTGAGAGAAATAGAGGAGAGAGGAAGAAAGATATTGAAAGATAATGAGAAACATAGAGATATATATAGAGAGACAAAGTTATAAAGATCTATCTCTCTATCTCTATCTCCCTATCTCTATCTATATATATATCTTCGTTTCTTTCTCTTTTTCTCCCTTTGCCTCTCTATATCTTATCTCTATCTCCCTCACCCTTCTCTCTTCCTCTCTCTTATCTCTCTATCTATTTTGCTCCTTAAGTGTGCAATAATTACACTAAAGAGGCCTTAAAGGTGAATTATCACATCCTTAATCAAACGACATGCTACCTTGAGCATAACTCCCAAGGAACATGTGCTATCCTTAGATTCTTGGCACAAAAAAAATGATCAAAAGTTATTTTTTTCTCTCTAAATTTAATTTATATTTTAAGTTTTAAATTTATTTTATTATATATAAATAAAAAAACAAGAATTATATTTAAGGGGGTCATGGCGGGTGGCACAATATTGTTGTGAGTAGTTGTAGAGTAGAAATGGCTGATGGAATAGGTTTGAGATAGAGGGTCAACATCATGGAGAAGAAACATCTAGACACAACTAGTGTTGGAGTGGGTGTAGGTCAAGTAGGACGACAAAATCAAAACTTGTCAGATTGCCAACATGCCACTAGAGCCAATGCCATCCCACTAGGTAGAAAGGTTCTTGTGTACCAGAATCACTAGATGTATTGACCTAGAGCATAGGTGGAGGCATCCAAAATGCCTTGGGTTCACTCAAACAATAGGGGTCATGCTTGGGGAGTGAAAATGGTGGGAATCTATTGGAATCACCCTAGTGCAATCATAGGAAAGCACCTTTTATACCCCAGTATTGGTTCAATTGAAGGCCTCCCCTTAGGAAACGATTGAATTTTTATAGGTCCCCACTCAAGGAGCTTGCTAAGGGGGGAAGATATGGGTGGACATGGAACAACAATGATGAGATCTTGATGACTCAACTAAATCGTTGGAAGGGGAATCCCCTGAAGTGGAACTCTGGGAAGCACAAAGGGGAAGGAAACTTAGTCAGGAAAGCTTCCCACTTTGTTGGTGAAGTGAATGTAAACAACTTGAACAAAGGTTCAAGTTTGGGGAACAAATATTGTGTGGAACAAACTCAAGAAGGTGCGCAAGAGAATTCCAAAGCGAGGAGAGATCTTGCTATTTCTGGCAAAGGGATTGTAA
The DNA here is from genome assembly GCA_007258455.2 of Sequoia sempervirens. Taxonomy (NCBI): domain Eukaryota; kingdom Viridiplantae; phylum Streptophyta; class Pinopsida; order Cupressales; family Cupressaceae; genus Sequoia; species Sequoia sempervirens. The sequence goes on from VDFB02000003.1 coordinate 247,344,492, forward strand.
TTGACAAGCTTAGAAGAAATGAAAAGGTGATGATAATCCCAAATAAATCCTTATGGAATTCTAGGGACATGATGAAGGAGTTCACTTTCTTTGCAAAGTGGGAAGGGAGTGGTTTTCGTATGGAGAAAATGGTAGATTGGTGAAGAGACCAATGGGGCAAAGAGGTATGTGTCAAATTTTTGGCCTACAATTTTCTTTTGGTTTTATGCCCATCACCACAATTGAAGAAAATCATCATGTATGAAAAACTCTTGCAAATGGATGGAATAAGGTTTTACACCAAAGAGTGGTAACTAAATTTCAACCCCCACAAATATGAATTAGATAGAATGAAAGCATGGGTAAATCTACACAAACTGCCCTTAGAATATTGTGATGAGGAGGTATTAAGCCTAATAGGGAATCAATTGGGCACTTATATTGGGGTGGATGAAACCCTAATTCATGGATAAATCAAGACCCAAGTGAGAATATATGTAGAAATTAGTGAGGAAGGCAAGTTGTACTAGGAAATAGAATGGGATTTCACAACTAGTAAGGTCCCTACTTTCCCAAAGTACAAAAAAATGAATAGGAAAATGAAACCCAATGGAGGTTTCTCTAATAACTCAAGAAGCGAAATTGTGAATAGTGAGGTAGTTCCAATGGATGGGGAACTTTCCATGGTCACGAGATAGGGCTAGCATCTCGTCAAAAGATTTGGGGATATGAGATTGCAGAGGAAGAGGCTTTGGCTACAATAGAGAATGTAGAAGGGGTTTTAGGATGGTCCCTAAACCCTCAAGAGGAAGAAGGGCATAGGGAGGAAGTCACGGGATTGGAGGAAATTATGGAAGTTGGATGTGAATTGATGAGCTATGCAACTCTTGCAAAGGAAGTAGCAACAAATTCAAATATGGGAGATGATGATTTCAATAGCTTGGAGGGTCAAGTTATGAAGGATAGTGACCCTCCAAAAGAAGATGAGGTATGAGATCTTGAAGAAAAGGTAGCTCTACTAGAAGTTAATGCAAATACTCCAACCACCTTGGTGACTTAGGGGAAAATGGGATTAAAGTCAAGGAACAAGGCGAGGAAATCATGCCTAATTGCATGGAAAGAAGGAGGAAAGGTAGGTTGTTAAACATAGAAAAGAGAGCTATGGATGGAAATGTAGAAGGCCAAAAAAAACTCATAATGATTCTAAGATCAGGGAAGGGTGGTACCCTTCTCAAGGAGCGATGAGGCTCTTATCTTGGAATGTTATGGGCTTAAACGCCCCTAAAAAAAGTTACTTCTAAGGTTCCTTATGGAGACATAAAAGGATGATGTACTCATGATTCAAGAGATGAAATTAAACAATATAGAAGTGGAAATGTTCAAGAAGAAGTGCAAAGTGTGGAATGTTGAGCAAGTGGAAGCTACAGGAGCTTTTGAGGGACTTCTTATGATTTGGAGGCCCCAAGCAACCTATCTAGAAAAGATATTAGGAAATAGTAATTGGTTAGCTTGCAAGGTGAGAATTCTATCATCAAAATTTGTCTTCACATTAATCAATACATATGGTCCCTCAAGTTGTGCATCAAAAAAAGGGAATTATGGGTCGAGCTTAGTGTCTTTTGTAGTAGGGTATCCCTTGAGTGTTTCATTTTAGGGGGAAATTTCAATGTGATCCTACATAGTGAGGTTAAGATGGGGGTTATGCAAAGAAAGTACCAATACCAAGTTTATTTTGAGAATTTTGTAAGGGGGAACGACCTGTTTGAAATTTAGATGGAAAATGGAAAATACACATGGACAAATAGGAGGTTGGGCTTTAGCCATATTGGAAAAAATTGGACAGATTTTTGTTTGAAGGAGAGTTGGGATATTTTTTGTTTACCCTTGAAGGAATTATTGTACCCCAATTAGGCTTAGATCACTATCCCATTAAATTGGAAATAATGGGAAAAACGAGACCCATGAGGTGTCTCTTTAAATTTAAAATCTTATGGTTCTAGGATCAAAATCTTTCAGGGTTGATTGAAATTTGGTGGAATGGGTGGAAAATTGTGGGTATGTAGATGTTTGGTGTAGTGTCAAAGTTGAAACTTCTTAAGAAACAATTAAAGGAATGGAATAGGACCCACTTCAAAAGAGTTAACTACATTAAATGAAGTCGTATTATCTTTAGGAATGGACAATGAAAGGTTCCTAAAGGAAAAGGAGTTTCTCAAAGAGTATAAGGAGGTGCAGGAAAAAGAGGAAGTGTACTGGCGAAAGAAATCTAGTGAGATTTGGATGTCGAAAGGGGATAAGAACACCAAATATTTCCATAAAAACACTAAGGCCCAAAGATCTAAGTCAACAAAATCATATGCCTATGGGAAGCTGATGGCACAATTGTTGAGTCCCTCGAGGCCATTGCCAAGGAAGCCGTCACTTATTTTGAAGATTTATTAAATAACATAGGACCTATCAAGTCTTACAGCAGAAAATCAACTATTGGAAGTTATCCCAAGGCTGGTGGATGAAGGGAAAATCAAGATACTGATGAGAGAATTTATGATAGAAGAAATCAAGGTTGTAGCCTTCTAGATTCATCTAGATAAAGCACCTAGACCGGATGGATTTTTGACTCACTTTTTCCAAAAATGCTGGAGCACCATAGGTAGTGAAGTGGTTGTCGCCATAGAGGACTCAAGGAGCTTGGGAGTGGTTCTAAGGGAGATGAATAATACCTTCATTTCTTTGATCCCAAAAAAGGAGAAGCCATCTTCATTAGATGAATTCAGACCCATAGCTCTCTACAACACTTTGTAAAATGGTGAAAGTAGCAACAAAAAAACTTATAAATTTTTTCTAGAGTTAATCTTTGAGGAGTAGTTAAGGTTTATACTTGGAAAGTCAATTTTGGAGGGAGTCATCATTGCATAGGAATCCATTCATCCTATTAAAATAACAAAAAAATAAAGCATGCTACTAAAACTAGATATCAAAAAAACATATGATCAGGTGGATTGGAGGTTCTTGTGTAGGGTGTGCTGGATAATAGGACCACTAAGAGGGGGGGGGGTGAATTAGTGGTCAGATAAAATAAATCTCAAAACCTTAACAATATTGATCATACAAAACTTTAGATATGTATTTCATAAAAAAAACACAAAGACGTGCATATTACATCACATGTGAATTAGGAATACTGAATCATGCAAAAAGTAACATATCATCAAGGAGACATGAGACACCATATTTATGACTGGAAAAACCCTAAAAAGGGTGAAAAAACCACTTTGAACAATTTATTTTATTATCTTCAAAGGGTACCAACCCTAATTACATTTAGTGAGCACCAACCCACCGAGAGCACCAAATCTCCTTCAAAGAAACAATCCCAAAAACACTAAAGCACCAACTCCAGACTTTGAATACAAGAAAAAGTATATTATAGAGGGTTTATCTGTTTCACTTCAAACCAATGCTTTAACAAAGTCTCAACACAGATTGACGAGGTCTTTTTACATCAATCTTACATACAACCAACTCTCACACAATTTCCATGTCTTCAAACACTAAAAAAATCCCACTTTTTCTTGTATTTGAGAGAAGTAAACTACTCCAATAATCCTTGACACCTTTTTCTTTCAAAAAATCACACTATCTCTATCAAATTCACTTTGCAAATTTGTTACAACATACCTCAACAATATTTCTACAATAAAAAAAACACACCCATACCTTTTGCAATCATCATGTTTTGATTGTAACAAATTCACCTCCTTGAAATTCACCAAGACATACCACAAATTGAATTCAAGAGAGACACAGTCAATTATAGTCAATTTTGGACATTCAAATATGCATTTATCATTCTTCAAATACCACTTTTAAAGAAAAACTCAGTCACCATTTCATTACACCAATTCTTTGTCAAAAAGCTTATATAAAAGATTGTTGTTGAATATACTTCATTATCAAAACTAGCATTAAATCCTTTAAGACTTCAAAATAGAAAATTTTAATTCAAAGAAAAAGGAAATGCTTTCTTCGACATCACACACTCCCTATCCCCACTCTCCATGCGTAACACACACACACACACACACACTTTACCTTTATAATTTGGTGCCAACCAAAAATATACCAATGATTGTTCACCTTCACATATAAACAAAGTTGTAAAAGCAATTGATGTTCTATCTCCTATCAAATTAGCTACCTCAGGAAATAACCATTAAAGAGTTTGAATATAAACCCTCGATCTTAACTTTCCACCAAATCCAAATTTTAAAAGGAGCCATAGATCTTTATTGAAAAAAATTATACAAGGTTCTCAACCTGCGCAAAAGGTTAAACCAAATGAAGAGGTTGGTAAAATAATGATGGAAAACCCTTAAGTTGGTCACTTAAGTTACTAGTGACCGGTAACTACAAGTCACCTCCAAATTAAAACAAAACTTAACCTTGCAACTTATTTTACATAATAACCAAATGTTTAGGGTTTTTGAGTCAATATTTCTAACCAATAAATTAACACTAACACTCAAAGGATCTTGAAAAATGAGAAAACCAACACCAATACAAGTCTCTAATGCAATATACAATGCAGATAACAAACCCACTGATGATCACAAAGAATAACAAACTTTGATACAAAGTTAGGGTTTTGATTCTTCAAAGCTTTGATGCTACCTTTTTCCTTGATACCTTAATGCCTTTATAGTACCTTGAAATACCTTGATGCCTTTATAGTACCTTGAAGCTTTGATACCTTGAAACCTTTGATACCTTGAAGCCTTGATGAAATGATTTTGACTTGAAGCACCAAATTACTGATTATGCAATGCAAGGAACCCATCAAAATTGAATAACTTGAATGCCATGGAGAACATCAAGAGCATAATGTAAATAAAAAATGAATCATACCAATGCCAAAAATAAAAATGCTTCATGCAACAAGCTTTGACATCAATGAAAAATCAATGCTAATGCAACAAACTCCTCCTTTGGCATTGATGTCAACTTCTTTCAACTTTGCAACTTATTGCTCTTTTTCTCTCCCTGTGAACTTGTCAAGCTTATCTCCCCCTTTGAAAACAATGAAAAAGGGGCCAATATTTCCAAGCAATCACTCCCCCTATGAATAAAAATCTATGATACACCATGACAAATCAGATTCTCAAGCTTAAAACATTCTCCCTATCAAAGTCCATTGAATTAGCAATTGTTACAAGATTGTGCATCTAGACCACATATAACACTATCAAGATTAATTGAGCACTATCAACAAAAAAAGTACTATCACCTCAGTCAAGACATAAGAGCACTGTTAAGCAACACTATCCCAAGCACAAGATGATTCAAGTAACTGACATCAAGCAACACTAAAACAAGTAACTGAATCAAAGTACAAATGAAAACAACTTACTGTTCATTATCACCTTGCAAATACAAACTTGTACACCATCACTTGAATCACACCTTATTGATTACTATCAAGAGAAGGATTGCAAAGATAAACCTGTACAAGACCACTATTCCATTGGTCACAAACACTATCACATTCAAATAACAATGTTTAGACTGTCACCTTGCAAATAAACTATTCACTATAATCATAGTCAAGAGCATAGTAACTGTGAAACAAACCACAATAACCACTAAAATACCAATATAATATCCTATAAACTATCCATTGATACAGTATGAGCATCCATGTTCAAGCAACACTGTGTTATACAAAAAAAATTCCTTCTACTATCTAAGCAATAAAGACACTATTGAGAGATTGTGTAGAATCATTAAGAGTAGTCATCTTGACACCACATTTTATACTGCCATCTCAACAAATACTATCCATTTTCATTGCACAAAAGTATTGTTCCAATCACTATTTCAAAGTAGCAAACCTTGACATTGTTTAGCAACCACCACAAACTAGCTTTTTGCAAGGAATAGAAACATTGTCCAACAATTAAGGAAAAAGTATTGTTAAAAAGAAACCATTCCAATGAATATCACCACTTGAGGCACCACCAAGGACATTTGAATTTTTTTTCACCATCAAGAAACCTCCACAAATAATACAATATCTTGAAGCAGATATAGAGTACCTTGAAGAAACATGAAACATCATGAAATATCACTGAACTTAGCATGAATTAAGCAAGAACAATAGAACCACTTACAACTGAGGAAGCTCATTGCAATAGTACCTATCTACAAGCTATTAACAAACAATTGTTAGTCACAAGACATTGAACCGACATCAAGCACCAAAGAATAAGCATGAATAACATTGTACAATAACCAAGCACCCACAACGGAGCAGAATCAAGTATCCTTAGCTAAGACTACTTCTATTTAGTGTACAATAATTTTCAAAAGTAACAAATGATCAAACACTACTATGTATTCAATATAATACTATCCATATCAACATTCACCCTGTGAATCTTGTCATTTTGACATTAAGGCACATTGAACTTCAACAAAGTCATAATATTGAAAAAAGTTAACATTAAACATTACATATCGGTACCAACTAGCAAGTTACTGCCCTCTATATCACTGTCAAGATGCAACACTCCATCACTTAGCAAAATTTTGCATCCTTTTGCACTAATCATCAAAGCAATGACCAAGGGACTAAAAGCACCGAGCATAAAAGGCTCAGCAAGTAAAAAATTCTTTGAGCACAATCCAACTGATCATTGCGATATACAAGAATAGTATCATACTACAATCAAATTTAGCTCTATGATATAAGCCATGACTAAAGAACACCCTGTCAAAGGAACTATATAAAGAGACAACTAGAGTATTATGAAGGTGTTGGTTAATATGGGAGAATACACCATTGTGATCAAGTAACATTTCTCAAGAACATGTATTTGAAGCCAATTCTCAAACTGTCACCAAGCACAATACCGCTATCAAAAAAAAATGTTGCTACATTGTAACCTATCATACACACATTTCAGTGAGACATGGACCACACAAAATATAGATGCAAACTAAGACAATAATGTGATCATTGGAACACCTCATGATAAATTAATAAGATCTATCTTTTTGCAACATAGACATGTGATAATTTTTTTCTCTCCTTAGACTACTATTTTTCTCTTTCAATCTTACAGAGTGTTTTTCGAAGCTATCCTTTTTCCTAATAAAAAACTCAGTGCCAAACACAGTATTGATTAGACTAGTCACAACTTGATACTCTGCAAGGATACTCACAAGTATCTCTTCTTTCTGATTCACTGCAACTATAGATGGTGCCATTCAAGCTACTTGTGAATAGTCAATAAATTTTTGGTTCTTTCCTTCCATTGCTGCTACATATGAGATTAATGTTCCCAAAATAATACCAATAATACCACTTCAAACACAATCATGAAAAACATTGTTTTGCCCCTTCATGAATTACTTCATTTATTATGGACATTGGTAACAAATGAGCAACCTTTCTCAAACATGGAAAGCATTTCCATGTATCATTGTACATTGTCACCATTACACTGAAACATCATAAATATAGAGTAGATTAAGAAACATTCCATTAGAAACTCTTTTAAACTTAACCTTGTCACATTCCTCTATAGGCACAAAATTTTAGATACCTCTATGGACACTGTCCTCTTGTTTGACTACACCAAATTAGACCTTTTGTTATCAACCCTGCTTCCATCGAATAACTATTAGCAACATATGATATGATGAATAATACTTATAGAATTCCAAATCATAAACTCAATATAACTTGAAAGATCAGCAATAAACTTGAAATGAAACTCTTTTATTTTCTACTTGATGAGACCTTTTTGCTATTGACTAAGGGGTTTGTATAATACAACAAAAAGAGAAAATCCCCCTCAATTTATGCCATCCTTTATGCAGTTAAGGATACCTCTTGTGCAACATGCACAAGATTGGGTTCTTTTTCTTGTTTCCTTCTCCACACTTTCTTAATACTTGGCTTCTTGTGATGATTTCTACAAAATAGTGCTTTATGTCCAACTTCATAACATCTATAGCATATGACTTGCTTCTACTATTTAACCATTCATAAGATATTTTAGTACATCCAACTTTCTCTCCATGAACCCAACATTCTTTTTCTCTATGACCAAATTCATGGCATGAATAACAATAACCATGAAAAGAATTTTCAAACCTAAGCTTTTGATGCTATATTGAATGGAAAGATCTTCTCAACTTGTTGTTGTTGGCTTGGGAAGGGGTACCTCCTTTTATCATCTCCTTATCTCAAACCTTAGGAGCAACAAAATTATAGTCTAGATCTATTTTCTTCCTTGGAGTTTTTTTGATCTTAGAATTCCACCCTTCTTCAAAACCTAACCTAGTAGTGTCCTTGTGATGTTTTTTCTTGCTCAACATCTCATATAAACACTTGGTACATTTTTTAAACTGAAGTGTCTTGTGTAACTTGGAAGAAGCTTTTCCTAATTCATTTCTCAATGAAACTATCTTTGATTCATACTTTTTACAATCAAGATCTTTTGCCTTAAGTTGATTATTGACTTCTTATATTTTCTTAACTTCTACAAATTGAACCTTCAAATCTATTATCAATTTTTCTACATCTTGAAGGTATGAAAGTGTTTTAGTCTTGGAAAAATTTTCTTCATGGAGCTACATCTTTAACCTTTGATTCTCCAATCTAAGTTTCTTAATCTCTTCAAGGGCACAAATAATCTCACCTTCAATATCAATTTCACAATCATCTTCATCATGCTGGTATTGGCATGGTGTAATGGTTTATAGGTGGCATTGTTGTTCTTGCCACCAAGGTTCAAACCCCGTTGGGGTGAAATTGTTGAATGGTTGTATCCGGTTCATAGCTCTGGTCAAAAGCATTTACCCCTTGAATAAAAAAATCATCTTCATCATAGTATTTTTCAAAATAACTCACAAAGTGATCTCTTTTCTGTCAATATTCCCAACTATAAAATCATCTTCTAACCTTGGTTTAGGTTGTGCTTGTTGTTTAGTATTCTGCTAGGTATTTTTTTCCTCTCTTTGTTTCTTTTTATTTTTTCCATTGTACTCCACCACCAAGATCAACCCAAGTTGATTAAAATTTTGTTAGGAATCTTGCTGCTTTGATACCACTTGTTGGAGTATTGGACCACTGAGAGGGGGGGTGAATCAGTGGTCAAATAAAATCAATCTCAAAAATTTAACACTCTTGATCATAAAAAAATTTAGATATGCATTTCATAAACAAAACACAAAGATGTGCATATTACAACATCACATGTGAATTAGGAATACTGAATCATGCACAAAGAAACATATCATCAAGGAGACATGAGACACCATATTTATGAGTGGAAAAAACCCTAAAAAGGGTGAAAAAACTACTCTAAACAATTACTTTTATTATCTTTAGAGGGTACCAACCCTGATTACATTTAGTGAGCACCAACCCACCGAGAGCACCAACTCTCCTTCAAAGCACCAATCCTGAAAACACCGAAGCACCAACTCCATTGGTTGAAGCACCAACTCTAGAACTTGAATTCAAGAAAAGGTATATTACAGAGGGTTTCTCTGTTTAACTTCAAACCAATGCTTTACGAAAGTATCAACACAGATTGAAAAGGTCTTTTTACACAAAAATTACATACAACCAACTCTCACATAGCTGTTATATATTCAAACACTAAAAAATCCTACTTTATCTTGTATTTGAGAGAAGTAAACTACTCAAATCATCCTTGACACCTTTTTCTTTCAAAAATCACACTATCTGTCAAATTCACTTTGCAAATCTGTTACAACATACCTCAACAATATTTCTACAATAAAAAACACACACCCATACTTTCCGCAATTATCATGTTTCAATTATAAAAAAATCACCTCCTTGACATTCACCAAGACATAGCACAAACTAAATTCAAGAGAGCCACAGTCAATTACAGTCAATTTTGGACATTCAAATTTGTATTTATCATTCTTCAAATACTGTTTCTTTTCATGAAAAACTTAGTCACCATTTCATTACACCAATTCTCTGTCAAAAATATTATACAAAAGATTGCTGTCGAATATACTTCATTGTCAAAACTAGCATTAAATCCATTAAGACTTCAAAATAGAAAATTTTACTTCAAAGAAAAAGGAACTACTTTCTTCAACATCACACACTCCCTATCTCCACTCTCCATGCGTAATACACACACACACACACACACTTTACCTTAAGAATTTGGCTCCAACCAAAAATCTACCAATGAATATTCACCATCACATAAAAACAAAGTTGTAAAAGCAATTGACATTTTGTCTCTTGTCAAATTAGCTACCTCGGAAATAATCGTTGAAGAGTTTGAATATAAAGCCTCGATCTTAACATTCCACCAAATCTAACTTTTAGAAGGAGCTATAGATCTTTATTCAAAAAAATTATACAAGGTTCTCAACCTACTTGAAAGGTTAAACCAAATGAAGAGGTTGGTAAAATAATGATATAAAAACCTTAAGATGGTCTTGATTAATTTACTAGTGACTACCAACTACAAGTCACCTCCAAATTAAAATAAAACTTAACCTTGCATCTTATTTTACATAATAACCAAATATTTAGGGTTTTTGAGTCAATATTTCAAACCAAGAAATTAACCCTAACCACTCAAATGATCTTGAAATTTGAGAAAATCAACACCAATACAAGTCTTTGATGCAAGATACAATGCACAAAACAAAACTATTGATGATCACAAAGAATAACAAACTTTGATACAAAGTTAGGGTTTTGATTCTTCAAAGATTTGATGCTACCTTTTGCCTTGATACCTTAATGCCTTTATAGTACCTTGAAATACCTTTATGCCTTTAAAGTACCTTGAAGCTTTGATACCTTGAAGCCTTGATGAAATTATTTTGAATTGAAGCACCAAATTACTAATTATGCAATGCAAGTAACCCATAAAACTTGAATAACTTGAATTCTATGGAGAAAACTAGGAGCAGACTGCAAATGAACAATGAATCATACCAATGCCAACAATAACAATCCTTCATGTAACAAGCTTTGACATCAATGAAAAATCAATGCCAATGCAACAGGGTGCTATTGGCATTTGGTTTTGACAAGAACTGGGTAAATTGGGGTTTTAATTGTATTGCTAGCCCCAAATTTTTAATAATTGTGAATGAAACTCCAAAAGTTTTCTTTGAGGCATCCAAAGGAATTAGATAAGGAGACCCCATCTCACCCTTTTTGTTTATCATCATGGCTAAGGATCTAGGAAGGGAAATTAGTGTAGTAGCAAGCATTGACAGGATATAGGGAATTCAAATAACGAGCAATGTGCATGTTGTAACCCATCAACAATTTGCAGATGACACTATACTTTCTAAGGAAACTAAGCGCTATGAAGCTCGCATGATGAAGGAAAATTTGGATCTCTATTCAGAGGCTTCTGGCCAAGAGGTAAGTGAAGTGAAATAAGAAGTCTACTTTTTTCATACTTCCCCATGCAAAGAGAAAGATATCCTTAGAGTATTGATATTTAGGAAATGTCAATTACCATGCACATACCTTGGCTTGCCTTTAGCAAAAGGAGTGGGTTGTGGCAAGCTATGAGACCCCTTGGTAAACAAGGTAAACAATTGGATGTCATCATGGAAGGGGTGACGGATTTCATGGGTTGGCAAGTTAGTTATGCTAAATACTGTTATTTATACAATTCCTATTTATTTATTGTCATATCTTACTTTACCCAAGGGGACATATCAAACTATAAATCAAGATATGAGGAATTTATTCTAGAAGTAAATGCAAACAAGAAAAATTTTGTGCTAATTACATGGGATAGGATATGTAAAGTGGAGGAGGCTGGGGGAACATGATTAAGGGATCTTTCAAGGAAAAACAAGGCCTTAGGGTCCCCAAATTGGTCTGGAAGTTGTGCACATAGAGCAAGTCGAAATGGGTCCAGATTCTTCAGAATAAATATTTGGGGAATGGAATTGAAAGTAACATCTTCACTACCACCAAACTTCCTAAAGGTTCAAGAATTCAAAATTTCATGGTGTAGTGGAGGTAGCTAATAATAAAATTCTTATATGAGGATATACATGATGGTATCACTGCTCTATTTTGGGAGGACTCATGGGGGGTACCCCATAATCAAAAATTTGTAAGACTTGCAACATATAAAAGGTCTACTCATGCAACTTTGGAAGATGAATGTGAGAGATTACATGGAAATCAACAATGTTGATGGGATTTGTAGATAGAAATGGAAGGACTTTAGAAGGCTCAATATTTCAATTGTTGAAACATCAAAGCTGCAATCAATTCTCAAAGATAGAACCATAATTATTTGAGAGGACAAGGATAGGCTAGTTTAGACAATTGCTAGTTCAAGGTAGTATAAAATTAAGGATGGTTTCTTGGTGCTAGGGAAGTAGGATGGGAGGACCTCACTCCTATGGAATTTTTTTTTAGACAATAGATGCCTCTAGAAAGTCAGGGCCTTTTCATGGACCACAATCCAAGGAAGGATTTTGACAGTGGATAGGTTTAGAAAAATGGGCTATCACGACATATCATGGTGTGTAATGTGAAATTCAATTGAGGAAGAAGCAAATCATCTATTTCTTGGTTGCCCCTTTGCTCAGAGTTGCTGGAAGTGACTATGTGTGAAACTGAGTTCGGTAGGCACCCTCCTGAATGATATTTTATCCCTTTTCAAATCATGACCATTATTAAAAAGGAAAGTGATATATTTGTGTATATGGATAATTATCTGATCTATTCTGATTTTGGAGATATGGAAAGAGTGGAATAGAAGAATATTCCATGGTAAGGAAATGAACACACCATCCTTTCAAAACAAGGTGGAGGTAGCCATAGCTAAGGTTGTGAATAGTAGGGTTTCAAGAATAAATCCTTAGAAATTGGAATTCATGAAATGGGATATGAAACTGAGAATGGGGTGGTTTGGTCTCAAGGTCCCAAAATTTGGTAGTCAAGGGGCACGAGACAACATGAACATTGTGCCTAGGAGTTTTAGAGGTCTCCTATTTAGTCATTGGTCAAACCAAACTTTGATGGGGCATCAAGAGAGAACCTAAGAAGGTCACATGTAGGATGCATAATTCATAATTGGAAAGGGGCTAGAGTGGGGGAAATTTCAAACCCTCTTCCAAATGGGATAAATAATACAATAGAACTACAAGCAATGATATGGGGGCTTTAGTTCTGCTTGGAGCTTAGGCTCAAAAGCATCAAAGTGGAAGATGATTTGTATTTGGTGATAAGTGATCTCAAGATGATAAATATTTTAAATTGGAAGTTGCAAGGGTTGGTGGAGAGAGATATAGATCTATTGGGGAAGTTTGAACACTGTGTGGTGAAACACATATACACAAAAGCCAACTCTGAGGTAGATAAATTATCAAATCTTGGTGCGGATGGGGTTTTTAAGAAATAATCTTCTCCCTTTTCTCAAAGGAATTAATGGTTGTCATGTATGGACTCATGTAGTAAATCCCAATGGTAGAATGGTTGTTAGAGTTGGTTGTAGGGTGAGTAGGGCCTAAGTTGCTAGCTTGACATCTTGTGCCTCATCAGATGCTTGGATCAATCCATGCAAGAGATGGTATTTTGCACTATTGGTTGGTGTAAAGTAAATCAAAGATGAGTGACAAGTTCTTGGTGAACGTGGCACTTGTTCACTCATTTTTGTGCTATACTTGAGCCTTGCTATGGGGAAGCACACTGGGATGATAGGTGGCAGAGCTTGTGTCAAGTTTTATGCACGTGGATCCTTAAGACTTTCCCTAGAGTTAAATCTCTCAAGCTTTCACTAACTTGACCTGGGGGCACGTTACATTTTCCTGCTCTCTTAAGCATCATGCTCAAAATTTGTTGTGGGAAGGTACATTGGGATGATAAGTGACATGACCAGTGTTGGGACATATGCATGTGGTGCCTTGGTGCTACTCTGTGTATAATATTGAAGATTTTACTGCGAGGAGGTATGGAAATGTAACAAATGGAAGTCTTGGATGTGAATTACATGCTTCCCTTTACAGACATCTACCTAAAATGTATTGTTGGGATTTCCATTTTTAGAGGTTCTTCATGCTACGACCTAAATTTAATGTTGAAATAACATTGCAACTCTTTCACTCAGGCTAATTTGATGTGCAAAGTGGATTAATTAAGATGTCTTATCACTCAAGCTAGCTTAAGTGTCTTAACATGTGGGTTAGCTCTGGGAGTTATGGTGAAGCATTTACTAAGTTAGGCTCCTTTCCATGTGAGAAGTTTGAGGGAGTATTTCATAGTCTAAAAGTGCTACATGGATATATTATAATCTTGGAAAGATTTTAATTTCCAAGCTTTGACACGAGCAAGCTGTTCTTTAAAGGATGAACCTAGAGGCCCAACATTCAATATGTTTAGAGTATTTTATCGCTAGAGTAATGGGCACCCCTATAAGGTTGATTGGTTTTCATCAATAAATGGTTTTTCTAGGTGAAGTCTCAGAGCTCAGGCTAAGGATTCTTCTTGAGAGTGACTTCTTGTTGCTTGGTGTAGTGAAGCTGATACTAGGGCCTATGTTCTTAGTGGAAGATGAAAGATATCGGTTGGAAACATACATATCATCATGGTTTATTCCATGTTTTCTTGATCTATAACTAACAAAGAATGAGGTTTTATAAATAACAAGGAAGTTGGTGAAGCCATAGCTGTTGGGAAGCCTAGAGGAGGTAGGGTGTTGGTTAGCTAGGTACTAGAATTCTAAGGCCATGAAACCTAGGATTTCTCAATGTACCAAGTGTTGTGGTCAAGCTCCACCCTTTCTTGCTCTATGTCAAAGGAGATGACCTGTTGCTTCAGTGAACACAAGTGTTGGATGGGTTGAGGTTCTTAAGGAAGTGGCTGCATATGGAACTAGTTCAGCATTTTGCTTGGGTTGGAAATTTCATAATCTATCTACAAGAGAATGGTGTTGAATAAGGTCAACTATTTCAATTTTGGCATAATTATTTTGTGTTTGCCTATGGATTTATGAGACAATTTTGTAAACTATTTTTTGTAGGATTGCATGATTGTCCCCATTTTGATAATTGGCTCCTTTTTGGATTGCTAAGAATGAGAGCATTGGTCAACCTCTTGCTTGTACATAAAAAATGTAATATCCTTTTTTGAATATTAATAAAAATACACTCTTACATAGCAAAAAAATAAAAATATAATTATTCTACAATAATTAAAATTTTAATAATACAATTAATTATAAATTCAAATTATTCTAATAACTATTAATTATTTTTTGTGATTTCATAAGAAGACATAAATAATTAAAATAAATTTAAAACTTAAGTCTACATTAAATATTAAAGTAGATAAACTAAATGTTAAGTCAAAATATATCAAAATACAAATATTAGTTAAAAATAATAACTAAGAAAATAATAATAAATAATAAACTTATTGAGCTAATAAATAATTAAATTAAAAATTAAAACTAATTTTAAATTTATTAGAATTGAAGTATTAATAAAATATAATTCTATTTTTCATTTCAATATTATCAAATTCTTTTCTTTTTTTTTGTTTTTAAAACAAAACACCTACTTTTAAATTGTTAAATCATTTTAAAAATAGAAATAGAGAAAGTTATTATAATTGAAATATTAAAAAAATATAGTTCTATTTTTCATTTCAATCTTTTCAACTTTTTTTATTTTCTTTGTTTTCAAAATAAAAAGCTTGTTTTTAAATTGTTGAATCATTTTAAAAATAAAATAGAGAATGGAAAAAAAATACGAATGGTTGAGATTGATTACATCGTCTTGCATCCTTCTCAATTCTTAACCATTGATTTCAAAAAATATGTCATCCATTTCATAAATGGAACGTCTTTGACATAATTTTGTGACATGGTTATTATTATTGTGATATTTTTTATGGACATAGCTACCTAAGATCAATGAGCTTGAATTAAAAAAAAAAGACCCAAAATAAGAAAAAAACATTCCATCAAATGACGCAAATATATAATGATTGTTACATTACAATGAAAAACCCTTATACATATAATTAAGGTAGAGGCATAAGATAACATAAGATTATGATATTGTGTAAATATCATGACTTGAGACAAAAAAGTAAATTTCCTAATTAGACCTAGTTAACATGTGTAAACATGACACATAGATGAAATTAAATAGATAGAAAAAATATTCACAACCCTCCTTAAGTAGAAATTAGAGAGAAATAGTACCTAGTACAAAATAACATCTCGAAGAAAAAATATAGGAAAATACCTTAGCAAAAGGAGAGAAAATAAAAAAGAGTGAAAGGAAGGAAGAATAATGATGAGCCCCCAAGGAATACTTTCTTCACTAATGTAAAAAAAAAATCTCTAAATTATGAGAAGAATAAAACCCCATTTAAGAGTAAAGTATCCCCCATAAGAGGGAAGAAGGGAGAATTGCAACTCAATATCAATGTGTAATCTCTTACACTAACAGAAGATTCTCAATATTGAATACTAAATATCATTTTAAATTTGTGAACAAAATTTCTACCCTTAAGAAGGAATAAATTCCTAGATATGTGAAAAATATCTTCTCATTCTAGATATTAATATGAGAGAAGAAAATTTTGAATGTATGTCTCTCTAGTCCACTCAAGTGTCACCATATTGGTGTCAAAAGATGTCACAATCAAATAATGAAATCTAAACTTAATTGATAAAGAAGGTGATAATCTATAGCCTTGCGTTAATTAATGAATAACAAGATTTAAAGATAATCATGGAGATGCAATAGCTATAATGGAGCTATTTTTAAAGAGGAGATGAATTTATTCAAGTTTATTGACCAAATATGCAACATTAAATTAAAAAAAATTAATATGTCTATCAAGAACTTAAACACTAAGCTATATTTGGAAGACTAATATGAAGATACTTTTATGATAAATCCTTAAAAGATATATATGTAGAAACAATATAATTTTAAGAAGCAAGAGATGTAGGAGATAAAATCTTAATGAATGTCATCCATCTATATTGAACATCATGCAATATATCTATTTATGAGCACCTGTATATGAATATGTTAATTTTGGAATGTAAGTATCCTCAATCTCAAGATATTGACTAGTAGATAGTGAAGATGAACACTCAAAATATTGATTAGGAGTCATAAAGGTAGAATAATCAATTGGTTTATCTATAGGAGGAATATCAAGAGAAGCTTCAATAGCATAAAAGTGTTCAAGACTCTCCAAATAAGCAAGCTTCTTTGTTGTATCATTTTCATATTGTAAGCTATCAAAATAATCATAGGGTACAAGACTATCCGTAATATAATCTATTGGGAATGGAGATTTATTCACATCTTCATGTACATCCCAAATTTTAGTTTAAATAGTGTGAGGGAACTCAATATGTGATATCATGGAACACACAGTTTCAATATCAATGCTAGAACCAATCAATCATAGGACATGATAATTCCTATTAGTCTATACTTGATCCTACAAATAAGTACCTAGTTAAGGGAAAAATATATACAAACGAGGCAAGGGATGAAGCCAACTAAAATATTTTAAGATTTTGTCTTGTCAAGACTTATAGTTCTCTTTGTTATAGGTGATAATTGAAGGATAAAATTAAAAATCTAGTACTGACTAAGATAGACTCCTAGTGAATCAATTTAAGTTGAAATAATAGAGAAGTGGAACCCTTGCAACAAAATATGATGGTCCCATATTTATCATTTTCTAAAAGTATAAAACAATTTATAAAAAAGTGAATTCAAATTGAAAGAACAGGTAGTTGGTGTAAATTATGGAAAAACCAAGTTGGTGGCTATGAATAGCTTATAAATAATTTTAAAACACTTATAAGAAGTTAAAAAAATAGATTGTGGGAAATTTTATTGATTTCTAAAGAAAAAATGCCCTATTATATAGATTGAAAAATCCCTCATCACTATTAGGTTATTAGGTTGATGGTGCCAACATGTGGAGCTATGGTGTATGGATTAGATAGTTTAGCTCACAAAGTCACCTAGGAAAAGTGGTGACTATGATGTGGTGGAAAACTAGAGGTTAGATACTATAGAATAGTGGGTTGATGGAGAGTTCCAATGGTTGTGGTAATAATAGGTGGAACTATGGCCATAGGGCTTAAGATCCTTTGCTAGATGTGATTGGGGGCTAGTCCCCATGTTGTTATGAAATGTGTTTCAACCTTGCTCCTATTGAAAAAATTACAAAATGTGCAATTTTGGTTTCTAAAATAGATTTTTTTTTTTTTTTACACTATACAATTAGTTGTTTTCCAAAATAAATATTTTTTGTTGTTTATCACTATTAAGGGAGGTTCCTATTGTGTATGTCTCTTTGATATCTACAGTTTTTAAAAAATGGGTTTGTTTGGCCTCTTGGATCAAAAGTTATGGTCTTGAAAACATTTCATAAGAAATGTAAAAAATATGTTGGACACATAAAAGAGTTGTAAAGGGGAGTTACACTTGTTGAAAAATTTGTGATGTGTATTTTGACACATAATAATGCATACTTAGTTGGAGATAATGAAACCAAGGTAGAAGTTGAGTGGATTATAATGGGGTTATGACAAGCAGAAGGAATATGCTATTTTTAGCCTATGAACTCATCTTGAGATTTGAGATTTTCTCACCACTTTTTGGGTTTGTTCAGCTAATAGTTTTCTAATTACCATTTTATAATTTCATATATTGTATCTCCTATATTTTAGGTGCTTGATATGGATATTGTGTGTAGTTTTGTAGATATTGTTAAGTTTTTAGACTTCCTCTAGTATTCTAGTTGGTGATACTCTTTTGAAGGTTACTAAATAATAAATTTGTTGCTTTAGAGGGTGAGGGTTTTCTACCAAAATGGTTTTCCCCACATACATTTATATTATGGCATCTTGTTTATCTTCTATTTATGTGTTTCTTCTTTATATAATTGTTAAAAAATTAAAATTTGTACAAAAATATCCTTAAAAAATTTAGTGTAGGAAGAATTTTTATATACCTTTCCTCCTTTCATATGTGACCATGAGCTCCAATAACTCTAAAAAATAGAATATGATATCACCATAAAGTCAATATAATGCGAGTGGGACCCTTGTGAGTATGGTGCCCATAAGTTTGTGCAACTAACATATGTAGACTAATATGGGGCATAGATAATGACATAAACTTGTACAACATAACCAAAATAAACATCTAATTCCTAAGGTTATGATGTAGTTCCTACATAGAAATAAAATATACTCTATGGTAAAAATAAATTTTTTATGACTAAATATAAATAATATGATTGGTATGGTCCTTACTAAATAGAATTGTACAATGGTATAAATGACAAAGAAAGGGAAAAAATTTCCCTCATATCCTAGGCCAAAGTTATTTGATTTTGATGATTTTATAATTGATCTAGGAGTTTTTGGACCTTCTAAATAGATTGCAAGGTCATATTTGACCCAAAATAATCAAAAGAATTAGGTACCTACTAGATCTAGCATCCACCTTCCAACTTCAAACCCTTGTAGCTATGACCTCCAATATATAAATTAGATACAAAAATAGGAAAAAATAACTTTCTCAGACAATCTAAACACAACAGTGTAATTAAATTTATTCCATTGAGATAAAAAAATATGTCCTCAATATAAAACCCCAAAGATGAAATTTTCCAAAATTTGACATTTTTAACATGTTTTTAAAATTATTTAGGTCATTATTTATTGGAAAGAGAAGAACATATGTATTATTTTAAAAAATTATAAATTTACAACCTAGATCTCAAAAAAGGACAATAAGAAGAAATCCCACAAAGTTTGATATCATGTAAGAGTTTTCTCTTAAGATATCCACCTAACCTCAAAGAGTTTCAATAAAAGAACAAATAGATTCAAAATGAGATTCATTTTATTTTATTAAAAGATGTAAATATAAAGTGGTAATTATTTTACAATGAAAGCCCCTTTTATATATAGGCAAGGGTGTGACATAGGACAATATAAGATTATGAGATGTGTTTTAGTCTCATGAGTTAATACATAAAATGTAAATGGCCTAAGTAAACTTGACTAACAAGTATGAAAAAGAATCCAAAAAGAAAAATAAATATGTGGAAGACCACACTCACAAAAACATTGTAACAATTGGAGTAAAAAAATTCATATAAGAATAATATTATAATGATGATAAAAATAGTTATAACACAATCTCATATCTAGTGACCCATCTTGTAAACAATATTTACTTGAATACCATTTTGATCCTTGAAAAAAATTCAAAATATTTGCTTAGTTGTAATAGGGAGTTGAATTGCACTCATAACTATTAGTAGGATTTTTACCTATCTAGGTCCTATTTATATGTTAAGTCCACTTAGGTCCTATGAGGGAATCTTTCTAGTTAGCATTAATTAGGAAAGAATATTTCTAGTTAAGCATTAGTTGTCACTTATATTTTGGAATGTAATGCTTGTGTCCTAAGTCATATTTGTTGGGGGTCTCATTATTCAAAATTAAGGCACATGTCAAGATCTTGTCTAGTCCTATCTCACACTTTTGCTTTATAAGCAAGGCACCATTTGTATATCATCAGACAATTCAATTCATTGTAAGTCTAATATATCACTACAATCTTAAGTATTGCATATTGGCCATATCTTGTATCCATTGTTGTAATTTCATGTTCTTTCTTTTCCCTCTTGTAAAAGGTTATTTTTTGTTTTTGTCGGTGGTCCTAGAGGCTTGAGTCCTTGAGTGAATCTAACATGGTATCAAAGCTTTAGAATTGAAAAACCCCTTCTTATATTTGAGGGTGATTTGAGGTTGAGCTTTTGTAGGGTGCACATTAGGGTAAGATGGACCTTATAGTTGAGTTCAGAAGGCCCATAAACCCCTATTTTTATATAAAATACTTGGTATTATGCAAAAAAAATTGAACCATTTTTGGTGGTGTTGTGTGGTATCACAACACACCCCAAGAATTTAAGGCTTGGGGACCCAAGTTGAAAATTATTTCTTAAGACATATGCTAGTTGGTTGGT
This sequence comes from Sequoia sempervirens, assembly GCA_007258455.2. Taxonomy (NCBI): domain Eukaryota; kingdom Viridiplantae; phylum Streptophyta; class Pinopsida; order Cupressales; family Cupressaceae; genus Sequoia; species Sequoia sempervirens. The sequence goes on from VDFB02000003.1 coordinate 247,365,553, forward strand.
GGCACCATGGAAAATACATGGGAAGTTGGAAATCTTGAAAACAATTCATGATCAAGTGTATTGGGTGTCGGGAGTCTGGGTGAATGGGTTGGGTAATTTGAATTCAAGTAAATGATTAGGATGAGTTTGTGGAGAAAGTTCAATGAGTTGCTATAGCCGGGAGTCAAAATCCCACGAGACTAAAAAAAGCTGGTAGATGGTGGAAGCCAAGTTGGGATTTGTTTCAAGAAGTGTAGTACATCGACTAGTCAGGTTTTAAAGGTAGTCTTAAGTAAATGGGTGTCGGGTACCTGGGTAAATGGTGCATTAAGGTAAGAATGCTCAAATTTGTTGTTTGGTTTTACCTGAATCCATGAAACATTCGGGAACCTGCCTAAAGGTGATGGTTACGAGAACATTAAAGCGCGTGTTACTTGTGGATTGGTTTTGAAAGGATTAATCATAATGATGGTTTTATGATAATAAGGTTTTTATTAATGTTTTAAAAGGGAATTGACATGTGGAATTTTATGTGTAGGAGAAATAGGTTGTTGGATAACATTCGGGTATGGATGGTTAAGAGAATTTGGATTGTGAGTAGATCCAACAATATTATCCAGGTTAGATTGCATGTACTCTGGGAGTTCATGCGAGGAAGGAGTGTATGGAAAAGAAATGTAGGTAACTAGGGAACTAGAGATCCAAGTATTATGCATGCAATGAAGGAGATGCTAAGCTTCGAGGTATTACACTTACTAGTATTTTCTCTGAAGCCATAGCTTGGAGGTAGGAACATAGGTCTAGTGGATTAAAATTTCTATATCTAGTTGATTAGTTTGAATATCCAACTAGTTCCTACATTTTGTTTGAACATTAAGTTGATAATCTACTCAATCTAGTTTGACATCCTAATTGCATTTTGAAGATATGAGCCTAAAAGTTTTAAATGCTGAAGAAATTCAAAATTCCTGTTGACTTACTCCAAAAAATTCTTTTGCCAACTGTCATGTGCCACATGCTGTGTTATGATTTTTTCCTTGGATTCTCTTTCATGTGTTTTGATTGAACTCCTTGGGTGCTCTTTTCTTATAAAAGTTCAAGAGTTGTTTTTTTTTTAAGTTTGGAATTTTTGGATTCTGAAGAGCTAAATTTTTTGGAATTTTAATTCTTTTTCCTATTTTCTATTCCATTCTAGACTTAAAAATTGTATGTTCTAGTTGAAACTAATTAATATTAAGGCCAATTTAAATCAATTTCCTAATACAAAAGCATACATAGCTGATTGTTTGTTCCTATTGAAAAATACTATGTGCTATGTTAGATTTGGGTGCATACTGACACTATCCAGTAGCAAATAATCCATATTTCTTTAAACCCTTGCATCATTCTATGCCTAGCTATGAAGCAATCTAGTGAAGCATAGAGTGGTTTGCTTTGATTTAATTTGTTTCATAGAGCATGCATGGATAATACTAGGGAGAAATATTTAAATTTTAATGTCTTTTAAATAATGCTTTATTTTAGAATAGATGTTTAATATTTTTAGAAAATATTTCAAAAATGATAAATTCATGGATTATTATTGCAAATATTTCATTTCCATGAAGTTGTAGAGTGATTAATGATAAATATGCTTGAATATGTACAAGTAATTTAAATTCATGAAATATTATTGCAAATCTTTAGTTTCATGAAGTTTTTAAGTGACGTGTGAGTGATCAAATTGAGCTTAAATGTAATAATCCTTTGGATACCAACTAACCTACAAAACCATAAACCCCTCGTGTCTAACAACAATTTACACAATAAATCTTGAGTGAACCTAGTGCATCAAGACTTGACATTCCTGAGCCTCGGGATTGAACTAAGATCACCTTAGATTTAGGTTTTCCTGGTGGATATTTCAAGTAAAGGTAGGTAATTCCTATGTTCTTTTGTGAGAATTTATCTACCTGTTGGTGTGTGTGTGAAAAAATCGTGTCAATAGAAGTGGTGCTAGGAGGGACCTTTTGTCCTTAAGTAGGTGTTGGTGTCCCATGTAACGCCTCGCTTAGAACCCTATAGGATAAAACCTAAGCAACTAATTTTTTTTTTTTTAAATGAAATGTTGCAGAATTGAAACTATACAAAAATTAATTACTAACCTACATCCTCTAGGGTGCACGACTACATTACTTATTTCCCATTGTCCAAATTTAAAAAACCCTATAACTAAGTACTAACCAAATTCTAATCATCATTAAACATCACATTTAATCATCCTATATAATCAAATAAACCATGAGATGCAAACATACCATAAACATAAAAGAATAACTGATTACATTCATTTCAATTAACATTTACAATATCACTGAATACATAATTCTTCACATACTGAGATACATCAGTTTCAGCTAACAATTACATATTGTTCAATAATACTTCCTTGTTACATGGGAGTACTCAACACATGATACATGATAGAGATACAATACAATGATCACAATTCTCAGAAGAAGATGCAGTGTAGTAGTCTTCAGATTGAGTGAAGCGACCACGAAATGAGCAGGAGAAGGGAACCCAATGGAGAACGTAATGTAACACCCCTCCTTTTTGTACTCTGATAATCAGGCAATGTCTTCCTATGTTATGCTTCGATCATGTTAACATGTGAATTAATGATGTTTTATGCTTTGATTATGTTAATAATGTTAGCTCTGTCAGTCGGTGATTTTGTATTGGTGAAGGGGATGGGGTTGTATCACTCGCTTGCGAGTGCCCTACGATTCTGAGATTTCCTCTTCACGGTGTGTCTGATCATATTATGTATATATGCATGTTCGGCATGCTCTTTGTTGCAGGTTGGCAGGTATATGACATCGACTCCACCTGGTTTCTAGGTCTGAGCGTGTCCATTGATCAACGAAAATTAATTGGGAGATAGTAGCTAGGTTTTCCGAACCAAGTCGTCACCCTAGTCGTAGCATGTTGTTGGGTCGTCATTGGGGTCAGTTGTTTTATCTTGGTCGTTTCCCCTTGAGTGTTTATGTAATTTCAAGTTAAAGTTTATTTAATGACTTGCGTAGTCTAATTAATGATTAAATGTGTTTAGTTGCGAGCTAAAAGTGATTAAATAGCTTTTGGAAATTATAAATAATGAATGTTTTGTCTTTTGGAGATGTTGGAAAATTAGTGTTTAGTTAATTAATTTAATTGAATTAATAAAATAATCTAATTTCGAATTAGACTTATTTTATTGATAATTTGAATTAATTGTGTGAATTAATTAAATTATCCCTTTTGAATTAAATGTGTAAAAGATTTAATTCTTTTGTTGAATGTAAAGTGCTAAAATATTTGAATTCAAATTGGAATTAGAAATTGTTAAAGTTATTAAAAAAATTCCAATATTTCTTATGCAAAGACTTTGGGGTAGAAGAGATATTTTCAGAAATGGTTGACTAATTGGTAAAAAGATATTTGTGTTGAAATTGAAATAGGAATTTTAAAATTGAATTTGAATTTGAAAGTGAGTTGCATTTTGGATTGGAATTTAATTTGAATGTGAGTTTGAATTAGAATTAGAATTTGGATTTGAATTTGAAAAGTTAGGAAAAGGATATATTTTTATTTTAGGGTTTCTTTTCAATCTCTCTCTCCATGGATTCTTGGTTTTGAATGTTTTGGTGGAGAAGCTTGGAGGAGGCAAAAATGGTGGAGTTGAAAGGGTGCTTGAAGATCTTCATGGGTAAAGCTTTCTATTTTGGGAGGAAACACAAGGTTCCATCAATTCTTCCTCATCTCTTTTGCTCATTTGGATGATTGAAAACATAGTGGTAGATTCAATGAAAACTCATGGAAAAGCTTTTAAACTTGGAAATGGTGGATAGTGTTGGATTTGAAAACCAAACATAGAAATTATACCAAGTTTTTGAAAGAAAGTAAAATAAAACTCCATGTGTGAACTAGATTTTGAAAAATCCATGTTCTTGTTTTGAAATAAGTTTTATTTTTGAATTGGATTTGGGTTAGTTTTGTAATTTGGGTTGGAAATCAAATTTTGGGTTTGTATAATTGTGAATACAAACATATATCTTAATATATGTAATACCCACAATAATATTGGCCATATATTTGTTATTTGGAGAATTTTTTTTAAATATATGTTTTAACCCATAAAAATTTCTGGTAAATGCGTTTGAAAAACGCAGGTTTATTTTTTTTAATGAAATTTATTTTGTGGGGAGGTGGGAGGTCAAACCCCACCCCCCACCGCCGCCGCCGCGGCCGCTACCGCAGGGGAGGCGTTGGCTGTGTGAACACACAGCCACTGCCACCCGCAGGGGGGGCGGGCTGTGTGTTCCCACCACGGCCACATGCCCGGCCAGTGGTAATGTGTCCCACCACGACCACCGCCCACGGCGAGGCGAGAGCGTATTGCCTCAGTATGACCCTTCTCCCTTTGCCTTTCTTAAAATTCGAAAATTACTTTTTGTTATTTTTTAATTTAAAATTTTTGTTAATAAATATTATTTTATATTATATTTTATGTAATATTTATAATATTAAATATTATATAATATATATAAAATATAATATATTTAATATATTTGGTAAATTAAAGGAAACTTGGGTTAAGTTAAAATATGTTTTTATTTTATTGATTAAATAATAAGATTTGAAAAGGATTATTTGAAATATGAAAGTTATCTGATTTATTATGTAACTAAATGAAATTCTTCTTTTTATATTCGTTAAAATAATAGTTGGCTAAATTGAGTAATTTTGTACATGAAGGTATTTTCATATCTCGAATATTTGTTGTAAATAATCATGACATTATGTTTTTTTTTATATAATTAATTGTATGGATTTCGTAATGGTATTTTATTCTATAGACGCGTTAAGGGGTGTCAAAATTTAAATACATTATGATGATTATCGTTATGCTTTTAGAGGCTAGAGTGGAGTTTGAGAAATTTAACGTCTTATTTGAAATATCGATTTTAGTTGATCGAATGTCCTTTATTGCAAGATGGATTAAGTGCCTTAATTTAATGGTTATTTATTAGAATACCTTGAGTTGAGTATGTGGTCATGAAACTTAGAGAGAACGGTTGATTTAAATTTTAACCAGATGAGGTGCATTATTATCATGTTTTGGTTATGAATATGGTCATGAGATTTAGAGTAAATGAATTGGTCCTTAAATATTTCAAGGTTGTGACAAGAAATGGGATCACTTGATTGGATAGATGCAAGTTATGAAATCTGTGTTTGAATGGATTTAAGAAATCCGAACATTAGTTTATCTATGTGTCCGAAGTGTTTTCAATGTTAATTGCTCGCCTTCAATGTTGTGGAAGGAGAGTGAATGTTTTGTGAATCTTCCTTTTATGGGTTCATTTATTGTATGGGTGGTTTTTCGTGAGTTTATATGATTGTTGGCTTAAGGTCGTATCTTGTTGATCATGTAAGTCTTCCAGCAGTGTTTTCTTGAGGTGATGTTATGCCTCTTATGTTTTGCTTTGGCTATCTTGGATTTTGTGTAAGTTAAGCTCAAGTGGTTACCTGGTTCTTTGAACGGGTTGTGTGACCTCGTGATTCATGGTTGAGTCGAGTTTCAGTTGTTATGTGGGTTTCTTTATGTAGTCAACCTTGTGTTAGCCTTGGGTAGTGCACGTTTTGGTTTCAGTTTTGGACATCCGTAGTGATGTGTTGCTTGTTGAGGTGTTTGGTTAATTGTGATAAATGTTAGTGCATTGTCTACCCTTGGCATGTGGTTGAGTTATGTGTTGTCGATAGGGGAGTGGCTTTCAAATGAGCGCCGGGCCCAAAGTGGTTCCAGGATAACTCGTTTGAGAGTTAGTTAATTAAGTGAAAATTAAAATAACTTACTAGGGAGAGAGTAGCTTTGAACATTAATAAGATAATTTAGCCTCGCTCATTGGCTCAAGGGCTTGTACTAGACTTGAGATGAGTCGGGAAGGCCTGGAATGGCAAGATCGTTATCTTGTCTTCTCGAAAGATAATCGATTCCGCTCTGGTGGGCATATGGCGCCGGGTTCGTGAGAGGTTACCAGGATATCCCGAGAGGGGGGCCGGGACCTAGGAAGAACACCATTGGATAACCAATGCAGCCTTTGCGATGACACTCCTCCTATGACAGCAGTCGGTATGGTGTTGTACCGTTGGTTTATTTTGTACAGTGGTGGTACTCGATTTTGTACTCTGGAAGCATTGTAACCTTTGTGTTAAGTAATGTGGGTTTTGATCTTGTTTTAGTTCAGTGTGTTATCTTGTGTCTAGTGGTGCATGGTCTTGTCTAGGAAATCCTGGTTACTATCTCCTAGCACGGGGGAGTGGGGCCTTTGGGCTCCACGTGGTCGGGTGGCGTGCATCTTTCCGTTGGTTCTTCTTCATGTTCGTGTGTTCGTGATTTCCAGCTGGAGAGCTCGTGGGAATCAGTTGCTTCTCATGCCTTGTTCTTTTAGTTCTTATTGTATTTATTACCCCTCAGTTGTTATCGAGGTGGAATTTGTATTATGTAATCTTGATTATTGGATTTACCTCATTCGGGGAATGAGTGATGTAACCTTATTGTTAAATGTTAATTGGAATCTTGAGGTATTTAATATCCTTGTTATAATTTTGTCTTGAATGGAATGTATGTTGTTTCATTTCCTTAAGTGCTTAATGTTTCAGTTTATGCTAATGTTATGTAATGTTGGGTTTCTAGGTAATCTTTGTCTCGTGGCCTTAGAGGTTGTTGGCATTATGAATTCACTTTACTTGTTACTTATACTTAAACAAAAAAAATTTGGCACGTTTAAGTAGTGAATTGCAACTTCCTCTAGGGTTGCGTGGCGGGGCATTACACATGGTATCAGAGCCAAGGTTTAAACACTGGGAACTCTGGGATTATGTTGGACCCATTATGTTGTATGTGTGTAGGTTTATACTCTGGGCACTATGAGCCATTGTATTGACCTAGTTGTTTTCCTCTTTCGTGTTATTTTCCTTTTTGGGTTGATTTCTCTTGTTTGCCGTAAGTTGTCGTTAAGTGGTATAGGTCCAATGGTGCAGGAAACTAGTGGAAAGGATAGGATCCTCGGTGCAGTGCGCAATGCACCGATATCCTTTCTATTGGAAGAATGCATTATGGACGATTGTGTAGTGTGTGATTGTGATGTGTTGCGTGTGGTGGACAACAATCAATTTATTGTGGCTTACACCCTTGCATGTCTTTTGTTGAATGCTTTTGTGAAGGTTAGGCTCGCAAGCCTACCAAGAGGTGTGTTTTGTTTGGGCTTCCTCGTCGCTTGGCTTTTCGTTGTGTAAAGGGTTGAGACCCTTGAGTGAATTCTTGAGTGTGGTTGTAGTGTGTTGGTTGGGTGTATTCCAAGTGCTTGATATGGCAAGATAGTCATAGACCTCTTTCCTTGAGTGCCTTAGTATGGCAATTGTATTTTATGAGAAAATTTTTATGTATTTATGAAGGTTTGTTTCCTAGATCAAACCTTGGGTAAAGGACCTAAGTCCCCAAGTTGTATTCATATTTATGAAAAAGGTATAATGTGAATATAAAATCATTTTGCAGCAAATAAAAGTTTAGAGAGAAGGAATTAGTGAAAACAGTTGCATGTTAAAGATAAATGCATTATAGGTGCATATGTTGTTGGTGAGGCTTATAGTCCCCAACTTTATTGTTTAATTTTAAGAAATCATGTTGATGAATAGATTATTGTACCTAAATTCAAAATGCAAAATGTCGAACGAATGTTGAAGTGATAATGTTGCTTACCTTGTCTGGAGTAAAATTGTAATAATATTGATTTATGTGTGATCTTATGGAGTTTGTAATAGGCGAACTTGCAGGCTTCCAGGAGTAAGCCTGACCCTAGGGGGGGAGGATGTAACACCCCTCCTTTTTGTACTCTGATAATCAGGCAATGTCTTCCTATGTTATGCTTCGATCATGTTAACATGTGAATTAATGATGTTTTATGCTTTGATTATGTTAATAATGTTAGCTCTGTCAGTCGGTGATTTTGTATTGGTGAAGGGGACGGGGTTGTATCACTCGCTTGCGAGTGCCCTACGATTCTGAGATTTCCTCTTCACGGTGTGTCTGATCATATTATGTATATATGCACGTTCGGCATGCTCTTTGTTGCAGGTTGGCAGGTATATGACATTGACTCCACCTGGTTTCCAGGTCTGAGCGTGTCCATTGATCAACGAAAATTAATTGGGAGATAGTAGCTAGGTTTTCCGAACCAAGTCGTCACCCTAGTCGTAGCATGTTGTTGGGTCGTCATTGGGGTCAGTTGTTTTATCTTGGTCGTTTCCCCTTGAGTGTTTATGTAATTTCAAGTTAAAGTTTATTTAATGACTTGCGTAGTCTAATTAATGATTAAATGTGTTTAGTTGCGAGCTAAAAGTGATTAAATAGCTTTTGGAAATTATAAATAATGAATGTTTTGTCTTTTGGAGATGTTGGAAAATTAGTGTTTAGTTAATTAATTTAATTGAATTAATAAAATAATCTAATTTTGAATTAGACTTATTTTATTGATAATTTGAATTAATTGTGTGAATTAATTAAATTATCCCTTTTGAATTAAATGTGTAAAAGATTTAATTCTTTTGTTGAATGTAAAGTGCTAAAATATTTGAATTCAAATTGGAATTAGAAATTGTTAAAGTTATTAAAAAAATTCCAATATTTCTTATGCAAAGACTTTGGGGTAGAAGAGATATTTTCAGAAATGGTTGACTAATTGGTAAAAAGATATTTGTGTTGAAATTGAAATAGGAATTTTAAAATTGAATTTGAATTTGAAAGTGAGTTGCATTTTGGATTGGAATTTAATTTGAATGTGAGTTTGAATTAGAATTAGAATTTGGATTTGAATTTGAAAAGTTAGGAAAAGGATATATTTTTATTTTAGGGTTTCTTTTCAATCTCTCTCTCCATGGATTCTTGGTTTTGAATGTTTTGGTGGAGAAGCTTGGAGGAGGAAAAAATGGTGGAGTTGAAAGGGTGCTTGAAGATCTTCATGGGTAAGGCTTGCTATTTTGGGAGGAAACACAAGGTTCCATCAATTCTTCCTCATCTCTTTTGCTCATTTGGATGATTGAAAACATAGTGGTAGATTCAATGAAAACTCATGGAAAAGCTTTTAAACTTGGAAATGGTGGATAGTGTTGGATTTGAAAACCAAACATAGAAATTATACCAAGTTTTTGAAAGAAAGTAAAATAAAACTCCATGTGTGAACTAGATTTTGAAAAATCCATGTTCTTGTTTTGAAATAAGTTTTATTTTTGAATTGGATTTGGGTTAGTTTTGTAATTTGGGTTGGAAATCAAATTTTGGGTTTGTATAATTGTGAATACAAACATATATCTTAATATATGTAATACCCACAATAATATTGGCCATATATTTGTTATTTGGAGAATTTTTTTTAAATATATGTTTTAACCCATAAAAATTTCTGGTAAATGCGTTTGAAAAACGCAGGTTTATTTTTTTTAATGAAATTTATTTTGTGGGGAGGTGGGAGGTCAAACCCCACCCCCCACCGCCGCCGCCATCGGCCGGCCAGGGAGGGCGGCGTTGTGAACACGCCCACCGCCGCCAGGGGCGGGCCGTGTTCCTTACCACCGCCGCCGGCTGCAAGGTCCCCAATATCAGCCATACACAAGACTGGCCAGCCCTCAAGACACGCCCTCAGCCAGCAAGTGTGGGTCAGGTGCCTCTCGCGCCCTTCTCCCTTTGCCTTTCTTAAAATTCGAAAATTACTTTTTGTTATTTTTAATTTAAAATTTTTGTTAATAAATATTATTTTATATTATATTTTATGTAATATTTATAATATTAAATATTATATAATATATATAAAATATAATATATTTAATATATTTGGTAAATTAAAGGAAACTTGGGTTAAGTTAAAATATGTTTTTATTTTATTGATTAAATCATAAGATTTGAAAAGGATTATTTGAAATATGAAAGTTATCTGATTTATTATGTAACTAAATGAAATTCTTCTTTTTATATTCGTTAAAATAATAGTTGGCTAAATTGAGTAATTTTGTACATGAAGGTATTTTCATATCTCGAATATTTGTTGTAAATAATCATGACATTATGTTTTTTTTTATATAATTAATTGTATGGATTTCGTAATGGTATTTTATTCTATAGACGCGTTAAGGGGTGTCAAAATTTAAATACATTATGATGATTATCGTTATGCTTTTAGAGGCTAGAGTGGAGTTTGAGAAATTTAACGTCTTATTTGAAATATCGATTTTAGTTGATCGAATGTCCTTTATTGCAAGATGGATTAAGTGCCTTAATTTAATGGTTATTTATTAGAATACCTTGAGTTGAGTATGTGGTCATGAAACTTAGAGAGAACGGTTGATTTAAATTTTAACCAGATGAGGTGCATTATTATCATGTTTTGGTTATGAATATGGTCATGAGATTTAGAGTAAATGAATTGGTCCTTAAATATTTCAAGGTTGTGACAAGAAATGGGATCACTTGATTGGATAGATGCAAGTTATGAAATCTGTGTTTGAATGGATTTAAGAAATCCGAACATTAGTTTATCTATGTGTCCGAAGTGTTTTCAATGTTAATTGCTCGCCTTCGATGTTGTGGAAGGAGAGTGAATGTTTTGTGAATCTTCCTGTTATGGGTTCATTTATTGTATGGGTGGTTTTTCGTGAGTTTATATGATTGTTGGCTTAAGGTCGTATCTTGTTGATCATGTAAGTCTTCCAACAGTGTTTTCTTGAGGTGATGTTATGCCTCTTATGTTTTGCTTTGGCTATCTTGGATTTTGTGTAAGTTAAGCTCAAGTGGTTACCTGGTTCTTTGAACAGGTTGTGTGACCTCGTGATTCATGGTTGAGTCGAGTTTCAGTTGTTATGTGGGTTTCTTTATGTAGTCAACCTTGTGTTAGCCTTGGGTAGTGCACGTTTTGGTTTCAGTTTTGGACATCCGTAGTGATGTGTTGCCTGTTGAGGTGTTTGGTTAATTGTGATAAATGTTAGTGCATTGTCTACCCTTGGCATGTGGTTGAGTTATGTGTTGTCGATAGGGGAGTGGCTTTCAAACGAGCGCCGGGCCCAAAGTGGTTCCAGGATAACTCATTTGAGAGTTAGTTAATTAAGTGAAAATTAAAATAACTTACTAGGGAGAGAGTAGATTTGAACATTAATAAGATAATTTAGCCTCGCTTATTGGCTCAAGGGCTTGTACGAGACTTGAGATGAGTCGGGAAGGCCTGGAATGGCAAGATCGTTATCTTGTCTTCTCGAAAGATAATCGATTCCGCTCTGGTGGGCATATGGCGCCGGGTTCGTGAGAGGTTACCAGGATATCCCGAGAGGGGGGCCGGGACCTAGGAAGAACACCATTGGATAACCAATGCAGCCTTTGCGATGACACTCCTCCTATGACAGCAGTCGGTATGGTGTTGTACCGTTGGTTTATTTTGTACAGTGGTGGTACTCGATTTTGTACTCTGGAAGCATTGTAACCTTTGTGTTAAGTAATGTGGGTTTTGATCTTGTTTCAGTTCAGTGTGTTATCTTGTGTCTAGTGGTGCATGGTCTTGTCTAGGAAATCCTGGTTACTATCTCCTAGCATGGGGGAGTGGGGCCTTTGGGCTCCACGTGGTCGAGTGGCGTGCATCTTTCCGTTGGTTCTTCTTCATGTTCGTGTGTTCGTGATTTCCAGCTGGAGAGCTCGTGGGAATCAATTGCTTCTCATGCCTTGTTCTTTTAGTTCTTATTGTATTTATTACCCCTCAGTTGTTATCGAGGTGGAATTTGTATTATGTAATCTTGATTATTGGATTTACCTCATTCGGGGAATGAGTGATGTAACCTTATTGTTAAATGTTAATTAGAATCTTGAGGTATTTAATATCCTTGTTATAATTTTGTCTTGAATGGAATGTATGTTGTTTCATTTCCTTAAGTGCTTAATGTTTCGGTTTATGCTAATGTTATGTAATGTTGGGTTTCTAGGTAATCTTTGTCTCGTGGCCTTAGAGGTTGTTGGCATTATGAATTCACTTTACTTGTTACTTATACTTAAACAAAAAAAAATTGGCACGTTTAAGTAGTGAATTGCAACTTCCTATAGGGTTGTGTGGCGGGGCATTACACGTAACATGTTCCACCCAACCACGTAAACCCAAAGGTTCACCCCCCCGTGCTAGGAGGTAACGAGGGACCCCACCATCACTGAAAGACAAGGACTAGACATCACAAGACTAACAAAACTCATGAGCACAGGAGGAACAAAAACAAAAAAAATAGTGGCTATACTTACAAAGGCACATAAATATCTAGGGTAAAACATCAAGCAAGGAAACTCATGGTTGTCGTAGGGGAAGTGTCATCACATAGTTGGTCATAGGTTATCTAGGTAGATCTTCCTAGGCCTCAACCCCCATCATGGGCTATCTTGGTAGCCTCTATCGATCGCCGACCCCTCATGCCAACTTATGCAGAATTAACTTACCTCTCGTGGAGATGAGGTAGTTGGTTTTGCCATTCTAGGCCTTTCGACTCACCTCAAGCCTAAATGGGTACTTGAGGCTAAGCGAGGTATAAACTTATCTTGTTGATATTTTCGCTACCCAAATCCCCCTAGTTTATTTTATGTTATCACTTGTTAACAAAATTCCACATGGGTTATCCAAGCGCTCCTTTGTTCACCGACCCCCATTGGAAGCCACCCCCTATTGACAACTAGATAGCCAATGAAAATGAAAACAAAACCACTTGCACAACAAAAAACTCAAAAAAAATCTCAAGTGAGGCATTAACTCTCTCGCTTACAAGTTTCACTCAAACACAAGGTGTACCTAAAGTGCAAGGCTGGTAACCATCATAATATCACTTAACCAAAATGATCATTGTAAGGATAAGAAAGAATTCCATATGATCAACAATTCACCCTAGCCTCTGGAAGACTCCTAATACACAAAGAATTGATACATTAAACAAAGCCCAAAGATATTTTCATCACAAATTCAATGCATCATCTCACACAATTAACTGAGATTCATTACATAATAAATTTACAAGCATCCATCTCCTATTCCTTAATAATTGCTTTATATATATCATAGGACAAAAATTAAATTTTATATTGAAATCAACCAAGTTTCCTATATAATTATTTTGAACACGGAATAATTTATTTCCATTAAGGCTAATCTATCAGTTATTCTAGACACAATTATTTTAATCTCCTATACCTAATGTTTCTCTCGCTTAAATTATTTATTGACAATACATAAGAGTAACAACACTTTTACGAGGGATACCAAACACCTATGTACATACATTTTCCCACACACACACATATATCAATATGTGTATAGAATTAGATAATGAACATCAATTGTTGTTATCAAAGAACTAATTTAATCAAAACAATATCCATATATATATATATATAATCAATAATAATAAACAAATACCTTGCAAGTTATAATCATATATAAACAACTCCTCGCATAGGAGTGAATCTTGTTAAACTCAAATATAAAGAAGTTTTGTGGCCATTTACTGATTAACATGCAAACCTCTCACCGTGATTTCCCTATATATCATAGAACTATTATATATATGTATATATTTATTATTTGTTAAAGACTAACATACATTTATCTCAATTGAATACATTCAAATTACATTGCACTTACATCTATTCTGTATAATCTCAAATAGGATTATCAAACTAAGGGTTATTTAACTTTATTATGCCTTAGCTGACGCAAAAAGGAAGAGGTTGAATCAGTTGACTCACACAAAGTGCTCAGTTAAGGGAAAATAAAGTAACAATGACTAGCTATCTCCATGTTGACAGAGACAAGGCAAAGAGAAGCTACCTATCACTTAACTTAACATCATAAGGTAATCCATTGTTCAATAAAAAAACTGAAGATAGAAGGAATATTGGCATGGTAAACTATAGTAAAACTTATCTCTAGATCTACAAATTACGAGTGTGGTGCCAATGGTTAAAATACGCACTCATATACAAGAATAAAGGTACTAACCACTATGCCATGGCAATAACCTTCACAGTGAATTGCAAAGCAAGGAGTATCACAATCATATCAAAGAAGAATCAAATGCATAATTTTAACTAGAAGAAATAAGATGAAGATGACCACATGACTGGCTTTAAGAGCTATATGTTATAGAATTATACATTGCTCCTTGTTTCCACTGAGTTTGATAAGGATAATGGGCCTAAAAATGCAACTAGGGTTAGCTCCAAAGTATACAATGATGTTGCAAACTCATTTAACACTCATGATAAAGACGAGGAAGCAAAGCAAACCCAAGGCTGAGATAAATGGAGAAAAATAAGATGTTTTCACCGATCAACCAACCCAACCAATAGAACACCCACATATAGATTTATTCACATACATTTATTAGGGAGCTAATGACCATTTCACTTGAATTTCTAAGATATATTGTATATAAATAGTTAGACGTAGGAAACATAAATATATATAGTGACATACAAATTAACCATTAAGAGCCAATTGCTGTTTATGCAAGTACAAGAAATAGAAGTAATTACTTGCATTTGAATATGTAGTCTACTTGTTTGTCATCACACCCTCCATTCACATAAATTCATAGTACTAGATTCAACATGCAATTAAGGAAGTAACTTTGAAAAATAAAAAACTTGAGGGAATTCATGTGTACAGTGCATGAAATAAGAATCACGAAAGATGTCAACAATGGTAGAACCCAGGACCAACAATCAAAATTTCATTGACAAAGAGGGGTCATCGGTTGTTTCTATGGTATATAAGACTCAAATTTCATATGAATAATTCAATGACTGGATTTAAGGTTTGAGGCTTATAGATAAAAGAATCAAGGACTTGAGATAAGTGAACGACAAGTCATCTGAGAATTCTGTAGTGACGAAAAAAGGAGGTAAGATTAAATAAGCTGAAGTGAACCAGAGTAAACCAAACCGTTTACAACCACTAATCCACACATGACTTGATAGAGAAATGAAAGGGAATAAACTTATGGTGCACAAAGGTTCTTAACAAATGAATAAGCTAAAACCCATCATACAATATTGATTGAGAATCCAAATCAAACTTAGATAACACCCAACATCCATACCCATGATTGATCAAACAAAAGAATAATATTCATTTTGGGATACAACACCTAATATTCATCTGGATATTACACGTACAAATTCAAGTTAAAATTCTAGAAGAAAGAAGGACACCGCTCCAAGCAATTACCTACCCTTATCAGGGCATTGCAAAATATTGCAGGATCTCTTCTTGTGCCAAAATAGATGGTGAAACACACAAACAACAAATCATACAACAATTAAAAGAAAAGTGTCATAATTAGGGAGGGAAACAAAGGGAAGCTCGACACCACCATACAATAAATCAAAGAATCCAGTTGCATGGAAGCCAACTCTACTGATCTACCAAAACCATGTCAAATTTGAAGTGAAGTCAAAAGGGTGAATTGCAATTTGATCTTTAGTACACATGGATTGAACCCCCAAATAGGGTGACACCAAGAAGGTTACACTGTAGAAGTCTCCAAGGCCATATACAGGACACCAAAAGGGAAGATTAACTCAAAAGCAATTGAGGCACAGGTGTGAGCAATCTCACGCATCGAAAAAATCAAGTTGACAATAGTACAATGACATGCAGACCCAAGCTAGAAAAGATTTGGTAATTATTATGGCTATTGAATATACGAGGATTCCATACATTATCAAGCATTCACCATCTAAACTTACAATAGAGTGCAGGGAAAATAATTTCAAATGAGAAAGATTATATTGTGTAAAGGTTTGTTAATTAGACAATCATTTAGTTCCAGGATTCATTTAAATATTCAAAAACCTTCAAACATTGATTTTCAAAGGACACTCAAAACTGTTTTACAAAGATATATTAAGAACTCCTTTAGAAATATTCTCTTAAATTTTTTTTTGAAGCAAGATCAACAAGAGTGAAAATTAGGATGCAATAAAACCTATTAGGGTCATTTAACGAAATTGAAGGTGAATGCAAAGCTCTCCTAAATTTTTCTTTTGACTCTAATCTCCTCAACAAATTCTACAAGAATCTAATTCAGGAAACCCCAATTCCCCATTGAAGCCTCCAAAAGAAAACATCTTATTACTGGAAGAGCAATCCCCAAGTCAACAAATTTGTTTCCAAAAAATATATCAAAGCCCCCTTTTAATCAACAAGATAACTGATTTAATTACTATCCCCCATTTTCGTGGTTGCATTTAACCTTCTAATTAAAATTTCATTTATTTCATCTCCACCAAATTCTTTCCACCATTCTTCAACTTAAATTAATAGAATATCCTTAATTAGCCATTCACAATAATTTTTTAAATTATTTTATTTGATTTTCCTACAATTTCTCTCAACCACTCTTCCTAATTAATTAATAGAATATCTTTATTTCATTACTTCCTCCCCTAACTCCATTTTAGGATATTTATTAATTCTAACTTCTCATAAAACTTACATAGTTCTATTAATTTAATATACATATCTTTAAATATTTTAATATTTCATTTAAATAATAAAGTTTAATTTATTAATTTTAACCTTTAAACTACAATAAACCATATTTTATTTTTATATTTTAATATTAGTCATAATTTAACTTCATTTAAATAAAAAAAACATAAATAATATTTATTATTATCACCATTGTATCAAACATTTTACTTAAATTATCTTAACACCCTCCAAAAACAGTACTCTTTATATCAAATCAATCAAGCAAATAATTCAATTAAACTAAATACCCAACGGTAACTAACCCCAAGACGAGACAAGATGCAAAATGACAACACAAACAGAGGGGCACTACATCCCCCTCCCCTTGAATTTGACTTACTCCTGGAAGTCACGAGGTACAAATGAAACATACAAGCACATCAAATATTAACAAATATCTTAACCGTAATACGAAACTAGAGGCAAACGACAACATTAGCAAAAAAATTTGAATTGACCTTATAGATAGGGTATGACAACAGAAACACATCCTTGATGAGGATGTTGGCTCAGTGTAGGGGACCCTGTGCTACCTCCAAAACAACAACTCCATTGGGATTTTGACACGCTCAAACTTGATAATCAGGTGGAGTTGATGCTCTGTACCTACAACTTGTAGCAAAACATAGGGTCGAGCATGTGCATAAAGAAGATAATCAGACACATCATGAAGGGAAAGTCACAGCATCGTAGGGAACTTGCAAGCAAGTGATGTGACACTATTTCCCATCACCAATACATAATAATTGATATCAAAACATGATAACACATATATCTAAATAGTCCACTATCCATAATATAAATATAAAATATCAATCATGACAGTGTCACCAAGAATCACCATCTCTAATCATCAAGGTCAAGGCATAAAAGTATCACAATGTCATCAATTATCATCAAAGTAAGCATCATAGTGTCATAACCTCCAATAATTACACAACAAGTCTGTCCATTCATCAAGCAAGTGGTACAATATTTGACAAAGAGAAAATCTACATCCAAAAGAAAGTTTTAAGAATACCTTTATGCTTTTACATGGCTGTGATCCACCAATTCAACCCACACTTAGGTATCCTTGATGCACTAAGAAGCTCCTCAAGATATGATATCTTAGAAGTGACTTCTCAAGTTTCTCAACTTTAGAAGTCACTCCCCAAGACATCAAATCTTGAGTACCTCTCAGTCCATGTCGAAGCCTTTCAAAAAATTATTCACTCATAAGATCATTCCCAACCGTGCTAACAATTATATGTCCTCTTTGATACATTAATAAGCAATCGATACATCAGAATGTTAACATTCTATAAAACACAACATATTTATACACACAACACACACATTTTCATTAATTACTCATAATTTTCAGACAAGATGTTCCACTTTGTTCATTATTCAACAGAAAATCTCATAAAATATGCAGTAAAAGACCAGAATTTTACACCTTATTAGAAGCACAAAGACACCATTTGCCACTTTAGGGCACCAAATCCCAAATTTATCATACATTCCTCACATATACACACAATAACAGATTTCATGTCATAATAGAATATTCATCCAATATACATATAATATTTATTTCAATGATAATTTACATAAGGTATTAAACTTATCTACCAACTATGATATAAGCATAAAACATAAAATATAAAAGTGTCATCAGATCAGATCATAAAAATATCATAGTATCTAGACATCATCAAGAGTCATCGTATCTAAACATCAAAGTATTACAATATTCTAATAACATCCAATAGTATCAAGGGTCACATGGTCCCTTATTACAATGAGGTTCATTATGTCTTATCTAGTTTCTTCACCCTCAGAGAGAGGACATTCCTCTAAGTCCTCGTCGAAATGTGCCTCAATTCTCAAAGAAGAGGAGGGTTGAGATCGTAGAATTTCCTCCTTAGATACGAAGGGTGCATTTCTTCCACACCCTAGCGACTAATCTCTAACAATGGATGGTTTCTTGCTAATGGAATTTGGCTTCATTTCCACAATTTTCTTGTCCTTCACCAACTTAAGATGAGTGAGAATTTGGCCCAACATCTCCTCACCAGGTTCCTTCTCTAGATTAGTTTGAGAATCTAGTTGATCCTCATGTTTGAACTTGTGGATACTCTGGGAAGGGGTTTCATGATGGTTGACCGCACAACCAAACCCACGTCCCCTACCTCAACCCCAACCTCTTCCTCTAAGAATCTTCCTACACGTCATCAACAAAAGAAAAATCACAGGAATAAGATGACAATGACAAAAAAGAAAACAAAAGTCCAAATTCTGAGCATCATATCCACCATTTGTACACATGGATTCAAAACATAAGGCTACACAAGGTTCATGATGCATTCCCGATAGAAATAATATCGATGCATTGCACACTACATTGAGGGTCCTATTCTTCCCACCAGTTTTCTGCACCATCGAATCACACCACTACTTAGGGTCGAGTCTTGGGTTACTGATCAAAGATTATAGAGGGGAAAAACTTATGCTTGATAACACATGCAACTAGGACACATAATGGGCTCATGATGTATCCAGAGTGCCTATTGTTTGAACTTGGCTCTAATACCATGTGTAACGCCCTGCCGAGAACCCTATAGGAAAAAACCTAAGCAACTAAAAATGGATTTTTTTAAAAATGAAATGTTGCACGATTGAAATTGTACAAAACTTAATTACTAACCTATGTCCTCTAGGGTGCATGACTACATCACTTATTTCTCATTGTCCAAATTTACAAAACCCTATAACTAAGTACTAACGAAATTCTAATAATCATTAAACATCACATTTAATCATCCCATATAATCAAATAAACCATGAGATGCAAACATACCATTAACATAAAAGAATAACATATTACATTCGTTTCAATTAACATGTACAATATCACTAAATATAAAATTCTTCACATACATGAGATACATCAGTTTCAGCTTACAATTACATCTTGTTCAATAATACTTCCTTGTTGCATGGGAGGAGTACTCAACACATAATACATGATAGAGATACAATACAATGATCACAATTCTCAAAAGAAGATGCAATGCAGTAGTCTTTAGATTGAGTGAAGCCGCCACAACACGAGTAGAAGGGAACCCAATGGAGAATGTAACATGTTCCACCCAACCTTGTGAACCCAAAGGTTCACCCCCCATGCTAGGAGGTAACAAGGGGCCACACCATCATAAAAAGACAAGGACTAGACATCACAAGATTGACATAATTCACAAGCATAGGAGGAACAACAACAACAAACAATAGTGGCTATACTTCTAGAGGCACATAAATATCCAGGGTAAGACATCAAGCAAGGAAACTCATGGTTGTCATAGGGGGAGTGTCATCACAAAGCTGGTCATAGGTTATCCAGGTAGATCTTCCTAGGCCCCGACCCCCATCTTGGGTTATCTTGGTAGCCTCTACCAATATCTGACCCCTCATGCCAACTTATGCAGAATCAACTTACCTCTCATGGAGATGAGGTAGTTGATTTTTCCATTCTAGGCCTTCTCGACTGACCTCAAGCCTAAATGAGCACTTGAGGCTGAGCAAGGTATAAACTTATCTTGTTAATATTTTAGCTACCCAATTCCCCCTAATTTATTTATGTTATCACTTGTAAACAAACTTCCACATGGGTTATCTAGGTGCCCCTTTTTGCATTGACCTCCATTGGAAGCCACCCCCTACCGACAACTAGCAAACCAATGAAACCAAAAACAAAACCACTTGCACAATGCAAAACTCAAAAAAAACTCTAGCGAGGAATTAACCCTCCCGCTTGTTGATGGTGTTTTCTGCATAGCAACAACTCAGATAGAATACAATATTCTATCTCTCTTGAAAGATTATTTTCAACAATAAATCACTGAAAATCACCCCAAGGTCTCTCGGGTATCAGGTCATGACAATGCATAAACAACTCAGATAATATGTGAAAATGCTGGTAATCACAAAGGGACCTTACTACAAGCAAATTGTATCTTTCAATTTATCAGATTTTGGAATATGATGATCTCCAATTCCTAAATCTAACCAAATGATAAAGAAATAACAAAAGATAAGGGTGCAAGAATATGATAAAATCTAAACTATTCCTAGGATGAGTAATGCAAATGATAGACATCTGGAATGGACCAATCTCAAACAACCAATTCCTGCTTAACCCACAATGTAGTATCACAAGAACGGTGCAATCTTCTGAGGTATGTGGATTTTCAAATCATAGACATTCATCTACAATCGAACTTAAGCACATTTAAATATATGGTCCAGGTTGACTTCACTAGCCTACTACAATCAGATAGTTACTGGGAGTATAGACCAGAGATTGCTACAAACATTCCAAATATGAAATCATAAACATCATTCACCAAACTAAAACTAATTTAATTCTGAATACTAAAATCTAAATCCTAAAGCAATTTGAAAGATAGAACAACAGGAACCATGCAAGATGAAATAACACAAGAGATTGCACCAGGAAAACCACAATGTCTTCAATTGCAGTAAGTCATCAAAAGGCTGCAACAATTCCACCGTTCTCATACAGTATTTGCTTCAAGAAATGGAATACTACTCCTACTACCAAAATATTCTAGCTCTTTCTGCTCTTACTTATCTCTACTACTTTCTAGCTAACCCTTACAATGAGGCAGGAATGCCCTTTATAGCAAACTCTCAAACATGTCGGCCCAGCCAAACATTTACAAAATAAAACAATTGCCAAAATAGGTGGGCCTGGGAAAATCAAAATAAGGCACACATTAAATGCCATCCATCATCAAGGTCGGCCTTGACACAATCTCCAATGTAGTCTGGTCCAATGCATGCCCTATGATAATAGGGAAGCACAAATATCAAAATAGGCATTAAGTGCCACTTCCCTTTTCCTTCCTTTGAGCCGATGACCCCTGGACCCTCAAAAATGTTCCATCCAACTCAGTGACAGGTGGCAAAGGCAAGACCTTGAATCTGCATTTAATAGAGTCAATCTTCTCCTTTGACTGTTCAATAGTCTTATCCCAATCCTCTTTGTTGGCCATATATTTATCCATCACTGCCAGATAGGTGGCTGCATCATCTAGCTGGTGACTTGTTATAACACTTTCAGAATCTGGGGCATAAAATTCATGACACCACTCCTTCAGCTGTTCCAGACTTAGGTATTTTGGGGAAATCTTTCTCCTTCCAGTCATCACCTCAAAGAAGGCAATGCATCCATCATACACTACAGTAAGATCACCATCTATTTGTTTTTTCCGCTTCTGAATCTTCTTCATGGCCTTCTGCCTAATCTACAGAGCCTTGAACCATTCCCAAGGTTCATCTAATCTGGAAGAAGGAAGAATTCCATCCGCAGCCAGCTGTTCCTTACCATGTCCCATGATGACCCTAGATTTCTGCAACAAGTGGTCCATGTCTTCCTTGTCCTGAGACATCACATGCTCCAACAATTCCTTAGCTCTGACAACATCCCTTCCAACTAATAGAATATCCTTAATTACACTATCTCCTTTTATCTGTACATCCTTCAGCCAATCTATTGTAGTTTGAGCTGAGGTCTTCATTTTCTCAATCCCGGAGATGGTTTCCTTAGGTAGAAACCCAGGAGTAGCAGAAGAAGAAGGATGGAGAGACTACAGGGGTTTCATCACTTCTTCCAAGCATTTCTTAAGTCTTTCATTCTCCTTCCTTATCTCATGCTTGGTTTGGGTCTCTTTCCTCAACTTGCCAATAATCACAGCACTAGACCCTTCATATTCCTCTATGTCCTGCTCCATGGAGGCCGGTTCAAGGTTGATAGTTTGCACATTGTAGTCCTGACCAGTGACTTCTTCCCTAGTCTTGTCCGCAGCAGGGGTGGCAATATGGATAACCCTATTGTTTGCTTCATCTCTTTCCACCTTAGAAACTACTTTGGCTGTCTTCTTTTTCTTCCCTTTGCCAATTTTTGACAACATTTCATCCCAATCCAAGGGAGTATCTTCGACTACCACCTGCTTCTTTCTTGCAATCTCTTTCTCAAGCCAGTCCGGGGCTGCAGGTTCTACCCGGATTTCTTTCGTTCTTGCCTCTTCCAGTTGTTCTGTCATTTTCTCTTCTTCCTTCTCACTTATTTTGTCCTCCTTTTTGTTTCAGGCTCAGTTTCCTTGGGTCCTCTGATTTTTATCTTGAATGGTGAGCTCTTTACAGTTTTCCCTTTGGGGTCATCATCCCCGGATTCCTCTGAAGTAGACATGGGGTTGAGGTCTCCCATCAAATTGAAGGTACAAGTTACCTTCTCGCTTTCCAGCTCCCAAACCTTATGCTTCAACCAGGAAGAGGTGAATTTCATAACCAGGGCCATTAGGTCTTCTAACTCTGTAACCTCATCCTCATTCCAATTGATATCCCCGACCGACCTGTCCTTCACAGCTTCATAAGCATGATCCTATACCAGGTTTCCATCATCCTCTAGTTGATCCGGGATCAACTTAACGTTGTACTGTCTGATTGCATCGACAAGGAGTCTAGAATACATTTTCTTTCTAGCCTCAAGATCATCTTTGATGTTGGCCCAATAGTCCTCTAGGTCACTTTTATGCCGGTACTCCCTAGTGGCCTTCTTCTGTGCCTCTCCTATGATGTCGAAGTTCATCCTCTTGGAGTGGAAGGAGAAACCATATGCTACCAACTCGTCTCCTGCTGCATGTGCTGATTGAATTGAAGGGCATATTTCTGCTACACCAATTCCAAGGGGAAAATCTCCACCAAAGCCTGTTTTATGCTTTTCCCTCTTCACAATGGCATCAAACTCACAAATCTGCCTCACAATCTCTAACAAAACAATGTGATTAGTAGGATACTGAGGTAACCTATATGGAGCGACTGGGCATCCATCAATCCTAAGGTAGGTGAAGGTGGGAAACTGGATGAACCAGGCTCCGTAGTTCCTTATCAATCCTTTGGCTCCATCTGACAGCCTCATATGCTCTGCATTTTGTAGCATCCGGGTGATATGCATAGTGAATGCATCATTAGCCCTATGGTAGTCTTTATGTCCTAGGTGCAACTCTGGATAGATCTCATAGATTATGTCCTGTCCCAATGTCCCTCGTGGACTCAAACCCCTATATCGGTAGAATCTGGCTAGCACATACATGACATAGGAGGACATGGTGAATTTCTTGGTCTCCAGGATGTTGCTTAACTGTTTGTCAATTTCAGAGCTAATAAGCTCGGCCCAGTGGTAGTTGGTTCCTTGTTTAATCTTACTAATCACATGAACCATCCAGTTTTCCAACACTCCAACGGTCTTCAATCCTGCCACTCTGCTCAAGAATGTAATTGCATCATACTTATCCGACCTGAATTTAACCCTATGCAATTGCTTAGGTAATTTGGAATGGTGGGATTTTGGTTTCTCTAACCATGAGTTGATCATCTGTTGAGCTTTGGCTGGCTCATTCTCATAGTATGTTTTAGCCGTGTCTATGTTCGAAGCACACACAAAAGATAGATCTGACATGTCGAAGGCTTGGGAAATGGAGACATGACTAAAATTAGCCAGAACTCTTCCCTCAGTATTGACAACCCTTTGTGTATCGAAGTCGTATTGCGTGGCACATTCCAGAATCATCTCATAACATTGAATTGCTGAAGGGAAAGCTACCACATGCATTAATCCAGATTTCATCATTCCCTGTCTCAAGACTGACAGGTCCTTCTGCGCCATCCTCTGCTTGAAGTCGCCATATCTCTAGGCCCCAACATTGGTGTCAGACACCTTGGACCACATAGATGATATCTTGCTTTCTAGCAGCTGGATCTTCATATCCAATCTTAGTCTTTCTGCTTCTAAGATGGATGACCCCTCCGTGTCACGCTTAGATTTTCCGGTAGCGGCCCTGCTTGATTTGGCCTGCATTCATAAAAGATGTCATTAGTATTTAATTATTGTTCATATTCCAACCAAAAGATCAGCATAAAATCATATAAGACAGTTAAAATCTATCGCAAAATGCTAATCCTTGAAAGTCCAGAGAAATAAAGCAGTCCGGGAAAATACTGCAAACCAAGAAAATCCAGTCGGGGCAGAATTTTAGAGAAATCCGACCCAGACGGATTCTAGCTGCCAAAACATCACTAGTCACATAAATCGTTAGTTCAGCCAAAAGATCATTAAATTATCATGACACTTATTCATTAGCAACAAGAAATTGGCATTCAGCATTGAACCCATTAATCCTATCTTCAGAAAATCAAAAAAGGATAAAGCCAGACAGGAAACCTAGAAAAATCCGAATGGGACGGATTTTTATGGACAGCTTGAAGTATTTTGGAAATTACCCCACTCCGCAGAATAAGCCTAAACCAGGAAAATCCAGGTGTGCAAAAATTCCGCGGACACCACGGGAACCTGATGAACAACGACACACGAACTGGCGACCAAACGATCATGCAACCTTTTTTACTTGGATTCTAATGGTCCCGAAATCAACGCCACTCAACAAGACTCAGAATGCAAAGGATTCCAACTTCCCAAAGCTCCAAATGACGAGTCCACATGGTGAAATGGCGATGCCCTAATTTGGATAAATAAACCCGCTGCCATGAAAACCAGGGAAAACTTCAAGGTTTAAAATACCAGCTAATGATCAACCTAAAGCACCCCAAATCCTCACAAGGCAAGGAGCAGCGTAATGCAAGGGAAAGATTGACAAATCACAACCTAACCCATTATTCTGGGCCGAACACCAAGGAAACCATAATCTCACAGATGGAAAATTTTGCACTAAAAGGGCAAACAGTCCAACCCAGAACCTCCTCCAAACGGATGCACCCATTATCTTAATAGGCAAATACAAGCACGGGTAATGTGGTTTCACAAAGAAACGGGTCAAACCCCAACTCTATAAATACGAAATCATAATCAAGCAAGGGCTGACCCAAAATTATCATCATTCAGTGCAGAAATACTCAATCATCATGCAAAAAAATGAAAGGGCCCATGACAACCTACCATGGATCATTGCGGATGAAATTCGAGCTTGAAGGAACAATTGCAAAATGAACACGCCTAGGCAACACAAATCCAGACAGCGACACCCAGCAATCCACATGCAAGCTACTTGGGCTCAATCGTCAAAGCTCAAATGAAACTCTTAATCGCTAGAGCAATCAGCAAGTGAATAGATAAAATCAAAATGAATCTAAAAGGTTTCAAATCCGCCCATATACGCGTCTAAGCGAAGGGTACTATAAGCATTAATGAATGGCAATATGCGTCTGACAAATCTGGAAACCCACGCCTAGGATGGAATTTCAAAAAATTTTAGGATACGCAAAAATTCGGGTGGACAGAAATTTCACGAAAAATGCAGAAACCGGGAATATAACGAAGTTCGGGATTTTAGTGTAGACCAGAAAAATCCGCCAGAACCAAAAAATCCCGGGGTCAAGTAGAAACCCGGTTTCAGAAAATGCAGCAATGAACAGACAGTGAATCAGGGCCCGGAGAAATCCGTCGGAGCTGGAAATTCCCGGACCTAGGTGAAAACCCAAATTTTGCCTAAAACCCAATTTTAATCAATTCCAGCCTCAAAGCAAGGTCAAAGCTAGCAAGACTAAGATGTCAAGACCTCAAAATAATAAGTCCAATATAGCTAAAGGTCAAAAGACATCCGAAAAGAGGGTCCCTACTCCAAGTGGGGCGTGTGTGCGAAAACTGCACAACAAATGATGACTCTGCTACAGAAATGCTCCTGAGCATTTCGATGACAAATTGGAATCAAGAATTCAGAACTTATGGTTTCAACTCACCTATTCCACTACTACCTAAGTGAAAACAAAGAAGCTCCTAATCATTGAAACTTTCCTATACTAGGGTCAAAGTGTGTGCATATGCATTCATTATCTTCCCTTGGTTGCATCAGGAACCAAACTTGGTATGAACAGGCTACGTAAAGATTCATACTCTAAAAGTAACTTGGATAGATCCTCGCTGCCAGTCAGGCGTCCATAGACCTGACGAGGTTATCGTTGTGATCCTCCTGAACATAGCTCTACTGCCAGACAGGCATCTATAGCCTCGGTAGAGATATTCAGATCCTCCTGATGAGTTGAATTCAAGCCTTTTGATTTTCAATATTTTCTCTTTTTTCTCTTTTTTTATTTTTTTATTTTTGATAGATCTTTTCCTTTTACTCATTTCATTCAACCTGTGAACAGTGAAGTTCACACTCAGGGCTGAGAACCACAGTGTCACTAGAGCAGAAAAGGGTTTTTCACTTGTTCAGACCTTATAAGGACCTTCTGCAACTTCAGGTATATTTAAGAATTAAAAGTATGAGACCCCAATATATTCCTATTCAAATTTGACTAGAAAACTCTTTGCCTCAGCATAAGGAAAAGTGACATTAGGTAGAGAGTTCGCACCATGGTGTCCTGGAAGGATGATTAGAGTTTGTAAGGGAAATACCAGAAACATCAGACCTGCCTTGTCACCATTGCCATACAGATGCACCTAAAGATCCCCAAAAAGAGAAAGAACCAAGAGCAAGAGCAACACAAACCCAAAACAAACAAACGAAAGCAAACCTACTCTAACCAAAACAAAACAAGAAAAGAAAAAGGGAAACCTACACTAACCAAGCAAAACAAACAGAGCAACCTAAACTAACTATGTACAGAGTGGAGAGCTAAAAATAGCTCAGGACTGGAAATAATGTTTCAAATACTGCCCATTGACAGGCAGTGGGATATCCTCTCCCGTGAGAGTCTTTATATGGAAGGCATTATCTCCAAGTATTTCAGCAATCTAATATGGGCCAAGCCAGAGTTTATCAAACTTTCCATGGTTCCCTTTTTGATCATGAGGTTTATCCCAGTAAAGGACAAGGTCCGAAATCCTAAAAGATTTAACTGTAGCCCTCCTATCAAACCATCTCTTAACTAGCCCCTGATGTTTGACAAAATTTTCAAGGGCATTGTCTTGCTTCTCTTCAAGGTGCAGTAGTTCTGTCAACCTAGCCTCCCTTCTGTCCCCTTCATCATAAAACTCATTTATAAATTGTAAAGTTGGGATCTTGAGTTGAATAGGGAATACTGCTCCAAGCCATACACTAAGTGATAAGGGGATGTTCCAATGGATGACTTAAGTCTAGTGCGATCTTCCCAAAGGGAAAATCGAAGCTGGGTGTGCCAATCTTTTGGGTTCCTCTCTAGCAGCTTACGAATGATAGTCAATAGGTTCTTATTAGAGGATTTTGCTAGGCCATTACCCTGGGGATAATAATTGGACGCAAACTTCACAATAATTCCATGATCAAAGGCCCAATTAAAAAATTTCAAAGATGCAAAAGCAGGACCATTATCACAGACAATAGAAATAGGGCATCCAAAACGATTAAGAATAGTAGATTCTAACAAATCAATCACTACATTTGATGTACATTGCCTACAAGAAAAAGCTTCAGTCCATCTTATAAAATAATTAGTAATAGTGAGAATGTACCTGTGTCCTGCAGAAGATGGTGGATTGATAGGGCCTATGAAATCCATACCCCATTGAGCAAAAGGTCTTACCTCGGTGACCGGTTGGAGTGGAAGTGTTGCATACCTTTCCCTCGTTGCTACAGTCTGGCAAGTGTGACAAGTCCGTACATAATGGTGAACATCTTTGAATAGTGTGGGCCAGTAGTAACCTTCCCTCAAGATCTGATTTGCAGTGGCAATTGCAGAGCCATGACCAGTACCATATTTCTCATGAAATTCATTCATCACTCTTTCAGCTTCCTGCTTCCCAAGGCACCTCAAATAAATGCCTTCATGATTTTTCTTATACAGAACAACTCCTTTCAACATGAAACCATCACTTTTTAACCATAGAGCTCATCTTTGAACTACATTCAGATGACCTGGAGGTCGTTGATTCAACAGATAATACACTAGGTCATCATACCAACCATCTGGGGAAACCTCTTCAATATTATAATTCTGAACAGACAATTCAGGGCCTATCTCAGCCATAGTCTAAGTGAGTCCTTGCCCCCTTACCAGCTTCATGGGCTGGATCTCAATGTCATACTATTGTAGCATGGTCACCCATTTAGCTCTGCGTTCACCTAATTCATTTTGCATCAAAAGTAATTTAACTGCAGAATCAGGGACAATTGCATATACCTTATTCTTGAGGATGTAATGCCTGAATTTCTTTACTACTCTGACTAGGGCATATGCCTGCTTTTCCACACTTGGATATTTCAACTCAGCATCTTTTAATGGTGCGCTCATAAAAGTAATAGGATGCTCATTTCTCTCATCAGACTTTTGAGTCAACATTCCAACACATGAATGATCTAAAGCAAAGGAATAGATATAAAAGGGCTTGCTGTAATTAGGACTTACCAATACTAGAGCGTCGGCAATGGCTCTTTTGATTTCTACAAAAGCTTCCTTCGCTTCTGTAGTCCATTCGATCTTAGCATCTTGTTTCAACATTGCATTTAATGGTTTCACAATTTCAGCAAATCCAGTGATGAATTTTTTGACGAAGTTGATCTTACAAAAGAAAGACTTCATCTCCTTTTTGCTTGCAGGGGGCTGAATCTTCAGGATGGCCTCCACCTTCTCCGGATCAATAGCAATTCCCTTTTCTGATATTACATGTCCCAGTAACTTTCCCTCTGTTACTCCAAAAATACACTTTTTCGGATTCAAAGATATGCCAAACTCCCTACACCTTTGAAACACTTTGTATAGATCTGAGATGTGGTCCCCTCTGTTCTTTGAAAACACAGTCAGATCATCCATATAAATAATGATGCATTTGCCTATGATATCCTTAAAAGCAATATCCATAGCCCTTTGAAATGTGGCCCCTACATTAATGAGCCCAAATGACATCCTCCTATAGGCAAAGGTACCCCACTTAGTTGTGAAAGCAGTCTTGTGTCTGTCCTCATACTGGACCATTACCTAATTGTACCCTGAATAACCATCTAGAAAAGACATCATCTGAGATCCATTAACCACTTGAAGCACCTCATCTAACGAAGGAACTGGATAGTTATCCTTTTCTGATGATCTGTTTAGATTTCTGAAATCGACACAGAGCCTAATTTCTCCATTCTTTTTCCTCACTGGAACCAGGTTGGCCACCCATGTTGAATGCCTAACTGGAAATATGATTCTGGCAGACAGTAATTTCTGGACTTCTTTCTGTATGACTGGCTCCAATAATGCATTAATTGGTCTCTGTCTCTGTCTGAAAGGCTTGGTATCTAGCTTCAAAGGGATGGTATGAGTTATGATTGAGGTATCCTAAGTTTTCAAGTCCTCATAACTCTAGGCTACTATATCAGGGAAACTATGTAAGGCTTTGATTATCCCTTGTTTTTCTTCTAGAGTACATACCTTGCCAATGAAAATGTTCTTGACATTGTCCTCAGTTCCCAAATTGTGGGTATCACACTGTCCACTGATTGATTCTTTCTTCGATTCTTGTTCCTGATCTCTAATCTTGTCCATATCAAAAATGCGCTCCAACTGTACCATTCCCCTTGGAATAGTATTTGATTTCAGGTTTATCACACCTTCCAAATCCAGTTCTGCTTCGTGGAGCTCTGTCTCATCGATGATTTAGGAAGCAAAAATATCTGTATTTGTGATAAAATCCAGGATATGTTTATCATCTTCAAATACCTGGAAGTTAGTAACATTGTCTAGGACTGATGGCACGGGATTCAATTCAACGGTGAATTTCTTTAATCCTGACAGAGATAGAGGCTGCAGAGTGCTTGCTGCTTGAGCCAGGGAATCAGTAGTTTGATTCTTCTGCTGTGGAATAAGTTGGATGTTGAAAGCGTCAAATCCCTCAATGAGGTCCCACACTCTATGCCTATAATTAGTCATTCTCCTATCGTGACATGAATATTGCTTCCTTACTTGCTTAACTACTAACTCAGAATAACCAAAGACTTGCAAAATCTTGACCTTTTTCTTAAGTGCCATAAGAAGTCCATGAATTAACACTTCATACTCTGCTACATTATTTGTACAGTGAAATTGAAGTCTATGGGCTACAAAGAAATTCTTACCTTTTGGACTAATCAATTCAAACCCTGCCCCAGCTCCATGCTTGGACTTGGATCCATCAAATCTAAGTGTCCAACACTCAGTAGCTGCAATCTTCTTCACCATGCCCTTTGGCTTAATATCGCTGGGTGGCTTTTTAGATGATACAAATTTCTTCTCTTGACAGTCTTTCTGAGGATCTTGTATACCTGTTTGAACTGTCAGGGTTGGATTCATGCATTTCTGTACTTGTTCTACTACTGTTTGACATAAACAACACTCCAACTCTAAATGAGAAGCATTATAAACTCTACACCAATTAGGTAAGAGTAATTCTTCAAAGCTTGTCCTTCTTCCAAGGTGAACCTGATTGTTAGCACATTGCATGATGAATTCCTGAAAACTGTCCAATAGACTGATCTGATTATCTTTAGATTCCTTTTCCTCTTCAACTGATTCTGTCAAAACAGTAACAGGGCTGAGTCCTGTTTCATGATCAATAGGCATCGTGTGCAACATCAGTACCTCCTCTGAGTCTGACTCTTCATACTGAGTTGATAGCAAGTAATTTTCCATTCCAACTTCTGATATTAGAACTTTTGTTGAAGTCTTTTGATATTCTGTGATCATGGACTTCATTCTTGGCTCTCTCTCAATTCTGATCTGATTGGGCACTCCTTTCCATGGAAGCCACATGTGTGAGTGGTCAGTGGACACATATCCATTCAAAGCCTTAGTGAAATCTCTTCCCAAGATCAAACCATATGCATCAAGAATATCAGCTACCTGAATATTGATAACCTATTGAATTCTTGGATCTGAAGCTATCTGCATGTGAATCATGTTTAGTTCTCCCACCACATTTACTTTAGTTCTATCCAACTGAGTCACCTTCTTCTGAGAGTCAGCAAGTGTAATTCCTAGAGCTCTACACACTCCAAATAGCATCACATTGGTGGAAGCACCAGAATCTAATAAACAATTATGCAAATTCTTACCAAAGATACAGATAGAGATCAGGAATGGTGGAGTTTCTGTCTTCCCTTGAAACAAAGTGGGCTGAGTGTCTACCTGGGCTACTTGAGTTTTATCCTTTTCTTTTCCTTTATCTCCAGGGGGCGTGTTAGTCCGATTTTGTGCCTGGTTTTGTGTCTTCATAGGCTGAGAACTGGAAGTCTGGCTGATATCCTCTCTAGAAGGCTTATCCAAAGATACTGAGTGTGCATCATAAGTACCCAAAACAACCTTCATAATGGGAGAAAACCTTAATAACTCAAATGCTGAAAGATTTACTTTTAATTTCTTGAACTCCTTAGCAACATATGAGGACATCTGCTCCTCGCTCATATCGGTGGAGACGTTCTTAGAAGGTTCCTCCACCTTGTCCTTGCTTGTTTGAACAACCTTTTCCTTTTGTGAGTCAGTTTGAGCTTGTCTTTCCTTGGAAAGATACTGCTTAGAAACATGTGGACAAGATGGATTATTGCTAGCATTAGGATTTGGAGGGGTACTAAAGTTGTTAGGAGGAATGGAGGTGGTAAAAGGTCCTCCAGCCTGTGGACACCTATGAGGCATGTCCCTCAAACCTTGCCTTTGGAACATCTGTACTTCTTCAACATATGCCTCCTCCTGATCAAGGGGGCCATTATCATTCATTGTTTCTTCATTAAATAATCGAGCAACCTCATCTCCATTACAAATTTGGTCTGTTCTTTCTTCTTGAGAATCAGGTTCCTCTGGTACATTTTCCTTGCTGGTTGGAAAAGGGGCGTGATTCAAAACCAACACAGGAGAATCATAAGGGTTGGAGGGAACAATCTCCTGCCCGTTTGCATTATTTTTCACCTCATACTGGAAAATGGAGGCGGTAGTTTGGAACTCTAGACATTTCAATTCTGAATGCTGACTTGTCTTATGGAGCCTGCACCATCCTGATAGGGCTGCTTCAGCCAGATATACACCACTAGGAGGCTTATCTTGACCGACTGGTTGATTTGCAGATTGATTAACAACTTGATTAGCTGGTTGATTCAATGGGGTGGGGACTCCTCCATTATTAGGTCCCGTATTTCAAGTCCTACTTTTCCCTTGTGATTGCCTCTTATCAAATCCAGATCCACTACCTTGGCTCCTATCAAAGTTCTGTCTCCTATCATTATTATAGCCTCTGTCATTGTTGTAACCCCTATCATTACATTGTCCTCTGTCAAAATTCTGTCCTTGTGAAAACTCCCTATTCTGATTGGATTGCATACTCTTCTGGGTAGCCTGCAGTTGACTATTTTGATTCCTTAGGTAGGTCACCTCCAGATTCAACTTCTTTATCTGTTCAGCCATTTCATCAATCCTCTCCCTATTTGGATCTCGATAAGGAGGTTGGCTTGGGTTACTCTGAGGAGGAACAGGTATTATATTAGATCCCATAGACTGATGCAACACCTCAGAATTTTGCAGATAAGCAGGAAAACTATTTGGCTGTGACTAATACATAGGCTGATTAACCTACTGTTGGGGAAAATTTATCATAGGAGAGACCTGGTTCATGGGAAGACTAGGATGTGGCACCAGGGGTGATTGAGGTACTCGATTCATGATTGGAGTATGGTTGGTAAGTGCTTTATTCACTGCTTGAACCTAATTAGGATGTGCAACTGGTCCTAAAGAAGGAAACGGTCCAGTTATATGTTGCCTCAGATCTATGCTAAGCTTAACAGCTTCTGTGTAAGCATCAATTAGGGTGCCTAGAGGATTGGGTCTCCATTTCAGGAAGGTGGCTGTGAGGCTATCCAATGCTTCATAATAGATTTCTAGGGCATTATTGTCATCCAAAACATAAGGATCTTGAAGTCTGGTATATGCACAGTGAAACCTATTATTGAAACTGGATATGGGCTCATTGACCTCTCTTTTGACCCTAGTGAATTGTAAATACAATTCATTGGCACTGATGGGTATTCTGAATTTCTATAAAAAAGGAGTTTCAAGATCATTCCAGTTTAGAATTGAGCCAGAAGGGAGGTGATTGTACCAGTAAAAAGCCTCTTCTCCTAGTGAATAAGGGAACAACTTACAAGCAACATCCTCATGGACAACCCCTCTATCTTTGAGACAAGTTTGGAAGATCCTTATATGTTCTTCAGCAATCCTGTTTGGGTCATTAACATGAAATTTTGAACAGAAATGCTCAGGGTTTTTGGGCATTACATTGTAAGCCTGGAAGAACAAGGGTGATGGATTATTAGCTAGAAAATCCATTGGTAAAAGTGGGGGTGGTGGTTGTGGTTGGTTAATGACAGGCTGGGGCTATTGAACAGGGATCTCAGGGATGGGTATGGCCTCAACCTCAGGATGTGAAGATGTGGAAGAAGCTGGTGAAGGGATGGGTGATGATGATTCTCCCATTTCTCGAGTCCTTCTTGACCTATTGGGGAACTGTAATTCCTGTAAGTCCTCCTCTCTTGTGGTAGATCTAGTATTTCTCCTATATCTCTCTGGAGAGATGGCGTTCAAGAAAATGATCTAGTGTGCTCATTCAGGCCCTCCTTCTAGCACCAATCTATTGATGGTGTTTTCTGCACAACAACAACTCAGACATAATACAATATTCTATCTCTCTTGAAAGGTTATTTTCAACAATAAATCACTGAAAATCACCCCAAGGTCTCTCGGGTGTCAGGTCATGACAATGCATAAACAACTCAGATAATATGTGAAAATGCTGGTAATCACAAAGGGACCTTACTACAAGCAAACTATATCTTTCAATTTATCAGATTTTGCAATATGATGATCTCCAATTCCTAAATCTAACCAAATGATAAAGAAATAACAAAAGATAAGGGTGCAAGAATATGATAAAATCTAAACTATTCCTAGGATGAGTAATGCAAATGATAGATATCTAGAATGGACCAATCTCAAACAACCAATTCCTGCTTAACCCACAATGCAGTATCACAAGAACGGTGCAATCTTCTGAGGTATGTGGATTTTCAAATCATAGACATTCATCTACAATCAAACTTAAGCACATTTAAATATATGGTCCAGGTTGACTTCACCAGCCTACTACAATCAGATAGTTACTGGGAGTATAGACCAGAGATTGCTACAAACATTCCAAATATGAAATCATAAACATCATTCACCAAACTAAAACTAATTTAATTCTAAATACTAAACTCTAAATCCTCAAGCAATTTGAAAGATAGAACAACAGGAACCATGCAAGATGAAATAACACAAGAGATTGCACCAGGAAAACCACAATGTCTTCAATTGCATTAAGTCATCAAAAGGCTGCAACAATTCCACCGTTCTCATACAGTATTTTCTTCAAGAAATGGAATACTACTCCTACTACCAAAATATTCTAGCTCTTTCTGCTCTTACTTATCTCTACTACTTTCTAGCTAACCCTTACAATGAGGTAGGAATGCCCTTTATAGCAAACTCTCAAACATGTCGGCCCAACCAAACATTTACAAAATAGAACAATTGCCAAAACAGGTCGGCCTGGGAAAATCAAAATAAGACACACATTAAATGCCATCCATCATCAAGGTCGGCCTTGACACAATCCCCAATGTAGTCTGGTCCAATGCATGCCCTATGATAATAGGGAAGCACAAATCTCAAAATAGGCATTAAGTGCCACTTCCCTTATCCTTCCTCTGAGCCGATGACCCCTGGACCCTCAAAAATGTTCCATCCAACTCAGTGACAGGTGGCAAAGGAAAGACCTTGAATCTGCATTTAATAGAGTCAATCTCCTCCTTTGATTGTTCAACAGTATTATCCCAATCCTCTTTGTTGGCCATATATTTATCCATCACTGCCAGATAGGTGGCTGCATCATCTGGCTGGTGACTTGTTATAACACTTTCAGAATCTAGGGCATAAACTTCATGCCACCACTCCTTTAGCTGATCCAGACTTAGGTATTTTGGGGCAATCTTTCTCCTTCGAGTCATCACCTCAAAGAAGGCAATGCATCCATCATACACTACAGTAAGATCACCATCTATTTGTCTTTTCCACTTCTGAATCTTCTTCATGGCCTTCTGCCTAATCTGCAGAGCCTTGAACCATTCCCAAGGTTCATCTAATCTGGAAGAAGGAAGAATTCCATCCGTAGCCAGCTGTTCCTTACCATGTCCCATGATGACCCTAGATTTCTGCAACAAGAGGTCCACGTCTTCCTTGTCCTTAGACAACACATGCTCCAACAATTCCTTAGCTCTGACAACATCCGTTCCAACTGATAGAATATCCTTAATTGCACTATCTCCCTTTATCTGTACATCCTTCAGCTAATCTATTGTAGTTTGAGTTGAGGTCTTCATTTTCTCAATCTTGGAGATGGTTTCCTTAGGTAGAAACCCAGGAGTAGCAGAAGAAGAAGGATGGAGAGACTACAGGGGTTTCATCACTTCTTCCAAGCATTTCTTAAGTCTTTCATTCTCCTTCCTTAGCTCATGCTTGGTTTGGGTCTCTTTCCTCAACCTGCCAATAATCACAGCACTAGACCCTTCATATTCCTCTATGTCCTGCTCCATGGAGGCCGGTCCAAGGCTGATAGTCTACACATTGTAGTCCTGACCAGTGACTTCTTCCCTAGTCTTGTCCGCAGCAGGGGTGGCAATATGGATAACCCTGTTGTTTGCTTCATCTCCTTCCACCTTAGAAAGTACTTTGGCTATCTTCTTTTTCTTCCCTTTGTCGATTTTTGACAACATTTCATCCCAATCCAAGGGAGTATCTTTGACTACCACTTGCTTCTTTCTTGCAATCTCTTTCTCAAGCCAGTCCGAGGCTACAGGTTCTACCCAGATTACTTCCGTTCTTGCTTCTTCCTGCTATTCTATCATTTTCTCTTCTTCCTTCTTGGTTATTTTGTCCTCCTTTTTGTTTCAGGCTCACTTTTCTTGGGTCCTCTAATTTTTATCTTGAACGGTGAGCTCTTTGCAATTTTCCCTTTGGGGTTATCATCCCAGGATTCCTCTGAAGTAGACATGGGGTTGAGGTCTCCCATCAAATTGAAGGTACAAGTTACCTTCTCGCTTTCCAGCTCCCAAACCTTATGCTTCAACTAGGAAGAGGTGAATTTCATAACCGGGGCCATTAGGTCTTCTAACTCTGTAACCTTATCCTCATTCCAATTGATATCCCCGACTGACCTGTCCTTCACAGCTTCATAAGCATGATCCTGTACCAAGTTTCCATCATCCTCTAGTTGATTCGGGATCAACTTAACATTGTACTGTCTGATTGCATCGTCAGGGAGTCTGGAATACCTTTTCTTTCTAGCCTCAAGATCATCTTTGATGTTGGCCCAATAGTCCTCTAGGTCACTTTTATGCCGGTACTCCCTAGTGGCATTCTTCTGTGCCTCTCCTATGATGTCGAAGTTCATCCTCTTGGAGTGGAAGGAGAAACCATATGCTGCTAACTCGTCTCCTGCCGCATGTACTGATTGAATTGAAGGGCATAGTTTTGCTACACCAATTCCAAGGGGAAAATCTCCACCAAAGCCTGTTTTATGCTTTTCCCTCTTCACAATGGCATCAAACTCACAAATCTGCCTCACAATCTCTAAAAAAACAATGTGATCAGTAGGATACCGAGGTAACCTATATGGAGCGACCGGACATCCATCAATCCTAAGGTAGGTGAAGGTGGGAAACTAGATGAACCAGGCTCCATAGTTCCTTATCAATCCTTTGGCTCCATCTGACAGCCTCATATGCTCTACATTTTGTAGCATCCGGGTGATATGCATAGTGAATGCATCATTAGCCCTGCGGTAGTCTTTATGTCCTAGGTGCAACTCTAGATAGATCTCATAGATTATGTCCTGTCCCAATGTCCCTCGTGGACTCAAACCCCTATATGGGTAGAATCTGGCTAGCACATACATGACATAGGAGGACATGGTGAATTTCTTGGTCTCCAGGATGTTCCTTAACTGTTTGTCGATTTCAGAGCTAATAAGCCCGGCCCAGTGGTAGTTAGTTCCTTGTTCAATCTTACTAATCACATGAACCATCCAGTTTTCCAACACTCGAGCGGTCTTCAATCCTACCACTCTGCTCAAGAATGTAATTGCATTATACTTATCTGACCTGAATTTAACCCTATGCAATTGCTTAGGTAATTTGGAATGGTGGGATTTTGGTTTCTCTAACCATGAGTTGATCATCTGTTGAGCTTTGGCTGGCTCATTCTCATAGTATGTTTTAGCCGTGTCTATGTTCAAAGCACACATAGAAGATAGATTCGGCATGTCGAAGGCTTGGGAAATGGAGACAAGACTAAAATTAGCCAGAACTCTTCCCTCAGTAGTGACAACCCTTTGTGTAACGAAGTCGTATTGCCTGGAACATTCCATAATCAGCTCATAACATTGAATTGCTGGAGGGAAAGCTGCCACATGCATTAATCCAGATTTCATCATTCCCTGTCTCAAGACTGACAGGTTCTTTTGCACCATCCTCTGCTTGAATTCTCCATATCTCTAGGCCCCAACATTGGTGTCAGACACCTTGGACCACACAGATGATATCTTGCTTTCTGGCAGCTGGCTCTTCATATCCAATCTTAGTCTTTCTGCTTCTGAGATGGATGACCCCTCCATGTCACCCTTAGATTTCCCGGCAGCGGCCCTGCTTGATTCGGCCTGCATTCACAAAAGACGTCATTAGTATTCAATTATTGTTCATATTCCAACCAAAAGATCAGCATAAAATCATATAAGACAGTTAAAATCTATCGCAAACTGCTAATCCTTGAAAGTCTGGAGAAATAAAGCAGTCCGGGAAAATACTGCAAACCGGGAAAATCCAGTCGGGGCGAAATTTCAGAGAAATCCGACCCAGACAGATTCCAGCTACCAAAACATCACAAGTCACATAAATCATTAGTTCAGCCAAAAGATCATTAAATTATCATGACACTTATTCATTAGCAACAAGAAATTGGCATTCAACATTGAACCCATTAATCCTATCTTCAAAAAATCAAAAAAGGATAAAGCCAGACAGGAAACCCGGAAAAATCCAGATGGGACGGATTTTTGTGGACAGCTTGAAGTATTTCAGAAATTACCCCACTCCACGGAATAAGCCTAAACCGGGAAAATCTAGGTGTGCAGAAATTCCGCGGACACCACGGGAACCCGACGAACAACAACACACGAACTGGGGACC
Organism: Sequoia sempervirens; assembly: GCA_007258455.2. NCBI lineage: Eukaryota > Viridiplantae > Streptophyta > Pinopsida > Cupressales > Cupressaceae > Sequoia > Sequoia sempervirens. Next base: position 247,404,440 of record VDFB02000003.1, read on the forward strand.
AAACGATCATGCAACCTTTTCTACTTGGATTCTAATGGTCTCGAAATCAATGCCACTCAACAAGACTCAGAATGCAAAAGATTCCAACTTCCCAAAGCTCCAAATGACGAGTCCACATGGTGAAAAGGCGATGCCCTAATTCGGATGAATAAACCCGCCGCCATGAAAACCAGGGAAAACTTCAAGGTTTAAAATACCAGCTAATGATCAACCTAAAGCACCCTGAATCCTCACAAGGCAAGGAGCAGTGTAATGCAAGGGCAAGATTGACAAATCACAACCTAACCCATTATTCTGGGCCGAACACCAAGGAAACCATAATCTCACAGATGGACAATTTTGCACTAAAAGGGCAAACAATCCAACCCAGAACCTCCTCGAAACGGATGCACTTGTTATCTTAATAGGAAAATACAAGCATGGGTAATGTGGTTTCACAAAGAAACGGGTCAAACCCCAACTCTATAAATACAGAATCATAATCAAGCAAGGGCCGACCCGAAATTATCATCATTCAGTGCAGAAACACTCAATCATCATGCAAAAAAATGAAAGGGCCCATGACAACCTACCATGGATCAATGCGGATGAAATTCGAGCTTGAAGGAACAACTGCAAAATGAACACGCCCAGTCAACACAAATCCAGACACTAACACCCAACAATCCACACGCAAGCTGCTTGGGCTCAATCGTCAAAGGTCAAATGAAACTCTTAATTGCCAGAGCAATCAGCAAGTGAATAGATAAAATTGAAATGACTCCTAAAAGGTTTGAAATCCGCCCATATACGCGTCTAAGTGAAGGGTACTATAAGCATTAATGAACGACAAGATGCATCTGACAAATCCATAAACCTGAGCCCAGGATGGAATTTTGAAAAATTTCAGGATACGCAGAAATCCGGATGGACAGAAATTTCGCGAAAAATGCAGAAACCAGGAATATAATGAAGTTTGGGATTTTAGTGTAGACCGGGAAAATCCACCAGAACCGAAAAATCCCGGGGTCAAGCAGAAACCCAGTTTCGAAAAACGTAGCGATGAACAGACAGTGAATCAGGGCCCGGAGAAATCCGCCGGAGCTGGAAAATCCCGGACCTAGGTGAAAACCCGAATTTTGCCTAAAACCCAATTTTAATCAATTCCAGCCTCAAAGCAAGGTCAAAGCTAGCAAGACTAAGATGTCAAGACCTCAAAATGATAAGTCCAATATAGCCAAAGGTCAAAAGACATCCGAAAAGAGGGTCCCTACTCCAAGTGGGGCGTATGTGCGAAAACTGCACAACACCGCTTACAAGTTTCACTCAAACACAAGGTGTACCTAAAGTGCAAGGATGATAACCATCATAATCTCACTTAACCACAATGATCATCGTAAGGATAACAAAGAATTCTATCTGATGAACAATTCACCCTAGCCTCTAGAAGACTCCTAATACACAAAGAACTGATACAATGAACAAAGCCCAAAGATATTTTCATCACGAAGTCAACACATCATCTCACATAATTAACTTAGATTCATAGTAAAATTAATGAATTACATAATAAATTTTCAAGCATCCATCTCCTATTCCTTAATAATTGCTTTATATATATCATAGGACACATATTAAATTTTATATTGAAAACAACCAAGTTTCCTATATAATTATTTTGAACAAGGAATAATTTATTTCCATTAAGGCTAATCTCTCAGTTATTCTAGACAAAGTTATTTTAATCTCTTATACCTAATGTTTCTCTTGGTTAAATTATTTATTTACAATACATAAGAGCAACAACACTTTTACGAGGGATACCAAACACCTATGTACATACATTTTACCACACACACACACATATATCAATTTTTGTATCTATCGGATTAGATAATGAACATCAATTGTTGTTATCAAAGTACTAATTAATTTAATCACAACAATATCCACACACACACACACACACATATAATCAATAATGATAAAAAAATAACCTGCAAGTTATAATCATATATAAACAACCCCTCGCGTAGGAGTGAATCTTGTTAAACTCAAATATAAAGACATTTTGCAGCCACTTATTGATTAACATGCAAACCTCTCCCTGTGATTTCCCTATATATCATAGAACTATTATATATATATATATATATTTACTCTTTGTTAAAGACTAACGTAGATTTATATCAATTGAATATAATCAAATGACATTGCGCTTACATATATTTTGTATAATCATAAACAAGATTATCAAACTAGGGGTTAATTAACTTGATTATGGCTCAATTGATGAAAAAAGGAAGAGGTTGAATCAGTTGACTCACACGAAGCACTCAGTTAAGGGAAAGTAAAGTAATGATGACTAGCTATCTACATGTCGATGGAGACAAGGAAAAGAGAAGATACGTATCACTTAACTTAACGTCATAAGGTAATCCATTGTTCAATGATAAAACCAAAGATAGAAGGAATATTGGCATGGTAAAATATAGTAAAACTTATCTCTAGATCTCCAGATTACGAGTGTGGTGCCAATGGTTAAAATACACACTCATATGCAAGAATAAAGGTACTAACCACTATGCCATGGCAATAACCTTCATAGCAAATTGCAAAGCAGGGAGTATCAGAATCATTTCAAAGAAGAATTGAATGCCTAATTTTAACTGGAAGAAATAAGATGAAGATGACAACATAACTGGCTTTAAGAGCTATATGTTATAGACTTATAGATTGCTCCTTGTTACCACTGAGGTTGATAAGGATAATGGGCCCAAAAATGCAATTGGGGTTAGCTCCAAAGTATACACTAATGTTGCAAACTCATTCAACACCGATGATAAAGAAGAGGAAGCAAAGAAAACCCAAGGCTGAGATAAATGGAGGAGTATAAGGTGTTTTCACCAATCGACAAACCTGACCAATAGAACACCCACATATAGATTTATACACATACATTTATTAGGGAGCTGATGACCATTTCACTTGAATTTATAAGATAAATTGTATATAAACAATTAGATGTAGGAAACATGAATATATATAGCACATACAAATTAACCATTAAGATCCAATCATTGTTTATGCAAGTACAACAAATAGAAGTAATTACTTGCATTTGAATATGTAGTCTACTTGTTTGTCATTGCACCCACCATTCATAGAGATTCATATTACTAGATTTAGCATGCAATTAAGGAAGTAACTTTGAATAATAGAAAACTCGAGGGAATGCATGTGTACAATGCACAAAATAAGAATCACGGAAGATGTCAACAACGGTAGAACCCATGACCAACAATCAAAATTTCATTGACAAAGAGGGGTCGTCAGCTGTTTCTATGGTTTATAAGACTCAAATTTCATATGACTAATTCGATGGATGGGTTTAAGGTTTGAGGCTTATAGATAAAATAACCAAGGACTTGAGATATGTGAACAAGTCATCTGAGAATTTTGGAGCAATGGAAAAAGGAGGTAAGATTGAATGAGCTGAAGCAAACCAGAGTAAACCAAACCATTTACAACCACTAATCCACACATGACTTGAAATGGCCACAAAAGGAAAGAAACTTATGGTGCAAAAAGGCGCTTAACAAACGAATATGCTGAAACCCATCATACAATATCGACTAAGAATCCAAATCGAACTTAGACAACACCCAAGATCCATACCCATGATTGATCAAACAAAAGAATAATATTCATTATGGGATACAACATCTAATATTCAACTACAGATTACACATACAAATTCAAGTTCAAATGCCAGAAGCAAGAAGGACACTGCTCCAAGCAATTACCTACCCTTATTAGGGTGCTACAAAATCTTGCAAGATCTCTTCTTGTGCCAAAAGAGACCGTGAAACACACATACAACAAATCATATAACGATTAAAAGAAAAGTTTCATCATGAGGGAGGGAAATGAAGGGAAGCCCAACGCCACCATACAATAAATCAAAGAATCCAATTGCATGGAATCCAACTCTACAGATCTACCAAAACCATGTCAAATTAAAGCAAAGTCAAAAGGGTGAATTGCAATTTGATATCTTCAGTACACATAGATTGCACCCCCAAATAGGGTGACACCAAGAAGGTTACATAGTAGAAGTCTCCAAGGCCATAAACAGGACACCAAAAGGGAAGATTAACTCAAAAGAAATTGAGGCACAGGTGTTAGAAATCTCATGCATTGACAGAATCAAGTTGACAACAGTACAGTGACATGCAGACCCAAACTAGAAAAGATTTAGTAATTATTATGGCTATTGAATATAAGAGGATTCCATACATTATCAAGAATTCACCATCCAAACTTACAATAGAATGTAGGGAAAATAATTTTAGATGAGAAAGATTATATTGTGTAAAGGTTTGTTAATTAGACACTCATTCAGTTCTAGGATTCATTTAAATCTTCAGAAACCTTCAAACAATGATTTTCATAGCACACCCAAAACTGTTTTACAGAGGTATATTAAGAACTCCTTTAGAAATCTTCTCTTAAAATTTATTTCAAAGGAAGGTCAACAAGAGTGAAAATTAGGATGTAGTAAAACCTGATTAGGGTCGTTTAACAAAACTGAAGGTGAATGCAAAGCTCTCCTGAATTCTGCTCCCGACTCCAATCTCCTTAGTAAATTCTATAGGAGTCTAATTCAAGAAACCCCAATTCCCCGTTGAAGCCTCCACAAGGCAACATCTTATTCCCAGAAGAGCAATCCCCAAATCAAGGAATTCATTTCCAAAAAATATATCAAAGCCCCCTTTTAATCAACAAGATAACTGATTTAATTACTATCACCCCCTCTTTTCATGGTTGCATGCAATCTTCCAATTAAAATTTCATTTATTCATCTCTGCTAAATTATTTCCACCATTCTTCAACTTAAATTAATAGAATATCCTTTATTAGCCATTCACAATAATTCTTTTTAATTATTTTATTTGATTTTCTGACAATTTCTCTCAACCACTCTTCCTTATTAATTAATAGAATATCTTTATTTCATTACTTCCTCCACTAACTCCCTTTTAGGATATTTATTAATTCTAACTTCTCATAAAACTTACACAATTCTATTAATTTAATATACATATCTTTTAATATTTTAATATTTCATTTAAATCTTAAAGTTTAATTTATTAATTTTAACCTTTAAACTATAGTAAATCATATTTTATTTTTATATTTTTATATCAGTAATAATTTAACTTCATTTAAATCAAAGAAACATAAATAATATTTATTATTATCACCATTGTATCAAACATTTTACTTAAATTATCGAAACACCCTCCAACAATAGTACTCTTTATATCAAATCAATCAAGCAAATAATTCAATTAAACTAAATACCCAATGGTAATTGACCCCAAGATGAGATGGGATGCAAAACGAAAACAAAAATAGAGGAGCATTACATCCCAATCGCAATGTTGAGGTGTGCTCATGAGTTAAAGGTCCAAGAAAGATTAATATGGAAAGTGAAAAATAGATTAAAGAGCTCTAGAAAATTCTTAATTGGAAGTGCTCACACTTGAATTTGTTCACTTTTGGTCGAGTTATAGAGTGTAGAATTCTTGAAAAAATTGATCATAGTGAAATTGATTGTAAGTTTTTTTTGACTAGGGTAGGCTTGGCCATTCATAAGGTGATCCCACTAACCGAGTCTTCTTTGAGTGTGAAAAGGAGGGAATAATTATTGAATTGGTGTTTGAATTCTAGAAGAATGCATAACCCTAGTGGAAATAAATTTTTTATTGGTTCGATAGTTGGATTAAATAAATCCAGTAATCATGATAATTATGTAGAAATCTTGAAATTTGTGTAGGAAAGAAGCAAGGTCACAAGAATTTGGAAATATAACACTTTAAGTGTGAATTTGAAGGAAGTGAGTTACCACTCTCCGCATGTGTGGATGATGGTGAAAAGAAGGACTGGGTGAAATAGACGGGAGATGCATGATTTTTGCCCCTAATTGTTAATTCATGGTTTAAAAGGGAAGAAACCTTTGATTTTATACAAATGACAAAGTTCCAGACTTTTACTTTCCCTCTTTCTAATAATTATGTAAATCATGCTAAAGTCTAGTCTAATGAGATAAATAGTGGTATTAGGGTTGAAGATAAGGAAGGTTTCCAATGAGGCCTTGAAGGAAGAAGTGAGCATGTGACAAATATAATTGTTCATGAAATAGAGAAAAGGGAGATGGAATTCCGTAAGCTAAGGTTGGATGAAGGTACAAGTCTGAAACAATGGAAAATGTGTGTGTAATCGATGATTCATTAGGTTGTTTCCATACACTTTAACAAAATTGTGGGTAAGTATAATTTTGAATTCTCATTCATTAAACACACAAAATTTTGAGTAATTCATAGTTATAGTAGGTTATTTGAATGGTATTTAAGTAAATTTAATGATAAGCCTACTCAAATTTGAACTAAAAGAATTACAAAGTTAGTAATGGAGATTAGGGTAAATTGCTTTGTTAGGGTAGTTTGCATTGGTGTTTTTTCCCCTTTTTTTTGGTTTAGGTCTCAAAACTAAAAAATTCATCTTAATTAGAATACATGATAACTGAATTGTGAAAAAATATTACATTGAAAATCAGAAAATGTAAAACCATTTGAAGAAAATGCATGTGTGAAGAAGCAAAAGGTGAAGTCATTTTTTTATATAAAAGAAAAATTTCCATTATATTATATGGTAATAACCTCATATGTACATGGAAATACAAAATTATGATTACAAATCGATATCAAAAAAGAAAAAAAGGGGATAGAAATTCAAGAAACTACGTTGAAATAGTGGACAGGCTTCCCGATTAGTTAATTTTTGGTGTCTCATCTCAGAGAAAAAATGTACCCCAGGTAGGTGTTTTCCTTGTGCTCATTAAGGTCGAGGGTATGCAATGCAGTAAGGAATGGTATAAGAGGAACTATCCCTCCATGGTTCAAAAACTATGGAATGTCCTCGACCACTAGAATTCCCACCATAGGTTGAGTGATGGATAGAATGGTGTCTATATTCCCTAGATAGTTTGGTCATATTATCATCATATCAACATAATGAAATTCAACTACAGAGAGTCTAAGGTCTAGTAGGGAAGAGATGAACTATGAATCCAAGTCCAAATTCACCCTATAATAGGACCCAAAATTCATAAAATTTTCTCCAAGAACCATACACAGAGAGGCCTTGGTAGAGGACGTCCTGAGGAAAAATACTTTTCAAGCAGTTGGCTTGTAGTTCAACCTATTAACCCAATTTGGTGACAAACGTTGGTGAGACAAATGGGGGTATCCATAGTTCACAAGCAAGAGAAAATGAAAAGAAGAAATTGAAAGCTGAAGATAGAAGTGCAAAATTTGGAGGAGAGGGTCGTATTTATAGAAAGTCATGAGAAATTTGTGGTGCATTAGTGCCTTGAGGTAAAATCTTGGGAATGCAAGTTGAGGTGGTGGAAGTACACTTTCCTTAAGAATTAAGAGTTAAATCAAATAAATTCTCATGAAGTTGGTACTCAGTGCTTTGAGGATGTCCTCTATGAATATCATGAATCAAGAAAATTTGAGATTATAGAATTAAATGGTGTTCATTTTAGTTCATTAGATCAAGCCATATTAATTATGAAATTGTCTAGGTGTATAGTTTAGAAAGAGAGCTAGATTGGTGAGTTGGAACATGCTGGAATGTTGAGAAATTTGAGGAAAATATACCCCCTTATCTCACTCCATTTACATGTTTATGTGTCTTGTGGTTAGATTGCATTAACTAGTTTTTGAGATTTCTTGAGTGGTTATATGGATCAAGTATTTATAGGTGTGTCCAAGAGTGAAATAAACTAAATCGTTGTGTTTAGAGCAATCAATAAATGATGTTTGACATATCAATTAATATTTTAGTGACATATTTTTTAGTGTTTTGTTTGGGTCCTTTGATTAACCCTCATATGAAATTCCATATGATTGTATGTATTCCATATTGTAATGAATGTACAAACTACCATATTTTACAAAAATACTATAGGGAGTATACATGACATAGATTTTTATTTTTCAAGAATATATACATTAGAAATAAAGTATATTCACACACTAGTAATATAGACAATTCAAGCACCACAAAAGTAGACAACGCATTAGTTAAATGGCTTCCTCCACAAAGGGATTTTGTAAAATTAAATTTTGATGGGGAATATAAAGGTAATCCAGGCTCCTCAAGAACATGAATCTGCATAAAAATACACCAGGGGTAATCTTGGCTACTTCATCATTCCATTTACAAAATGGCATGAACAATAGTGCAGAAGCTCAAGCGTTGTTATTGGGTTTGGAATTGGCAATCCATCTGGGCTTTTCAAACCTACATATAGAAGGGGATTCAATGATAATCATTAATGCATTTAGGGAAAGGAAAATTCACAACTATAATTTAAGTTATGTGCTGAATAAAGCATGGATATTATTAGATAAGCTTGAATCTTCAGTCATTTTGCATACTTACAGAGAAGGGAACAGGGTAGCAGATTTCTTAGCAGGGTTAGGAAGTGATAATATAGAGATCATGACAGTCAATGATTTGAGTAAATTAAAGGCTTTCGCTCAATTTCTTGATCTAATAAAGCATGATGCTAAGGATGAATACATAAATATTCAAAGTTATCTTTGCATAGTGAAAGGATAAGCTATAAAGTTTTCTTATGTATGCATATGTCAAACATTTGCAATGACATGTTTAAATAAATTACATGTGCTATTAATATCTTCTCATGTAAAGTGTAGGGATTTCATTTGGAAATTCAAACACATGTTTTAAAGCCAAACACATGCTTTAAAGTAGGCTTAACATGGCACAGAGGTACATTTTCCACACATACGAGTTGGAGAGCTTCGACATGGCACACTAAATAGGAAATATTCATCAGATTTTGCAAGGATGACATGCTTGGATTAAGTATTGAGTTTTCCTTGTAAAGTACAATGCTAAATTTTTATTTAGTTTTAGCATTGAAATTTATTTAAATTTAGGCAAAGTCTAGTTATCAAGAAAGTTTTCTTCTAAAGAGCTATTTCTTTAATGATTACAAATGAAACATGCTAACATGTGTCGATGTTGTAACTAATACAAAGTTGGCATTGCATTCCATAAGAATGTAGGAAACTTAGCATCCATTTTAAATTTTGAGACTCTCCAAGCATGTCATCCTTGCAAGATGTTCTCAAGAAAGTGTTTCGTAAAAAGCATGGAAAGCTTGCCTTTAAACACAATTCAGCTTGTTTCATTTTTCATTTATCAAAAAATTAGTGGTCTTGCAGAATAGAGGGCCATCTTTGCAATATTATAGATTCATAGAGTGTAAGGAATTTCAAGTGAGAAATTATAGGGTGCTGATTGTAGTTAAACCGTGGGAAGAGCCTTTCTCGACATGTATTAAGAAAGAGGAATTGTAGAAAGCTTTCAAAGTAAATTGTAAGTTTGTGTTAAATTGCATTAAAATCATCATTGGTGAGGATGTACTGCACACAAAATTGCAAAGGATCATATTTCTAGCTAACTTACTATCTATCTTCTTACTGAACATTCTAGATTTGGTTCAAAACTTTAATGTGTTAAAATCTATAGCTAGTAAGTTTGTCATTAGAATTTATCTAGAAAATGATGCATTACTTTAGAGTGTTCAACATTACGACTTCACCAAGGGTGATGGTTTGGTGGGAGGTTTATTCCCTAGGCATCTAATCCATTATAAAAAGAGGTATGCAAATTTTTTTCAAGGAATGCTTCTATCTACAATGCATGATACCTTAGCTTACTTGTACTAAGCTCTCAATAAATATAGATCTGCTTTTTTGTGGAGGAAATAGATCATATCAAAAGAAAGTATCATGCAATATATTTCTTGAGGAACCATACATGTGTGCACGATTTGCGATTATCTATTCTTTCACAAGCTGCCAAGGGGAAATATTGTTATCATTATGTTCTTGATATTAATCTAACAGTTCCTTCATAGGAGTATGATAAGCATGTGCAAGATGAAGGTTCAGTAAATGACCCTCGAAGAATAGGGAATAAGTCAACTTCTTTTTAAATAGTGTTTCAATATTTTGGCTGTGGGAAATTTTGTAGTCAAGATTTTTAGTCAACTATGTGGAAAATGTAGTATAATTTGGATAATGCAATATGTGGATAATGCAATACAATGTCATGTAAAATGGTGAATATACATAATTTGTAATTACTATGTATTTTGAATATGTAATGGATATTGTGCTAGACAAAATGGGTCTTGTATTTTGAATATGTAAAGGGTACTCAAGGCTGTATTTGAATATGTAATGGGGTTTGTATTTTGGTAATGTATGGGGGGATGTTTTTTGCAATGTAAAAGGGGGATGTCATTTGTCAATGTAAAGAGATTTCCTTAGAATGTAAAAAGGGGGCTATCGTCTGTCAATGTAAAGAAGTCTAGGAATTTTTTGTACTTTCTCGAGCTATAACCGGGGGTTTGCTTCCTAGTTCTTTCCTGCCTGTATGCTTACCTGAACCAATATTTTGTAATATCTATATTTTAATATTAATATAATTATAGTGGCTTGCCACTTTTTCCAAAAAAAATAAAAAATACATAATTCAATTTGAAGTATATGTACATTGATTATTATTTTTATGTAGGTATTGGGTATATACACATATTTGAGGGTTTGGAATATCATGTGATATAACCACAAGATGAGTGCAACATAGAGGTATATTCAATGTTTTAAAAACATACACCAAAAATATTCTTGGGACAAATATATGCACAATGGAACTTGCTAAATACATAGTCTATATGTGGAGATACACAAGAGGAGTCATATTTTATTTTACTTGTTTTGATATTTATTTTATATCCATATAATTTAAATTTTTTTATTTAAAAAAAAAAAAAGTGGCTAAGCCACTGAACATTTTATTAATAAGGAAATTGTTTACAAGCCCTGGTTCAAAAGGAGCATACCAACAGGAAAGAACTAGGGAAGAAAACCTTTGGTTATAGCTCTAAAAAAAGATAGAAAAAATAAACCTAGAACCCCAGCCAAACCCACAAAGAAACCCCAACCAAAGTGAATAGATATACTTTAACACATAGCTCCCCAAAGAATCCCCCCACAAAAAAAAGACCCAGTATAGAATACAAAAGCTTGGTACCAGAGACCAGAGCAAGTCATTTTTCCTTATCAAGTGGCAAGTTGGAACCAACATCATAGTATGACAATGGCAAAAAATGATCCCAAGAGATTTTCACTTTTTTCTCAGGAAGAATATTATCCAAAAGTTGATTGCACCCTGAGATAGATTCCACAGAATTACCATACACAATTCCAAACCTGAAAACCATAAGAAGATCTCCAAAACAACCATTAGAAAGAAAATCATTCTTATGAATAAACCCTGCAATGGGAAAGGAACCATGATCTAAACTGTACAAATTTAAGGCTTCACGGAGATCCGAAACATATATCAAATCGGGAAGCACAAAATTGTTAGCAATAATAAGAACCCATTCAACATCCAGGAGAGCATCCAATGTAATAGTGATGAAACAAGATAAAATATTAACAATAGAAGCATTTGGATTTTCTAAAAAGTGGAATAGCTGATTCCCTCAACCCAAACATGAGTTATGATCACATGAAGCCCAAAAAATTGAATCCAAATAAATAGTCCAATAGCTGCCAAAGACCCGATATGAAGCATACCAAATAAATTTAAATTTAATTTGATATTGCTATAAAATCCATGATAAAATCTAGCATAGTTTGGCAAAAAAAATAACATTTAAATATTCTTAGATATCCATAGGAAACATGAGGTTTTAGTTTTTTTTATTTTTGTAAATTTATGGTCCTATCAAGGACCAGGGGCCTAGTAATGTCTAAGCCCTTGGTCACTTGATTCCTTCAACAGATGGTCTCATTCAAAATTCTAGGGTTTAAAACTAGCCTCCCAAACTTTAGACCATTTTACCTTAGTAATCGGTCAGATGGCCAACTAGGGGTCAACAATAGGAGGATTAAATAATTGACCAAGATTATTTAAATTCCTTTCAGAGCACCTATTGCTAAAATAATCATAATTCAATCATTTTAAATTAGATTTTCAAAATTGTTTAGGAGTTGGAAAGAAGGATTAGACACATATGCATTGGTGGAGGTAAAGCTCAATAAAAATTCTCTAAAATTCATGTATTTTTGTTCAAAGTCATCTCTTTGTTTTGAAACTTCAATTGAGCATAAATTTTACATTTTTTAATCCTTTTTTAGTTCTTTTTTAACTTATCAAAAAATCCAAAGAATCTATTTTTAGGTTTATTTTTCTCTATAATTAATCTACTTTCTATTTTAGATAGACTTTTTTGTGTATGGCGTTTTCTTATATCCAAGGATTCAATCTTGCAAACTACTAACTTAAGTGTTTTTGAAAAAAAATGTTGAATATATTTATTATAGACCCTTTTTTGTGTACTTTGTGTTAGATGCAGATGATAACTGAGAGGTGGTGAATTAGTTGTATAATTTTAAAACATCAAAAACTCTCATTAACATTCAAATCTGCATTATCCCTTGAACCCTTAACAACTATTAAACCTTGATCATGCATTAGTAGAATGTAAAAATATGAAATAGTAATGCAAACACATCCAAATAGTTAAGAACATCAGATTTACATGGAAAACCCAAGAGGAAAAAAAAATGGTGAGGATTAGCTCGCTAATATATGAATTGCAACACTAAATATAATAAGGCTCACTACCAAGGGCTCATTGTCCAGAAAGATAAAGAAAGGCTCATTTCCAAAGGACTCCCTATCTAGAAGAAAGAAGAATAGAAGAAGGGGTGGCTCATTACCAATTTGAACTAATAACAATGCATATCTCATATGCTGAAGGTATAGCTCCATTTAAGCACAAACAACTCATCAAATAGACTAAAATGTAGACAAATTCTACTCACTACATGAGGAAGTCATAGGCATTAAGGCTCACACTCAAATCACTACACTTGATCACATTCACATCTTTCACATCACACACTCTATTTTTGGCCCACATAACAATTCTCCTTGCATTTATACCCTTCACAACCTAAAAAAATATCAATTAGGTCAACCTTAAGGAAATGTATATACCTCAACCGTGCAATACCAAATAGGTTGGCACCAATCACTTCCACAATATAAAAGTGAAGAAAAACCATGCCACTACTTAATTGGGACCTAAATCTACATCAAAACACTTCCTCAAACAACAATTATCCTCTACGATTAACACTACCACACTAGGTCAACCAAACTTGCACTAAAACTAACAAGCAACTCCAAAAACACCTCCCAAGGTCCAAAAAAATCTCGTAGACCACATAGAAACACTCCATGATATCCATACAACATATTAGAATATTACAACATCATCAAAATATTTTGAACAACTATTACAACCACCTAAAACTCAAGAGCACCTTCATTCTATGAAACTAGATATACTAGCACAAACATCCAATACACCAAACAACTTTTGGAGCACCACAACACTTGAAACTTCATGGGAAGGTAGATACAATCAATATAAGCATGTTCCTAGATCTAAAACACTAGAATCTTCACTGTGGGGAAATGTGGAGCAATCTCATTTCTCCCAAACACCATGTTTTATCAGATAGACATACTGTCAAACACATCTTCTATTGCAGAATGATCTAGAGCTTGAATATCTAGATGTAACACCTCTAAAAACCTATGATCATTATATACAAACTGCATGGGGCATATCTTCAACCATGAAGAAATTTAGAGCAAAACACTGAACACCACTTTGTCACACTAAATTCTCTTTTATTCAAATTTTCTCAAAAGAACTTGGAAACAAAGTGAACCAAACACATCTGCATCATTAATTATCATATACATCAATGACAATATTGATGACAACACAACATAGTGCAATTCTCTCCAACATCAAAAATGTCCCCCAACACAGGTCAAACCAACAACCTTTGCAACTATACTAAAGTAAGACATCAATGACAACACCAAAAACATTCCAAAACTCTCTTCATATAAGGGGTTGACATCAATGAAAACACCTGAAAACCTAACAAACAACTCAAACTTACAATAGTCTCACCCTTTCTCATTGATGGCAACACCTACTTTCTAAAAAACTATCAACAACAAAAGCAACCAACAACAATACTACAATAAGTAGTACTCCCCTTGACTGGGACAACTCTTTACGATTCATCCTCTCTTCATAGACTTCTTCTCTTGAAAAATATTATTTCTAGATCACTCTCCTCCTTTGCTGCTTAGAAAATACTCTTCCATACATTGCACTTTCTCCATGTTTTCCAAATTCTCTCTCCCCTTATGGTCTTCAGACCATATTTAAGTTTGCACTATGGTTTTTTCAACCACTCTAACTTTCTCTAACTTTCTCCCCTTATTGTTTTTCAACCACGTTAACCTTCTCCCCCTTTGACATCAATGGAAAAGGTTCATCAACTCATCTAGCTATCTTTCCTATATTGAGCTCATTTTATCTTCTCCTTTGACAACATTCAAAAGAAAACACCTCCACCTTATCTATATACAACACTTACAACCACAAGCAATTGCACTCAATTTTTTGCACTTTTTTGCACTATCTAGCAGCCATTACTACCTACTCCCCTTGAGAGGTAGTTGTAATGTCATAAAATTGTACCTTGTGGCAGTTTCATATTTGTGCATTTGGCCCTTGTATTTATGGTGCTTGGTTGCATTTATGACAAGAACCTTATGGGTCAAAATTTCACGATTTTGATTCCATAAGGGCCAATGATGAAGCAAAAATAGTTAGCCACCTTATTTCTCATGAAATGATGAGTTGGATGCCTATGTGGCACATGGACATCCATGTGGTATAGTAACATCCTGGTTCTTTCATGACTTCAAATGAGAAATCTTGAAATCTTTGACCTATGACATGTGTCCCTATGACAAATTTCTAAGAGTAACAACTCTTCCTACCCATGCAGTTGAAAAAAACCTTTCTTTTCACTCTCATTATCATTAATTCTATCACTATCTCATTCTGATCTACTTCTCTTCCTCTTCTCTTCTCAATCTTGTTTCTACGGTGAAGCTCTACCAGACTAAAGTCCCTTCAATAGCCAAAGCTCTCTTGCAAGCACTCAAAATTGTGTCTATCAAGCTAAGAGGGAACCATCAACTATTAATAATGCTCTATTTATTCTTGTCTATTTTCTCACACATTACCTATTATTTCTTTATCTCATGATATGGATTCTCCTCCTTAAGCGAGGTTTTCCTTTATCACTTTATATCTTTATCTCATGATATGGGTTCTCCTCCTTGAGTAAGGTTTTCCTTTATCACTTTGTGTCTTTTTTTTTCTATTATTCTCTCTGTCTATCTAGTGGTTTGTGGAGGTGGAACACCAAAATCGAGGTTTGACTACAACAAGCCCTGAAACTGCCCAACATTTTTCCTCATTTGCCTTGTGTACAGGTTGTTTGTGCAGAGCATTGTAGGAGGTTTTGAAGTGTAGGACCTCTTGTACATAGGTTCTTCACCTCCCTTGTTATTTATCTACACTTTTATATTCTATTAATCTAGTATGTTAAATAGAACTCAAATTAGGAATAGTTAGCATGACCTTTGAAGTTCTGACCGAGGATTTAGTGCTCTAACTGTATAGGATACTAGTGCATCCCTGGGAATTCAGCACACCACGTTGACATCCCACTCCCATGCTGCCATCCTTTAGCTGAGAACTCCTCCTTTTTTCTCAAAAATCTTTGTGATCTACTCTTTCGATTCTTGAAGTTGTCTATCTATTACCACTCTTGAAACTCTGCTTTCAATCTATTTCTTGCAATCGCTTTCATCTTACTCAATCCATTAGGTAGTCTTAGGTAGTTTAGGGTAGTTCATTCCCTAGGCCTCTCTTGGTAATAAAAGACTTGTGAGCAATGAACCCCCCTTCTCTACATTTTTGGTGAACCTAATGTGAACTAGGTTAGATACATTTTTGCAATGTTTTAATGTTTCTGATAATGCTTTTTCTAAAGAGGATTTTGATATGCCAGATGATTCCTTGGATTATTTCTTAGAGGCATCTTCTCCTATCCATAGATCTCTTGAACAAACTTCTTCATCACAACCATCTAATTCCTCTTCACGAGTTGAGAAGTCAGTAAATGTGGTGGTATTCTTTGCAGCTCCTTCAAAGCCTAAGAGACCCATCATTTACTTCACTCTGCCTAGCCCTTATCCTAAAATAATTCATTCTATTCATGGGGTTCCAATCTCTAAAGAATCATCAGACCTTTACACAATATTTTTAAAAGATACAAATTCTTATAATGTCAAGGGGCATACATATAACACTAGATGAAATTAGAAAAAATGGATCAATCTACTTCTCAACCTACTTTGGTTCCTACTTCTTTACCACTTTGACAAAAAAGTATTCCTTCAACACTTAAACCCATGAATAAAGCACCTGGTGATTATGATCTTGTTGAGAAACTCCATGTTACTTCGACTAAGATCTCATTGTGGGATTTGCTTTAGTCTTCTCTAATTTATCAAGGTATGCTTCAAGAAGCCTTGCTAAAGATCATCTTTTCTGCCTTCACTAAACCAATGGATAATAATGAATTGATGGCTCATATTCATGTGGATTCACTGAATATTGTATTCTATCCATAAGAAATCCTACCCCCAGATGTGCAAAACAAGCGAGCCCTTTGATGATTATAATTAACATTAATAACATTGGCATTAGATGTGCTCTCGTTGACACCGATTCAATTCTCAATGTATGTGGCATATATTTATTGTGTAATATCAAGATTGATTCTTCTTCTTTAGCTACTTTTTCTCTTTACATTCATGGATTCAATAATGGTGGTCATTAATCCCTAGGCACAATAATCTTTCCTTTGAGGCTAGGACCCATTACCATACCCACTTTGGTTTATGTAATGCTTGGTCCCTTACCTTACAATATTCTTTTAAGAAAACCTTAGATTCACACTTTTGGGGCTATAACCTCTACCTTACATCGTTACATAATTTTTGCTAATAATGAAGTTATTACTATCAAGGTTGAACCTGAGGCTGTGCACCTTTGTGAGTTAGTAGCCACTGGTCGAGATTCTTCTATTTCTACTCTTAAGAATTGTATTGTCATTATCTTCTGATGCATTGGCATGGTCTTCAATGGTTCCTAACTCAAAGGCTACCCCTAAGGAAAATTCCCCTAAAGAAGAACAACCCAAAGTAAATAATCCTAAGTCCCCCCTTCCACTTCTTCTAAGTTGAATGCATGTCTTGGTGACAATTGGGGGCCCTTGGATTTCTCTGATTCTTCATCAGAGAATATAAAGTAAACCCTATCCACCTTGACCTTCAAATAGTCTCATACACCTCTGCTAAGAAGGTTGATTGTCTTCCTATTGAGAAGGAAAACTGGGATCCTATTAAGGAAAATGATTGTACTCCTATTAATGAAGACAATCATTCTTTTGTTGAGGAAGTTAATATTTGCAATTCTGACAAGAAGGATGATTGCAATTTTATACACATTTGACACACATTGGTTGAATGACACTCTCTATGTGGTTCTACCTTCTTCTTAGGCTTTGTAGGAATGATATAGACCTAGTTATGAACTAGTCTCTAAATATGGCTATAATCATAAAGGTTGTGGGTATATCGAACAAGGAATTCAAGTCCCCATCCAAGTTAGGCCTCGTAAGTGTTAATTTGGGCTAGGTTTCTCTCTTGAAAAATCTATGCAAAAACCATGGTGGAGAGTTAACATGATTTTTGATGAGCCCCTTGATCTATTTCATAATGAGTTGATTGAGAGTAAAGTAGAACCTGATGAAGTTCCCCTAGATTTTTTCCCTTCGGAGGAAGCACTAGAAGAATTCTTAGGTGTTTACTCCCATTTTCATCCTTATCACCATAACCAATGATTCTCATATCACTTACATAAACAAGCATACTTTGGAGAATTCATTTTGAGTATGAATGAGGAGGCTCCTCTATCTAATGTGGATGATGATGTTCCTATTCCCCATCCTAAAGACCGTAGTTCTCTCCTTAAAGTGAAAACTACTGATGTTGCCATGGATTCTAAATCTTTTGAAAAGGTAATTAAGATTGGGAAGTGCCTTTTTCTAAAATATTCTAAGAAATTTTTTGAATTGTTACATTCTCATTGTAATATCTTCTCTTGGTCATATGAGAACATGCCTAGTATTGATGATTTTGTAGTCATTCCCAATATATTATTAGGTCGGGATGCTAAGCTTGTTAAAAAAAAGATCTAAAAGATGAATCCCAAGGTCACAATGTTGGTTAAGACTGAGATAGAGAATCTACTAAAATCCAAATTTATCTGTCCTCTTGACTATTCTCCTTGGATATTGGATATCATTGCTATTAGCAAGCCTAATGACCATATTCAAATTTGCATTGACTTTCATGCCTTGTTTTTCTTCTCTTAAGGATGATTTTTTGCTGCCTAATATTGATATGATTGTAGACTCAACAATAGGCCATGCCTTGTTTTCCTTCATGGATGGATTCTCAGGCTATAATTGGATTTGTATTAACCTAAAAGATCATTATAAGACATCTTTCAATAACTTGTGGGGTACTTTCTATTATGTGTTCATGCCATTTGGGTTAAAGAATGTAGGCACAACTTACCAATGAATGATGACCTTAATCTTTAATGATTTCATTCACAAAATTCTAGAAGACTATGTTGATGAAATTTTGGCTAATTATATGACTCATCTGGATCACGTAAAAAATCTCTGTCTTATTTTGAAAGGCTTTGACTCTATAAGATGAGACTCAATCCTCTTAAGTGTGTGTTCAAAATTAAAACTAGTAAGCATTTAGGGTTTATTATTTCTTACCAAGGAATTGAAGTTGACACCAATAAGCTTGATGTGATTGTTAACATTCCTCCACCTAGAAAAATCTCTTAGTTGTGTAGTTTTCAGGGGAAGAATCAGGCGATTCTTAAATTCATATGTCAGTTAGATGATTGCACCCTTCCCTTTACACATTTACCAAAGAAAGAAGTTCAATTTTGATGGGACGATGAGTGCGAGAAAGATTTTGTGTCAATCAAAAGTTATTTGGCCAATCCTCCTATCTTAATATCGACTATGTAGGATATACCTTTTCTTCTTTATCTCACTGTACCACCTCATGCCTTAGCAGCTTTGTTGGCTCAGTATGGTGATGATGGTAGAGAAAGAGTAGTTTACTACATTATTCATGTTCTTTTCATTTATGAAACTTGTTAATCTACCATGGAGAGACAATGTATGGTTCTCATCTTTGTGACAAAAAAGTTAAGACATTAACTTCTTCATGTTGAAACTTATGTCATTGTAAAAGTGATCTTCTAAGGCATCTGTTCACTAGAACTGATCTTACTAGGAGATTGGAGAAATGGGTAATGTTTCTTTCTAAGTTTGAAATCAAATTTGTAACTCAAAAATCAATTAAGGGTCAAGTTGTTGTTGATAAATTGGTGAAAGATCCCTCATCATGTTCTTTCCATAGTTTGGATTTATTTTCAGATGAAGATATTTTTACAACTAATCATGAGCCTATATGGGAGATGTATTTGATGGATAGAGATGTCAAGTTGGCTCCAAAACAAGGGTGGTTTTGATCTGGCCCGAGGGTAAGCTAGTCCCTCTATCCTTTTGATTGAAATTTCATTGCACAAACAATATTGCTAAGTACAAACCCCTTATCATTGGCTTGTGTGCCATAATTGCATTAAACATAAAAATATTTGCATACATGGTGATTCCAAACTCATTTTAAATCAAATTACAGGGACGTATCAAGCAAAGAAGAGTAATATATCTTAGTATCAGGATTTGGCCTTATCCTTGCTTGAGATTCTCTCCTCTTTCACAATAGATAGTGTTCCTAGGAGAGAAAATTGACATGTAGATGCCATGGTGAGTGCTTCAACCCTTGTACCTTCGGATAAGGATATAGAAGAATACCATTTTTTGGTTCATATTCTTCACTCTCGTGTTGTATTAGATCAACCTAAATCCGATGCTCTCATGTGTGCTCACATAGACTTAGAGGAATGGTATTCTAATATTTACAATTATCTAAAGACTAAAATTTTTCCTGACGATGTGACAAAAAATGATCGAACTTAGATACATTGATTTTCTTCTTTGATGTCTCACTAAAGAGGAAATTCCCCTTGCCCTTAACAAAACCTACTCAAGCTCTGGGGGTGGAAATTTTGGTAGTAAATCTTTGGTGTGAAAATTGATTCATATGGGATACTTTTGGAAAACAACGGAGCAAGACTCCTTTTCCTTTGTTAAGAAGTTTCCTCATTGTCAACAACGTAGTCGTCTTAGTCACACTCCTACTTAGGAGCTTAAGAACTAGACCTCTCCTTGGACATTCACAAAATGGGGGTTGGATATTATTGGTAAAATATAACCTTCTTCTAAAGGACATGTCTTTATCATCACTGCTATAGTTTACTTTATGAAATGGGTTGAAACTATTCTACTTCAGTCCATGAACATTAAAGCCTTTTGTAGATTTCTTCTGAACAATATCATTGCTCACTTTAGATTTCCTTCCACCCTTGTTTTTGAAAATGGTACTCCATTTAAGAACAAAGAGGTGAAGCAATTCCTAGAGAATTTTCATAGTTTGCATTGATTCTCTACACCATACTATCCTTAGTCTAATGGCCAAGCCAAAGTGTATTATAAAACTATTGAACTCATTCTCCAAAAAATAGTAAAAAAATATGGTAAAGATTGACATACTTAGTTGACATACGCCTTGTGGGATTATCACATGAGTGTTCATACAATGACGGGAACAACACTGTACAACCTAGTGTATGGTGCTGAGGAAATCATGCCTCTAGAGTTGGAAATTATAGCTTTGTGAGTTTCACTTAAAGGGTTAATTAATAATGAAACTTACCATTCTAATCATTTGCATCAACTTGAGTTACTTGATGAGCACCAATTGTAGGCCCTCAACCACCTTAAATCTTATCAACGCTCACTTTCTAAACACCATAATTAGAGTGTTCTTCCTAGGACTTTCAAGTTAGGTGATCTAGTCCTCTATGAGAATCCAAGAAATGTAAATGTTCCACCTAATCAAAAGGGAAATTTTAGTCCTAATTGGTTAGGCCCTTACATTTTCATCTCCATGTATGGTTTTGGTGCTTATGGATTGTCATCTATTGATGGAAAGCCTCTAAAAGAACTTGTCAATGCAATGCATCTTCACAGATACTATGCATATTGTTTATGTGTCATGTAACAATCATCCCTCATGGATTGTAGTGTATCATATTGTGACATTCATTTATTAACACATTATTTCATTTTGTGTTATGATGTGAACATATGTGTCTGCATGTTTTTAATTTCTTTAATCAAGAATTACATACATATGTGTGCTTTATTATGCTATTGTTTGTGCATTACATTTGATCACATCTTTTGGTTAGGCAACTAGATCATCATTGTATTTAATTAACATACATCCATGTGTGTTTATTATATCATCATAGCATCTAATATAAACATACATCCATAAGTATAACATCCATCACGTAATTATACATGAAAGTAAAAGCACACACATAAAGATGAACGTGATGATGTCGAAACCAAAATCTCATATATCTATAAATATCAAATGTATTTCATGTACATGTATCATACCAATGCCATATAAAAATAGTGGTGGTTGTATATTGGTCAATGTTGATAAAACAAAAATAATACTATACAATGTATATATCCTCAGTACAAAAATAGCTCATAACAAAATTGACATGTAGGCTCTAGACGCATGGCTCATTGATCCCTCTAGTCCTAATGGTGAGCGGGGTCTAATAGAAGTGATAGATCAAGATCTATGTGATCATGAGACTAACACGCTCACTCGAAATCACTTGATCTTGTCACATAGCTTGATTATCTCCAACTCCACCCTCTTGAGGTCCTCTCATAGTTGTGGATTAGTTAGTAGTCTCATAATTATTTCCTATGCACTAAGTTCATTGAGTTGGCTCTGAAGAGAATCACGTACCATATCGACACTCTCTTCTCTTTTCCTAGCCTCATCTCTCTCTAGTAGTGCAGTCTACATCTCCATCAATCATTGATCCCTTTGTCCTATTAGGGTAGTACCATTGGTTGTCCTCTAGACCACCTCCACCCTTGAATACTCATATTCTATCCTAAGGACTACCATAGGCTTGAAAAGCTGGGCATGTTGCCCTGGTAAGCCTGGCCTTTAGGTATCTATGATGCTCCCCTAGACTAGAATAACCAGGGCCATCTCTAAAATACACAACATAATGAATGTGGTCCACTCTCGTGTGCTCATTGCAACAACATAATAAGTATATCTATCAGTATTGCATGATATGTCAAAACATGTATAAATATATGAGATGAAATTGAAAGTACTACACAATAAATAACATAAGTAACTCTGGTAATTTGGTCCCTATCTTGATAGTGTGGATTAGGGGGAGGACTAACACTAGGATCTACACCTCCTGTGCCCATTGCTACTACTATTGGCATGGTAGGGATGATAGCTGTTGTAGGTGGCGGTGCTGCCATCATGACTTGGACACTGGTATCACCTCTGGGGGACTCTACTAGGAAAAAATGAGCATGCCCATGCCGTAGTCACCAGGTCTTGAAGCCACACATAATTCCTACATCATCTATGAGTAGCATCAGAGGCTGGTCCTGGTCCTTTTCCTTTTCATCGCTCAAAACAACATCTATGATAGTAGGATGTCAGTGATCACCTAGCCTCATGGTACTCCTAACTTCTCATGCATATGATGGTGGCATTAATGAAATAGTATGTACAATACTAAACTGTCACATAACTCACTACTAGTAAAATGGCATGATAAAAAAATCTATGCTTCCTACCAAAAATTTCCCCCATTGCATGTTGTGGAGTTATCAATGGTCATCTACCCATCATATACTTCTATATGGCCTCCATCTAACTTGGTCAGGTCATAGTTTATCAAGTTGTAGTCTCCAAAACTAGAGGTCCTCGCACCTCCACTAGCGTATTGACTCATATGCATGTGCCATCAACCTATTGGGGTCTATCCCTCTAGGATACCCAACTAGCTAGGTGCATGTGATGAGAAAACACCCACACCTCTAATAGCATGCAGGCAATAAGGCTTGCATACTTGTAATACATGAACTTTCCCAAATTCTGGTATAGGTGTGTGAGCATGTTACGGTCCCATGTGAAGATGGTCTAATGCTCCTCCATGAGTCTAATAGTGTGGATGAGGCCCTTGTGAAGGTGAGATCCTTGCTCATCCATGGTCACTTGCATGATGATCGTCATGATCATTACCCTCTAAATAAGAGGGACCACCATGTTATCATGCTCGTATAAATGAATATAGATGTGGCTAGTCCCATCACTAGGGTCTGTATGCCTTGTCCAATATCAGATGCCTTTGAATCACTCTTGGGTTGAGTGTGCATTATCTAGCACCACCCATCATCCACAGATAGGGAGGTAAATGATCTAGTAGACATCCTCCAACTTGACGGTCATCTTGCCTATTCAAAGGGGAAATGTCAAGGTGGTTGAATCTCACTACTCCATCATTGTCATGAGCATGCAATCATGGTACAACATCTCAGGCATAGTATAAGCCCACCATAGGCATACCCATTGAAGATTCCCCTCCTCATCAGGGGATATGTGTTATGCCTGATCATAGAGCATTTGAAGCATGCACCCACCATCATGCTCTCGTATCTCTGATTAATTCTATAAAATGGAAAAAGATTCAAGTCAAACTCATCTATATCAAAAAATTCTAACTTTTACATCAAAATTTCTCTATGTATGGCCTTTGGGACATAGGCACATCTCCTAGACATTTGCATGATGTGTCATTGTCCTAGTTTTGCCATTGGAGTTTCCTGGATGATAGCATGAATGGAAAATACCAGTGTGGTCAAAGGCCTCTAGCATGGGGGTAGGATGACATGTCGACAGGAGGCCTTCATGCCATTGAAACACCCATGCTTTGAATTTTGAAAAAAATACTAAAGAAAATGTAATAAATAACACAAAAATAAGTGTTTGAAATCACCTAATTGACATTGTGTCCCTTAGCAACCTCCTTACATAGTTACTCAATCTGTGGCTCCTCAAACTCCCATCTACGAGGCATTTTTTTGGATTTTCTCTCACAAAATAAAACAAAACGCTTGCCATGAATAGTGAAAATGACCCTTCTAGGGGCCCACTCGGATATATATAAGCCCTTAGGGCCTATCTTTCCCTGATAATTGTGGTCACATCATTTTTCTGATTTTTACCCCACCAAGCTAGGGGAAAACCCAGGAGGGGGCATATACTCACCTCTTCATCATATTTTTCTTCCAAACCATTGGATTTTTTTTAGTATTCTTCTCGCCTTGGTAGCTTCTTATGATTTTTGAGCTTACCTAAATTTGTGTTTTGGAAAATGAAACTTCACATCAGATGTTGTGATTTCTCACTAAGCTTGATATCATCGGTACCTACCTATTCAACCTCTATGGCCTCTATAGTATATTTTTTGGCACACAAATCCATAAATTTTTTTAAATTTTTGAGTTTTCTCTAATGTTCTCTTTTCTACTTTAGTGTAGCTATTTTCTTCTAAAGACTAGCTCACAAAGTGGGGGTAAAATGTAATGGACCATAAAATTGCAGCCTATGTAAATTTCACATTTATGCATTTGACCTTGCATTTATGGTACTTTTCCACATTTATGACAATAAACTTATAAGTCAAAATTTCATGATTTTTACTTCATAAGGGCTAGTGTTGAAGCGATAGTAGTTTTCCACCTTGTTTCTCATGAAATAATGAGTTGGATGCATGTGCAATGTGTTGACATATGTGTGAAATGCTAGCATCCCTATGCTTTCATGAATTCAAATGAGGAATCTCAAAATCTTTGACCTATGACACATGTCCTTGTAGATTTATGAGAGTAACATCTCTTACTGCCCATGCGGTTGAACACAACCTTTCTTTTCACTCTCATTCTAATGTGCTTCTCTTTCTCTTCTCTTCTCCATCTTGTTTCTATGGTGAAGCTCTGTGATGGGTAGGGGTCATTTCTATCACAATTACCTATTCATTTAATCTTTATTTGTCAACTTGGGGGTGTCTAAAGCTATCTACGGTAAGAGTTGGATTGGTTCTAGGGGGTTTTGTTGTTGGTCCACTTTGTCAGGAGCAGGTGTTTCTTCTTTATCAAAAGTATTTCTAGACTTTTCTTCTAACCTATTTCTTACTTAGACTTATCCTAAAAGATTTTAAATGAAAAATAATTATTCAAAATAGAAAATGTGCAAAGGTAGTTTATATCCCAAGCTGTATCAGACTATGAGGAACAAATCATTAAAATTAGTCTATTTTGTAGAAAATGAGAGTCTAACCTTGAATTCAAAATCCAATTAATCAACAGAATTGAAATCTAACTAATTCAAAATAAAAATACTCCATTCCTCATTCATCCAATCTGATGAGTAATAATTCCTTCTCTGTGCATATTCCATTAAGCACATAACTACTTAACAATGATGAATTAACTATTTTATCTTCAATCTAATTAACTGGAAAGTGAACTAAATTGGAATAGAAAAGAATTCTAATTGATCAACATAGTAATGGAACAAATATTATAGCAATGCAGTACTAGATCTAATATTTACTCTAACATGATACTAATGACATAATTCCAAATTAAAACAAGAATGAAGATGAAAAATTAATTAACAGGATCACCTTCCTTCAAAAGAGTGGGCCATGCTCTGCCTCTAGAGGGATCTAACATAGAATTGGATCAACTTATTCTTTTTATTTCCATCAAATTTTTTCAAAGAGGGGAAAAGTACAAAATGCTCAACTAAGAATTGAGAAATAAAATCTACTTGAAATTAGAAACTAATACATTCTACTAGCTAACTAACTTCAGACTGGATGTATATATCCTATCTTATTTGAAAAGTGGGGAAAAGTGGGAAATATAACTAAGTCTAGATTATTAAAGACATTCTGGAGTGTAGGAAGAACAATCATGAAGATCTTGAAATAATATTCAGCTAATGTTGATAAGAATTGTAGAGGTGGAATGCATGTTTGACTGGAACTATTGTTTGACTGATAAGTCACTTGGTTGAAGCTTCCAAGTCATGATAGGCTAGCCGCCAATCTCATTTGAATAGAGAAATGGTTAACACTTCATGTGATCAATTAATTCTCTTCCAGTCATGAGTTAAATATACATAATAATGAAACAACCACAATATTAAATACCATTCAATCACTCATTTAAGGAAAATAAGCATTTATATAAAAGCATTCAAATTCTAAGTATTCATGCATAATTAAGTTCATAAATGAAGTATATAAAAGATAACATTATCAGTTTTTAGCCAAATATAAAGTATCAAGTATCAAATTTATGAAATATATGAGGTCTCAACAAGCCCTCATCACTCTACCAAACTGAAGTCTCTCCAATAGCCATAGCTCTCTTGCAAGTGCTCAACATTGTGTCTATTAAGCTAAGAGGGATCTGCAAGCTATTGGTAATGCTCTCTTGATTCTTGTATATTTTCTAGCACATTATCTATTGTGTCTTTATCTCATGATACATGTTCTCCTCCTTGAGCAAGGTTTACCTTTATCACTTTTTGTTTATCTTCTGATACAGTTTCTCCTCCTTGAGTAGGGTTTTCCCTTATCATTTTGTGTCTATTTTTTTCTCTCTCTCTATTTGGAGATTTGTGGAGGTGGGAACACATAATGGGGGTTTGACTATGGAAAGCCTCAAAAGTACCCCAACATTTTTCCTTGTTTTCCTTATGTGCAGATTGTTCTTGTTAAGTTTTTCAGGAGGATTTGAACAGTAGGACCTCTTGTAAGTAGGTTATTCACCTCCCTTTTCATTTATCTACACTTTTATATTCTGTTAATCCAATAGGTCAAATAGACCTTGGATTCAGAATAGTTATTAGGTCCTTTGAAGTTTTGACTGAGGGTTTAGTGCTCTTCCCATATAGGATTCCATCGCATCCCTGAGACTTCAACATGCCACATTGACATCTCACTCCTACACTATCATCCTTTGGCTGATAGCTCCTCCTTTTTCCTTAGAAACCTTAGTGATATGCTCTTTCAATCCCAAAATTTATTTGTCTATTATCACTCTTGAAACTCAATTTTTGATTTATTTCTTACAATCTCTTTCATCTTACTCAACCCATTTAGGTAGTTTAGGGTAGTTCATTATTTAGGACTCTCTTGGTAAGAAAGAGACTCATGAGTAGCAAATCCCCCTTCTCTATAGTAGCCTACAACATCAATCTAGGACCATGAATGTATCTTGAAAAGCTTCACGAATAGATGTACATACTTATGCATCTAGTTGAAAGGAGGGGCAATAACCCCTAACTTCTCCTAGAGATACTCAAAAGTATCTTTTGGAAGAGCCTTTATGAAAATATCAACAACCTAATCCTTAGTAGGCACATACTCCAACTTCACCTCATTCTCTACAGATTTCTCTCTCAAGAAGTGATACTAGATTGAGATATGTTTTTTCTTAAATGCATTACCAAATTATTTGAAATATTGATTGCACTTGTATTGTCACACATGATAGGAATGGGTTAATCATATGAAACTCTGATATCCTTTAATGTTTGCTTCATCCACAAAACCTATTTACAACATGATGCTGCTACAATATGTTCTTCTTCTGCTATAGATAATGACACTAAATCTTAATTATTACTTATCCATGAAACCAACCATCTTCCAAGAAAGAAAGCACTACCACTTGTAATTTTCCTTTCATCGACACATCCAGCCCAATCTGCATCTATATATGCATTCAAAGAGAAGTCAATA
The DNA here is from genome assembly GCA_007258455.2 of Sequoia sempervirens. NCBI lineage: Eukaryota > Viridiplantae > Streptophyta > Pinopsida > Cupressales > Cupressaceae > Sequoia > Sequoia sempervirens. Next base: position 247,432,512 of record VDFB02000003.1, read on the forward strand.
TCCTTACAATACCATAAACCATAATACAAAGTTCCCTTGAAATATCTAAATATCCTCTTTACTATTGCAACATGATATTCTCTAGGATATTTTTGAAATCTAGCCACAAGACAAACTAAATGCATGATATCTAGTCTAGTAGTAATAAGGTATAATAGTCCACCAATCATTGATCTATACTTACTTTGATCTATCTTAGGAGATTCATCATGCTTGCTCAACTTACAACTAGTAACCATAGGAGTACATATCGATTTAGAACCATTCATTCCAAACTTCAACATTCCCTTAACATACTTAGATTGTGATATGAATATACCTTGCTTTGATTGACTGATCTATAAACCAAGGAAGAAATTCATCCCCCCCACACATTGAAATTTCAAATTCTTTGTACATTTCCTCCACAAACCTTTTGCACATTCCCTCATTTCCTCCAAAGATTATGTCATCAACATATACTACCACAATTAATATTTTTCTCCTTCAACTTTAAAATAAAAATTGCTATCTGCAGTACCTTTTCTAAATCCTTGTTTCAACAAGTACTTATCTAACCTTGCATACCAAGCTCTAGGAGCTTTCTTCAGTCCATCAAATTATTTCTTCAATATGTAGACCATTTTTGCATCTTTTGACAACTAAAAACCTTTTGGTTATTCAATGTATACCTCTTCTTCCAATTCACCATTCAAGAATGCAGAATTCATATCCATTTGATATACTTTGAAATATTTATGTGCTACAAAAGCTAAAAGCATCTTGATAGCTTCCATCCATGAAACTTGTAGACACTCAAAAATGTTTTGAATGATCACATACTCGAATCTGATATACTAACATCATTTCATCTTGAAATTCATCCTCTTTTTGCTTGTTTGATTAAATTAGCCTAGCTATTTAATTAAATGCCTCAATTTTCATGTATTAACATGATTAAGATAATTAGGTTAATTCCTCCCCCTCCCATGCTAATCTTTCATTCTGTTAAATTGGATAAACCAATATATTTAATTTTAACACCTTATGTCCTCTCATTTGATTAAAATAATCTTAATTATTGAAATAAATTTCATTTTGATCTCTTTTTCATTGAATAAGTTAATTATTTAATGGATATCCTAAATTCCTCTAATTTGCATAAATTCAAACTTTGTTTTAATTATCAAATTGCTAATTAATTCTAACTCTCCCACTTGCAAGGGAATATTCCTTCTTTGCACATTCCTCTAAAAAGGGAATATTTTCATGGACTATTCTTTCCCTCCTCACTCATTTGAAAAAAGGAATATTCTTCCTTGTAACAAACTTTCAACAAACTTCTCGAGCAAGTTTTGAAAGTGTACTTATTTGCATTATTGTGAGCCCTTGATTAAATATCAACTTGCATTTTCAACCCTTGATGATCCATGTTCCATTCCTCCATCTTCTTTCCATCTTAACCATTGATTGATTCTTTGAATCTTGACCATTTGTTTCTTTTTTCCTATTCTATAAATAGAATTTTCATCCGTTGAATAGGGATTCACCATTTTAGAGAAAACTTATCTATTGAAAATCTCTCTCATTTGCATCTATGTTTTGTGTTTAAAAGCATTTTAGGTTCATTTTCATGCATTATTAGCTTAGCATCCATTAATGGATTCCATGGTAACTTAGTTGCATTCATTTAGTATATTGTTGACTATAGGGCTTGCATATTTGAATCTTGTGCACATTTAGAATAGATCTTCATACATTTACATCAATAATCTTAGCTTTTATCATGTTAATCTAGCTTTAATCATGATTTTTTTCATATTTTTATTAGTTTCAATCAATTTTAATCAATAAAATTGATTGGAAAGGCTCATATTATCTAAGGGATTGGGAAACGGTCACCATTCTACATTAATGTGACACCACTCCCCCACTAGGATAAGTTTCAATGTCTTAGAATAGATTTTCATCAAGCTTTCATGTTTTAGCATGTTAGTTTTAATGGCTTCTTCACTTTTTTTACATTGAATATCTTATTGGGATTAATGCTTAGTGGATTAAGTATGGCTCAAATCCATATGGATCAGGTGTAGTTAACCTATACTATTTCATTGGTCACACAACTAAAGAAAATTTTTCCTCAAAATCTATACCTTCAACCTGTGATTAACCCTTACACACAAGTCTAGCCTTGTTCCTGACAACTTTTCCATCTTCATTTAGCTTGTTCCAGAATACCCACTTAGTACCAATCACATTCTTATTTTCCAGTCTTGGGACCAATTCCCATTAGATTCTTCTCTATAGGTTCTAACTCTTCCTTCATTTCCTTGATCTAATTCTCATCTTTGCATGCCTCAATCACTAATTTTGGTTCCACCTCAGAAAGTAAACAAAAATTTACTTGTTCTTCTATCATAGCATCTTTTCTTCTTGTCAGCACACCTTCTCTCTTGTCTCCAACAATCTAATCTTTTGAATGATTCTTCTACACATACTTAGGAGTCTTAGGATTCCTTTCTAGAGCTTCTTCCTCTTCAACTATAAAATTTCTTCCTTTATCTATAGCCTTTTCTTCTTCACTACAAGGGAATTCATTAGATTCATATACTTCTATTAGTACTAAAATTTTATGTGGTTCTTCATCCACTTTTAAACTTGCACTCACAAAAATATTATTCAATATTTTGATGTAGCACTAGTACACCTTTCTTCTTGTAGAGTATCCAAGGAAGATTCCTTCATCATATCTTTCATCAAACTTTCCTAAGTTTTCTTCATCTCTCTTGATATAACAATTGCTTCCAAAAACTCTAAAATATTTAAAAGTTGGAGGTTCACCATACCATAACTGATAGGGAGTCTTTGAACTATTCACTCTTGTTTGAAATCTATTAATAATGTAGACTACAATATCAATTTCTTCTCTCCAATAGACATTTAGAAGATTAGCTTCCTTCATCATTGTCCTTGTTTCTTCCTAAACTGTTATGTTTTTCCTTTCCACAACTCCATTCTGCTGAGGAGTTCCAGGGGTTGATAAATGCCTTATTATTCCACGATCTTCACAAAAAACTATTAAACTAATTTGAAGTAAACTCACCACCTACCAAATCTCAAAATTTTTATTTTGGATTCATTTCATTCTCAACCATAACCTTAAATTATTTAAACTTGTCTAGAGCTTCGAATTTTTCTTTGAGAAATGCAACCCAAACTATTCTAGAATAATCATCAATTAAGAAAATGAAATACCTATCACCACATGAGCTTCTAATTTTGGTAAGTCCACATATATTTGTATGAACTAAATCTAAGGGACCTATAGTAGAATATTCCTTTTTCTTGAATCTTTTCTTTATTTGATTTCCAACTTGACATTATTTGTAGATTGCATTGATAGGTTTTGTAATCTTTGGAAAATATCCCACAACATCATTAGAACTTATCCTTACTAGTTTATCAAAATTAATGTGACCTATTCTTCTATGCCATAGCCATTTTCATTAGTTTGAGACATAAAGCACTTTTTACCACTACCTTTAAGTTGATAGAAATTACCTTTTGTAGTTGAAAAAAACTAGAATATCAGAGCTTCCTTTTCTGATTTCACAACCACCAATTTGAAATACAAGATTATATCCTTTTCTACACATTTTTCCTACACTTAGAAGATTATGTCAGAGACCCTTGGCATAAAGAACATCATATGTATTATGCTTGCCATCAAAACTAATTGAACCATTTCCATAGATCTTAGCAGATGTATCATCACCAAATTTAACAAGACCACCATCATACTTTTCAATCTTAACAAACTTAATCTTATCACCTGTCATATGATTTGAGCATCCACTATAAATTATCTAGTAATTCTTCTCTTCTCTAGCATGAAAAACAATCAACTTGGATCCTTCAATGTTATGACCTATTTCTGAAGCACTTTCCTTCACACATCTTTCAAAATTAGTAGAATTCATTCCAATATTTTAAGCCATGAACAAGTACTCATCACTTCCATCGTCTAGATAATCTAATTCTTCATCATCAGATACACCATTTTCCTTTTCAATGTAATAACTCTTTTTGACAAGTTTACCCTTACAATCCTTTTGTTTGTCATTAGTAACTTTGATTGGAAATTTAGATGCATAATGACCTATCTTTCCACAATTGAAACATTTGAAAGTAGCTTACCTCTATATTATCAAGTACCCTTTTTCAATCTCCTCACAAAGTTTGATTCCACCTCATCAAGATCATTTGGATTTGATCCATCATCATTTTCCACTTTTCAAACTTTAATTTATTTTTAGCATCTTTGACCAAACTCTCTCATTTCAAAAGAACTTAAATCATCAAAAATTTGATCTCTAGAATAATTATCCAAATTTTGATATTCCTCAATAGTAGAAACTTTAGGGCTATAAGCTTTAGAAAAAATTCTTAATACCTTTTTCACAAATTCACTTTCATCTAGCTTTCCACCAAGACCATTGATGGTATTGGCAACTTCATGAACTCTAAGAATGTAGGCAATAATATCTTCATCTTCATACATCTTTAGGGTTTTAAATTTTGCTTTGTAGTTTTGAATCTTCACTTGTTTGTCCTTTTCATCCCTTCATAGATACCTTCCAACTTTGTCCAGATATCTTTAGTAGACTTCAGACTTATCACATTTCCAAGCTCAAAATTAGAAAGACCACTTAGGATTGCATTCCTTTCTTTTCCATTGTTTTCATAATCCTTGATATCAACATGAATTGTTGGTCCATTTGTAGGCATAGTATAACCATTTTCAATAGACTACCAAACACCAAATCTAAGAGAAAAAAAAGACTCCATCCTAGCTTTCTAGTACGTAATTTTTTTTCCATCGAACAAGGCATCTTTGACATCTTTTATGTGCACAATCTAGATCTACCTCAAGTGGTTAAGCTTCTTCTTTGGAACCACAAATTTGATACCAATTTTTAGATGCACAAGACAATTAAGAGGGGGGTGAATAAATTGTATACTTTTAAAACATCAAAAACTCTCATTAAAACTCAAATCTACATTATACCTTGAACCCTTAACAACCATTAAACCCTTATCATGCATTAGTAGAATGTAAACATATGAAACAGTAATGCAAAAACATCCAAACACTTAAGAACACAATATTTACATTGGAAACCAAAGAAGTGAAAAACCACAGTGAGGATTAGCTCACTAATATATGAATTGTAACACTGAAAAAAATAAGGCTCACTATTGGCGATTCATTTCCAAAAGACTCACTCTACAAAAGAAAGAAGAATAGAAAAAGGGATGGCTTAGTTCCAATTTTAATTTCTAAAAATGCATCTCTCTTATTCCAAAGGTATAGTTCCACTGAAGCACAAACAACTCATCAAACAAACTAAAATGTAGACACCTTTTGTTCACTACATTAGGAAGTCATAGGCATTAAGGCTCATACTTAGATCACTACACTTGATCACATTCACATATTTCACATCACACACTCTATTCTTGCGCCACATAATAATTTTACTTATATTTATACCCTCCGCAACCTAAAACAATCTCAATTAGGTCGAATTTAAGGAAATGTATATACCTCAATTGTGCAACACTAAATAGGTCAGCACCAAACACTTCCATAATATAAATAAGTGAATTCAAACCATGGAACTACTTAATTGGGACCCAAATCAACATCAAAGTACTTCTCAACACTTCCTCAAACAACAATTATCCTCCGTAATTAGTGCTAGCACACCAGATCAACCAAACCTACATTATCACTAATAAGAGACTCCAATCACACCTCTCAATGTCTGGAAACATCTCATGAACCACATGAAAATACTCCACAATATCCATAAAACATCTAAGAATATTGCAACATCATCAAAATATTTTGCACAACTATTGCAATCACCTGAAACTCAAGAACACCTTCATTCTATGCAACCAAACATACTGACATAGGCATCCAACACACCAAACAACTTGTGGAGCACCAAAACACTTGAAACTTCATGGGAAGGTAGATACAGTCAATATAAGCATGTTAACAGATATGAATCACCAAAAACTTCATTGCAGATAAATCTAGAGCAATCTCATTTCTCTTAGACAGCTTATTTTACCAGATGGACATATTGTTAAAAACATATTCTACTACAAAACACATTCCAAGACCTAAAAATTTGGATGTAACACCTCTAAAAATCTTTGATCATTACATTCAAACCATATGGGCATATCTTCAACCATGAATAAATGCAGAGAAAGACATTGAATGCAAATTTGTCATACTGAATTCTCTTTTATTGAAATTTTCTCAAAAGCACTTGGAAACCAAGTGAACCAAACACATTTGCATCCTTACTTATCACACACATCAATGACAATATTGATGATAGGACAATAACATAGTGCAATTCTCTCCAACACCAACAATCTCCCCCAACACAAGTCAAACCAACAACCTTTGCAACTATATTGAAGTAAGACATCAATGACAACACCAACAACATTCCAACACTCTCTTCATACAAAGGGTTGAGATCAATGACAAAACCCAAAAACCTCATAAAAAACTCAAGCTTCCAACATCTCCAAAATTCCAACACTTTTCTTAATTTATTCTCACATTGAAATTGGGTTAAAACTTAGACTCAATTTTTGATTTGAATTAACAATTTATGCCTATATTTTCTACCCCATGCATACTTATGTATGCTCTCCACTCACACCCTAAGGTGATCTCGAGGATCAAAAATAATTGATTTCCTATTTTATTTTAAGAGGAATTTCTTAGGAATCTTTTCACCCCAAGGGATGAACTTAACTCCATGCATACTTATGTATGCTCTCCACTCACACCCTAAGATGATCTTTAGGGTAAAAAATAATTGTTTTCCTATTCTATTTTAAGGGGGATTTCTTGGGAATTTTATCACCCTAAGGGATAAACTCAACTCCAGTGTTCTGATAGACTATAAATAGTGGGGGCTAAATAAAAATACACACCTCTTAAAATTTGTGAGTTTCATTCAGCCCAATCCATCGAGAAATTTATACCTCAGGGTAGTGAAGGAGAAGGGTGGTTTACCCTCTTCTCCCAAAAATTTGACTCTCATGCATTTTTAAATTCATGGATTAGGCCTCACATTCCCTTCTATTATATAGAGAATTCCCTAGATAAGCCTTGTATAGCTTAGTTTAAGACCTTTTGACTCCCTTTTAGTGTGGTGTTGTAGAGAAGGGGGATTCACTACTCATGAGTCTCTTTATTCTCAAGAGAATCTCAAGGGGTGAACTTCCCTAAACTACCTCAAGGAACAACGTGAGAGTTATAGAATCAGAAAGAGTAGATCACAAAGATTTTTTGGACAGACTAGTGAGCTCTTGGCCAAAGGACAACAATGAAAATAAGGATGACAGTGTGACATACTGGCATCTTAGAGGCATGCTGGCATCTTGTATGAACCAGAAAGCAAGAATATCATAGAAAACAACTTAGGGACTACTAGAAATCTAATTATTGAGAACTTCCAAAATGCAAGAAAGTAATAGAACTGAAATAAAGTCAAGTAAATGATAGAACTAAAGAGGATGAAGAAAGAAAACACTCACAACAACCCAAGTAATGAATCCTCCAATACATGAATATATTCAATACCTACATGCGTAAGATCTAGAGAAAATGTTGGGGCTATATAGAGGTTTGCCTCAGTCAAACCCCCATTTTGGTGTTCCCACCTCCATAGACAACCAAATAGATAAAGAGAAATGGACAAAGGAGTGATAAAATCAATCCCCACTCAAGAAGGAGAACATGTATCACAGAGTAAGGTGATAAAAGTAATCCCCACTCGAGGAGGAGAACCCATATCACAAAGTAGAGATGCAATAGATAGGGGATGTGTGAAATCCCAAGATGCTCACAAGCACAAGGTGAAGGAGATGCCAACTACAAGGCTTAAGGAAGTCAACGAGAGAGAGCAAAGAGAGCTGCAAGAGCCAAGAGTGTTGGTAAGGGTGTTGTGAGAGCTTTAGAGAATGTTGTTGTAGCAAGCAATGGAGCTATGCAAGCTTGAAGGAATAAGAGAGAGGAGAGAAAGTACAAGATAGAAGCCAAGAAGGAGAGGAAGGCCAAATGAGTTGAAAGGAAAAAATTCAAAGAGGGAAAAGAAGCTTCCTGAGTTGTTACAAGGCATCTCGAGCCATTACCACCTACCAAAGGAGTTGACAAGTGGTAAAAATGCACATAAATGGTCATTTGAATGTGGAAATGTCATAGGATGCTAGCATGGTGTGTAGACATCCATGCAATGTGCTAGTGTCTAGACACATCATGCTACAAAATGATGAGATCAGGAAAAGCATAAGTTTTGATGAAAAGTTGACACATGAGGGCAGATGCTAAAAAGGGGTTTTTAAGCATCCTGAGAGGGAAAAAGGCTGATGCAGGAGCTAAAATGAGCCTACACAAATGCTAGGGGAGTGGACACTAAAGCAGATGCAAAAATGTATGTGAAATTGTGAAGGGTGCAATTTTATGACATTACATTTTTCCCCCACTTTAGTAGACATATGAATCTACACTAATATGCACGCTAAAGGAAGTCTACTAAACATAAATAAAATCATTATTCCAAAAGGATGTTGTAGAGGAAGCAAACATCTCTTCAAACCAAGGAAGCATGCCCCTAGGATGAAGACCTACAAAAGAAACACATTAAACAAGAAAGACTTGCACAAGACAACAATGTTAGAACATAAAAATCCATCACATCATAGGGTTAGAACATTAAAAAACACACATAGAAACACACAAAAAACTAAAGGATTTGAGTCAGCACAATGAAAGAGACCTCGATGTAAAAGGTTGTCTCAGTACTATGTGTCATCCCCAAATTAAAAATAATAACACATAGAAGAGTTGTTAAATGAAGGGAAGAATGCAAGGATCGGTCGCTTCAAGAAAAGAATGCACCCAAAAGTTAGGGAAGCAACCAATGTCTAAGAGAGAAAGAATATATAATTAGGATGAAGAAGATGCAGATTTTCAATCTAGTATATACAATTGAGAAGAGAAGAAAGTGAAGAATTTAAGAGAGAGAAAGGAATGAAAATTCCAAGAGAGATGGCTCCATAGGTACTCTCTCCTGAGGAGGTTTGAATGAAATGAGTTTGTAGCTTCTCAAAACTATGAAGTTGAACAAAGTACATCGAAGGCCTGTAGACCAACGATAGACAAATCCTATGGGATGAAAGCATCTTACATGCCCACAAAACTACAAGAAGGCAACCCCCAAGTTCTCTCTCATGAAAGAAGCTCAATGAAGTAAGCGCTTTACAAGCTCATAGACCTGTAAGAAGGAAATCCCCAAGTTCTCTCTCATGAAGGAAGCTCGATGAAGAAAGCACCTTACAGGCCCATAGACCTACAAGAAGGAAACCCCCAAGTTATCTCTCATGAAGGAAGCCAATGTAAGGGTACTTCGAAAAGTCGTACTAGAAAGTGGCTTCACAGGCACACCCACAAAGGAACATGTTAATCCACATATAAAACATGCTAGAAAGAAAAAGACAACCAAAAAGGAAAACCAACAGATAGTCAAGAAGTTGCAGAGGATTTCAAAGGGGTCCCTCAGGAACCCTTCAAAAGAAGTGGGGTCCACTCAAGGGACACATTGTTTGAAAACCAAGGTCTAGTCAGGTTTCCCCCAAGCTAAATACAAAGATATTTAAAATAGGTTTAGTCAGGCTGCCCCCAAGTTAGACATCATAGAATTCATTTGAGATAATTTTTTTCAAAGGAGGTCCCTTTGAGAGGGACATACATCTCTAGAACAAGTTATCACTACCCCCAACATGCAGGGGAGGAGAATCATGCAAGATACTTAGAACATATAGGATAGAGGTAAACCTCAATATCACTTGTCATGTGAAGAAGAGGAAAGTGCATCAACAAATAAATGAGTGATGGCACCTGAATCAAGAAGTCATATTTTATCCTTCAAGTCCTTACATTCACTAGTGGAATGGCTAGGCACTCGATGGTATGCACGGAAAGAATGTTTCTCTTTATCATGCTTATGCAATTTCTTACATATGGGAGAAGGAAGAGTAATAAAGTGGGATTTAAGAAGCCACAACAAGATATGCTCTTGCTCAAATAAAGAATGAGGAATAGGAAGAAACCCTTTCTCTTGTGGAGAAAGTTTTGACTGCTCACAAGAAGAAGACATGAAGATAGTAGATAAGGGAAGAAGAAGCAACCCAAGAGAACAAGGTTGAGTAGAATTCATGTCATTTAACCATGGCTTTTGTTTAGATTTTTGATTCAAGCAACAAAGTCCCAAATTATTCTTACGAGGTACATATTCTATAGGGACTTGAATTCCTTGTTCATTACACCCACAACCTTTATGCCCATAACCATATTTAGAGAAAATCTTGAAGCCAAGGTCGTAAAGTGTTTGTAAATCTTGAGGAGGATCTTCATAGAGATCGTTGTTCTAGCAATGGGGATTGCACTCTTTTATGGGATCACCATCAACCTTCTTGATAATATTTCCAACATTAGCCTCTTTAATAGAGGTGTGATCATCTTCCTCTGAAGGAGGAGGATCGATATTAATGACATTACAACTATTGTTCATATTACCTCGTGATACAGAAGAGTAATCATCTTCAATAGCAGATTTGGACGATGTTATTGGAAGGATTAAGTGGATTGGGTTGACTTTTCATTTTCCAATGAAGGATTCTGTAAAGTCTAGAGAACCCCAATCATCACCAAGACATGCATTCTTTTGAGACAGAGTAGAGCTAATATTTCTTGCTTCAGAAGGATCTTCTTCAGGGACATTTGTCTCAAGAGTATCCTTTGTAGTAGGTATTGTAGAAGTAAACATCAACACATTGGAAGACACCAAAGGAATAAGAGTAGGAACAACTAAAACCTAACCAACAACTGCCATCTCACACAAGCGCATAGCCTCAGGGTCAACCTTGACTATGACTACTTTATTGTTACAAATAAACTTAAAATATTTATGCAAGGTAGATGAGACTGCACCCATAGCATGAATCCGTAGTCTACCAAGAAGAAGATTATATGGTAATTTTTCTAAAATAACATATACAAGGGTGGGTACGATAATGAGTCCCAACCTCAAAGGAAAGACTATCATGCCTAGGGCTTGTTGACCGACATTATCAAACCCACAAATTTCAACATACGAAGCATTAAGAAAATATGAATCAATATTAATATTATGAAATAGGTCAATGCTACATACATTGAGCATCGAACCAACATCAATGAGAGTATGTCTAATGCTGATATTATTAATATTAACTATAATCATTAAAGGATTTGATTGTTTTTGTACTTCTGAAGGTGGGAGTTCTTGTGAATAGAACATGATATTTGGTGAATCCACATGAATATGATCCATCAATGCAATAAAATCTATCGACCTAGTAGAGGCAGGCAAGAGGATCTTTTGCAAGGCTTCTTGAAGCATACCTTGATAAACTGAAGCAGACTAAATCAAGTCCCATAGTGAGATCTTAGCTAGTGTAACTTGAAGTTGCTCGATAGGATCATAATCACTGGGTGCTTTAGTCATAGGTTTAGGAGCTTGAATAAGGCTTGGTTTTTTATCCATTCTATTCTTATAATTATGGGCTATCGTTCTATAAGAGCAAGCCATAGAAAGATCAAGAGAATAACCATAAAATGGAACACCATTAATAGAAAAAACCATTTTAGGAGAAGGACTAGCTTGAGTTAGGTAAATGAATAATCTCTTTTGCATTTGAGGGGTAGTAGAGACATAGATTACATTTATAGAATTATCACAGCTAGTGGAATAATTATTTGAAGAAATATTCTGAACATCAATCCAGGGAGGATCAAATGTGGAAGGAGCTTCATCATTCATTAATGCATCATCTCTAGAGGATAGTGCATTGGAATGGAGAGAAGATTCATCATTTATGAATGCATCATCTCCAAAAGAGAGTGCATTGGGATGAATAGAAGGCAGAGTAAAATTAAGAAATATATCAATGATTTCATTTTCTTGCAACAAGATATCCTTCAAAGCAAGAGGAATCTCATGAGAAGGATCAAAGATACAAAGAGACATGGGAAAATCCAAGTCACTATCACATGCATGAAATGGAACATCATTAAAATTTTGAATATAATTAGATACTAAACTCATAAAAGAAGATATTAAATTCATTTTGAAAATAGTAAGCTAAATATAGTAACAATGAATAAACAAGCCAACTAATCCGAAGTAGTCTAGGGGTGATAGAACTAAGAAAAACCAAAAATCTAGATTATTGGATTTTTTTGATATTTTCTAGGTTCTAGTAATTTGCATTTTTTGAGGTATTCAGAGCAAAATTTGGGGTTGAAACTTACATTGGTCCCTAAAATTTAGCTACTAAAGGCATAATATTTTAGCGGTTGAATTAGTCCTCTTAGAGACCTTTCCAACAATGTAAATAGTTCTGGATTTTGAGCACTGAGTCAAAAGTTATGACCCCACCAAGTTGGGGTAAATAAATTCCTGGTTTTTTGTTTCATGTCATGTTCACCAAAATGTAGAGAAGGGGGATTCACTACTCCTGAGTTTCTTTATTCTCAAGAGAATCCCAAGGGGTGAACTTCTGTAAACTACCTCAAGGAACAGTGTGAGAGTTCTAGAATCAGAAAGAGTAGATCACAAATATTTCTAGATAAACTAGTAAGCTCTTGGCCAAAGGACGACAGTGTGGAATAAGGACAATAATGTGGTGCGTCAACGTCTCAAAGGTGCATTGGCATCTCGTACAATCTAGAAAGCAAGAATATCATAGAAACCAGCTTAGGGACTACTAGCAATCTAATTATTGAGTACTTCCAAAATGTGAGAAAGTAACAAAACTAAAATAAAGTGAAGTAAATGATAGAAATAAAGAGGATGGTGAAAGAAAATTCTCACAACAACCCAAGTAATGAAGCCTCCAATACGTGAATATCTTCAATACTTGCATGCATAAGATCTGGAGAAAATGTTGGGGCTGTATAGGGGTTTTCCTTGGTCGAATCCCCATTTTGGTGTTCCCACCTCCATGGACAACCAAATAGATAGAGAGAAATGGACAAAGGAGTGATAAAAGTAATCCCTACTTGAGGAGGAGAACCCGTATCATGAAGTAAGGTGATAAAAGAAATCCCCACTCGAGGAGGATAACTTGTATCACAAAGTAGAGATACAATAGATAGGGGATATGTGAAATCCCAGGATGCTCACAAGAACAAGGTGAAGGAGATGCCAACTACAAGGCTTAAGGAAGCTAAAGAGAGAGAGCAAAGAGAGCTGCAAGAGCCAAAAATGTTGCTAAGGGTGTTGTGAGAGCTTTCGAGAATGTTGTTGTAACAAGCAATGGAGTTGTGCAAGATTGAAGGAACAAGAGAGAGGAGAGGAAGTGCAAGATAGAAGCCAAGAAGGAGAGGAAGGACAAACGGGTTGAAAAAACAACTTTTAAAGAGGGAAACGAAGCTTCCTGAGCTATTACAAGGCATCTCAAGCCATTACCACCTACCAAAGGAGTTGACAAGTGGTAAACATGCACATAAATGGATGTTTGAATATGGAAATGTCACAAGACACTATCACAACATGCAAAAATATATGCAGTGCACTAGTGTGCAAACACATCATGCTACAAAACGATGAGAACAGGAAAAACATAAATTTTGACAAAAAGCTGACACGCAAGGGTAGCTGCTGAAAAGGGGTTTTCGAGCATCCTGAGAGGGATAAAGGATGATGTAGGGGCTAAAATGAGCCTACACAAATTCTAGGGGAGTGGACACTAATGCAAATGCAAGAATGTATGTGAAATTGTGAGGGGTGCAATTTTACAACATTATAGGTGCAAGGGATGTGTATCACACCCTAAAGTTACTCATGATGTACTTTCATGTGATGAGATAAAATTAGCTGATGTATCACATTTTTACAACCATTGGTAAGAGATCCTTCACCATTTTGAGTTATGTTCTCTATCTATCCATACACTTGAAAATATTATTACCTTTCGCTCATGGGCCCATACTATAATTCAAACCTTTTATTCAATAATTTTGGGCTTGTTATTGTTAGTGTAGTTTTTTATTTTTTGAGTGGAACATTTAATTTTCCCTAAGTTATAGGTTTTTCCTACACATTTATTAATCTTACTTAGGATAATAAAGTGATTAAATCATTTAATAACTAGGAGATAAAGTGATTAAATCATTTAATAACTAGGAGATAAAGTGATGAGTTGTCTCCACCTTTTAAGTGTGGAGTATTTAATTTTTCATCACTTTAATTAATTTTGGTGTTTATTGGTGGTCAATTCTCATTGGTTGATTTATCACCTCCATCCTCTCCTTACTTCTACATGAACTCACTACCTAGCTTGTTATTTTCATCTTAAAAGCTCTTAATGCAATTATGTCATCTTGACATTACATAATCTCTCAAAGTTTTGGTTTACATTATTCATTATTTTTGAAGTTTATGTAACTTTGATTTTCTCTTAAAATGTTCCTTGGGTTATTCAATATATCTCATATTTTTAACACGGTATCAGAGCTTTGATTTTGAGAAATCTAAGTTCTTAAGATTCCTAAGTGAGAGATTGATATTTTCATGTAAAAATGTTGTAAATTCCTATATGCTCTTCTCTTGTGTTTTGAATGATTTAGAGAATTAGAAAGGGTTTGCAAAGATTTAATAACATCTTCATATTTCATGTGTTTTGTGAAATCTATGTGATTGTAACATTTCTAGTTATATTGGTAGTATTTTTATTGTTCCAATGCATCTAGGAGGCTCAAGAAAGTCAATATTGGCTTTCATTTAATCCAAATTGGAGATCATTTGAAATAGTTGCAAATGGGGGTTTGAAGCCTAGATCTGGCGAACAAGTTTTTATAGGAGAATTTTCAATTAAAATAGACCTTTCCATTGCATTCAGGAAGATGAGGAGACAAATTTTGTCATAAAATTCACCCATATTTGGTGTTGAGATCCATCAAGGAAAAAAAATTTCCCAAGGAGCTATATGGTTTCCCAAGTCAAATGTCATACAATTTTTATTAAAAATTGGAAAAAAATTCATTTTCATATTTTATATGGTCATTGTTTAAATTTTTTAAAAATAAATAAAAATTATTTAAGCACTTAGCGGAGCGCTTAAACACTAGCCACCGACACTAGCACCATTTATTAAAGGTTGTTTGGCTATAGATCATTGTGGTTATAAGTTGTAGAGTGTAGCCTAAAAGTTTATCATGAATTTATAGCTACTAGAGACCCTTATATGCCATAGGATCAAAAAACATAACTTTGACCATTTTTTATATAATTGCATGACCGAATTTCATAAACCTCTAGCAGTTTCCAAATTCATCAGCCATGGCTCCACCTAGATCACTGCCTAGTGGCCACCACTACTGATAGTACCACCCAACAGCCACCAAGGCCCTCCAATAGGCCAAATTGGGCCTTTTCTCAAACTTGCATAAATTTTTTCCACAATCTTGGATTTTAAAAAATGAGAACTTTCCATCCTCAAAGGTATTGATTATATGTTTTACCATTTTTTCTAGATATTTTAGGTTGCAGTTGTTTGTTTCTAATTTTTTCAACAAACTATAACTTTTCCCATAGTACTCTATTTTTTGGAAACAAATGGGTGTTGGAAAGGCATTGAAGAGAACTACACAACTACAGGGTTAATTTTTACATTATTTTTCTCAAGGTTATTTTGTATCAAAATTTGTAATTTTGAATATTTTGAGTGTATTGAGCATTGTCATATTGAATCTTTGAGTACTCTAAATGAAATATAGAAAGAGATAGAATCTCTTTTTTGCACTCAATATTCTATGAGGGGTCATATGTTGGAAAATGAACTAATCAATTTAAGTCTAGGAAACTTCAACACAATTCAAGATTTCATCACCAAACTGAAATCACTAAGGCTATAACTACAAAAATATGGAATTGATAAGAAATATGAATAATTTTTTTAAAATATTTTCTCTAAGCTAAGTTTAAATTATTTAGTTTTTTTCTTCTACCTTTCATGCTAATAAAGATGCATTTGGGTCCAAATTCACCATGCCATCATTAGATGGTTTTGCGACTTCTCTCACATGGGAGTAGGATAAGCTAATATAGATGGGAAATATGAAGTATTTTAAATCACATGCCTTGGAAGACAACCATGACATAAATGAACAACAATAAAAACATGGTAATAAGGATAAGAAGCAAAATAATAGCAAAGAGAAGAAGGGTAAAAAATTAGCTACTCCAAAAGAAGCTAATGAGACCTCATCTTCAAAAGGAAATAAGCCTAAGAAAGAGAAGGTCAAATGTTCCCATTGTAAGAACTTGGTCATGATGACCACAAATGTTTGAAGAAACAATTAGATCACTTGACACACATTATTTAAAAGAATAATCTCAGTGTTGTTGATTTTGTCAAATATTTTTCAAATGAGGGGTCTCACAAGGCCAAAGGAAACAACAAAGGTAAAGGAAAGGTAAGAATGTTGTAAAATTTACTTCTCCACCATCTACATGGGTTCTTGATTTAGGTGCTTCACACTACATGGATTCTTCTAAGGATGAGATTGCATCTTTGAAGCCATGTAGTATGCCTTCTATTTTGATAGTTGATGACACTCTTATTGATGTTTGTGGGAGAGGGTCTATTGATAAGGGAGAAGGAACATTTTGGGATATTATTTTTGTTCCCTCATTATCAACTAATGTTCTATTGATCTATCAAATCACTCACATAGGTACAAGAAGTGGGTTGAGTTTACTCCTGCTTTAGTTGTAATTCATGCGTTACACAATGATTCTACAGTTGTACTTGGGAGAAAAGATCATCCTTCTCAGATCTATTTGTTCTCTCATTTTATTCTTGATCCACCTTCATCTATTATACTCACTCATTAGATGATGTGAGTAATTTGTGGAATCAGTGGTTTGGCCACTTGAACTACCACTACTTGCAAAGCTCATTAATCAAGACATGGTTATAGGAATTCCTATAGTTTGTTTTTTTTTATGGTGTTTGTCATGGTTGCATTCTTGGTAAGCATATTGAAGAGAATTTTGAAAAAGGAAAATATTAAAGAGAATCACATCTTTTGGAGTTAGTACATAGTGATTTTCTAGGGTTATTTACACAACCATTTTTCTGTAGAGCCTGATATGTTTTTACATTCATTGATAATTTTTCTAGGTACACCATTGTGTACTTTCTCAAATAAAAGTGATGTATTTGATTCATTCTTGGAGTGCAAGGCCTTTGTGGAGAAATAAATTGAGAAATCCATAAATTTTTTGTGTACAAACAATGGGGGGAATATGTTAACCATAGGTTTATGCAATATTATGCTTTAGAGGGCATTTATTTTTAGCATATAGTTACCTATAGTCCTTAGAAGAATGGATTTGTAGAATGAAAGAATTAGTACTTGAAAGAGATTTCTAATTGTATGATTCACTACAAGTCTTTGGAACCACCTTTCTAGGTATAAGTCATTAACTATGTGTATTCTATCCAAAACCAATTTCCTCATAAAGTTGTGAAGGTGTCACACATTTTCAAGCTTTGAATGGTTGGAAATCCTCAACTAAGCACTTTCGAGTGTTTATCTCTAATGGATGGACCCACATTCTAGCAGATAAATGAAAGGATATGGATTTGCAAAGAAAACCATACATATTTTTAGATACCTAGATGATGTCAAAGGCTACAAGCTTCTCAATCCTATCACACATGAGTTATTCATTGAGAGGAAAGTTCATTTTAAGGAGAGTCCTAGTTCTTCTATCGACACTTCTCCAACCATCAAATTGGAGTCCTTACACCATTATGATAGTTCTTTAGAGGATCATAATGCTTTTTCAATAATGATGAGAAGTATTCTTCCTCCACTTCAAATGATAGTAGTGCTAATGAGGGTGCAAATGATCCACCTTTCAAGGATAATAACTCTCTTCCTAACTCTCCTCCTCCAATTGTAGGGCCTCTTTGGGCTTAATAGATAATGCAATCAATAGGGGATTTGGAAAGGTATCCTTTAGACCACAAGAGAACAAGATCATAGTTTTAGGATGTGCCGCATGTCTTCATTTACATGGATTCCAATCCGTAGACCTTTTGGGAAGTTATAGGTGGACCATCCTTGAGTAGGATGTACCAATGTATTAAGAGTTCAATTCCTTGGGGAGGAATCAAACTTGGGATATTGTCCCACTTCCTAAGGGAAGAAAACATGTTCTATGAAAGTGGGTCTATTAAACCAAATTTATAGTAGATGGGTCAGTTGACAAGAATAAGTCTCCCTTAGTTTCCAAAGGATTCTTTGAGACTTTTGCACCAGTCACCAAAATCAAATCCATCTGACTTGTCCTTGCTATCATTGTAGCACATACATGGGAAGTTCTTCAGATGGATGTGAAGAGTTATTTTCTTCATGGTGATCTTCAGGAGGAGATATACAGGGAGCATCCATAGGGGTTCATTCAGGATCCTTCACTTGTGTGTCATCTTTGGAAATATCTCTATGGCCTCAAATAGGCCCCTTGGACTTGGTATGCCAAGATGGACTCCTTCCCTATGAAAGTGGGGATCACTCAATGCTATTCTAATCCTAATTTCTACCTTTTGTAATAGAATGAGTCACCTTCTTGATTCTCTGCATCGATGAATTGATCACAAGAAGTCACTCATCCACCATTTGGGTAGTGAAAACTTCCCTTCATGATCAATTTTTAATGTCATACTTGGGCTTGTTGCACTACTTCTTGGGGATTTTGACCACTCATTATTCTACATGTATCTCTCTTACACAACCTAAGTACACCCTTGATATGCTCTAGAGGTTTCAAATGGCTGACCGACTCTATTTCTGTCAAGGGTCGAATTTGAGGCAAAGTGTTCTTCACACTTGGTGAATGGTACTTTTTATCGATAGTTTGTTGGTAGTTTTATCAATTTGAGTCATATGAGGCCCAACATTTTATATGTTGTATGTATCATCTCTCAATTCTTGTAGGAGCCACATGAGCTACACTAGAAGGTAGCTAAGTGGATTCTTCAATTTGAAGGGTAATCACAACTATGGGATTCAATATATGGTGGGCATGGATTTTGACTTGGTGAGACACAAATTTAGATTGGGTAGGAAATTCTTACGACTGCAAGTCTACTTTAGGGTATTGCTTCTCCCTTGGTTTTGGTCTAGTTTGTTGGTTGAGAAAGAAGAAATTTAGTATTTCTCTTTCAACTATAGAGGCTAAGTATTGAGGATTGGTTAGTGCTAATACTGAGGCCATTTGGCTTTAGAACATTCTCACTAATTTTGGAATTCTCTTTTGTAAGCCCACAGTCATCTTTTATGTCAACCAGAGTGTTATTTAGATCTCAACCAATCTAGTCTATCATCAATGGACCAAGCACATTGATATCCACATGCACTACATTCAGGTGTTGATCCCTTAAAAGATCATTGATCTTAATTATTTTTTGACATCAAATTAGATTGTAGAAAACTTCACCAAACCCTTCACTAAGATAAAGTTCCTTCATTTGCAATATTTTCTTAGGGTGTAGTTGGTGTCCTCTTTGGGGGGATACTTGTCAAAGCCAGTCAAACTACATGGTTTATGTGTGTATAACATAGGCAAGGCTAATATTTGATAAACCCCCAAGACCCTAGGTCAGTCCCTCTTAGGTCTTGGTCAAAACTCAAAAATTACAAGAACATTTCAAAAATTAGAAAACACAAAAACATTTGAAAATTTGAAAACCTAAAACATTGGAAAACATTCAAAAATCCTAAATAGCCTCACATAACCTAAAAACATAAACATTCACATAAACATTCAAAACAACCAAAAATAATCTCAAAACATTGCAAAACACCAAAAACATTAAAACATTCCCAAAAACTCCCAAATCACCCATCCCATTTCACTTTCACTTGCAATAAAATTCCATCCATAATAAATCAATCTTCACACTCACCCTTTGGTAACACAAATGAAAAACAAGAACAACAATTAGAAAAAGTAGAACCTTTAAAACACAACACAAAAATCAAACTCTTGATCATTACCAAACATGTCAATTGAACCTTATATCAATAGCCTTTCAAACAACCTATCAACCTGCCACCATCCACTAACATGTCCTAGGGTGCATCCTTCCTACAATGGGTATTATCATTGATAATCATTTTGGATACTTATCCTCAAAACTCATTACTTAGAAAAGAGATATAAATAACATTGACTATTTGTTCATTTTGATCTTGTCTTATGATTTATCTTGTTGACCCATCTTGAGGACATCTCAAAGATATCTATAAAAATAATTTAGAGAAAAATGAATGGGGAATCGATCATTATCTTTCATTTTTTATGGTTGTGGTATGTTATTTTAAAATAACTTTGGCAAATACTTGCTTAGTTGTGTGTAGGGATGATGTTTTGAACAGATTGTTGACTATTGCGTATGCTTTGGTTTGAAATGTTCTAAACTTCTAAACCACATTCTAATGAGTTTTCCATATGTCAAGGTGTGAATAAGGGTTATCTTATATATTTGTAGAGTCAAAGTCCATCACACTAGATACAACACCATCTTGGTTATCAATACCACAATGCATCATGTCTATGTGTTATATCAAAAATAAGGAATGATGAAGTATCCCAATCCTTGAAATGAGAAAATAATCAATATCATCACCATATCTAATAAAGTCTCAAATGATCATAGGCTTGTTGGAATTTTGAATCAATCTCAAAACAATGGTTAATCAATGTCCATCTCATTCTTCTACTTTCATCCATCTTATTCTTCTTATTCTTCTATCTTTACTAACAGTTCTATCCAGGTATCAAATTTATGTGATATATATCAAAATGTACATGAGGGTACCCATGGTTGATGATTTTCTATACATCATGAAATTCATCTACATCAAAAATTTGAGCATTCTAAAAAATATCTTTTATCCTTTGTGAGCTAACCTAATGTTAAACTTGTGTCGCAACATCGACTTGAAATTTCAAATTTCTTCCTAATCTCTTGAGGGGCAGGGTATCAACTTAATTCCTTCCACTGGGGGAATAGTGGGGTATCCAAAAAATTAGGAATTTTTAAAATTTTGATCTAAGCAACAACATTAATCCAAAAAGCATCAGTCTTTGAACCAACGTAACAAGTACCTCACTTCAAAGAGGGTAAAAATGTAGACACTTAAAATTTTCTTGAGTGATATTACACACTTGAATTTGATCACTAACACCATTTCGTCCTAATTTCATATTCTTTTCGATGGTTTAATTGAATAAGCCTAGTTATTTAATTAAATGCATCATTTTCTCATGTATTAATCTAGTTAATTTAATTAGGTTAATTCACCCCCTTCACATTCACCTTTCATCCTATTTAATTGAATAATACAAGTTATTTAATTTAAACACCTTATGTCCTCTCATTTCATTAAATAATCTTAATTATTTAATTAAATGTCATTTGAACCCCTTTTTCATTAAATATTCTAATTATTTAATGATAATCCTCATATTCCTCAACTTGCACAATTAAAAAATTGTTTTAATTAACTAGTTACCAATTTTCCTCACCCATCCACTCACATAGGGAATATTCTTTTCTAACAAACTTTGTAACTTTCCAACAACTTTGAAAGTGTGTTTGTTTGAATCATTGTGAGACATTGATTGACTCTTTGATCCATGTGATCTTGAATTCTCATCCATTGATGAGAATCCTTGATCCATGTCTTCACCTCACTTTCCATCTCAACCATTGATTGATAAAATCAATCTTAGCCCTTGATTCACCATTTTCTCTTATCAATACCTCAAATTTGGGAGAGAAATGGATCCATTTCCATAAAATAAAAATTATGTTGCTCATTTGAATAGTATCTTTATTCATCCTTGCATCCACTATCAAGCTTTTTCATCTTTTCCATCCACCCTTAGCATAGTTTCATCCATTTTATCTTAAGATTTTATCAATGGATTTCGATTAGATGCTCATTTTATCGAAGGGATTGGGAAAGGGTCGTCATTCCATATCAATACGAGACCACTCCCCTAATGGGATAAGGTTTGGAGTTCTAGATTAGGTTTATTTTATGCTTTCATGGTTTATTTTATGCTTAGTTTAATGGTTCCTCTTTTTTGAAGATTTCAAAAATCTTATTGGGATCATAGCTTAGCTAGTTTAGTATAGCTTAAATTCATTTGGATCTGGTGTATTTAAGTCATACTATGACTATGATCACATTTTGGTGCTAGAAGGAGGGATATACTAACCAAATTTTATGAATTTCTCTTGAGATTCCCATGTTTTACAATTTACAGATACAACGATGCATTTGATAGCTACAATGACATGTTTGCATATGGTGACACCTTTTTTTTTCCATACGATGATGCTTTTGAAATCTAGCGATGTGTTTGAATATTGCAACACCATTGTTTTCTTATTAATTTCATGATTTTGAATATGGTAACGCTATTGATATACTGACACTATTGAGGTCACTGGTTTGTGTAGAGTGATGCTATTACATTTCACTAGAGCAACACAATTGTTTTTTCAGTGACTATTGCAGGCTAATTGGTTTTGCAAATTTGGAAAAACTAGGAAATTATTTACCAAAACTTGTTGGGGTCATAAATTTTTACTTGGTACTTGGAATTCAAATTTGTTTGTACCATTGAAAAGGTCGCTTGAGTTTCAACCCAAAATTGCTCTCTAAATGCCTCCGAAAATGTGATTTACTATAACATAGAAAATACTAAAAAAAAATTAAAAAATTTGATTTTCAATTTTTCTTAGTTCTAGTTATTGTAAAGGTGTTTTGAAACTTAGGGGATAATATAAACTCTCATATGCTATTTTTCTTCATGTTTTAGGACTACTAAATTTTCATTGGGTTTTAAAACTTACAATCTTAGGACAACTAACTTTCAATTGGACTTAAAATTCAAAAATCCTTTATGTCTTTTCAAAGTTGGTTAAAATTGAATCCATACATCCTCACCATTATGATATTGGTTAAAACTGAACAAAAAAAATGAAAACTTCCATTGGTGCTTAAAATATATTCATTTCACAATCTGGGTTAAAATGAATGAGTGTTTGACATGCTTTCTTTGCTTGTGTATACTTGTAGTATCCACTCCCCTTGTGCTTCATGTGATCTTGGGTGAAGAGAAACACTCAAGCATACCTTTCTTGTTTTCTCCCCTTGCACTTCATGTGATCTTGGGTGAAGAGAAATAACATTTTTCTTATTATGAGAGGGCCTACTAATGAGATACATCCTACAATGAAGAACTCATCTAAGTGTCTCTCGATCAATGAACGTTTACCAACAGGCTATATAAAGGTTGAGAAATTGAAAAATAATAGCTTCAATCTATGGTGATAGCATACCACACCTAATCCAACTCTGGACATATGAGTCAGAAGGGAATGGTTGAAGTGCCTTAAGTGGCTAGTGGGTGATAGTATTTGTCTCAGTGTTCTCAATTTTTTGTCGTTAAAAAAATTTGTGTAGTAGGAAACCTTGTCTTTCCAAAGAGTTCTTTAAAGTGGTGCATTGGAATTTACTTCCAAGAAGTTACTTACCAAGTATGATTTCTAGTTGGGTCATAGAGCTTAAGAGTTTATTCTTAACATACCTCTATTTGATTCATCCATAAGTTGCATGTAAAACCATCCCTTTGGGGCATGAGGTAATCCCACCAAGAAGAACATACCCACTTGAGCTAGGATTTTTATTGCTTGTGAGTTAGTTTAACACATTGCTTGATTTTAAAACAACTTAAACAAACATCAACATGTTCATCAAATTTCAAACCCTTTGTACTTAGTGTGAATAGCTTTGAAAAGTCTTATGTTGAAACTTGTCCCTAAGGATTTTATCTTTAGAGGATTTTAAATATTTGGAATTATATCTTAATTCACACTTTCCAAAGTTAACATAGGGAACTATGGCCTTAGCTTCTTTATTTTCACATAATGGACTTTGTGGAATGAAGGTTGCTTAGACATATAAATTTTTAGTTTGAAATTAATTAAGAATTTCTTGATGTGGTAATGAAGCAATCTCACTAAATAAAATATTAAAACCAAATGAACACACCACACATTGATCTCATTGTTGAGACACATTGACTCCCCAAAACAAACAAAGTGAGACAAGGAAAATATTGCAAAACATTGAGTCCAAGTTCTATTATCACAATCATTGAGTTCTTAGGTTTCTATCACTTTAGAGGTAAAGCATGTTTCTCATCATCTTGGTCTTAAAAAATAAAGGTACCCTTTTAGGTTAACATATTTTGGATCAAAAAATTTCATCCACCTTCATCATATTTGGTATTCCACTTCACAAAAAAATTTAGAAACTTTTGGACACATCAACACTTTAGACTTAGGCTATCATCAAACCAATCCCCTAACTTAACTACTTTGTGTTTGAAATGAATCCTTTTCCATACACTTAGTTGAGTTAGTCATCACATTTTTTTGAACTAGTCTATCTTAAAGGTCACAAGTCTACCTTGAGATTTACAAGTTCATTAACACCTTTTATCCAAGACATCAAAACATCAAACCTTTAAGTCTAAAATTGTTGTCCAAAAGTTTAGAAAGTTCATCCCCCATTTCACTCACCCTTTTTCATCATCCACTCACATCATTGGTCCAAAACAACTTAGAGGGTCCCTTTTATCTAAATTTGAGTCAACTAGAGAGTTTCAACACTATAAATCTCAACACACCTCTCCCATAGGTGACCCACAATTTATGGTTACAATGAGATCACAACATAAAAGAAACATGGAACAAACCAAAACCACATCTACCACAAGTGATACTATCCCAAAATAAATTGATCCAATGAGTCATTCTCATCACAATAACCACAAAATCCATTAGACAAAGGGTACGAGGTAGAAGATGTCACAAACAACCCACTTGACCTCACTAAGGAAGAACTCCTTGATTATAAACAATATCATCAAACATTAGAGAATGTGGCTTCAATTCCCCTAGCTTTCATCGCACAACCCTTGATAGAAGGATTGAATCCATCTACAATTCAACTAACTTCATCCCTTGTACCAAGTCAAACATCAACTTCTAGTCTTGCAACTAGAATTGCCATCGACCTTGGTCACACTCTCCCTTTAGGAGGTAACACACTTTTTGGTACACAAGGCACCACCATTCCACAAAACATAACTTGGACACCAACATTTTCTACCCCATCATGTTCTTCCACCATCATTCCCGAACACCATCTACATCCACATGTACCACTTATATTTCATAACACCACAACGGCCTCAACTTTTTGAGCACAACCATCTTCATTAATCACCACAAGTACCAAAAGTGTTCCTAACATTACACAAGCTAATGTGATCCAAGTACCTCAAGTAGAACAACAAGGGTAAGTTAACACCCTTACACAAGGTCAACCCTTAACACAACAAGGGACATCCTCATTCAACCACCCAATTGGCCCATCAAACCCATTGGTTCCACAACACATATCAACCCCATCTATCATGAATCCAAATCAAAGCAAAACATTGATCACAAATCACATTGACCAAGGTAACACCTTGGCCCCCAATTAAACACAACAAGGGAACCCTTCCAATCTATTGATTCAAGGTCAAAATGTTCCATTGATATTGTAACACCAAATGACACTATCATATTTATTGTTGATACCCCAAGCCATGTAAAATCAAATGAGGTCTCAAACTTACATTCCTCCATCACAATTGACAATTTTTCAAGGAATGATAACTCAAAACAACCCCCAAACACTCACCAAATAGAAACCATCTAAAATCAATCCACAACCCACTCATACCATGATCACTAAAAATCCATCTCACATACCCCAAAATAAAAATGCTTCCATGTTGTAACAACAACAAGCTCACACTATAGCTTTGTAACAAGCACAATAAGCTTATCAATAGGTGGTGCAAGCACAAAAAGCTCAATCTCAACCTTTGCAACAACAACAAGCCCAACAACAAGCTTTGCAACAACAACAATCCCAACAACAAGCTTTACAACAACAACAATCCTATCAACAAGCGTTGCAAGCACAAGCTCAAGTGCAACCCTTACAACAACAAGAAGCTCAACAAGTGTTTCTCACACACCAACAATAAGAAGCCCAACAACAAGCATTGCTAGCACAACAATACACCCAACAACAATAGGGTTTGTATTATAATCCCCAACAAAACATCATGAATCCAATTTCAAAAGGAGCATATACACCTCCACCCCTACCACCATCACCTTCACAATATCAGAATCCACCCTACACACCATATAACACCCCATCATATCAAAATCCCACTTACACTTCATTCACCATTCCATAGTATACCACATATGCTCCTCTACCAAATTTGCAAGATGACGTGTCATCACAGCTCAAAGTGCTCACACAATAGACCTAGTACATTCAAATGGGTAAAACCAAGAAAAAAAATATGCAATAGAACTTGTGTCCTTACCCCTTCGATAGGAATGTAGTGATGGTACCTTTCCCACATGGTTTTGAGGTTCCAAAGTTTGATAAATACAAAGGATGAGGAAATTTGGTGGATCACATCAAAGAATTGAATGTAATGTGTATGGAAGTGGCTTACAATGATTCCTACTTAATGCACATTTTCCTACACAGTTTGGTGGGGCCGTCAATTGATTGGTTCTCACAATTATCTCTAGGAATTAAAAACTTCCAACCAATAATCGATAGGTTCATAGATCATTTCTCCTTCATTATTGAAATGGATGTGAGATTGGAAGAGTTGTATACCCTGAAGCAAAACAAGGGGGATTCCTTCATAAAATTCCTACAATGGTGGAGGCAGCGAGCTATCAAGAGCAAATGGCCTATCCCTAAAGAGAAATAAATCATAATCATCATTGCTAATTTTGACATAGATTTATCCTTTTAGTTAAACATGCAATGTGTCATGTCTTATGATGAGCATATCCCTAGGGCCCTCAACATTTAGAGATCCCTAATCACACAAGGGAGCACACAAGTGTATAATGACAACTTCCCATCCACTAGTTCTAATGAGAAACCCCGCTTTTGGGTCAAGAATAAGAATGTTATTAGTGATGGTGTTGTTGACACCCAAACCATAAACACAAAACAACCATCCACACTATTGCCAAACAATCAACCAAAAATCAACACTACAAACACTCAATTTGGACCACAAAGAACAAACAGTGCTCCTAAGTGAAAATTCACTCCCTTAGGGGAACCTATGGAGGATGTGCTGAAGAAGTTGATACAGTCTAACCTTATAGTACTCCCATATTTCTCAAAATATCAAGCACCACAAGTCAAACCTCCTAGCTATAGAGACAATATTTTTTGTGAATTTCACTAATACAAAGGTCATAACACATAAAATTGTCTTAGACTCAAACATCTAATACAAGATCTTATTGAACAAGGAGACATTGATGTCGATAAAAAATCTAGGAATGAAAATCTAAAAATTTACACAAACCCTATGCCTAATTAGGGAAAAACAAAATATTTTGGAAAGGCATCAACTTCAAACAATGTAAACCATACCCATGATACCATGGTGGGACATATTTATGTTATTCATTCATCACAACATGAGGAATCAAATATGCATCAAGATACTATTTTAAAATAAAGTCCAAACCCATCAACAATGTCTAGCAATACTTCATATCGTAATGGAATCAAGTATGTATTATATTACAATATCTCTCCCACATATGAATTCATGATTAGGCATGTTGAAGAAGTTCCAAACGAGAAAGAAATATCCCTTATTGCACCCATACCCACAAAATATTGAGAAAAGTATTTTAACAATGATATATCATCCAACCAAGGATCATGGTAGGAAGAGGCTCTTGAGGATAATGAAAGTTACTCTAAATTAACTTAGCATCAAGAACCCCTATCCCTAGAGTTTCACCAAGAGCTAAGAGACATCTTCCAAATCATTTTAAACTCCAAATATGTCCCTGATATCACCTCTGAGATGTTTCTTTTTGATGGAAATGTAGACATTCTTCATCCAAAACAAGAGTCTCCCACTCTTGATATTCCCACACAAGATCAAGAAATAGTTGAGATTCTTGATTCTTACAGTGATTTGCATCATCAAAATCTTTTGAATTAGCACCAACGTCTTTAAAAGCAACATCAACATATAACAATGTCATAGAATCAAAGCAAACAATTCATATTCCTGAATAGCAAGAACCCATAGCAATATCATGTGTTCATGACAAGTCATATTCAGTGGATATGGATCAAAGGATATATTATCAGGGCAAAGGATTGGGCATTGATAATACCTTCACAATATCGGGGGCAATCTTGTCTAATGCAAACATCAACATAGGGAACATGAAGGATCCTTATGATTAAAAAATTGCCAACGCTACAACTAGTTGTATCATGAATCATCATCCACCCATCACCTGATACACAAATTAGGACCAACATAAAAAGAAAGATTCCTATCAAAGAAAGGAGAAAATCATCAAAGAAAATGAAGCAGTAAAGAAAAAAGGACATGTCAAGTATAGATGGATACCAAAGAAAAATAAAGAAAATCATCCCAATGATACTCCATCAGTCAAAGAAACTATGGGGTAAAGTCCAAAAGGGAAAAGCATCCATCAAAGATGTCCTCAAATACAAAAAATGGGCTTCTTAAGCAAGGAATGAATCATATCAAGAAATTGGTCCTAATTCCACTCAAACCTCCATTCCCACCCATCATTGCTCATCTTCCCAAGTTTGGAGAGTCAAAGGTTCCAAACCATCGACCAATCTATCTCATATTCCTTCATGCATGACACCATACACTCCATTCATGATATCCAATTTTCACATTGACCGTGTGTTGGCATCTACTCTTCATCATAAGGATTCTAAAAGAACTCTATCACGATGCACACATATAGACAAAGTTAATTCTGGTATCCACAAGACAAATCATAGTTCTTCAAAGTTGCATTCAAATTCTCGTATATTATCAAAGTAACTTATTCAAGTAGGGTATCATTGGCACATTATGAATTTGGACTCTACATCAGTACCACTTGTTAGAAACCAAGATCTGAAATACAAACCAAAAAATAACCTTCCATAGAAGAGAAAAATAGAAGAAATAGAGCTATTGCAAAAAGATATGCAAAATATTCAGTAAATCATAATTACATGAGATGATTTTCTTTATAAAATAAAGTATGCATAACCCTAATCTTATCTTAAGCAAAAAGATAGCTCAACAAGATAAGGATGAAAATAATTAACCTAGGAATTAGAATATTACCTAAGTAAAGTTATGCAAGTGCAATTAAATATTAATTACAATAACACCCCCCCCATAAGTGCAACTGAGGGAGACTAAAAAATCATGCACCTAAAAACTAAGATGAATGCAAGAAAGCATGAATGGGTCCCGATAACAAAGGCCTGATCAGGTACCCAAGTACAAATGCAATAATGGGGTAGAGAAGGAAAACCAAGTGGGACAAAACCCCCCTACAATGAGATGACTGCTGCAAAGAAGCACTAGAAGAACATTGTGGAGTAGCACTAGAACCACATTTTGAAAAGCAAGGAAAGATACTTCTGTCTACAAGAAACCAAAGCGTAATCATAATAATGTGATAGCAAACCCGATGCCATAGAACACTGGAAAACTCACAAATTGGAACAACCTTGGAATCTGTGAAGCAACAATAGATGAAATGATGACATAATCTAGAAACTATGTGTCTTGATGCCGATGCCAAACTGAGACTAAAACTCTTCCATGGGAAAAAGGACCATAAAGACTCTGGAACATTAACCATAAAAATATGGCCCTTAAATTAAGAAGGATCTGAACCAATGTGGATCAATAACCATAAAATCCCAATCTAAAGTGTGAACCGATGTGAATCTTATGTGTCAAGAAAGAGCAAGATGTAGCGAAAAGAAACAAAGAAACTGGATATAACCCATGCGAGTTGCCAAAAAATAAAGATGAAGATGGAGATGAAAGTGCATGCACACTCTAATCAGATTATTATGCAAGAAACCCCCTTGATGGAACTTTATCTCAATTCATTTATTAAAATAACCCAATGATTGTAAAAGGAGAGAATGCTAAACATGCATAAACAAAAAATAAGATGATGTGGTACTGAAATGAACTGTAAATATTCAAGTTTCACCCTTCCAACTACCAAAACATCCAAGTAATCTCCAAAACACCCATCAAGAAAAATATGGAATAATGATAAACCTGGGATAGATACAGAAAAAATTGCATAGACAACAATGTAGAGCTCCTCAATACCTTTCCAACGACGCAAAGATGGTGAAAATCAGAGATCATGGAAAAAAGTTATGAGCTCAGAATCTAGAAATGAATATTTGACTTCAAACAGAAATAAATGTAGATAAACAAAAAAATATTGAAAAATAAATTGCACCACTAGAAGGTTCTTAGAATAAGCTTTCTGACGATATCTCGTTTGCCCGATTTTGATATCGTATACCCAAGTTATGCCCAAAAGAAAAAAACTACTCCTTGAAGGCAAACTGGGGTTAGGAGGGGGCAAAGAGGGCCGGTTGTACGATGACATCATCCTAACATCATGCTAATGTCAGTGACTAATGAGCTTAAAAGTGATGGCTTGGAGGCTGTCACAGCAAAAAAAGCACCCTCTTGCAAAAAATTGACGGCCATCTTACAGAATATTCTTAGAATCTTTGGAGAATATTCTCTACAAGGTTTTTTTGACTCAGATTTAGAGTTGCCAAAATTGTTGGAGCTGTCGGTGCGGGTTAGGAGTCGCTACTATTTGTGAAGCCGCTATAATGAAGATGTCGGTTTGAGGCCATTGGTTGGTAGAAGGCTGCTGATTGGTATAAGGATACTGCTGAGAGTGAAGGGGCCGCAACCGGGAAGGATTTCAGACGGGGAGAGAGGGTTCTGGTCGGCTACAAATGGAAGCCACCGGCGATCAATTGGGGCCCACAGGGCCTGCAAAAAAATGATGTAGGGTACTTTCGTACCTTGAACAAACTTTTCTCTTTTTTTTGGGCCCTTCTTTTAATAAAAAATTTGGAAAGAAAATAAAAAAACCAGAATACAAAATTTTTATAACCTTGTACTTGTGCACCTACACAAAAATTGAGACAAAATGGGGACCATATTTGTACAGATCTACGTGCCCTTAATTTTTTTCCTTCCTTTGCAACTGCTCGGATTTGAGCAAACTGACAGGCGGTCTTAGCGTTTTGGGGCACTGCGAATGCGATGGAAATGTTCGTTTTGCTCCAAAATGCACCAAAAAAATGCTCATGGTCAGATCCCTCAAGGAACCCTGAACGAACTCTATTAGAAACCAAGATATGAAATGCAAGCCAAAAAATCACCTTCCACAGAAGAGTAAAACAAAAAATCAGAGATTGCATAAAGATGTGCAAATTGATATATTCGAAGTACAAATAATTAGAAGAGATATTTTTCTTTATAAAAGAAAAGATGCATAAACCTAATATTATCCTAAGCAAAAATATAGCTCAACAAGATAAAGATAAGAACCTATAACCTAGGAATTAAATAATTCCTAAGTAAAGTTATGCAAGTGTAATTAAATATTAATTACACCAACAAACTCTGCACTAAATCTCTCCAAAACTCTGAGAAGGGGTTGCATATCAAGGCTTTGATACCATGTTAGAAATCAAGATCTGAAATGCAAACCAGAAAATAACCTTCCACAAAAGAGAAAAACATAAAAAACAGAGCTATTGCAAAAAGATATGCAAAATATTATTATTCAGGAAATCATAATTACATGAGATGATTTGCTTTATAAAAGCAAGTATGCATAACCCTAATCTTATCTTGAGCAACAAGATAGCTCAACAAGATAAGGATGACAATAATTAACCTAGGAATTAAAATATTACCTATGTAAAGTTATGCAAGTGAAATTAAATATTAATTACACTAACACCACTAGGTGGTTCAACATGAGGGTAAATTATTTGAAAAATTAAAAGATAAAAAAATCAAAAAATTCTAGAAAATAGTAAAAATAAAAATCATCCTCCAGTGAAAACCACTTTGGTGGTGATTTGGGCAAGTGCTATGTTGAAAACCTAGCAAAGAAGCATCATGAATAGAATCGAGAATCTATATGATCTTTCTTAGACAAAACTATCTCATTCTTGTCATGATAAATCCAATGTTCCCTCCATATATCCAATCCAAATTTATCTAGATATTCCAGCTTATCTTGATCTTGACAAAGGTTTGATGTATACTTCAACTCTACTCATGGTAGAATCTTGATAAGCTCATTACCATTTCATCCCATGAAGTCCCATGTAATGCCTAGTCACGTAAACCTCAAAGGATAACTAAAAATGCAACAATTTTTTTTTGAAATCATTAAGAATAACACTAAGTTTACTTATGCAACTAACATAGCTAATTATAACAAGTTAAACACCTAAGTCCCTTGGGGTACATGAGGTGACAGTACGTATTCTATCCCATAACAAAGTTGATAAAAGTAATTACCAATTCTACTAACATAACTCATTCATTCACATGTCTTCATTAAAAAATTTATCAAAGATATGCAATGAGACAAGAATAAACCATATAGAAACCATACATGTATTCATAAAAAAATGTACTTGGAAATATAAAGAACATATTTTCACATATATAACACAACCTTAACGATATTAACAATTATGATTCAAGAATGAATTACATAATGTGATTATACATTACATCAAACTACAAGTACATCTCATTGAGCAATTACTCAAGATTACATCATAAGTCTACCCATTCACATGGGAAGGTAAAAAATCAATACACAGTATAGTAGAAGAACAACTATACATCTAGAGACATATAAACTCTGGATCAAGCTGTCTCTGCAAAAATTTGCACTGAAAGGTACATCTACAAAATAGGGAATCCAACAGGGTGCGTAGCACATTCCACCCGACCACCCCCATGCTAGGAGTATATAGGGAAGGGTCCCTAACCAAGAACATCCAAACAAATACACTAGACTAAACTCCAAGCATGGAAATCTAAAACACACATAAAGGAAAACATAACATCAAAAGACCACTTCCAGAGGATAGCAACAAAACAACTCAAGGGAAAACTAGAGGGGAGTGCCATCGCATAGTCCTACATGGGTTATCCTAACTGCCTATCTCTAAGCGTCAACCCCCATCTATGGTTATCCTGATAGCGTCTCTAGGCACCAGCCCCATAGGGTGACTCATGTAGAACCGTTAACCTCTCATGGAGACGAGGCAACGATCTTGCAAACCACGGCCTTCTCAGCCCACCTTTAGTCTGTGAAAGCACTAACAAGTGGACAAGGTATCCATAATTATCTGGTTAATATTTAACTTCCCACCCCCTAATTTATTAATTATGTTATCACTTATTACTCAAACTCTAGCGTGGGTTATCCTAATAGCCCCTTTGTGTGCCAATGCCCATGTAGAGCCACTCTCCCTAGAAACCCAAAACATAACAACAAATTCCAAGGGGTTGTACCCATAAGTACTCTAAAACACAAAATAGAACAACCGCGAGGAAAAACCATCTCACCAAAAGTTATAAGAATCAACTCCCATAAAGTCAGGTACAACCCAAATAAATTAACTCAAAGTCACAACTAAAGTCAAAATAGAGACAAATATCAAATTAAAAGGTCACATAATAAACCACCATTTTCCCATGCCTCTGGAAGTCCCTAACAAGCAACTTAAGCTCTTACAGGAGATTATGCTTATATAAGGGTTTTTCCACAAAACTATAACCCAATCAAGCAAACATCATACTTGACTCAACAATAATTCAACAACACAATTTTGTCAAAGAAAATAAATAATTGATTCACCCATAAACATTCATCTTGGTTTAATAAATAATGCTTATTTCCAATTAAACTAATCACCTCATAAAATCAACTTGCTATATAATCCAGCTTCCAACTTTTCACAACATCAACATATATAAAATATATTTTCATATATATATATATATGTGTGTGTGTGTGTGTGTGTGTGTGTGTATACACGCAATTACATATATATATATATATGAACATAATCATACAATATAATTAACATGATAAAATTTAATCATATATTCATTGTATATTTCACATCCATATACTCATATCTATATATATATATACATACATATATATTAATATATATATATATACATACATACATATATTTATATATATATAATATATATATTATAATTCAAATTAAATAAAATTTAAATTAAACAAGTTTCAAATTTTAATAAAGTAAATATATTTCAAAAGAGTAATTTTCATGCGCAAGCTTTAAGCTTGTGTGGGCGCTGCCCACAGCTGTCCCCCATTTGGGGGGTCGCTATTGTGAAGAGCAGCGTTGGGCGCTGCCTCCACAGCAGCGCCTCCCCTATGGGGAGTGGTAGTGCTGGGGGTAGCCCCCAATCTCATTTAAGGATTGTTTTTTCATTGAATATAACAATATCACCATATAAATAAATACCTACAGTGCTCAAAATAAATTCATAATATTTTTTGAAACACATATATAAATATATATATATATATATTTCATATATAAAACAAATAATACAAATGCATCATCTGGGTATATTATTAATATTTTTTCAGTAGAAAATAAATTATTTACACAAAAGTTTTCTACAAAAATTTTAAAGAAAATTTCCATAGGGGTTTTCTAATTTCATTTTTTTTTGACAGAGGGTTCCATTTGCAAACTATAGAGGTTTTCTATTGTTTAACAATATATATATATTTTTTATGAGGCTCTTTGATTTTATTGTAAAATTTTCTATAGAGGCAACAAAAATAATCACGACAAAACTTCAATAGCCCAGAACAATTTTTTTTTCTACAGAGGAACTTTTAACAAACTTTTCTACTCAGAAACTATCAACAAACATTTCTACAGAGGGTTATAACTAGTTCACGACAATTTCCTCTTACACAAACAATTTCAAGCAATCTTTGCAAAACAAGAAAACAATTAAATAAATAGTAAAGGACCCTGTTTCCTGAAGCTTGAAGGAACGAGGGTTGGAGAAAAGCTTTTCCTTTAGAGCTCAACTTCTAAAACCTTTCCAGAATCTTCACCTCCAGCAAGATGCAAAATATGAGTCCAAAATTATATGCTGCAAACCTCCTTAATTTTAACTAGAAACCCCCAAAACCCAAAAACTATTCTACAACCAATTTCTTTCCGTGAAGAAACTTCTTGCCATTCACAACATGCCAATATACTCCCAAAGAATATTTTTAAACAAGGATTTTTATTAAATCCCCACTCACTCCCATAAATACTCTAATTATAAATTAACTAATTTTTAATTATTTTCCTTTTGATAATAACAAAGCGTTATATGCATTTTTTTTCTCCGATGGATTGCTCTGCACCAAATTTCTCCAAGACCTCCCGTGTGACTTGCAAAGATGATGGCGAGCATTTCTCCAGAGGCGCAAAGGATGGTTGGGGTACCTCTGCTGGTTCGCGGGTCCCGTGCCAGGCTGCGAGTGAGAATCGAGGCCCTGTCAAGAATGCTGTGGTGGTTTCCCCATATGTATGTGATATGTGCCCTTCTCCTATGCAAATGAGTGGAAACCCTAGGCTGGATTTCAAAGCTACACTAGGGGTGGATGGTCATTTGGAAGATAGGCGGCTTGTTCCTGCTGTCGGCGCTCTCCATTCTGGTTCCTCTTCTCCCTGCTCCTCATCATTGAGTCACCCTTTTGTTGTTTGCTACTCGAATTTAGTTCCTAAGATCTATTTGGATGGTGTTGCATGTGATAGTGAAGAGTATCTACAAGAACACACATTAATTTGCAAATTTTTGAAGGTCTGGTCGAAATTGTGTGATCTGCATTCTTGGATAAGCAAAAATTGGATGGATTACATGGTGGACCAAATCAGTATTTACCCTTGCACTAGGGGGTTCTTCATTCTAGAATTTGAATCTTTGGAAGATAAGGAATTAATTCTCAACACTGGACCATGGTTCTTTCAAGGGGATTTCCTGTGCATCAAGCCTTAGTTTCCGTCATTTTATCCTCAAATAGAGTCATTCTCCTCAACATACCTTTGGGTAAGACTGCCATACCTTCCCTTACAATTTTGGGAGATTGCGTGTTTAAAAGCCATTGCCAATGGGCTAGGAAAGTATCACAGTATTTCTAAGGAAACCATCAATTACGAAAACTCTACTTATGCTTGGTTATGTGTGGAATTTGATTTGTCCAAAGGCCTTCCAACATAAATCTTACTAAAGGTTGGAAGTAGATGCTGGAGACAACCTATTGACTATGAAAAGATCACTTTTAGATGTAGAAAATGCTTTTCCACATCCCATGTCACATATAAGTGTAACAATGTCATGCCCATAATTTTGACTTGGAAAACCCAACATTTTTTTTTTTGTATACAAATATACAATGATTAAGATAGATTTAAATATAATCTTATTATGGATGTCACTCTTAAGAGTAATAATTTTAGTAATAAAAGTATTATGTTACTATCCTTAACAAAATTCATGATACCCACACTATGACTATTATTCATATTTGCAACATGTAATACTGAGCTACCTTCTTAATGATGTGCCATAGTTGTGAGTATACCTGTTTATAATATCTCTGATTATTTTAAGTGCTAAATGACTCTATGATTATATGTTGTGCCTATTGAATTATTCACAACAATTCTTCAACAACACATGAAGCTAAATGATTCCCTATAGCAATTAACTTAATACTACACACTGCACATATTTCTAATAACAAAACTGACCTTGATACTACTATGGTCCATAATATCCAAAGTCACTATTAATATTAAATTAGTGTACTAATAGTTTTAATGCTTATATCCATATCACTACCAATTCTTACGTTAATACAAGATTGATATTTAATATGAGCTCCTTATTTTATTTATTACTTAGATTTAACATGTTGCTCGCTATGGATACTTATAGTGATATTAGTATTGAATCCAAAACTCCTATAACTTCAAATTTTCCCTATATGTCATAAATATTAATATTATTCTAGCCTTTGATGGATTGCCAAAATTTTTTATTTTAGAACTAGTATTTTTAGTCAACTCTAATGCGAAGGTGATACTAGGTTTACGTAAAGTAAAAGATAATTAGCTTATCTTGTATTACCTTCACAAGACAAAATAGTTAATTATAATAAAGCTGTCTTAAGTACAAAATTTTAGTAATGCTAAGAGAACTTTAACATTCTATAGCACATATTCTCGTGAGAAAAAAAAATGCAATATTTCCACATTTATATCTAATCTTAAAAAAAAACATTAAGAACAATTCAATCTTCTGAAACAATTAAATTGTTTATATTTCTTTATAAATTTCATAATATAATAGTTAATACAATTTTAGTGATAATGCAAGATTCCTTCAAGTGATAGTATAGAAGAATTTCTTCTTTTGATTACATTAATATTAATGCTCATATCTAAACTAGAAATATGCAAATGGGATCCACTATAGAAACCTTACTATTTTGCTACGAACAAAATTAATGCCTTTAGAAGGGACACGTGATAGGTAACAATAGTTCAACTTGGTTGGAGGGGAGATTTATATGCTCCATTCTTTTAAAATTTCTTACGGGAGGGTATACGACTAGACATCATGAAGTGTTTTCGATAGAGTCATTTCTTGAATTCATAGTCATACAATCATGAAAATAGTGCGCACCAAAATATAGACTCTATGTAAATGATTTTATTCTCCACGTTTTATGATAAATACATTATTATTTAAATGAGTGGCTACATTTTATTTTATTTTCAATAGAAATCAGGTCCTCGTCATATTTACAGGTAGGGTATACAGTTATAATAGTGAACTTATCACTTATACGATCCAACACAGGAGTGAAAAGAAAGTAGCTTGAGCAGAAGATAGTATATATATAATATTGTTGACTCAATATATTACTAGACACAAGGAGGGGTAAAGTCAGTAATTGCATTTGGATATAGACGTTATATTTTAGAATTCTGTGTTGTCAGGGTTGATTGGATCAAACTAGTCAGCAAGAGTAGGGAGTGAACCTGACGAGTTGAGGATCACCATCAAGCTAGCAGGTACTATAATCCACTGAGGAGGGCACTGAACGACACAGTAAAGGCGTCTACTGCAGTCAGGTGGATATTTGTGGTGTTTGCTGAATGAGGAAAGGCATCCAAAGTTACGCTGTTAGGATCTGGCTATAATTTCATTTTATCAAACATACTCTATGACCCTTGTCGAAATAATATTTGTTGGCTGTAGCCTGCCAACAAGAGAAGTGAAAGGGTATACCCGCAAGGAGGAGAGGGGAGGGAACAGTTACCAATAGCGGTGTGGGAAGTGACAAGAAACTGGCAAAGACATAACCCAAGGAATGACATAAAATAGTGAATAGCTGAGCATTGTTTACTCATCTTCCAATGGATGAAAGATAACCATTGATATGCTATCACATATCGCCTTGCTCAAATCACACTTATTATTATTGCATTCAATGCAACTGAAGAATGATAACTTATAATGGTTGGACGATTCTTGTGAGAAGCGGTGAGGGGATTCACAAATCTAAAAGTTTATGACAGTTCAGAAGTGGATTGTCAAAGTGATGGTTGATAACTCAGTCTTCATCAATCGAGTCTACGTACTTCTTTGTCCAAGAAGATTTCAGTAGATTTTAATTTTATTGATGCCATAAATGCTACACAGGTTTCACTTCATACACTTATTCTATTTGGGAAAATAAAGACTTTGATGCAAGGTTGTAGGCTTTCTAGCAGGATGAAGTCTTGTCGCCTCTCTGTGGCGGATCACAGCCTTCACAGAGATCTACCTCAATGTAGAGTATTTGCTGTGAATAGGTTGTTTTTTGTTTATTTTCTTTTGAACAGAGCATGCAAAATTTTTTGTTAACATATAGATCTATCCATTAGTTCTTCAATTTAATTTAGAGTTTTTAAGTCCCTTGCAAGATAGAGCACTTGCTGCCCAAGTATCCAGACAGAATGATTAAAATCGTTTGCACAATTTCTTGTATTTTTTATTTATTAATTATTATTATTATTATTATTATTATTTTTTAATAACTTCTACATTTGTTTTTAACATGGCTTACACGAGGATATTCACGTAAAGATATTTGTTGCTCATATATTTATTTTGTTTCCAAACTGTCCAGATTAGCAAAACAAATTCATTGAGGATATCTGTGTAGATTTAGAAGAAAACTATGTGTATTCTGAATGAGATAACCAAGAATCCATTCAATTCTCATTTCCCTACTTTTTCTTCTATTTTATTTATTATCTCCTTCTAAAGGAATAACACTTGTTCACAGCAAGATAAAGATATATAACACCATGATTACAAATGAAATAATCCATTTCACTGACTTATTATATTTTATTTTATTTTGGTTTTCCCTTCTACACATTCTATAATCATTAAAACTGAAGCAGAGGGTATTTCCATACTACTACAATGATGCAGCATATAACCATTCTACGATATAAGAAAGTTTTACAGTGATTACTTAATGGGTTTTGCAGAGAGTACTTTGCTACATTTCACAAGGTATAGATGTCTTCTTTATTGCAGCATATTATAAGACTTTTGAGACTACGATGAATATTCAGAAACACAATGGGTAGTAGATAAAGTAATAAAGTTTGCTCCTTCCCCATCTTTTCATGTCACAACAATCACTAACATTTTATTTTGCAACTAATTTTTAAGAATTATAATGAATGGCATACAACTAAATAAGACTTGCTCTTTCTCATACTTCTTTTATTGTCTTAACAAGAAGTAAAATAAATTTCTTTTTTTTTTATAAACACACAATGCTACATCTATATTTGTGCAATAATGGTCTTACATGCTAATGAGAGAAAACTTGCTCTTTATTTATTTATTTTTATTTTATTTATTTTTCTTTTCTTCTCATAATACACTTGTCCTTAATATTACAACAATATTTATGAATAAAACACAAAATAATGAAGCTTTCCCTTTTCCATATTTGTTTATTCATTCAACAATTTACTAACTTTTCATTTTACAATAAGACTCGATAATAAAATGAGTACAAATGTCAAATACTACAAGCTTGCTCTCCACCCTACCGTAATGGCGTCATGGCGCCTCGTGGGCTCTAGCCATACCCCCGAGCAAGAAATAACAGCTACCATTGATCTAGGTAGGAAGTGAAAGAGGATAGCTTAACTACAAATTTACCCATACATAAATTTGGACATCCCACATGATTTGAAATCCATAACAAAATATCACAACACAAATTTCCTACTCAACAAGTTGATAGAAATGAGAAGAAATCACTTATCTCCACCATATTGCATTTTGAACTCCTCTTTTACTTGTGAGAGCTCCTTGCTTCTTTTCCAATTTCTCTTCTCTTCCTCTTTCCCAAACTTCAAATTCTCCAAAATATTTCTCCCGAGGAGAAGTGGGTAACATCCATTTTCTCTTTTCCATCCAAGTATATAGGAATTCAACTTGAATTCACTTGAATGAGAGAGAGACACTTGTCACTCTCTCATTTGATCTTTCAACACACATCCCCACAAATTATCACACATGTGTGAGACTTTTGGGGAGATGGGGAATGTACTATGACACTCTACCCAACATCCCTTACAAGGTGGCTTCACACATGTGAAAGCCTTGATGCTCTTCCCAAGTTCATTAATGAACTTTGGGGAGTGGTGGGAGAGTGACAAGTCACTTCTCCCAACTCCCAAGGACTCAAATTCGTCACACTTTTTCAAGTGGACTTTTGAAGGGTCATATCCTGTCCTAAGGACAAAGTCACATGTCCAAAAGATCCCCCTTCCATAGGTATATGCCTTAGGGGCCTACTTTTTCACTAATATCAAAGAAATTGACCATACAACACCCACAAAAGACAACTTTAAAGGCCAATTCGAAATTCAAGACCTAACTAAGGATTTTGAAAACCCTAAAGGATCTTACACTCTTAACCACATGACTATAATCAATAAGGATCCAAAAAGTGCCTACACTAAGCCACCAATCATTAAAACCCTCCACTCAATTACAACATAAACAAAACCCTAATTACCTCCCAAGTCATAGGGTCAAAAATCAAAATTTCAAAAGATAGATATTTAACTTGGGTCTAGATTGTTCTCCCTTGTACCCTTGGCATTACTCTCATATGAATTTTTCCAAATACATGTTAGGTTAGAAATATAATAAATACCTGTTCAAAATATCAATAAGATCAATTCAATAGTTAGTAAATCATGGTACACATATATATTCATTTCCTTTCCCTATAAAAGATGGTAACTTTGAGCATTCATTAAATAATAATGGAAACCTAACCTTAGCTAAATACTTTATTTACACTACTAAATTTACTCTTGGACACTCTTTCCTTGTAATAAAAATGTATCATTCAACTTGATATCTAATTTATATAATTTTTCCTCAAATTATCCTACCTTAGGTATACCTCTAATTGATTAGAGTCATCTTTTAAATTTACCTTGATGATTCTTGGCTAGTGATCCTTCTGGAAACTTCTCCCTGATCTTCCAAAGTCCTGCTTTATTCCTACCTATTATCATTTCCCAAGTAACATGAAACTTATTAGCGAGATTCAAACTAATATTAGATACACAAAATTTCTTAGCTCATATCGATCTAAGTGTATTCTTCATATGATACTTGTTTGAGAATCTAAATATTATCTGCTCACATTCATTCTTAACAATTCTCCCGTTTTCATTTAATGAAGAGAATTTGTCACAATAATCATTTACAATAGTTAATACTAAAATCAAAATATTAAACATGGAATTAGGTTAAATCATCAATTTATTCACCAACAAGAATAATTAAACTTATCAAGGTGTGAAAAAATCTATAGATAGGGTTGGGCCTCACATCTCCCTCCCCTTAGATTGGACTTCCTCCTGGAAGTCGTTAAGGTTTGGAATCCTAATTCCCAGTATGGAAACACACATGACAAGTTAAATATACTAATTATCTTACCATAAAGGTACAAAACATTAATTCATCATTACATGTGTAGGGACACCACTTCCATAATCCAATCACCTAAATACTTAGAACATAATTTTCCATCATAAAACATTTATTCGATATACTCACAATATAACAAATACTAGTAGTCATCCATGCTGTTAACATTCTTGATAAAAAAATACACCAACATATATCCAAACACATTACCATCCTTGGATACCCTTCAAGGTTCCCTTTTGCATTACAAACATCACTCACGATGTTAGAAACTATTTTTGTTCCAATATCAATTCATGTCTCAAGGAATATTAAATTTGCATCATTTGTTGCTATCTTTGTCACATAGTTCACAGGTACGAAACATCACATTTACTTGCAATTTTCACATGTACACACAACAATAGCAAGGATGCTCTTCCCAATTGGGTGCACCTATCCTCATACAAAGGATGCTCTTCCCAATTTACAACACAAGGCTCACACAATGGGGTTTATAAGGATGGATATTCTTGGATGCCACTCGAGGCCCTTCTCTAAGGACTCTTCCATATAGATAAAAATAATCATAGAATGAGGGAAGAATGGATCAATGACCGTCCCATACGGGTCCCATTCACAACCCCTTTCAAAATAATTCCCCAACACATCTACTCCCCTATACGACCTGCCAGGGAACCCCCCAGGATATGGCAGTTTACAAATTCCACATTACACCACACATGCCAGCAAATTTGCAACCAAGGAGAAAGCCTCAAACTGAATATCACAAGATCATAAACCAAAGTTTCAATAAAACTCCCAAGAGGGAACTTATAAATTCAAGAGAAACAAAATAAAGATAAATTGTAGCTACATTGCAACTTTCCAATCATAATTCAAAGGCAAAATTAAACAAGTCCTTGAGGCAAATCAGACTATATAACAACTTCCAAATGGCTAAATAGCCCAAGTACATAAATGTAAAATTACACATTGCTGGCGCATAATAAAATAAAACATCAATCAAGAATTACAAATAATTCATATTTCAACAATAAAATTTGCACATTACAAGCACCACGTGACTTGATAAGCCACCTAAGGGGAGGAGGGGAATGGTGGTTCTCTAACCACATCATAAGTATTATAGCATGCAATAACTGGTGGTCCCTGACCACATAAATATGAATAACGGGTGGTCCCCGACCACATTAATATACATCACTGGTGGTCCCTGACCACATAAACATGAAGCATTGGTGGTCCCTGACCACATGAATATGAGTAACTGGTGGTCCCTGACCACATAAGTATGAATCACTGGTAGTCCATGTTATTCCATCCTTTACCCATGGGTTATAAACATCAAGGAATAGGTTTGCACTATGAACCAACAAGTGTGGCTCTCATATGTGGGGGAGTAGGCCACAGTCAACGTCCATGGGAAGATTACAATGACTTGACATAGATCCTTTATCAGGATTAGGGACAACACCCTGAGCTCGTAATCTCCTGATGGTAGACCATGTGCCTCTCAACCCCTATTTACACTAGCTGGCATCACACTCCCATTAGGGGGGAACCAAACGCTAGGGGTACACATTTAACATACAAACAAGACTAACACAAAGGAATACATCGCATTGCATTTAATAAACACACATCCACACATATCATGTTTACATCATTTCTTAACTAGCTAACTTACACAATGGACCATCACAAAGGGTACACATAGGGGATCATACTAGACGTCCACCACCCTTATCCCAAGTCGGATATCCTATATCTCATACTTGGGCACAACACATTTACTGGTCTCACATCACATGACATAATACAATACACTCTATGAAATTTTTCATATAGCAAAATCAATGTACTTAAATACACTCCATTTTCTTTAGGGGAAATTCACTTTTCTTCTCACTTTTGTAAATCTCTACTTACTTTGCATACATAAATGAAATCACTAGACGATGCACAACTATAGCCTAGGTAGTACTCCATTTTCTAAGGTTTAACAATACATGGTATATCATACTTTTATCTTACTAATCCATTGTCCAACATCACATATATGATCAATATTGGTTTTCTATATTTGAATCCATATTGTCCTTCCTCTTTCTTTCAACTATGTTTGTTACATGTTCACTAGCTTATCCATATGGTAATTCCATTATATATATACCTTTTTACTTTTATTTTGCAACATGATACATGATGTTTTCTACTCAATAAAGAAGTTAATCAACCATTTTCTTTTGAAACATTATAATACAAGAGGAGAAAGTAAACTCAATTCATAAAACACATGATGAATCATAGAATAATAGTTTTCACAACTCACTAATCTCTATATATTTTTAAACAAATATTGCATTCCACTACCTAAGGTTGACTCATTTAATCACATGTTATAATCATATTTTTTTGTAATCACAATTATTTCTAACTTCTTAAGGTACAAAGACATACAATGAGTAACAATTCCTACCTCTAAGTTTTCTCCAGT
Source organism: Sequoia sempervirens (assembly GCA_007258455.2). Taxonomy (NCBI): domain Eukaryota; kingdom Viridiplantae; phylum Streptophyta; class Pinopsida; order Cupressales; family Cupressaceae; genus Sequoia; species Sequoia sempervirens. The sequence continues at coordinate 247,477,365 of VDFB02000003.1, forward strand.
GTGTTTCTCTTTCACACCCACACACATATTTTCCTCAAGAGTACTAGTCATTACTATCTAGAAATGCACAACATCAGTTGGGAGTCTTTCATGGAAATTTTCATGTCCTTGATGATACCATTTAGTTTCTCAATCATTCAATTCACTAATTTTTTTTTTTTTTTTTTTTTTACATAATTCCTCACCCAATTTATAAATTCAAACAATTGATTCTTCAATTCTTGTGACATATACACAACCTTAAAGGTCAACACCTAATTGAATATGTTATTACTTCATATTAGACATACAATCCTTTCTTATTTTGGCTCCAACAAGACTTTATTTATTAGCTCATTTATAAGGAAAGTAGTAATAGCATGCATTCTAGATAAAGTTTTAACATCAAGTTCATATTTTGATATGGTCTCATCACAAAGGTATGTTTAATTTTCTAGAATTAAGTTATTTATACAATATCTAATTCAATTTTCACCAATCTTAACTTAGTTGCAACTTTCTATACATTCTCACCTATGACTTGAATCATGTTCTATCATTTGCTATTTTAGTCTATTGGTAAAACAACTCCAAGATTTATTAGTTTTTGTATTTCTATTACATTCACTAAGTCTTTGTTTACTTGCAAAAGTGTTAGGATAACTTAAAGTTTACCCATTTAATTCAAGGTAAAATATGGAATTGACCACTTTTAAAAATTAGATTTACTATGCATTGTAAGACTTTGATCCTTAGTTGGTGCCATCATACATGAAATTTATCCAACCATCCATAAAGTAAATTATTTGTTACTTCACAAGATTAACTCTTATACACTTGTGTGTAAATCAAGATCTTTGGGTATATGGATAAGATCTAGATATACCATGGTCTAAGATGTGCAAGATACAAATTCATGAGACATATTAATACTCATTTGTGAACAAGTCCTTAACTTAGGTCCAATAATCTATACCTTAAAGGTTTAATTTTAATCTTTGACAATATTTTAAATCCCAAATGTATGTGGTGCTCATATTGCACGTAATACAAATTTTGAAGATCTTCTATTGTTTCACTCTTTTTGTTATTTTGATTTAATCAATTTAAGGGTTGTGGAGATCTAATCTTATTCAACCACAACCTTTAACACATTAATCCCATTTTGAGGTTCATATAATTCTTTCCTTTACCTAATGATACATTTTCAAAATAATAATAATAATATATTTTCATTATATATTTGTACTAATGTTTCTATAAGCAATTATGTTTCTCCCAAAACAATCATAACTTCAACAAGTAGCGTCATTATTGTATTTGAGAATTATAGACTTAGGAAGCCAACAAAATAATATTTCTACACATCATGATGTCCTATAACACTATTCATGCACTTTATAAAAATATCTTGCTTTAAAAACTAAACAATACCTTTTTAAGGTTTAAGAAAATTTAATGTCAAAAGACTATATTAATGCCATAAACCTTATTAACTAGACTAATATGTGGCTCAAGTCATTCACCTCATTTACTTAAAACAAGGGACCATGTTTTATATCGAGTTTCTCCTAAAAATTGAATGTAATCAATTCAATGCATACTCAACCCATCTATAATGTTCATTTCCTGTCCAATGGGTACTTTACAATTTGTATTTGGGTTGGATAGGTACTGTAGACATGCAAAATTTACATTATGCATTCGATCGGATTCAGTCAAATTAGGTCTCACATTAGGCAAATTCATCACTTTAAACCATTCATTAAATAATCTCATTTATCAAATAAACCTTATCATTCAACCTTCATCTTGCATCATCCATTTAATTAAATAAATCAAAAAGCCATTTAAATTAAATCTTAAATCATATTTCATCCTTTTCTGATTTAAATAAATCAAAAATTTAAGTCCAAAATGTCAACTCACCTAATCAGCATTAAATCAGCATAATCTTCATCTAATCCTAATCTAATGTTAATCCCATCCCACTTGCATTATCTAGATCTATCCACTTGCACAATAAATCAATTTTATTGATTTATTAAAACAATCATTTTCCCTCAACATGACAAGTCAAACATGGCATTTATTGCTCTTCTTTCTTGTCCCCCTCTCAAAATTTATTGCAAATTTGAATTTAAAATTTCCCCCTCTTGGGAACTCTTCCCAAATCTTGCACAACCATCAACTAATCACATGATGACAAGTGTCCTTCTTTCATTGGCTTAATCTTAGTCCCACATTGGTCCCTCTTCAACACTCAGTATTTGAAAATCTTTAAATACAAGCTTCATCTTTGAGCAAATCCTCCACAATCTCTCCACAATTTTATGCAAGGTTACTCTCTTCATTTGAGATTTGATCTTGTTCATCATCACTCCACCATCTCTCCATCATTTGCATTTTATCATTTACACAACTTGAGCTTTGATCAAGGGTTGGGAAAGGGTCACTAGCACATGTGACACCAATCCAACATGGAATAAGTGTTTATCTTGCTTTTAAAATGTCTTCTTAATGCTGTTTTTGTTACTTGTGGCATTTCTTTAGCATAGATATTCTATTTCATGGAGGTATTTGCAGATTTGTGTGTTTAGACTAACATTTCTAATGAGTATTTGAAGTGGTCTTACATGCAGATTTAAGGTCCTCACATATGGCGCCATACCGTGTTTTGCTATAGTTTGCTTTGTTTTAAAAAGACAATGCTAATGTTTGCTTGCAAGCTTATGGTTATATCATTTGCTTGTACTTTCTCTTGAATAAGTTCACACGCCTCCTCTAGGCATATATATGTTATCTGAAAGTACTCTGTATTGTTGCTTGAAGAAAAACAGCTATGCACTAACTTGGAGAATTTTTTTTTTTTACAAATCTCGTCCTATTAACAAAGTATTGGGGTTTATTCTATTTGTAGCTGTTGCTTTGAAGTTTTCTCCTGGCAGTATCGGTCAGAAGCCACAGACTTTCTGGCTTTTCCACCTGCTAACTGCATTAGCTTGAAAGTTTTTTAAAAAAAGGCATTTATTCGCTGTTATGTTTTACACCAAAGAATTGCATTAGTTTGAAATTTTCCAAAAGCCTTTTCAACAAGGCGTGTTGTGCAGATTTTGTTGCTGTTCATTAAGAGTTTTGTTGAAAATATAGAGGTATGGAATTAGATTTTCACTGCATTAATGTCATATGCCTCCCATGTATATAATCTGAGGCGTCATGTCCAACAATCTAATGCCTTGTCAAAACGTCATGCCAAAACAATCACTGTTTTATGTTATGATCAACAAATCGTACGCTGAAATGATATAATCTTTTTATTTTTACTGGACATTTCAAACTATATTCCAGTGGCGAGGTGAACATAAATGACTCTGTCATTATCTGGTTTCCATAAGTTACCTGTCGAAGACTTTCTTAGTGTTTCTATCTCGGCCAGCTACAACTTCAAGAGAAAATACATTCAAAAAGAGGACAGATAGCAATAATTTCAAATCACTTTTAAGATTGTATACTTGAGTCTAACCATCATTATGGCTATAGCCTTGGCTGAAATAATTTAATTATTGATAGCAAATTAAAATCATTACTGCAGTTTTGAAAGATACACTCTTTTTTTCAAAAACTTATGAAGTTTATGTTAAATATACAACGTATTTTGATGCAGATAAAGATCATCTGGTAGCTTTTACGAAGCGAGCAGAACTTGCCAAATTGGAAAGTGCGTATCAGGAGGAGTAAAGTACACGGGTGAAGGAGAGACAACAGTGCAGTAGAAGAAGCGCAGGAAATGAGTAAAGTGCACGGGCCATTTGGCCTGTGAGGGAAGGTGAGGGGGCAGACCCCAACATTGCCAAAACAAGACAAGAAGAAGAACTCCAGAGGCCACGCTAACAAACACATGCAGTATAACAGTTCACTGCCTTGTCTACACAATGGCGCCCACCATTTCTGGAGCATGGTCATTATTGCTAATCTTTTTCTATTTATTGGCGCCGACCTTGTGCCAACACATTTGAATTCTTGGTATTCCGCGTAAGGTTCACATTTATGCAAAGAAGTGTTGTTTCTGTTGTACACTGACAAAGTTCATTAAATTTGAAGACAAGTCTGGCTTCTCTATCCTTGAGCATTCTATCAGGATCTCGGTTGGTTCACATGCCTTGTCTCTGCTTTCACCTTTATCAAGAGTTCGCTTGCTTGGTCTATGCGCCAAATCACAGAGAGACTGCCAGAACTGTTGAGGAATATGACTTTACACTGGCCAAATACAATTCACTTGAAAACAGTCTTGGCGCCTTTTTTAAAAAAGAACCTTTTGAATTCTGCCTTTATGGCTGTCAACTGTATTTGCTTGAAAGTCTTAACAAAATCGTTGAATGCTGTCATTAAATGCACATTTATCTGAAGATTTCTTACACAATCCATTTTGTATCTATGTTGCACAAGCTGAGACAGCGCTGGTCAGAGATTTTGTAATCATTTCTTTCTTGCTAAAATCTGTGGAATTCAGCTTTTTACCTACTAACTCCATCGATTTGAATGTTTCTTGAAGGACATTGGGCGTGACTTTTGGAGGGAAATAGAAGTCTTGATGAATGATTTCAAAGTCATAAATATTGTGCAAAAGTTTGACAGCTGCTCACCACACTAGAAAAGCCAAATTTAAAAACTAGAAGTGCGCGCAATCTCTTGGTGTTCACTTTAATCAACATACGGTGCTAAGTATCACTTGCTGCTTTTAGCAATTAATGTGATGACTTGGGTGGATTTGTTCGCAGATTTCAAATAAATATTCCCTAATATTATATTTGATATAATTTACTAGCCTTGAGTTATAAGCCATTAGAGTCATAGTTAAAATTTTTTTGAACTTATGATGACATCCTTTTGAAAGATGTATTTTATGTGATAGAATTTATGGGCTTAGGTTTGTCATGTCATTTTTATTATTTTTGAAATAGTTAACATTTTGAGATTTGTGACCATGATATTATTTGAACTAAATAATCAAAATGAGTTTAATGTTATGATCCTCACATGATTTCTTTTCTTTTGGAATAGGTACAAAAGCGAACGAAGGAAAAGCGAAGGAGGTACAAACGAACAACGAAGGCGAAAAGGCGCAAAGCGGAAAAGAGAAGGCTATCAAATGAAAACCAAGGAGGGGAAATTCTTTTTTTTGAAAACACAATGTGTTTTTAAACACTTTAGTGTTTGATCAACACTACTTCACGAAATTGTTTTCCTTTTTGTTTTAGAACACTAGTTTTCATTTGGGGCTAAAACGAACAATCTTATTTTCATTGCAAAGGGCTTAAAACAAATCTTAGGACAAACTTACTAGATTTCGTTTTGGGTTAAAAATTGAACAAGCAATCCTCACATTTCATTTGGTGCTTAAAACGAATTCACAATTGCTTTGAAGGGTATAAAACGAATAAGTGTTTGATTTGTGTGATTGTATTTTGAGTACGTATCCTCTCCCCTTGCACTTCGTGCGATCTAGGGTGCAAGAGAAACACTCAAAATACATTTTATTGCTTTAAAACACTTCATTTTGGGCTTAAAAATTGAACATCTTGTGCGAGTGTGAGTAGGGGAATTTTATTGCATTCTCTTTCTTTGTGCCATCAAAGATCGTCGATCGAGATTGTCTTTGCTCGCTTTTGTTTATCTTAGAGGGCTGCCTTGGGGAAAAGTACTCACCCAAGCGATGACTCAACCATAACACTCTAAAGCCAAGAGTATTTCTAGCCGGATATAAATGAGGATTTTGGTTAAGCGCCATAATCAGCGGTTGGCTCGACAAGATGGATCAAAGGGGACTCTTGCCACGTTGGGTCAACTCCTCTGAACGGAAAGTCCTTACTAGAACCTATGTGTTAGAATTTTCCAAAATCCTTAATCTATTTGTTGTTGGTGCAAGAGCGGTGGATTAAGCCACCCACCTCTTACGGTCTTCTAGTAGAGATGGAAAGCATGCCATGGGAGTTTCATGGGTGTTGATGCTTGGCTGCCCGATTGGCGCAATGAGCGTGGAGGGCGGTGAAGTCAAGCATCTAACCATCCGCTAGAGATAAGCGTAGCTGGACTTGTCCAAGTGGGAATCCAACAAATATTGTCTTACACATCCATAGGGCTTGTAATTATTCTTTGTTTGAAAACACAGTGTGTATTCGAAAACATTTTGCAAACAAACATTCAACATGATTCTCAGAATTTCAAACCCTCTTTAAGACAAATATCATTGACTCAATCCATATGTTACTTCTTTCCATGCGGATTCACATTCGTAGAGGTTCCTAAGCATTGGATTATACCTCAATTTGTCTTCTTGAGTAAACAATAGGAAAACCCTTGCCTTAAGTTCATTGAATTTCCACATAAAATATCTTGTGGGGTTTAATGAAATTAAGACATTGGTACATCTTAGTTTGAAACTTTAATCAAGAGTGTGTTTGTGGTAAAAGGAATACACTAAGCAAAGATAACGAATTGGACCCCACACATGTGCTTGATATCTTTTGGTCATATTGGTCTTTTGATTGCTCTTAGAGAAAAGTGTGTTCTTCAATACATTGGCCTAGTAAACAAAGTCTCTCTAAGTCTCTTAGGATCAAAATCAAACACTTCATCCACCTCAAACATTTATCAACATCATCCCACAAACAACTTTAGAGCTTTGAAAACATCATTACCTAGACTTGGGTACATTTATAAACCAAATCAAAATCACTTGTTTAGTTAGGTGTGTTTGGATGAATCCTTCCACACACACTTAGTTAAATTATCAACCATCCTTTGAACAAGTTCATCCTAAGATCACATCCAACATCTTAGGGTTTACAAGTTCACCACCCGCATCAAACAATCAAAATCAAAATCCCTAAGTCTAGCATTGATCCAAAGTCCCTAAACATTCAACACTCATATCATTCACATTTCATCCTCCATCTCGCCATTGGTCCTAAGAACCTTAGAGGTCACTTTCATAACAAGGTCAAAACACAAGAGGAACATGGAATATACACTTGATCCATACATCTTGAGTAATCTAAATCAATTGAATCTTCAAAGCCTTGCATTTCCTATCAATTATCAAAGTCCATGCATAGGATCATTTCCTTCGACAAATGTCAATGGTACAACAAGTGTGAGTATGCCCAAGTCAAATTTTGGAACACATTTCCCAATGATAGATCTAAGTCCAAACCTACAAATCCACCAATCGAATAATCAATGCATGAGTCTTGAAACGAACAACATCATTCCACCAAATCCCTACAAACCAAATGTGGATGTACCAAGTACAAGTTTTCGAAACATGAATCCTAACTCGGAAAACTTTGGAAAAATGATTCCCAATACCAACAATGTTTATCCTATCATGCCAAATCTGAACATCATCCCAAATCATAACATTATCCAAAGTCAATTTTCCCATAATCCCATTCAAAAACCGCAAACATGCATGCCAAAACTACTTGAACACAAGCCAAATCAACTATCTCAAGTGAGTCAAGATCAAAATCAAGAACAAATTTGGCGAGATCAAATTGCGGGACTTTCCAAAATAGTTGAGGCATTGCGCCAAGGGAAATCTCCACCACCATTACCTACATCATTTCTTGGTTTAGGGATTCCCCCTTTACCTAACACCAATCACGCCATCCAAATCAATCCACCTAACATCAATCAAACCATCACGACAAATCCTTTGAATATACCATCGACATCACACCAATGGATGGTATCTAATCAAACACCAACATTGATCCCAAATCAAAATACGGTCTCCCAAGGACCTATCACCTCGATCATTCCAACCATCACTATCCCTTCAATCATTCCAAACACCACTATCACACCCATTACATCTCAACCCCTCACTACCATGATCACTCCGAGCGTATCTCAAACACTTGTCACTACATCCAACATGATTCTAAATCCACCACCATCCCCACCACCACCAATTTCCACCACATCAATCCAATACGACGCGACATTACAAGCTGCTTTTCAAAAGGGATTCCAACAATATCTAGCCATGCAACAAGCAACACAAGCTCAACAAGTGCAACAATCCTTTCAAGTTTCCCAAGCCTCTCAAGCTACCCAACCAACATGAGCACAAACACAAAAGATGACAACTATTGAGCACAAAGATCAAGATCACTCCATCATTGAATACCTTGAAGTTGTGTCTATTCCATCCAATGATCAAATGAACATATGTCAAGAGTCACTCTTGAATCACGATCAAAATCCACCAACAAAACTCGACAATGAGCCAATTCAAGAAATATCAACATCACTTGACTCTATGGTCAAAGATATTCACAAGCTCTCCACCGCAATTGTCGAAAACAATGATCAAAACCTCTCCATCGAGGAGCACATTGAGGATGTATCTACACAATCCGATGATCAACTCACCATACATCAAGAGCCACTTTTTAGTGATCTCTTTCAAGGAGTGTTAGGATTATTTGATCCAATTGACATAATGCACAAGCAGTTCACCTGTGACGATGTTGAAAATGTCTCTACATTGCCTTATGAGCTAGAGGACATATCTCAAGAATTTATTCCAAAGCATGATCAAAATCTTTCACCAAGGTCTAGCAATGGTCATTTTCAAAACATGTTGATCCCCTTTGACCTCATGGTTATAGATGCTGAAGGAACCTCGAACTTGACCATGCCTAATTTCGACATCCAAAAGTCCTTTGTAAGAAATCCATCCTTTGGAACTGATCCATGTCATGAACTTGATCTAAAGCATGTCGAAAGCAACTCCGAAATAAATCAAGATCAAAAATTTGTATCTCCAAAATACTACAATGATCTAATGGATATTCTCCTATCCACACAAGATGATCATATCCATGTAGCACATACTCCTCCATCTACCCATGAGATGCTTTCTATAGATGGGCACGTAGATGATCTTCATCTAGAACAAAATTTTGTTACAGAAAAAGAATAGATTCTTAACTCCTACAATCAAACAAAGTTGTCAACATCAGGATCAAATATGTCCCAAACTCAGATTGAGGACATCATGAAGAAAGATATCCATCATTATCCACTCAACAAAACAAGTCAGATAGAACATCCAGAGTTAGCGAAACAACAAATTGAAAGAATGTCATCTACAGTGGTCATTCGTCAGAGCATGTTTACTGAACAAAACATCTCGAAGCAAGTGGAATCGAAGCATGAAGGTAGTACTTCCACAATACTGGGGGCAACTTCGTCTCAAGCAAACGTCAACATAGGGAGCATGAAGAATCCTTATGGTGAAACCTTTGCCAATACTACAACCAGCCACACCATGAATCTTCATCCACCTATCATCCCATCCATGAATTGGGACCAACGCCAAAAGAAAGATTTGAATCAAAGTACGAAAAATATTATCAAAGCAAAAGAAGCTGAGAAGCATAATGGACAAATCAAATGCACATGGATACTGAAGAATACAAAGAAAAATCATCCCTATCAAACTCCGTTAGTCAAAGAAACTATGGGGCAAGATCAAAAAGGGAAAAGTATCCATCAAGAATGTCGCCAAAGAAAAGCAAGCTTTTCAAGCGACGCACAAAGTATATCAAGCAGTTGGTCCTAATTCCATGCACACTTCCATATCCACCCATCATTGCTCATCTTCCCAAGTTTGGAGAGTCAAAGGTTCCAAAGCTGTCAACCAATCCATCTCTTATCCTAAGCGCATCCATCCAGCCTCCATGCATGATATCCAATTCTCACATTGGCCGTGTATTGGCAACGACCCTTCAATCATAAGGATTCTGAAGGCACTCTATCGCGATGTGCGCACAAAGACGAAGTCAACTCCGGTATCAACGAAGCAGATCAAGAATCCCAAAAGTTACATTCTGCCGCATTATCTTAGCAAAACAGCTCCTTGACGGGGATATCGATGGCACATTATAATGAAGCATCTACGTCAACACCACCAGGTGGTTCAGCATGAATCTTTCAGAATAATACAAAAAAATCAAAAAAGCAAAAAATCCAAAAAAATTAGAAAAAGGATTAAAAACAATAAAGATAAAAAATCGTCCTATAGTGAAAACCACTACGGTGGCGCTTTGGGCAAGACCATGATGAAAACCTGGCAAACAGGCATCATGTGTAGAATCGAGCATCTACGTGTGCCAGTTCAGATGAAAGCATCTTATCCCATCCGTAATAAATTGAGCATTCCATCCATCTTAGCCATAATAAATCCATTCATCCATGAACCATTTATCCAATCCATGCACATACATCTTTATCCATCATCCGAGTTATCTTGATCTTGATGAAAATTTGGGGCACACTATACACTTGCTTATGGTAAACATCTCGACATGGGTCATTTTCATCAATCCTATCCTATGCAGCATTATTTGAGCCATGAAGCGTTATCCAAATGAGCATTTGTTATCTGAACACCTTATCTTATCGCAAGATAATCCATATCCATCCATCCATACACTTATCTGAGCATCCATCCATTGCATTCCATACGTTGCTAGACACTAGGGGCAGATATTTACAGCTTGCTTCAGGAGTAAATCTTGATATGTATCCTCCAACTTATGTGGCGATCCGACCATGGGAAAACATGAAATAAAATTGGTCAAACCACTTGTGAGCAAAAATCCGAAGCACTAGCCCATGGCATATTTTGACGAGAACATGTTCCTTATCAAGCTTCATCTTTCATCAAACATTAATTGATATTAGTAGCATCTAAGCTGCACGCCAAACGTCACATTAAATCATCCAAACATCTTTTGTTCAAAACCAAGCTTCATCAAACATGATCAATCAAATCCAATCAAAAAATCATCTCGGGATATCCTTGTGTTGCTTAACACTATCCTTGCATTGTCATGTATCCTCGACAATGTTATCATTATCAATCCATATCCATCCATCCTTGCATTGTTGTGCATCCTCAACAATGTTATCCTCATCAATCCTAATCAATCCAATCATTGCATTGTTGTGTATCCTCAACAATGTTATCATCATCATCAATCTGTCGATCTGATCAATCCACCTTAGCTTGGTTTTCAAACAAAATCCCAAAATAGAGCACTGATATCATCACACACATCCATATCAAAATCGTCAAAATCATGCGAAAATCCAAAAACATTCAAAACATATCAAAAATCCAAAAAACATTCAAAAATGAAAACATCAAAACGTTGGAATCTGAACTAAAATTAGGTCATAGAGGCTTAAACGTAGGCAAGGATAATCTCTGATCAGCCCCGAGACATCAAAATCCAAAAACATTCAAAAAACATCAAAATCCAAAAACATTCAAAAAATCAAAACATTTGAAAAATCCAAAACACCAAAACGGCAAAACGTTGCAAAAGAGATCCATTGTTTATGGCGAAAACGTCCATCAGCCTCATTTGGCTTTCGCGAAATAATCAATCATCCATAATAAGTGATCATCCATCTCCATCTTTGGAAACACAAACAAAATAATCATAGCAAGCAACAAAATCAAGCTTCAATCATAAAATCAAAATCGAAACAACTGACCCCTAAAACAAAATCAAACTCTTGATCAGTCGCAAACATGTCAGTCGACCTTATATCAACAGCCTATCAATCAACTTATCAAATCATCATCATCACCGTACAATGCATGTCCTGGGATATATCATTCGAACAATGGGCATCATTTATGGATATCTGTGGATTCTTATCCTATCAAAACCACATCCCTTTGGCTGAAGGTAAGAAGAACATTGGCTTATTTGCGTACTTGGTCTTTTCTTTCGATTTATCTTATTGCGCTCATTCCAAGGACCTCTCGATGATATCCAAGCGAAGGATTTAGAGAGATAGGAATGGGGTAACGATCATTATCACATGCTGCTTTGTGCTTGTTGGAAACTCTTGTAATATAACTTGGCGAATGCTTGCTTTGTTAGATTAAGCCCTAACAAGGTTCCATTGTGTCAAGTGTGAAAAGAATACTCCTATCACGCTTGTTGAGTCGAAGTCCATCACACTAAATTACAGCGCCATCACGGTCCTTCATACGCTTGATGCCGTGGAGTGGCAGCGAAGTGTTATCAAACAATAAAGTAAAGTGATCCTTTGAAAATCCCCAGTCCTTGATAAACCAAAATCATCCATCTATCATCATCATTTTATCATCATCATTTATCATCATCATCATCTCATCTATCATCATCATCTCTAATAAAGGTCTCGATAATCATGGACTTGTTTGGATCCTCTTGTCATCATCTCACTTCTACATTAACATCGCATCATGAATAGTCCATCATGCACCCATCCTGCATCCACAAAATCGTCAACATACCACATATCATACATCATAGGAAACATTGATCATTTCACATGCATTGCATTTGCATATCATCATCATAATATAGATCTGTTAGTCTAAGCATCTCGTAAATCATCCATAGCATATCCCATCATCCATCTACTTCATCTCATATCATATCATCATTTAAGTTGTTTAGGATAATATAGATTTGTTATTCTAAGCATCTTAAAATCATCTCATTTGCATCGTCGTCCATAACCATCCATTTTGAACCTCTTTATCGCGAGATCGACCCTCAAATCGAATCTTTTATTTCGATCTCTCGAGGGCAATGTACCCAGGTGTACTTTCTCTTTGGGGCATCCAGAAAAATCATGAAATTTTTAAATTTGATTTAACATGAAGTTATTCTTTGAACCAGCACTTAACAAGTACATTGCTTCAAGAGGCCAAAATGTAGACATGCAAAATTTACATATGCATTGATCGGATTCAGTCAAATTAGATGTCGCATTAGGAAAATTCATCACTTTAAACCATTCATTAAATAATCTCATTTATCAAATAAACATTTATCATTCAACCTTCATCTTGCATCATCCATTTAATTAAATAAATCAAAAAGCCATTTAAATTAAATCCTAAATCATATTTCATCCTTTTCTGATTTAAATAAATCAGAAATTTAAGTCCAAAATGTCAACTCACCTAATCAGCATTAAATCAGCATAATCTTCATCTAATCCTAATCTAATGTTAATCCCATCCCACTTGCATTATCTAGATCTATCCACTTGCACAATAAATCAATTTTATTGATTTATTAAAACAATCATTTTCCCTCAACATGACAAGTCAAACATGGCATTTATTGCTCTTCTTTCTTGTCCCCCTCTCAAAATTTATTGCAAATTTGAATTTAAAATTTCCCCCTCTTGGGAACTCTTCCCAAATCTTGCACAACCATCAACTAATCACATGATGACAAGTGTCCTTCTTTCATTGGCTTAATCTTAGTCCCACATTGGTCCCTCTTCAACACTCAGTATTTGAAAATCTTTAAATACAAGCTTCATCTTTGAGCAAATCCTCCACAATCTCTCCACAATTTTATGCAAGGTTACTCTCTTCATTTGAGATTTGATCTTGTTCATCATCACTCCACCATCTCTCCATCATTTGCATTTTATCATTTACACAACTTGAGCTTTGATCAAGGGTTGGGAAAGGGTCACTAGCACATGTGACACCAATCCAACATGGAATAAGTGTTTATCTTGCTTTTAAAATGTCTTCTTAATGCTGTTTTTGTTACTTGTGGCATTTCTTTAGCATAGATATTCTATTTCATGGAGGTATTTGCAGATTTGTGTGTTTAGACTAACATTTCTAATGAGTATTTGAAGTGGTCTTACATGCAGATTTAAGGTCCTCACAGGTACAACTAGGTTCATGTTTACTACACCATTCAAGTCCCTTACAGTTTTCCCTTATTAATATTTTATTCACAACACTTGAGTTGGTTTGCACATTATCCTAACTCTCACAATAATTACTACTTAATTTTATTCCTAGAGTTCCCTAGAGTTGCAACCTAGGGCTCTGATACCAAATGTCATGCCCATAATTTTGACTTGGAAAACCCAACATTTTTTTTTTTTTTGTATACAAATATACAATGATTAAGATAGATTTAAATATAATCTTATTATGGATGTCACTCTTAAGAGTAATAATTTTAGTAATGAAAGTATTATGTTACTATGCTTAACAAAATTCATGATACCCACTGTATGACTATTATTCATATTTGCAACATGTAATACTGAGCTACCTTCTTAATGATGTGCCATAGTTGTGAGTATACCTGTTTATAATATCTCTGATTATTTTAAATGCTAAATGACTCTGTGATTTTATGTTGTGCCTATTGAATTATTCACAACAATTCTTCAACACATGAAGCTAAATGATTCCCTATAGCAATTAACTTAATACTACACACTGCACATATTTCTAATAACAAAACTGACCTTGATACTACTATGGTCCATAATATCCAAAGTCACTATTAATATTAAATTAGTGTACTAATAGTTTTAATGCTTATATCCATATCACTACCAATTCTTATGTTAATACAAGATTGATATTTAATATGAGCTCCTTATTTTATTTATTACTTAGATTTAACATGTTGCTCGCTATGGATACTTATAGTGATATTAGTATTGAATCCAAAACTCCTATAACTTCAAATTTTCCATATATGTCATAAATATTAATATTATTCTAGCCTTTGATGGATTGCCATAAAATTTTATTTTAGAACTAGTATTTTCAGTCAACTCTAATGCGAAGGTGATACTAGGTTTATGTAAAGTAAAAGATAATTAGCTTATCTTGTATTACCTTCACAAGACAAAATAGTTAATTATAATAAAGTTGTCTTAAGTACAAAATTTTAGTAATGCTAAGAGAACTTTAACATTCTATAGCACATATTCTCGTGAGAAAAAAAAATGCAATATTTCCACATTTATATCTAATCTTAAAAAAAAACATTAAGAACAATTCAATCTTCTGAAACAATTAAATTGTTTATATTTCTTTATAAATTTCATAATATAATAGTTAATACAATTTTAGTGATAATGCAAGATTCCTTCAAGTGATAGTATAGAAGAATTTCTTCTTTTGATTACATTAATATTAATGCTCATATCTAAACTAGAAATATGGAAATGGGATCCACTATAGAAACCTTACTATTTTGCTACGAACAAAATTAATGCATTTAGAAGGGACACGTGACAGGTAACAATAGTTCAACTTGGTTGGAGGGGAGATTTATATGCTCCATTCTTTTAAAATTTCTTATGGGAGGGTATACGACCAGACATCATGAAGTGTTTTCGATAGAGTCATTTCTTGAATTCATAGTCATACAATCATGAAAACAGTGTGCACCGAAATATAGGCTCTGTGTAAATGATTTTATTCTCCATGTTTTATGATAAATACATTATTATTTAAATGAGTGGCTACATTTTATTTTATTTTCAATAGAAATCAGGTCCTCGTCATATTTACAGGTAGGGTATATAGTTATAATAGTGAACTCATCACTTATACGATCCAACACAGGAGTGAAAAGACCGTAGCTTGAGTAGAAGATAGTATGTATATAATCTTGTTGACTCAATATATTACCAGACATGAGGAGGGGTAAAGTCAGTAATTGCATTTGGATATAGATGTTATATTTTAGAATTCTGTGTTGTCAGGGTTGATTGGATTGAACTAGTCAGCAAGAGTAGGGAGTGAACCTGACGAGTTGAGGATCGCCATGAAGCTAGCAGGTACTATAATCCACTGAGGAGGGCACTGAATGACACAGTAAAGGAATCTACTGTAGTCAGGTGGATATTTGTGGTGTTTGCTGAATGGGAAAGGCGTCCAAAGTTACGCTATTAGGATCTGGCTATAATTTCATTTTATCAAACATACTCTATGACCCTTGTCGAAATCTTATTTGCTAGCTACAGCCCGCCAACAAGAGAAGTGAAAGGGTATACCCGCAAGGAGGAGAGGGGAGGGAACAGTTACCGATAGCGGTGTGGGAAGTGACAAGAAACTAACAAAGACATAACCCAAGGAATGACAGAAAATAGTGAATAGCTGAGCATTGTTTACTCATCTTCCAATGGACGCAAGATAACCATTGATATGCTATCACGGATTTCCTTGCTCAAATCACACTTATTATTATTGCATTCAATGCAACTGAAGAACGATAACTTATAATGGTTGGACGATTCTTGTGAGAAGTGGTGAGGGGATTCACAAATCTAAAAGTTTATGACAGTTCATAAGTGGATTGTCAGAGTGATGGTTGATAACTCAA
The DNA here is from genome assembly GCA_007258455.2 of Sequoia sempervirens. Classification (NCBI taxonomy): domain Eukaryota; kingdom Viridiplantae; phylum Streptophyta; class Pinopsida; order Cupressales; family Cupressaceae; genus Sequoia; species Sequoia sempervirens. The sequence continues at coordinate 247,493,591 of VDFB02000003.1, forward strand.
TCTTCATCAATCGAGTCTACGTACTTGTCTGTCCAAGAAGATTTCAGTAGATTTTAATTTTATTGATGCCATAAATGCTACACAGGTTTCACTTCATACACTTAGTCTATCCAGGAAACTAAAGACTTTGATGCAAGGTTGCAGGCTTTCTAGCAGGATGAAGTCTTGTCGCCTCTTTGTGGTGGATCACAGCCTTCACAGAGATCTACCTCAATGTAGAGTATTTGCTGTGAATAGGTTTGTTTTTGTTTATTTTCCGTTGAAGAGAGCGTGCAAACTTTTCTGTTAACATATAGATCTGTCCATTAGTTCTTCAATTTCATTTAGAGTTTTTAAGTCCCTTGCAAGACAGAGCACTTGCTGCCCAAGTATCCAGACAGAATGATTAAAATCGTTTGCACAATTTCTTGTATTATTTATTTATTTATTTATTATTATTATTATTATTTTTTAATAACTTCTACATTTGTTTTTAACATGGCTTACACGAGGATATTCATGTAAAGATATTTGTTGCTCATATATTTATTTTGTTTCCAAACTGTCCAGATTAGCAAAACAAATTCATTGAGGATATCTGTGTAGATTTAGAAGAAAACTATGTGTATTCTGAATGAGATAACCAAGAATCCATTCAATTCTCATTTCCCTACTTTTTCTTCTATTTTATTTATTATCTCCTTCTAAAGGAATAACACTTGTTCACAGCAAGATAAAGATATATAACACCATGATTACAAATGAAATAATCCATTTCGCTGACTTATTATATTTTATTTTATTTTGGTTTTCCCTTCTACACATTCTATAATCATTAAAACTGAAGCAGAGGGTATTTCCATACTACTACAATGATGCAGCATATAACCATTCTACGATATAAGAAAGTTTTACAGTGATTACTTAATGGGTTTTGTAGAGAGTACTTTGCTACATTTCACAAGGTATAGATGTCTTTTTTATTGCAACATATTATAAGACTTTTGAGACTACGATGAATATTCAAAAACACAATGGGTAGTAGATAAAGTAATAAAGTTTTCTCCTTCCCATCTTTTCATGTCACAACGATCACTAACATTTTATTTTGCAACTAATTTTTAAGAATTATAATGAATGGCATACAACTAAATAAGACTTGCTCTATCTCATACTTCTTTTATTGTCTTAACAAGAAGTAAAATAATTTTTTTTTTTTTTTTATAAACACACAATGCTACATCTATATTTGTGCAAGAATGGTCTTACATGCTAATGAGAGAAAACTTGCTCTTTATTTATTTATTTTTATTTTTATTTTTCTTTTCTTCTCATAATACACTTGTCCTTAATATTACAACAATATTTATGAATAAAACACAAAATAATGAAGCTTGCTCTTTTCCATATTTGTTTATTCATTCAACAATTTACTAACTTTTCATTTTACAATAAGACTCGATAATAAAATGAGTACAATGTCAAATACTACAAGCTTGCTCTCCACCCTACCGTAATGGCGTCATGGAGCCTCATGGGCTCTAGCCATACCCCCGAGCAAGAAATAACATCTACCATTGATCTAGGTAGGAAGTGAAAGAGAATAGCTTAACTACAATTTTACCCATACATAAATTTGGACATCCCACTTGATTTGAAATCCATAACAAAATATCACAACAAAAATTTCCTACTCAACAAGTTGATAGAAATGAGAAGAAATCACTTATCTCCACCATATTGCATTTTGAACTCCTCTTTTACTTGTGAGAGCTCCTTGCTTCTTTTCCAATTTTCTTCTCTTCCTCTTTCCCAAACTTCAAATTCTCCAAAAGAGTTCTCCAGAGGAGAAGTGGGTAACATCCATTTTCTCTTTTCCATCCAAGTATATAGGAATTCAACTTGAATTCACTTGAATGAGAGAGAGACACTTGTCACTCTCTCATTTGATCTTTCAACACACATCCCCACAAATTCTCACACATGTGTGAGACTTTTGGGGATATGGGGAATGTACTATGACACCCTACCCAACATCCCTTACAAGGTGGCTTCACACATGTGAAAGCCTTGATGCTCTTCCCAAGTTCATTAATGAACTTTGGGGAGGGGTGGGAGAGTGACAAGTCACTTCTCCCAACTCCCAAGGACTCAAATTCGTCACACTTTTTCAAGTGGACTTTTGAAGGGTCATATCCTGTCCTAAGGACAAAGTCACATGTCCAAAAGATCCCCCTTCCATAGGTATAGGCCTTAGGGGCCTACTTTTTCACTAATATCAAAGAAATTGACCATACAACACCCACAAAAGACAACTTTAAAGGCCAATTCGAAATTCAAGACCTAACTAAGGATTTTGAAAACCCTAAAGGATCTTACACTCTTAACCACATGACTATAATCAATAAGGATCCAAAAAGTACCTATACTAAGCCACCAATCATTAAAACCCTCCACTCAATTACAACATAAACAAAACCCTAATTACCTCCCAAGTCATAGGGTCAAAAATCAAAATTTCAAAAGATAGATATTTAACTTGGGTCTAGATTGTTCTCCCTTTTAACCTTGGCATTACTCTCATATGCATTTTTCCAAATACATGTTAGGTTAGAAATATAATAAATACCTGTTCAAAATATCAATAAGATCAATTCAATAGTTAGTAAATCATGGTACACATATATATTCATTTCCTTTCCCTATAAAAGATGGTAACTTTGAGCATTCATTAAATAATAATGGAAACCTAACCTTAGCTAAATACTTTATTTACACTACTAAATTTACTCTTGGACACTCTTTCCTGTAATAAAAATTTATCCTTCAACGTGATATCTAATTTATATAATTTTTCCTCAAATTATCCTACCTTAGGTATACCTCTAATTGATTAGAGTCATCTTTTAAATTTACCTTGATGATTCTTGGCTAGTGATCCTTCTGGAAACTTCTCCCTGATCTTCCAAAGTCCTGCTTTATTCCTACCTATTATCATTTCCCAAGTAACATGAAACTTATTAGCGAGATTCAAACTAATATTAGATACACAAAATTTCTTAGCTCATATCGATCTAAGTGAATTCTTCATATGATACTTGTTCGAGAATCTAAATATTATCTGCTCAGATTCATTCTTAACAGTTCTCCCATTTTCATTTAATGAAGAGAATTTGTCACAATAATCATTTACAATAGTTAATACTAAAATCAAAATATTAAACATGGAATTAGGTTAAATAATTAATTTATTCACCAACAAGAATAATTAAACTTATCAAGGTGTGACAAAATCTATAGATAGGGTTGGGCCTCACAAACAAGAAGCAAGGGTTTGAGAATAGTAATGGTGTTTTAAACCAACCTACTTGTTGGATTGGTGCTGAGTCCAACCACTATGTTGTTGCACCAAATGTTAAGGTGGATTCTTCTGCTACACAGGTACCAGTGGTGGAGAATTCGACTACTTGTTCCTCTCCCCCAATTTATGCGCAAGACCTAGTTGGTGGTAGTTTGTCCAACTTTGGTTCAACTGTCGTGGAAGCCTCTCTCTTCCCCACTAAGAATTTAGACTTTGCTCCAATGGAGAAATTTAAGCTACAGTCTTCTAAGTCATCATTGTCACCAAATGATGCTTCCCATGGAGATTCCACTATGATGGGAAATTGTGATGATCAAAAATCATCTCTTAAGGACGAACTGGATTGGATTGAGGTTAAAAAGAAGAAATCATCTTCATCCAAGCTAAAACATCCAATGCTTCCAACAACAGCAAATCTTGGGGGATAAATGTGGAATCTTGCATTTTGTTTTTCCCCAAATCTGGGTGGTATCTTGTCTAATTTACAAAATATGTTAGGAGAGTAGGAATGGACAATACAATCTTGTATTCAGTGTGTTGCACCTCTGGTAGCAAGGGCATGCATTCTTTTTATTTTATGTTTTTGGGATCTTATAGTATGGGAGTTGTCCCCCAGACAGTACTTACCTAAAAAAAAAAAAAGTGTTATATGCTATTTAAATAATTTAAAATTTTAAGAATTAATACCACTCACCTTATGCAAATTAAAAATTATAATTCACATTAAAGCATCTAATATTTTTATTTAAACTATTCACTCAATCAAGAACATTAATCAATTTACTTAACTATAATTACCTAAAAATAACTAGATATCAATTAAATAACATTAATTAATCACACATAAAATAAAATGTAATTAAATAACAACTATTCACAAATAAATAAATAATCAATAACAACCAATACTGAAATAAAGACAAGGTCAAGGCCTCGACACCACAAACTCACAACAAGGTGACAAACTTGGGATGGGGACACTTCCTTATCAACTCCCTTTTCAACATCATACCCATTGGGTTTATGGGACACACTCAAACCTGTCAAGCAAGTGGAGTCAATGTCTAGTACCTGCATCCTGCATAGAAATAAACATTAAGTAGCATGTAAATCTCCATTGCAGACACACTGTGAAAGGTAATTGCGGGGTAGCAGGGCACTCGCGAGCAAGTGATGCCACTCCATCCTTTCACCAAGACACAATAGAAAACACATTAGAAACCATAGCAATATGTAGAATCACAACATCTCCACATATATTATTAAAGAAACCATAACATGTAGTGCCTCCCATGTTATTGTACTCCTATGATACCTTTTTGTGCGTGTGGTTGTTTCGGTTTAGATATTGCTTATGTTTGATGCATACTCGTGATTACGTTGGTGATTGTTTCATCTATTTGACTTATGTGTTTTGCTTGGATGCACATGATACTATTTTATGATGTTAATGATATAATGATGCATGGTGTTCGTCTTTACTTGATTATGCTATATTGTGTGGTTACGTAAATTGTTTAATACTCGCTTCGTGATATTTATGATGATGTGCTATTGTTTGAGGTTCCGGTGAGGGGGACGGTGTTGCATCGCTCATCTATGAGCGCCTTGCCACACTATAATTCTCTCTCATGGTGTGTAGGACATTGAATATATATGTTGTTTTGACACTTGGTTTTATGCAGGTTTGCAGGTACCAGGCACCGACTCCACCCACACTGTCGGGTCAAAGCATGCCCAACATACCCAATGGATATGGCCTGAATTAGGGATTTGACAAGAAAGTACCCCCATCCATGTCCATCGTCCCATCATTGTTTGATGATGTCATCCATCAATTCCCGCTCTGTTTGGTATCACCTTGTTTTACATTGTTCTTTTTTTTAAGTGGTAATTTTAATGTGTTAATTGTTTGATTTAGATGTGTATCGTTAATGTTAATTAGTTAAATTAATACAATGATGGTTAGTATTATGATTGAAATTAAACATTAAATGTAATTATTAATGTTTGTTGTGAAGATTTAATTAAATGTTAAATTAGTTTGAAAATTTAAAATTATGTTTGTAAATGTGAATTTTCAATTGGTAATTAAACAATATTGTTTATTTAATTAAATAATATTTTTTATTTTATTAAATAATATTGTTCATTTAATTAAATAATATTATTTATTTATTTGTTATTAAGGATTTATTCAAAAATAAATAATTTTGTTAATAACTACATTTGGTAATTTTTTATAGTAAAAGAGTTCTCGATAAATTTATAATGGGATAATATGTTTATCGGGTAAAATATTAAATGGTGGAAGGGTTGTGTTTAATATAATTTAATTTAATATAATAAGATGGTATCCAAATAATTGTTTTCCTCCTTGTGCCTTGTAAACCCTTTTCACTTTCTGCATGAACTTTCAATGTGGAAGGACCGAGAGTAGCTTGGAAATTTTCTTTACACCCATCATTTACATGTATTTGAAGAGGTTTGAAGAGGGTAAAAAGCGTTTTATTTTTCCTACGACTAGCATTTTTTGGGGGCAGGGGGGAGGAACTCAGGAAAAAGCACAAAAATCACTACAGGAAGAGGGAAGCGGTGGTTTTTGAGAAGGGAGGAATTACAGAGGAGCTGGAGAAAACCTGGTGCAGGAAGGGTGAAGGTGAGTTTGATTTATTTTTATGTTTCATATGCTATTTTTAAGAGTTATGGGTAAAGAAGTAGCATTAAAGACTAAATAAATATTTACTATTTGTTTTAATAATAATAATAATAATAATAATAATAATAATAATAATAATACACAACAATAGGCGTCTCAAATTAAAGCCCATGCATAGTTGATGCATAGAGGTATAAATACAATAATTTCTTTTGGAAGACTGTATCACATGTATATAGAGATTTTTGGAAAGGAAAAATTATCTTAAAATATAAATATACTAATCTATTGATTCATTAATTATCTCTATTGAGGGTGCCGCAGGCTGAATCCCACCCAACAGCAATCAACCATTGCTACTTCTGTTCAACAACCATAGTAGTGCATCCATCCTATCATTTGTTCTATTTTGCAAACACATGCAACTATTACTCCTGTTTTCAGTCAACCCTAAATATGTTTTTAGCTTAAAGATTTTTGCATAAGAATCATTAGATGATATTTACCCTCCACTTCTTTTACCTCTCCTTAAAATTACGCATGATTGTTATGGCTTACTTAGTTCATGCACACATTCCATTTAGATACGTGAGAAATGAATCTTAAATAAAAGAGAACCAAAAAAAAATAGTACAAGATAATCCTAATAAAGGAAAAAAAAAAGAGTTCAATAATACTTAAAATAGTACATGTTAATTCTAATAAAGAAAATGAGGTTTTAAGATTGATTTTTTTTTAAATACTCCTTTTAATTGGATATTTGTAGGTTTAAATATTTATGTGAAGATAGCTCTTTTATTTATAATATTTAGAATTAAATAAATAAATATATTTTCAAATGATATTTACTAATTATATAGTCGCTTTTAAATAAAAATAGTTAACCGAAATTAAATTTAAATTGAAAAGTAAATTATTAATTATATTTTACAAAAGACAAGTAATCTAATTATGGGGTAAATTTTATGTTGACAACTAATTAAAAATTGAGTTAGACTAACAACAATTATTTACTCAAGGAGATTAGTATATTTGTAGGGTAATTCATAGTTATATATGTTAAGGGCATTAGGGATTTTGGTCAATTAACATTAAATAATAAAATCTAACTTAATTTAGTACTTTTAAAGAGTTAGTTATTTTTTTTGTGAGAGTTAGTGCATCATCATGCAATCAGTAATTTATCTTTGTAAGTATATATTTAAAATTTGATTTATTTAAAACTTCTTTTATTAGATATGGGTAATTTCATTATCTTGTAAGTTACTATAAACAGTCATTTATCTTTTTAGTATATTTAAAAATTTCATTATCTTGTAAGTTACATTCATTTATCTTTTTAGTATATTTAAAATTTGATTTATTTAAAATTAGATCTATATAAAACTTGTTTTATTAGATATGGGTAATTTCATTACTGTAATAGTAATTTATCTTTGTAGTATATTTAAAATTTGATTTATTTAAAATTAGAATTATTTAAAACTTGTTTTATTAAATATGGGTAATTTTATTATCTAGTAAGTTACTGTAATAGTAATTTATTTATTTTTAGTATATTTAAAATTAGACTTATTTGAAGTGCATTTAAAATTATATTTATTTTCAAGTGCATTTAAAATTAAAATTAGATTTAATTACAAGCTTATTTAAAATTAAAATTATTTTCAAACACCTTTACTACTAGATTTGTGACTGTGCATAAATCGTATATGGTAGACTTTAATTAAAATTTATTTAGTTTGAAGTCAACAAAGGTAAAAGTTATACTTTTAATTAAATTTAATTTGCAGTAAAAATCAATTCGAATTAAATTTATTATTTTAAAATAA
>VDFB02000003.1:247501521-247713869 GCA_007258455.2 Sequoia sempervirens
TGTTTATATATATGTATGTTTAAATAAGTATGTTTATTTATGCTACCATAGTTATTTTGAAAGATTGTGTTGAAATTCACATTTTGATAATAATTATATATGTGTGTGTATGTGTATGTATATATATATATGTATGTGTATATATATATACTTGCATATATATTAAAATTATAGTAAAAGGATTTATTTTTACCTATGTGAATAATTGACTAAGTTAGATAAGTTAATTGGGTGATTGAGAAGGCTGAATTTGATTTATTCATATTTAGATAATTGAAGGATTAGTTTAATTAAATGAATAAAAATATCTTTTGTTAATGAGTTTTGAATTCTTTCATAGTTGATTTGTAAATGCAATATGTAAATAGTCATTTAGAAATAATGTTATTAGGATAGATGATCCAATTGGGTGAATCAAGTGGCTTAGTTAATGAGGAATATGAATGTGGGAATAATGTCTTATATGGGTAGTTCATGGTTGTATTGGTTAAATGATTGTTTGTTTTGTATTATGGTGTTTGATTATTGCAATTTGAGGTGATTTTGGTATTTATTCAAAAGTGGGAGTTTTTTTGTGCAAACTGTAAAGGTTGGCTTCCAGGGGCTTGGGAGGGAGTACTTTGTATGTATGATTCTTATGATGGTTTTACTTTGGAAATGTTTGGTGTTTGTGTTTTGTGCAAGAAGGTCAATGCCTTGCACTATGTATAGCTTCTTGAGATTGTAATATGTGTGCGAGATGGTTCATGTCTTGCACTGTTTTTTGGATTCATGTGAATTTTGATGAATATTCAAGATGTTTTTTACCTTGCTTGTTGTGTAGGGTCTACTAGTTGCAAGTAGGGGGAGTGGCTCTCAATGGGGGTCGAAACCCAAAGTGTTGTCTAGGGTAACCTATTTGGGAGTTTCTTAATTCAGTAATAACCTAATTAATAAATTAGGGGGTTGGGTAGATTTCATATTAATCAAGATAATTTGATGCCTCACCCATGCCTGTAGTGCTCGTTTAGGCTAAGGATGGGTTGAGAAGGCATGGTTGGTAAGATCAACTTCCTTGTCCTCACGATATGAATATTGGTTCTGCATGTCTCACCCTATGGGGCCAACGTCTAGTGAAGGACTGTCAGGGTAACCATAGATGGGGGTCGGCGTCTAGTGAGAGACTGTCAAGGTAACCCATGCCAAGACTATGCGATGACACTCTTTCCTATTGCAGTTTAGCATTCTTTACTTATGTTATCCCCTTTTGTTGTGTGAATGCCTCTGGAAGTAATGTATGTGATGTTAATGTTGTTGCAGTGGTGTGTTGGAGCCATGTATAGCCTTGTATATGTTAGCATGTTGTCTTCTTGACTGTTTGTTTGTAGTGGGACTTTATGTTATCTCCTAGCACAGGGGGTGGACCTTAGGGTTCCACATGGTTGGGAGGTTGGTTCTTTTTCCTCCATTGGGTTTCCCTTGCTATTTGATTGTGTGCATGGAGGTTGTACTTGTGTAGCAGATTTTGAATTCATGTACCAGTCCGAGAAGATAGTATTTCATGCATTTGTATTGGATTATAAATCAATTGTACCATTTATTGTAGTCTGATGTATTCTTCCTAATTGTATCCAGGGAAGCATTGATGCAAACAATGTAACAAATTATAATGTATTATCATGTAATGTAATTTGTATATATACTTGTTAGTTATTTATAAATGATATTTAATGTTACAGTTTAACTGATGTCATGTTATGGAAATTCATATTGTAGAATCATTTAATGTGATGGTCTAAAATGAACTTGATTGTTAGATGAATCATGTTAACATATTGGTTAATGAAATAACTCTAGCTCTTGATTATAGATGTGTTAGTAGCGTAGTCATGGAACCTTAGAGGACTTAGGATTAGTTTGTATGTTATGTTATGTGATACATTCCACTGTTATTTTGTTTTTAAAAAAATTGTTTTGTATTTAGTCAAGTTTTGTGTTGTCCTCTAGGGTTTCTTGGTGGGGTGTTACAATAAACACTATCAATGGAGTTTCATTGTTGGTGCTAAAAAGTAATTTGATACATTCTCATCTAATAAATTTTGCATCAATTTCAAACAACTTAGGCACCTGAGGAAAAGGAGGAGCATTCATAGGTGAAGAAGAAGAAAGAAAAAGAAACAAGGGAAAACCTAAAATTTCTTGCCCTAATTGTTATGCTCTATTCCCTCCTTGCAACGCCTTCCCTGTAGACTTGAAGAGGAATACTTGATGGTGGCATAGTAGGGATAAACCACTATATAGGCTTGTGACAAAGGCAATATTGTATATGCTAGAATGTGGTAGGGATTTAATAATGCTTAGGGGTGGATTCAACCTGGAAAAGCTTTTCTGTGAAATCTGATTTCCTCCTTGTCTTGCTTTATTTTGTTTTTATTCCTTTTACTTGTATTTTTTTTTTCTCTACTTAATGTGTTGGGTATTTGTAAGGGTGGCCAACCCTACATACTTAACCATGTAGAGTAAAGGAAGTTGTAATGTTAAAACCTAAATTTGTTTATTATTAGGATCTTGGCCGTAATTTTCATTTTAATAAACATACTCTATAACCCTCATTGAACCCTTATTTTTAGGTTGCATCTCACCAACTTGGAGAAGTGAAAGGTCATTACCAACAGGGAAGCTGCGACTGGGGGTTAGGAGGGGCTACATCCACCCCATTTAATTTTTTATTGTTTTTTCTTCCTTTTAATTACTTAATAAATTTTACTCTATTATAACCATTTATTATTACGTCCAAGGAATTCTCACAACAGTATACTCCTAAAAAATATATATTTTATTTTCCAAAAAACATTCATTTAAAAATGATTATATAGAATATCCCTCTGAGATAGAACCAATCTCCCTTAACAACTGATAGCTATTTTTTCAAGGGTAATTTACTGGTACGCTCTTGGAGCAAGGTCTATAAGGAGTTTGTGTGAATATTACAGTTTCATGTTATTCATCAATGCGGGTATCCAAACCATTAGCAGCAACATCAAAGTTTTACTTCTTAACCATGACCTATCATTAAGCCATTACAAGTTCACCAAATACATATATTCTCGGATTTTCTTTTCCAATATGGAACTACAGATCATAGGTTCATTTAGTTGCAAAATACAGCTGATTTTATTCTAGAGTAAATAGGATTAAGCATATGCATCATTTGACAATGAACACTATATTATTCACAATTTGAAGGAAATTTTCAAGGAATAGCTCTGAATAAAACTTGCATACTTGCAACCACAAGTCTAGGGGAAAATGCTAACCACCCAACCTTAATCATCAAGCCATAATTTCTCTCACCATACCCCCTAGCCAAGAGAATCCAAAAGGGCCCCTACTCAAGGATTTGCACATTGCTAAACACTCACATGCCCAAGATTTCACACCCAAATAACTCCAAACCCAGGTTTCATATCATACACAATGGACAACAAAAGCATCAACACAACACAACAATGTATGAGAACTCATGATTTTAACCATGACTGAAAATACCCACATCATCTTACAACCCATTTCACACCACACACTCACAAGAATCGGTCTCAAATAACCATACAAAGACTACAAAGGTTAAACAACTAAGAACTTACCTCCTACGATAGACAAGCTTCCATGAATGGTTGAGCAAGTTCTCCTCTTCCATTGTTTTTTTTCCTCCAAAAATTTAGCCAGCAAAACTGCCTTCAAAGCTCTCTAAATCACATTATATCCCCCTCTTTAGTTTCCCTAACCCTATTTATCCCTTTTTTGGTTTCAAAAATGGTCTAATAACTTCAATTTCCTCTTTTTTCACCTCTCAAAAATGGTTTCTCACCTTGTATACGGGTTGCATTTTTTTATTCACTCACTTGAGACACCAAGGAACAAATTAACACATAAGGTTAAAACACAATTAATTATAAACACTCAAATTATTTGACATACACAAAATAACCAACTTTAGCTCACTATTGACACAACCAAGCATTTTACTTCAACATATGAAGTAGGGTGACTAGGGCCTTTTTGAATTATCTCGTTTCCCATTGACTAGCAACTCATTGTAATAGTCAGTATTTTTTATAATAATAAAATAGAATGACCAAGATATTCATAATTTATATAATTATCAATTTAATAGAAAATGAATTTATGTACCTAATCCTGCTTTGTTGGTTTCTATACATTGTATTATTAGAACCCAATTCTTGAAGGTTAAAATACTCAAATCTTGTCATTTCAATGTTAGCATTCAAAAGAAATGAACTTAATAAAACACAATCATTTGAAATCAAATCAAACTCAATATCCTAACAATTTTATTCATGTAAGTCATTTAAGCTTCCAAAATTATGCCCAACTTCTTTATTTACTCATTTACCTCTAGCGAACATATTGAATAGCACTAACCTTTTGCTTTATCTGAATTATTTAGGTTGGTGTCATACTTATCTCACATTCATAATAATCGTTAATAACTATATCAATATCTTCCAATTTTAATTAAGTTACACTATTCACACTTAGTTACATAATTATAATTTGTATACTCCCACAGAGCATTATCCAACTAGATTGTTAACCCTTATGAGCCATAATAAAAAATATGGATTTCATTTGAAATAACAATTAGTTAGACTTATAAGACCATTTATCGCATCCACGCTCTACAATTCAAGGTGAACTTGAGCCTTACATTAACACAAATAACATCTTAAACTAAGTCAACTATTAGACAAGTATGGTGTAACATTAGTCCAAGTTCCAATTTCCATCTACAAGGGTGTATAACTGTATAGACCATAATAAACACTTCACACAACAATTAACTATTAGTTTCATCCATGTACTTTGACATTATTAATTTACATACAATTCATGGAGTGAGAGGACACAATGTTCATTTTGTCTCCTTTTACAATAAGTTGGCACACCAAAAATATCAACTGAAAATTACACACTTTGATAGTGCACTCCATATTGTTGACTTTTAATTATTTAATTTTATTCCACTCTCTTTATGTTAGGTTTATAATATCTCACCTAAGTCATATCCCTTGAGATTCTCTATACACTTCCCTCACAAGCTCAAATCAAGTAAAACCGCCTAAATCATCAAATTAAATTAACCATCCAGCTAGATAATGGAAGCATCGATAGAATAAAGAGTTGTAATCAATACATAGGAGGTTGGACCTTACAACTGAGTCTTCCCTAAGCATATCTGAGTATGCAGCCCATCATATCACCTATAGGAGAGCTAGCATGGTGTAGTAGATATGTGAGGCCATCTTCTATTTACGTAGGCAGTTGCAACATTTTTGACTTATTGTTGCAAGATACATTATGTTATGGACCTTATCATGATATTTTAGGTATGGATGATTATTATATTTTTATAATATCTTTAATTATTGCTTTGTATAATGGCTCATATGACAAATGGTTAGTTAATTTCTATGGTTAGATGTGATTTAAATAAAGATTCTCAATTTGATGTTAATTCTAGGATGATATGGATTATGAATATCATGTATAGCTTAATGTTTGATTATGAGTACTAATAATGATCGTGGATGAATTTAATGTTTAATTGTGTTTATGAATATTGTTTTGATTATCATTTTTGATGTCATGATACCCTAATTGATTCAAAGATGAAATATTGTATTAAAATGACTCATGCATGCTTATTTTGTGTATATCACTTCAACTATATATTTTAGACTATTAACATGTGAATTGTAATGCCTCCCGTGTTATTGTACTCCTATGATACCTTTATGCGCGTGTGGTTGTTTCTGCTCAGATATTGCTTATGTTTGATGCATACTCGTGATTACGTTGGTGATTGTTTCATCTATTTGACTTATGTGTTTTGCTTGGATTCACATGATACTGTTTTATGATGTTAATGATATAATGATGCATGGTGTTCGTCTTTACCTGATTATGCTATACTGTGTGGTTATGTAAATTTTTTAATACTCGCTTCATGATATTTATGATGATGTGCTATTGTTTGAGGTTCGGGTGAGGGGGACGGTGTTGCATCGCTCATCTGTGAGCGCCCTGCCACACTGTAATTCTCTCTCATGGTGTGTAGGACATTGAATATATATGTTGTTTCGACACTTGGTTTTATGCAGGTTTGCAAGTACCAGGCATCGACTCCACCCGCATTGTCGGGTCAGAGCGTGCCCAACATACCCAATGGATATGGCATGGTTTAGGGATTTGACAAGAAAGTATCCACATCCATGTCCGTCGTCCCATCATTGTTTGATGATGTCATCCACATGTTCCCGCTGTGTTTGGTATCACCTTGTTTTACATCGTTCTTTTTTTTTAAGTGGCAATTTTAATGTGTTAATTGTTTGATTTAGATGTGTATTGTTACTATTAATTAGTTAAATTAATACAATGATGGTTAGTATTATGATTGAAATTAAACATTAAATGTAATTATTAATGTGTGCTGTGAATATTTAATTAAATGTTAAATTAGTTTGAAAATTTAAAATTATGTTTGTAAAATTAAAAGAATAATATCTTAATTGTAACTTTGTGAATTTTCAATTGGCAATTAAACAATATTGTTTATTTAATTAAATAATAATGTTTATTGAATTAAATAATATTGTTTATTTTATTAAATAATATTGTTCATTTAATTAAATAATATTATTTATTTATTTGTTATTAAGGATTTATTCAAAAATAAATAATTTTGTTAATAACTACATTTGGTAAATTTTTATAGTAAAAGAGTTCTCGGTTAAATTTATAATGGGATAATATGTTTACCAGGTAAAATATTAAATTGTGGAAGGGTTGTGTTTAATATAATTTAATTTAATATAATAAGATGGTATCCAAATAATTATTTTCCTCCTCGTGCCTTGTAAACCCTTTTCACTTTCAACGTGGAAGGACCAAGAGTAGCTTGGAAATTTTCTTTACACCCATCATTTACATGTGTTTGAAGAGGGTAAAAATCCTTTTATTTTTCCTACGACTGGCATTTTTTGGGGGTAGGGGGGAGGAACTCGGGAAAAAGCACAAAAATCACTATGGGAAGAGGGAAGTGGTGGTTTTTGAGAAGGGAGGAGTTACAGAGGAGCTGGAGAAAACCCAGTGCAGGAAGGGTGAAGGTGAGTTCAATTTATTTTTTAATAATAATAATAATAATACACAACAATAGGCTTCTCAAATTAAAGCCCATGCATAGCTGATGCATAGAGGTATAAATACAGTAATTTTTTTTGGAAGACTGTATCACATGTATATAGAGATTTTTGGAAAAATTTAAATATTTTGAAGTATTAAATTTGTAAATATATTTAGTGTATGATGTTTATTTTTCTTCTTCAATCATGGTATTCTTAGCACCCAATTTGATTAGTTAATTTAATGAAGTAAAAATGCATGCCCTGCCTTTTTGTAGCACTTATTATTTGGTGCACGAACTAAATCCCACCCAGCAGCAATCAACCATTGCTACTTCTGTTCAACACCCTCAAAAATATAGAAATTCTCCTTTGAAATCATTTATACCTTCTTTCTACTTTCAGCATTCATTATTTGTCACCAAATTTGTATTTTAAGCAGAGAACCATACTAGTGCATCCATCCTATCATTTGTTCTATTTTGCAAACACATGCAATTATTACTCCTATTTTCAGTCAACCCTAAATAGGTTTTTAGCATAAAGATTTGTGCATAAGAATTGTTAGATGATATTTACCCTCCACTTCTTTTACCTCTCCTTAAAATTAGGCATGATTGGTATGGCTTACTTAGTTCATGCATACATTCCATTTAGATATGTGAGAAATGAAGCTTTAAGTTAAAATCATCTTTCCACCATTCATAAACTTTGGGCTAATAAAAATGTATGTTCTTCCTTAGGGCCTAAAAGCAGTTGGGAATAGAGTAACATCCCATGGAATATTAAATAAAAGAGAACAAAAAAAAATAGTACAAGATAATCCTAATTAAGAAAAAAGAAAAAAGAGTTCAGATAATACTTAAAATAGTACATGTTAATTCTAATAAAGAAAATGAGGTTAGATAATATTATACCTTTAAGATTGTTTTTTTTTTTTAAATACTCCTTTTAATTGAATATTTGTAGGTTTAAATATTTATGTGAAGATAGCTCTTTTATTTATAATATTTAGAACCTATGTGAGTATTTAAATAAATAAATATATTTTCAAATGATATTTACTAATTATATAGCTACTTTTAAATAAAAATAGTTAACCAAGTAAAGAAATTAAATTTAATTTGAAAAATAAATTATTAATTATATTTTACAAAAGATAAGTAATCTAATTATGGGGTAAATTTTATGTTGACAACTAATTAAAAATTGAGTTAGACTAACAACAATTATTTACTCAAGGGGATTAGTATATTTGTAGGGTAATTCATAGTTATATATGTTAAGGGCGTTAGAGATTTTGGTCAATTAACATCAAATAATAAAATCTAACTTAATTTAGTAGTTTTAAAGAGTTAGTTGTTTTTTTATGAGAGTTAGTGCATCATCATGCAATCAGTATATATTTAAAATTTGATTTATTTAAAATTTGATTTATTTAAAACTTCTTTTATTAGATATGGGTAATTTCATTATCTTGTAAGTTACTATAAACAATCATTTATCTTTTTAGCATATTTAAAATTATATTTATTTAAAATTAGATCTATATAAAACTTGTTTTATTAGATATGGGTAATTTCATTATCTTGTAAGTTACTATAAAGAGTCATTTATCCTTTTAGTATATTTAAAATTTGATTTATTTAAAATTAGATCTATATAAAACTTGTTTTATTAGATATGGGTAATTTCATTACCTTGTAAGTTACTGTAATAATAATTTATTTGTTTTATTAGATATGGGTAATTTCATTATCTTGTAAGTTACTGTAAACAGTCATTTATCTTTTTAGTATATTTAAAATTTGATTTATTTAAAATTAGATCTATATAAAACTTGTTTTATTAGATATGGGTAATTTCATTACCTTGTAAGTTACTGTAATAGTAATTTATCTTTGTAGTATATTTAAAATCTGATTTATTTAAAATTAGAATTATTTAAAACTTGTTTGATTAAATATGGGTAATTTCATTATTAGTAAGTTACTGTAATAGTAATTTACTTATTTTTAGTATATTTAAAATTAGATTTATTTAAAATTACAAGTGCATTTAAAATTAGATTTATTTTCAAGTGCATTTAAAATTAAAATTATATTAAATTACAAGCTTATTTAAAATTAAAATTATTTTCAAACACCTTTACTACTAGATTTGTGACTGTGCATAAATCGTATATGGTAGACTTTAATTAAAATTTATTTAGTTTGAAGTCAACAAAGGTAAAATTTATACTTTTAATTAAATTTAATTTGCAGTAAAAATTAGGTTACATTCAAATTAAATTTATTATTTTAAAATAACAAATATATATAGGTTATATTTTAAATTGTAATCAATTTGAAGTAAACAAAAGTATAGGCTAGGAATTTTAAATCAAAAGAAATATGATGTTTTGAATACTATAGGTTTTCACAAGTGCTTATCTATTTAAAATATATTATAAAGGAAATGCTTTTAATCATAGTGGATTATTTAATTATTTATTAAATTATCTTTAATAAGTTTGGATTATGTTCGCGTTCAAATGAATGGGTATGTATAGTTATTTTGTTTATACTTTGAGTGCTTGTTGGAATTGATTTATGATGCATACTAGTGGTTCCATGCTGATCATATTTTCTTGTTGCTTTATTTCACTTTTGAGGCAATCTTTATGTATAGACATGTTTTGGATAAGTTGGGAACCTGTAAATGCTTAAGCCACTCCCTTTTGATAAGTTATGGGGGGTAGGTTGTTAGGCTTCTAGAGGCGATGGGAAACCTATTTTGTGTGGAATTTTCCCATGATTAGACCTTTGTGTTTCCATTGATTATATTTCTATTTTGAGCTCGTGGGTGTACCCTATTCCATGATTTTCCTTGCCTTTGGTTATGATTATGAGTGGGACGGTTCATGCCTCGCACATGTATTTGTTTTGTGGCTTTTATTCTTAGTACACCCTTGTTGTTGTGAGTCTTGTTTCAAAACTATTTGGAAGGGTTTCCTAAACAAGCATTGTTGTACTTGTTTGATGTTGTTTTATGTCAGTGTTGAGTTAGCCTTTTTTTTTGCTTGACCTTATTTGGATGTGGATCCTTTCTTGTGTTCTCCTAGCACGAGGGGTGGACCTTTGGGTCCACGTGGTCGAGTAGAATGTGCTATGCACCCATTGGGTTCCCAGGTTGTGTTCGCGATGCAGAGTCCCTAGAGCTCCACTTGGTTGAAGATTGGACCTCATTTTGTACCTTATTCTTCATTTATGTATCATACTTGTATTTGATATACTCTTCTAGTTGATATAAGAGAAGAATTATGTATTGTACTATTGTATCCATGATGTGTTGTATTTGTAGAAATATGCTCCACCATTGTAATATTGAACTATGAGTTGAAATTTCATACATGATGAATATATTTTCCTCTCTTTTGTTCATTAAGGGTTGTATGTCATCACTATGTAATCTTGGTTTTTATTCGCTTTCTTTTTTGGTAAAAGTCTAGGTTTTGGAATGCCAACGCGTGTACCTCAGAGGACGTAGAATGATGGATGTACCTTTTCATTGCTATTGATCATGGATGGATGTATGATTATGTTATCTTGTGAATGTGTGCTTCTATTGTTAACTTCTGGGCATTATCTTAAACGATGTCTTGGCTAGGGACATTTACATGTAATGCAACCATGTAACCTAATGAGACTAGTTAGGTCTTGTCACGTAACATATATTTTGATCATCTTTCAATGTTTGTACATATTCACCTTATGTAATGTTTCACCTTTAAAAAAATAAAATTATTAGTGTGGTATTTTGTTGTCCTTTGGGGTTAGCACGATAGGGTTTTACATAACATAACCAAACAACATAATCACCATGTAAGGTATCATCAAGCGTCATAAGTGATTTCAAGTGCAAAAAACCAAACAAACTATGAATCCACACACAACCAAAACTGGTGAACTAATCACCATCACAAACCAAGTACAAAATCATCACAAAATAGTATCATCAACATGAGGGGTATCACATCATCTCCCCCTAGAACATGGCTTACTCCTGGAAGCCACTAAATAAATATTGATAAGCCTCTCTAATTCAGGATGCATCCTCCCATGTCACTGAAGTCTCAACACTTGTCTTTTAGGCTACTCAAGACCTCTACAGAACTAGTCACTATATCCCACGTGGGTTTCAACCATGATACTTACGTAATTGGGACTGCTTAACCGTGATACCCTTATGATATTTTTAGTAACAAGGAACAATCTAATTAACTCACTTACCTGACTGATTAATTATTAGGGTGAGAACAAATTTTTAATTTAATTCTTTCCTACTTGTTTCCCCTTATCAAATTAATCATTCTATTTATTAATAAACTACAACCTATACCATAGTATTATTATTAGTATAAACAAAATATATCTACATATTAAAAGCATATTATAATCCATTTCCCTTACTCTCACTACCTGTTATAAAATAAAGTTAATCATTTACTCGACAACCACACAACTTGATTCTATGACTATGAAAGATAGTTTATTACTAAATGGAAATTATGAACTATCAAATTATAATGCTACACAACCCAAAAACAATCATGATGGAATACCTCATATGTTGATTAACGAAGACAATCTAAGTCATTTATTTCAGCATAAATCTAAATCAATAATTACTATTACCACAACACCTAATATTCAAATCTATACTATTAGAAAATTACAATTTCCAACGCATTATACCAATTCATAGAGAGGCAACACACGTTTATGTCTATATATAAACTAGCATATCAAATTCAAAATATTACTTGATGCAATAATTCAACATGGTATACATCTTTGCTTACACATTATAGCAAAAAGGAGAGATCACAATACCGAGGAGGATAACTACCATACAAGCAACACTGTCCTGTCAAGAAAATGAACTCCCTCAAAGGAAAAAAAGTGAAGACAAGCAAGAAACTGTGATAAATATGCCTCGAACACAGGAAGGGATAATTTCACATAAAATGAGAATAAACATTATTGATTATGGATTGCAACAAAAGAATTAAAATCAGATCAACCTGAACAAATTCCTAGCAATCATTAGTGAAAGTCCAGGGAAAAGAAGAGAACACAAACACAAATGCAACTATAATCCAATGCATCATAAAATGAAAATGTCAATACGATGGAAAGTCACATGTGTTACACACAAAAGATTTAACAATGATCGAGAACAATGGAAAAACAAGCAGAGAGAATTTAATTTCCAACCATAAAGAAATTCTAGCTAGATCCAAGCATAAGCATTTGAATCAAATTTTTAGACCAATGTATTACTCTATCGAATACAAATTATAACAAATGTAGTTCTGATTCATGGGTTGAACTATCAATCTTCACCTAACTAAAACCATTGAATTGCAAACATGCCCTCCAAATCAAATTTCCAACACCAATGAATATGCAGAGATAATTCAAAGATTGCTATGCAAGAATGATAAGCATAAAAATGAGGAAATGTAGGGTTAATGGTTAAGGGCAGTTCCTTCTGCACACAGTAGAACTCCCTTAGTGCATTACATCTATGATTGTCGTCATGTGTGCATAAATTGGTGGTGCCTAAGGATCATTTACTATCGTAGGCTAAGTATCACCAACAAAACCAAAAGAGGATAGGCTATTCAAGTCTAGCAAAATTTAATGTGGTATGGTGGAAGTCTCATGGTATGCTATGCTTTGAAGGATTTACCACAATGGTTTGACATATAGGGCTCCAAAATTTCCAACAAACGCACTAGACTAGCATAATTCTATAAGGGATTTCATCCATGGTTGTGTGATATAATTCAACCTCCATCAAGCATAAAGAAGAAAAAAAATGGACTCTTGATAGATTTAGCAGCTACCTATACTTAGGAAAACATACATGCATCAAGGCAGAAATTGAAAACTATGACAAATCGTGACTATGCAGTTGGAAAGAAAGGGTGCAAACAGTGAAGGTTAATGGCATGATGAGTAATAAGGGGGCATTGAATTTAAGATACAATAAGGACCATGATATGCTTATTGAGATCAAATAATAATGCAAAGTATCATAGTTATAACACAAAGAATAGGAACCCAAAATTGAATACCAAGCTTAGTCTACATTCTTGAATGCAACCATACTACCATAATGGAGTCTTCACAGTAAATCGAAGGGTTTACTATTGATGCCAAAGTAACATATAATGATATTCAAGCTATTAGTAGTGATCCAAAATATCAAGGAAAGAAAGACGCATCGAAGCTTAGAAACTTTCAAACAAATACCAATGGCAATAAGACTAAAGTATCAAATTCTATAATGAAGTACAAAGTTTCGTGTTGAACATCAAGCAGTAAAATAAGTAATCGATTGTTTGCAACCACAAATAGAAAGAGAAATTTCCTATTGCATAAAATGGTTAAACAAATGAAAAATCCAACTATCAAGAAATCACCAACTATGATAGGACATAACACATTATTGTCAATAGTTCAAACTTCATCTTACCCTCAAAATACTATAAAATCCTAGCATGATTATTCACTCTAGTATATTATTTTTTTTAACTTCTCCATTTACACACTAGAAAATTTACTTTATTCACTTTTCAACACAAGTTCCTACACTTTTACAACCAAAAGGTCAAGATTCCACACCACAACTTTCAAGAAAACACCACTCTTTAGTTCATAACACAAACATTATAATAGAGTATCACACATACTAGTTATTCATACTGTCAACTAGTTCAAACAAAAGGGTGCACATGCACCAATAGAAACTTATAGTATCAAGTACATTATTAAAAAGGGTTCACAAAACAAAGTTGCCTACTCGCGATTCCCTAGAGGACACTCTTCTAGGTCCTCATTTGAGTCCCTCATGGCTGTCTTAGAGGAGGGGCGATGTGCTCGTAGGCATTCTACCTCCTCTTTTGTCAGCTTGGGGGCATGGGGTCCACACCCCAATGGCCAGTCTCGAACTACCGATGGCTTCTTGATCCTAGTAACAAGTTTAGATTCATTGGTTTTTCTACTTTCTTCTTTCTTGATCCAGACTAGAGCGTGTGCTAGGGTTTTATCGTTAGATATTTCTTCTAGCAGTTGGCCTACTTGCACTTTCTTTGTGCCTGGCTGCTCTAGGTTCAGATCACCACCTATTAGATTGCTTTGGGAACTCTGTAGTTTCTCATGCTCTAAACCATGGGAACTTGGTGGTGATGGAATTTGGCAGTTGGCTCTATGGCCACCACCTCAACCTCTTCCTCAACCATGACCTCTACCCCAAGGCATGATCTTGCACAACAATTGGGGTTATAAGAGATCAAGAGTTAACACAAAGGTTGCCTAACAGACTCAAACTACCCAGAGTACCTATTACTAGCAAACTTGGGACCTATGGGTTATAGGCCCACCACACTTCAATAAGATACAAAATGTAAGCCCATAACCCACAGGTCCTAGGATCAAAACCTGACTTTGATATCCCATAAACCATATCTAGCATGCTAAAAATCTGTTGAACTCTTCACATATACATTACCTATCTTGGTTTGACCATTAAACTATGAAACATTGCTAGAAACTAGGGGTAGGTTATTGCACTCTTGTTCGAATAACTCTTGATCCATGTATTATATCTCACAATGTGACATCAACATCATAATCTAGGTATTTTTTATCTCAAAATTTCTTAAAAAATATCAAAACATTTCCAAACCTCATCAAAATCCACAAACACTTGCAAAATCAAAAAATCCAAAAACATCAAAATCTTGTACAGCTAAAATCCAAAAACATTTGAAAATTTGTGAATTCAAAATCCAAAAAATATCCAAAACACATAAAAAATACCTAAATAGGTCAAAATATCAAAAAAAAAAAAAACAACACCTTATCAAATTATGTTGTATTTGAGCTTGAACATAGGCAAGGTCATCATTGATGTTCCCCTAAGACACCCTAGGTTAATCCTTCAGGATTCCATCATAATAAAATGACAATCCATCAATTTTTCATGTCTCATCAATAATAGGTCAAAGTCAATTGAACTACATGGTTCCTACATGTATAATGTAGGCAAGGCTAATCTTTGATAAGCCCCTGAGGCCCTAGGTTAGTCCCTCTTAGGTCTTGGTCAAAACTCAAAAAAAAAAAAACATTTCAAAGCTTAGAAAACAAAAAAACATTTGAAATTTTGAAAACCCAAAACATTGGAAAACATTCAAAAATCCTAAACATTCTCACATAACCTGAAAAAATAAGCATTCTCATAAACATTCTAAATAGCCAAAAACAACCTTAAAACATTGCAAAACACCAAAAACATTAAAATATTCTCAAAAAATATAAAATCACCCATCCCATTTCACTTTCACTCGCAATAAACTTCCATCCATAGAAAATCAATCGTCACACTCACCCTTTGGTAACATAAATGGAAAACAAGTACATCAATCAACAAAAATAGAATTTAAAATGCAATACAAAAATTAAACTCTTGATCATTACCAAACATTTCAATCAAACCTTATGTAAATAGCATTTCAAACAACCTATCAACCTACCACCATCCACTAACATGTCCTAGGATGCATCCTTCTTACAATGGGAATTATCATTGGAAATCATTTTGGATACTTATCCTCAAAAGACATTACTTAGGCAAGAGATATAAATAACATTTACTGTTTGTTCATTTTGATGTTGTCTTATGATTTATCTTGTTGACTCATTTTGAGGAACTCTCAATGAAATCTATCAAAATAATTTAGAGAGAAAGGAATGGGACATCGATCATTATCTTTCATTTGTTGTGGTTGTGGGATGTTCTTGCAAAATAACTTTGGTGAATACTTCCTTAGTTGTGTGTAGGGAGTTTATTTTGAATAGATTGTTGACTATTGCATGTGCTTTGGTCTGAAATGTTCTAAACTTCTAAACTACATTCCAACGAGGTTTTTGTATGTCAAGGTGTGAATAAGGATTATCCTATTTGTTTGTAGAGTCAAATTCCATCACACTAGATACAATTCCATCTTGGTTATCAATACCATGATGCACGACTGTCTGTGTGTTATATAAAAAATAAGGAATGATGAAGTATCTTGATCCTTGAAATGAGAAAATCATCAATCTCATCACTATATCTAATAAATTATGAATGATCATAGGCTTGTTGGACTTCTAAATCAATCTCAAAACAATGGTTAATCAATGTCCATCTCATTCTTCTACTTTCATCCATCGTATTCTTCTTATTCTTCTATCTTTACTAACAGTTCTATCCAGGAATCAAATCTGTGTGATATATATCAAAATGTACATGAGGCTACCCATGGTCAATGATTGTCTATACATCATAAAATTCATCTACATCAAACATATGATCTTTCTAAAAAGCATCTTTTGTCCTCTTTGAGCTAAGCTAATGTTAAACCTTTGTCACAACATCAACCCAAAATTTCAAATTTTTGCCCAATATCTTGAGGGAGCAAGGTACCAGCTTAATTCCTTCCAATGGGGTGATAGTGGAGTATCCAAAAAATTAGAAATTTTAATTTTTTTTATTTGAGCAACAACATTAATCCAAAAAGCGTTAGTCTTTGAATGAATGTAATAGGTACCTCACTTCAAAGAGGGGCAAAATGTAGACACTTAAACTTGTTCTAAATGATATTACACACTTGAATCTAATTACTAACATTGTTTCATCCTAATTTCATCTTTTTAATGATTATTAATTGAATAAGCCTAGTTATTTAATTAAATGCATCATTTTATTATCTATTAATCTAATTAATTCCATTAGGTTAATTCACCTCCTCATTCACCTTTCATCTTGTTTAATTGAATAATACAAGTTATTTAATTTAAACACTTTATTATGTCCTCTCATTTCATTAAATAATCTTAATTATTTAATTAAATGTCATTTGAACCCCTTTTCATTAAATAATCTAATTATTTAATGATAATCCTCATATTCCTCAACTTGCACAATTAAAACTTTGTTTTAATTAACTAAATACTAGTTTTCCTCACCCATACACTTGCATAGGAAATATTCCCTTGGAATATTATTTTCTAACAAACTTTCCAACAACTTTGAAAGTGTGTTTGTTTGAATCATTGTGATCCATTGATTAAATCTTTGATCCATGTGATCTTGTATTCTCATCCATTGATGATAATCCTTGATCCATGTCTTCACCTCACTTTTCATCTCAACCATTGATTGATAAAATCAATCTTAGCCCTTGATTCACCATTTTCTCTTATAAATGCCTCACATTTTGGAGAGAAATGGATCCACTTCCATAAAAGAAAAGTTATGTTTATGTTTTGAATACTATCTTTATTCATCCTTACATCCATTATCAAGATTTTTCATCTTTTTCATCCACCCTGAGCATAGTTTCATCCATTTTATTTTAAGCTTTGATCAATGGAGTTCAATTAGTTGCTCATTTTATCCAAGGGATTGGGAAAGGGTCGTCATTCCATATCAATTTGACACCACTCCCCCAATGGGATAAGGTTTGGAGTTCTAGATTAGGTTTCTTTTATGCTTTCATGGTTTATTTCATGCTTAGTTTAATGGTTCCTCATTTTTTAAGCTTTCGAACATCTCATTGGGATCGTTGCTTAGGGAGTTTAATATAGCTTAAATTCATTTGGATTTGGTGTATTTAACTCATACTATGACTATAATCACAACTCTTAATGCAATTTTTTCATCATAACATTGCATAATCTCTCTGAGTTCTAGTTTACATTATTTATGTTTTTCTAGTTTATGTAACTTTGATTTTCTCTTAACATGTTCCTTGGCTTATTCAATCTATTTCATATTTTTAAAAGTTATTATTTCTTCTTGTTTCAATTTTTTAATTACCATATTCTTGTTTGTAAACCTTCACTACTAAATTTGAATCAATTATAGTTTGAAGTTGTTTTGCTTTTTTAAAAACATTTTCTAAAAGCATGCAAAAGTTTAAAATTGAATATAGGATAACCATTACCATAGTAGTTAATCTATTTTTTGTTGGTCATAATGTTATAACCATAATCCAATCATTACCATAAACATAGTCATAACTCTTTGTCTTACATCCCCCACATCAAACCAATACATTTTCTATTTCATATTTATCCATTTTTACCATACCCTTAGTCCTCCATACATTATCCAAATTTTTACTTTTCCTGCCTTTGAGTGCAAGGTACACATCCATTTTTCACTCATTTTAAAATTTTCCATAACCTTAATCATCGTTAACTCACATTCAACAACTTTGAGAATATTAGGATATCCTTGATTATTCAACCATTCCCATATTTCATCTGCATAATCCTTATAGTCCATATTTTATCATCATAAAATTTAATCCTTTTCCATATTTGAATGTTTCACTTTTAGGTTTCATTATCAAAATAATCACCTTAATCAACCCATTCAAATGTTTAATTATCCTAAGGCCCATTGTTTAGTCCTTAGAAACTCTACACCAATTAATGGATTCCAAAATCAAATTCATAATAAATCATCCTAAGATCCAAGTGTGTAGCTTAAAATTTTATTAAATTTTTTTAAAATCCAATCCATATAGTCCTCTTAATAATCCATCCCCATCTTTGGTAATATACCATCATTCCATACATAAGGTTATTCCAAGTCATCTATTACATCGCCTATGGTTATCCTTCATTTTAAGTTTTTGACTACCTCTTGTTGACAATTTCACCAGAAGTCCACACAATTTAGAATCCAAATCAACACAAAGATAAAAATAAAAATACCTAAACCAATGGACCCATATCCGACACATGCAAAACCAAAACTAACCATACAAGCAAGGAAAAAATCATAATAAAGGGAAAATCCAACATCATGAATCCTTTAGATCAAATCATTTTCTCTAATCAAGAGAAGTACAATGATTATAATTATATTTTCCATCAACTAAGATATTATCCTTATTATGATTATGTTGATGATAGTCTCATTTACCAAATATAATGTGCTCCTTGTGATGATGGGGATTATCTAATCAACCAACCTAAATATGATCCTTATAATGATGATGATAGTATTGACCAAGACAATATTGATGCTACGCCTATAGACCTTCTTACCATATATTCCATACACCCTACCATCAACTCCCATATCCCTCAAAATTAGGACCTCCCTAACACTAGCTACCTCACAAACCAACATCACATCTCCATGAATAATACATATCCCACCTTTAGCAATTGAAATTTCATCCTATAAAAATATCCCCTATTTCCCCAATCCATGTCATATGAATCTTGTTTACTCAAATATTTTAAATCTACCAAATCATCTACATCTTCCAAATCATTTGCATCTACCTACTCCAAATCATTATCCACCAAATCCTTTGATTCCTCCCAATCCTCTATAGGTTCTACAATACTCTCATACAAATCATCCAACCAATCCAATATAGAGTCCAATCATTCATGGAATATTTATTGGTCTCATATGTCTACTTTATATTTTATCCAAGTACTACTCATATGGGATAAACAACAAAATAACAAATCCAATAAATCCATATCCATGACACTTATTAATGAGTCTCTTATCACTATTCCTATCCTATATCAAGCACCATTAAGAAATACCATATCCATGAATCAACCTACATGGGAAGTTAAACATCAAACTTTCATGAAATCCATAAAACCCATGAGATCAAAAATCCATGTGTCATAAAATCCAAATTCATCTCTCTAGCCCAAGAATAATATTAAATATGACATTAGGTACATATATCAAAGGCCCAATAAATGTAGGGGATATAAAAGCAAATAAAAGTGTATACATATTTTATAAAGAGGAATTTAGGCTATACAAGATATCACTCTAAAGAATGACATAGAAAGATCCAACATAAACTAAGAAAATTCCCATAGATGATCTTGATATTCATGTTAATCCCATCTTTGATTGCAATCCCATAGATGATTATGAAACCCATGACACTTGAATATTTTATCAAGATCTTATCTATGATCATGATATAAAAAGTATGATCTTTGATCAAGATCATCCCATTGGGATTTAAATTCAAGATGATCCCTTCCTCCACCTTTATCCCATCCATGACTATGAAATAAAAAATGACAATATCCATACTCCAAAACTCCCACTTCCAAAGATGAGACACATTTCTCGCTTGGACACTTAGATAACCAAAAAAATGATATGGATCCCACCATGTATGAGGATTCACAAGGAAAAATTGATCACATTGAGCATATCATTGTTCAAGATACATAAATTGAAAACAAGGAGAAAAAATATTAATCCTATAAGTTGAGTTCAACCACTTTTGTATAATTTGGCCTTAGTGGAGAAGAATAGATAGAACTCTGTACTAAGTCATGGTTGCAAAATGATGGATTTACATTATGTTTTAAAAGTGATCCTACAACAAATATTTTTTTTTTAAACATGGGCTACAATGGTAAAGGGTTAGTCCTTCATGAACTGGGTATTCTAGAACCAATATCAATATATGAAAATGGTGGATATGAAGGTCTTGGATACACATATCCAAGAAAGCAATCTAATGATGATAAATGAATGATAGCTAGGGAAACCTCATCCAATGAAATGACCAAAATAGAGGTCATCGATAAATCTTCTAAGAATCATTCTCACACCCATATTTTCTATACTTATTCATTCCATACTACCAACTTAAACTCACAACATCCTATACCCCTTGATTGGGACCAAAAATATCATCCATTATACAAAGTGAATCATTTCCATGAATTAAAATATCACAATCAACTACTAAAGAAAAATAAAATGAAAATTTCATAATAAAATAAAAATGAATATAAAAGCAAACATGTATGCAAACACCAAGAAGAGAAAAACAAAGAAGCATGGACCGAAAAGTAAAGAAAATGGATGAATCCAATCAAAGCAAGTCATCAAAAGAAATCCATTGCTCACATGTTACACATTGCATATAATAAGTGTTCACCACCTTCACAATTATCATACAAAACCTCACTAGCTAAAAATAATTTTGGTTCCAATCATAAGTCAGCCCAAATACAAATCAAATTTTACCACCCAATTCCAATTCTAGATACCTAAAGTATTCCCTAATCATCCATCACCTAACCCTAATTGGTAAATTCCATCACCTAGTCCTAATGGACTTAATCACCTTCACTTAGTCACAATCAAGTAATATCATCACTTGGGACATGTCCCCTTTACCTAAAGTCCATAACTTAATTAAATAATTATATTATTTAACTAAACCCTTTTTCCATCTCCTCATAATTAAATTAATAAATAAATACATATTCCACCTATTTTCCATATCACATGTGGCTAAAATAATTAAATAATAGTATTTTTTAATTTAGGCCAATATTCCCTCGGTACATTCCAAGACTAAAGATAACCTACGAATACTTTTTTTTATGTCCCCTAATTATCTCAAAATAACCCAAAGTTATAGTCTTCTTAGGTGCACATGTCCCTAATTTCCCTCATGCTCACTACTTACTAAATTTGGTAAGTTAATCCTGGCCATTCACAATATAACCGCCTTGATCTCCACCCTCAATATTATCATTGATCCAAGGGAATTCCTCTCAACTATTCTCCACCCTTGATATTACACTCAAATATTGACCATCAATTCCTTCTCTTAAAATACTATAAATTTAGACACTCTATCCTTCATTCCTAATTCTAATTATCACTTATGCTAAGTGTATACTATCAAATTGGTAATCTTCAAGAAAGAAGCACCCACATATCAATACTCAAGGAGAAAATCATTCAACAATGGAGGATTTTTGTAACATTTCATGCTAGTTTTTATATTATTATCTTATTTCCTTTCACTTGTTAAGCTCTATCTAGAGGTTCTTTTTGTTTTTAAATAAGAGCTTACATGATAGTTTATTAATCTTTGAGTTTCAATCTTTAGAATTATATTTTTGTGACTCTTTTAGGGATTACCCTCTTTATTTCACTCCATTTGCATGCTTTATGTCATGTGGTTAGTTTTCACTAACTTGTTTTACAAGATTTTGAGTGGTTGCAAAAATCTAGTTTTTACAGGTGTATCATAGAGAAAAGCAAGTTATATAGTTGTATTTAGGATGACTGAGAAACAAAGTTTGACATAAAATACTTAGTATTTTACTAACAAAAAAGTTTAGGTGTTTGTACGGATATTGGAATGTACAAGGTATGAAATTTTGAATAATTGAATGGAATCTAGACTATCCAAACTATACAAAATGTTGTACTATAAAAAAAAAATGGAGTATTTTCAGTAATTATTTGTATATGTATAGTTTTTATTCGATATATATACAAGGTCATCTATTGATGTATTCATAGTTTCTTTGAGCATATATATGAGGTTTTTGTAGACAATATACACATATGCATGTGCAAGTTGTTCGAGATATACTATCTAATTAGACTATGTATACACGTATATGTACCTATCAAATTAATACTAAACTTTGTGTATATATCTAGAGGTAGGAGCTCAACATTGGGTACATCACATGGGTTTAAAGGTGTCAATATACCCCAAATGCATTTAATTTACTTTTCTCCTACATAAATCTATTTTTTTGGTTTAAATTCCACCTAATATGCTCAAAGGTCTACTAAAATACATAACTTTATATTTTTTAATGTTTATTTGAGATCCACTTAGTTGACAAATGACTCAAATTATGTTAACTAAGTTTTGTAACTTTTGTGAAGTAGGAAAAGTGATCTTAGATGCAATTAGATTAAATAGGATTACCTCCTTTTCACTTTGGCTCCACATTCAAACATAAACCAACTAGGGTCTTATGAGTGACTTAGTACCACAAGGAAGAGCCAACCTCCTAGGGTATATGTTTTCTTGAGTTATAAAAGAGATAAATTTGATGTGTGATTTAACAATCCTAGTTGACATATAACCCTAGATTTGAAAATGTAATTTATCACACAAACAAAAGTGGAAAAACTAGAAAAAAATCATATCTAAGACTGAGATACAAAGAGGAACATGCGACAAAAATTTGGGGCTGATTTTCAAGGATAGGACTGTGAGGAACCCTAGACTGGTTTCATCTTTTCTAGATCTACAAATTATGAGATATAGGTTAAAGTCTACTCTATGTTTTTTTGGAACTGTCTCTTGCTAAAGTTCTTGGATTTGACTTGTACACATAAAAAGAAGAGAAAAAATTGTGCTATATAGGGGCTTATCTAAGTCAAACCTTGTTTTGGTATTCCTATCTCCATGTATAATGATTTATGATGATCAAGAGGGCATACCCTAGATTGGGTAGATGGCAAAACAATGACAATTGACTGAAATGATAAATGATAAATGATAATATTACCTTGATGTGAAATTATTGATGAAGTGATGCTACACCATAAATTTCCACAAATTTTGATTGATGGATGTCTTTATTTCTTGATAGACCTAAAAAAGGTTAGTTCCAAAAACATAATAGCTTTTTGTAGATAGCATGTAGATTATAACTCAATACATCTTCATAATTTGGTGTGATTGATCATAATAGATCCTTGTACATAATTTTCTTCATTGTTCTTGATTTCTTATAAGATAGATCTTGATTGATGAAGGTGTTGTATTAATGATGTTAATTTTTCCTTGAATTTTCCTTGACTGATTTTAGGATCTTCAATTTTGTTCAATATATTTTTTAGGATTTAAAATGATGGAAAAGACTAGCATTTATATGCAATTCTTCGAATTTCCCAAAAATAAAATGCTGATAACAAATAAATAAAATTGGAATTGTATATAATAAAATAGTGACACCAACATATTCAAATTAGCTTCAAAAAGGGTTGGATAAGGTCATGGGGCACACTAGTCTAGACCCATCCTTTTCAAGGCATTAAACATTGGGGGAAAATATTAAATTCTTATTTTCATTCCTATTGTTTGATTTTCTAAAGATATTCATAAAACGGGCAATTAAATGCTTAATTAGGTCTAAGAACATATGGGTAGCTAAATCTAGTGTAAAATTGTCAAGGGTGACAATTTTTGATACTACATTTATCCTCCACTTTAGTGGGAGTATGAACTTATGCTTGGACTTACACTAAATTATGAAAAATCCAAGAGGGTTTTAATTATCCATCCATTGAAGAGATAGGACAACATAAAATCTAGGGGATTTCCTAGCCCCTAGATTCAAGATCCTATAGAAAAATATAAGGAAAAAAAAAACACACATATGAAGAGAAATGCAACACGACAATCATGAAGTATACACGGTGAAAACACACATCACATAATACAAACATAAATATGAGATGAAACATGTTACACATTGCAAACACAATGCAAATACACATAAGGAAAATAAAAATCACAAAAAAAAAACATATGATTAGTACTAAAAGGATTTGAGTCAGTAAGGAAAAGAGACCTTAGTCTTAAATTTGTCTCAAATACCAAATGTCATCCATCAAATGTGTTAGAAAAAATGGTGCTCTCATAAGGATTAGCAAGTTTCATTATGCCAAATCACTTATGAAACACATGAATCCACTACAAAGAAATGTGTGTTATGGTAGGTGGCCCTGTTAAAACTTTCATGTTCAAAGACTTGGAATCTTTGTTATTAAATCCACAGACTATCTTACCAATCATTCTTCAGGGAGCATATAAGAGTTTAATGTCACAAGGGATAAAATAATGCTCAACATAATAAGGGATGAATTGATAACCATTCCTTAGGGGGCATCCCAAATAAAACCACCACCAAAAGGGTATGTCAATAATTCAAATCTCACAAGAAATCAATGAAATGGATAGGGAGATATACCCCCCTTAAAATGTCAACATACTTGCTATGTTGGTATTTTAAGGAAACAAGAGATGAAGAGGGAATCCTTGAAAATAATATACACCTCTCAAAACTATTTATCCTTGCCCCCAAATGTAAAGTAAAGAATGACCATGCGAGAGACTATCATGTTGCTACTATGAAATAAAATATGGTTGCACTTAATATTGTACCACCATGAATGGTAATGAGAAAACACATGAAGCTACAAAATCTACATAGTGAGGAGCAACACCGTAAAAATGGGATTATTATTATTTAGAGTTATTAAGTACATCAACACATGGAAGATCACCACAATCATTAAGTTATTGTATTTTATTATTTAAGGTCTTATATTCATTAGAATAATGAAAATGTGTTTGATGCTATGCAAAAAAGGAGTTATTTCTATAAATTTATTTCATGTTGGAGGAGGAAGATTAATCAAGTGGGATTTGAGAAGCCTTGAAAAATTATGCTCTTTGTCTCATAAATGTGGAGGAGACCATTTTTTTCTTGTGAAGAAAATCTTGCTTTATTACCACATGATGTTTGAAATATATAATAGATGATGGAAAGTGAGATGTAGATGAAGGAGAAGAAGGCTGGAAACCTAAACCCTTTTTTGAAAGATATGGCATAAACTTCACATGATCCTTAACTCCTTGTTCCATGTTTTCATTATATCCACTATTACAAAGTATTTTATATCCAATCCCATAACACTTTTTCAACTCAGATGAAGAAGTCTTACCTAAATGCTTATGAGAAGAATTGATTATTTCAAAAGAATGAAAATTATTTCTAATTTCTTAAAATTTAGGCATCACCGACACATGAGGAATGAAAACTAAAGATTCCCCATCACCATCATGGGATGATTTTTTTTAGTTGATTGATGTAGAATGAGAGTGAATGAATGGAATGAAAGACTCAGGTTTGGACTGTGATATTTTGTACTCTCCCACAAAGGAGTGTGTAAAATATAATGAACTCCAACCATCACCATGGAATTAATTTTAAGATGAGGCATTATTGTAATAATTGTTTATACTATATGCTATAATATTCGACCCTTCAATCTTTGATGGTGATATTTTAGACTCCCCAATGAAGTGAGGTGTAAAATCTAATGATCCTGAATCATCACCCAATAATGTATCCATAGTATCATTATCATTGGAAAGTAATGGTTTCACTTTTGAAAATGGAATCAAAGTACTAAGAGATTTGAAAGTGTTATGTTCAGCTTCAATTTGTGAATTATAACTTTTTGCATCCACTTTTATCATATATATCTTATTATTATATTCATACTTCATCTCATAGTGAAGAGTAGATGGGATTCCTTTCATGGCATGAATTCATAGTCTATCTAAGAGAATATTATATGAAAGAGATCCCAACATGATATGGATGGGGGTGGGTACAATATTCAATCCTACCTTAATGGGTAATGTGATTGTCCCTGATGGGTGTTTACTAACATTATCAAATCCACACATAGAAAGATCATTAGGTTCTATAATATTCTTATCCATGTCAATTTTATCTAAAAGATAAATTCTATAAACATTAAGACCTATTCCATTATCAATAAGAGTGTACCAACTCCTAGTTTTATTAATAACAACCACTGTCTTAGAGCTTCATGATGGTTCTAGACCTCAAGTAGAAGTAATTAATGTTGAGGGAATATATCATGTGATGTGTCTAGAACTCAAGCAGAAGTAATATAAAACTTTTTTACCTACATATCATCAAACAAGGATGCTACATCACATTTTTTAATAGACAGTAATATATCAATCTTTTCCAAAGCCTCTTGGAGCATCATGTGGTATGTATGTGATTTTTGAATCATGTCCCAAAGAGAGATATTGGTTAGAGCATTCCAAAGTTTCTGAACAAGATCATAATATTTACAAATACATTGAGGAAGGCTAGGTGGGGATGGAGGATATTATTTCAAGGTAATGGAATGAACATTGGTATATTCTTTTGTTGCTTATTATTTCTAGTATTATGTGTATGAGCCACCATATGATTACTAGGTTGTTGCAACACATCTTGGTGCACATGATTATGTTGAGTGAGCTATTTTGAAAATTTTAAGATATGACTATGAGGTTTTGGAGGTCCTATAATGAGAGGTGGTTTAGGAAATCTAATAATTAAAGGAGATATAATAGTCAATTGTGTGTTCATAACTTCAACTAAGTTAACTACTTGTTGATGACCTTCCATCAATGAGGGATCTAATGTCAATTTAGAATCTTCATATACACCATCCATATTAATATCATTTGAATAATGAAATGTATCAATTATTACATCCTCTTGTGTCATAATATCTTCCCAAGTAGGTGAGGTAATGGGAGAGGAAAAAAATTATTTTCATGGTTCTTAATTATTGTATCCTCTTGCACCAAGATACCCTCACAAGTAGGTGAGATATTGGGAGAAGAAAAAACATGATTCTTATGATCTTCAATGATTTCATCCTCTTGCACCAAGATACCCTCACAAGTAGGAGATATATTAGGAGGAATCAATGAAAATAATAATAGAGAGAGGAACTCATTTTCATATTCATGTAAGAAAAGCTCTTTAAATTAATAAAGTTTGACAATAAGATATCAATTATTATAAAAAAATAATTTTGTAATGAAAAAATTATGCTATGTTCTACAGATCAAACTAGTGGTGGACAACAAAATTGGGTAGTTTTCAAAACATAATTTTAGAATAGGAAACAAATTTGAATAGAGACTCTAGATAGATATTTTCACAAAAAAGTTAAACCTAAATTGACTAGTTAGGGGTGCTATGTGCCCTAGACTAGAGAGGGAAATTTAGAAAACTTCTAGAAATGACCTAATGTTTAAGGGTCTCAGGCTACAAAGGTTTAGGTCTAGGAGTAAGCAAAATTTTGGAAATGCATTAAAACTAAGTTTTTCTATATGAAGAACACACATGCATGCAATTTTTTTATATTTTTGAAAAATGTGATAAATTTAAGTGATAATTTTCAAAATTTACAATGTTGTAATTGATTGATTTTTTCTAGAAAATGTAGAAAAGCAATGCTTTTTGATCTTTTGAAATGCAAATTCTATGCAATTTTACACTTTTTTTAATGTTTTAGAATGCATAAATGATAAACTAATATTACCATTAAATTTATCAATAAAAATAACTTATATCTAAGCCCTAAACAAGGAAAATTATATCTAAAATTATGTCATTTAAATCTAAAAATATTTTTCAATTTTTTCCTTTTAATTTATAATGAACAAATAATACAAATGCATAGTTTTGATAAATGAAATAAGTACAAAATAAAGACAAGATATTCAAAGCATGTATATTTTGTATTAATTTTTATAAATTATGCTAATGAAAATAAAAAAATTACCAAGTGTAGGATATGTCGAGTTCACCAAAATATGAAGTAGGAAAAGTGATCCTAGATATAATTAGATTAACTAGGATTATCTCCTTTTCACTTTGGCTCCACATTCAAACATAAACCAACTAAGGTTTTATGAGTGACTTTCTTCCACAAGGGAGAGCCAACCTCCTTAGTTTTATGCTTTCTTGATTTGTAAAAGAGATAAATTTGATGTTTGATTTAACAAGACTATTTGATATATAACTCTAGATTTAAAAATGTAATTTATCACACAAAAGGAAAAAAAAGTACTAGAAAAGGTTCAAATCTAAGATTGAGATACACAAAGGAACATTTGATGAGAATTTGGTGTTGATTTACAAGGATAGGGGTGTGGGGTGCCCTATACTAGCTTCTTGTTTTTTGGGATTTGTAAAGTCTAAGATGCATGTTATAATCTTTGTTTTTTCTAGAACTGTCTCCTAATGAAGCTCCCAAATCTAACCTACACACGTGAAAAGAGGGGAAAATGTTGTGTTGTATAGGGGTTTTCCTAATTCAAACCTAATTTTGGTATTTTTACCTCCATGTATAGTGATTGATAATGATCAAGAGGGATCACCCTAGATTGGGTAGAGGCCAAAACAATGATAATTGACTAAAATGGTAAATGATAAATGACAATGTTACCTTGATGTGAAATAATTGATGAAGTGATGTTACACCACAAGTTTCCACAAATTTTGATTGATAGATTCCTTAATTTCTTGATAGACTTAAAGGTTAGTTCCCAAAATATAATAGCTTTGTGCAGATAACATATAAACTTAATACATCTTCATAATTTGGCAAGATTGATCACAATAGCTCCTTCCACATAATTTTCTTCATCCTTATTGATTTCTTGCAAGCTTGATCTTGATTGATGAAGGTGCTACAATAATGCTCCTAATTCTACCCTGAATTTTCCTAGACTGATTTCAAGATCTTTAATTTTTCTCAATAGAGTTTCAAGGCTTTCAAATGATGAAAAAGACTAATATTTATATGTAATTCTTCTAATTTACCAAAAATAAAATTCCAATAGTTGACATGAAATTTTAATTTTAAATAATAAAGTATGACCACCGATATATTCAAATTGGAGCTAAAAAAGGGTTGGGCAAGGGCATGGGGTGTCCTAGTCCAAAACTATCCTTTTAATTGGGGCCTTAAACATGAAGGACAAATATTAAATGCTTATTTTCATTCCCATTATTTAATTTTTCAAATATATTAATAAAATGGGAAATGAAATGCATAATTAGGTCCAAGCACATAGGGGAGCTAACTTAGTGTGAAATTGTCAAGGATGACAATTTTCAATGCTACACTTTAAAATCCACAATTATAATAGGTTAATCCACTTCAAATAAGTTTTAAATCTGACCTAAAATATTTTGCATTTCACCCACACACAAAAGATAGAGGATCAATATAGGGAATGCAATATAAACAATTTATAATCTTAATTTTATTTGTATCCATGACAAAAAAAATCACTTTAATAAAATTTAAAAATTCATACAAAATTTTAGTATTAGAAACTTTTATTTTGTATATATTTTTATTATTGTTTGAAATCTATCAATGGTGTTGGGAAAGTCACAAGTTTAGATAGTTTAAACTATTTTCTCATATGATTTCCTTTTTTCTTTCCTAGTTCGATTCAAAAAAAATAGTTGCTATCCCAATCATTGTTAATACCAAGGTGAGTAGTGATGAGAGCCAATTATGTCCCACTTTATGCCATATTTTAGCATGTTTCATACGCCTTCATATTCATCCCCACATTCTATTTACATTTAATATCTTACCATTTTTCCATTTTAAGCTGATTATGATTTAATATATATATAAGTGATATTTAATATAGTTTTTGGATAAAAATATGGAAAATAATCATTGGTTGTCTTTATTACTAAGCATTGTTATTTTATGCCTTGGAAAATATATCTTGTAAAATGCATATTTATTGTCACCTATTTCATGGGAACTTTCTGTCACATATTGGTCAAGAACTTTTATTTATTAGCAATTTACCAACAATTTATTTCTGTCATCTTTTGATATCAGCTTCCAAGGTGGTGACAGTTGGAACTTTTTGTATGATAATTGTGTAGATCATTACCATATTTTTGTGGAATTTTCACTAGGCTGCCGTTGTATGGAATTTGTGTGACACCCCTTCGATTTGTTATGTTTTCTTGACAACTCCGATACTTTGTTAGAATTTATTTTATGTTATTGTTATTCTATCGCTGACAGTGGAGCAATGATAGACTATATTGATGTGATGACACATATATGCATGGTGATTATGTTTAATATGCTTTATGTTTGCATAGATGCGTAGTTGTGATGACATTGCTATATATGCTTATGGTAGTTTAATTGATATATTATCTAGTCAGTTGATGTGACATTGTATTGGTAAAGAGAAAGGTATTGCATCACTTGCTTGCGAGTGCCTTGTGATTTCTGTGATTCTCTCTTCACTGTGTGAATGAATTACTATATGTATACATGTACGACATTTGCTTGTTTGCAGGATTGTAGGTACAGGATATTAGCTTCACCTGGTTTCACAGGTCTGAGTGTGTCCACTACTCAATAGTAATATTGGGAGATAGTAACAGGCTACCTAGTCATACCTCTACCCCAGTACAGTGTATCGTTAGTTGAGTTTTGGTCTTTTCCTTATTATTGTTGTTTTGGGTATTTTATTAGTGTGTAAGTTTTGGTAGATTAAATGTGTATTTGATTTAAATATTTAATTAATAGAATCATTGTGGTGAAGGCTTTAGAATAAATAAATAAATAAACTTAATTTAGTTATGTTGTTGAGTAATTTATATTATTAGAAATAAATGGTAAATAAATTAATAAGAGTATTTGAATTGGTTGCAACTAGTAAAT
Source organism: Sequoia sempervirens (assembly GCA_007258455.2). NCBI lineage: Eukaryota > Viridiplantae > Streptophyta > Pinopsida > Cupressales > Cupressaceae > Sequoia > Sequoia sempervirens. The sequence goes on from VDFB02000003.1 coordinate 247,532,973, forward strand.
TGTTTTATTTTATTTAAATGCATGTGGTTGGAAAATATCTTTGGTTGTTGAGGGAAAATATATTTTTTTGGGATAAATGTGAGTTATAAATTTGTGATCTAATTGTTGTAAATTGATTCTCGGAGAAAAAAAATTAAAGAAAAAGAGAAGAAAGTTGTTTTCATGGGAAGAGTTTTTTGTTTTTGGGGTTTTTGGTGGAAAGAATTTGTTGAGGAAGTTGTGGATCTCTCAGAGGTTTTTGTTTTAGAATCTTGCTGTAGAATTCTTGGCTGTGGTATTGTTGTGTTTCTGGAAAGAGGCAATTGCACTGGAGGAAGCTTTGGCTACATTGGAAAATTGAAGCTACAAAGAAGCTCGACAACATTTTTTGAGGTAACAGTTCTTCTAGAACAGGTTCCTTTATTGTTTTTGTGAATTTTGAATTGAAAAGTTATTTTATTACTGTAATGCAAATTGGAAATGTTTAGGAAAAGATTTTCAATACTGTAGAAGTTCTTGTTTCTTTATTTTAAAAAGATTGCTTGGAAATTGAACCTTTGTACAAAACAAGTAAAAATCTTCTATGTAAATTGATCATTCGAAATATATTGACACAAAGGAAATTATACATCTCTGTAGAAAATCATTATTCTGTTTTGTTTCCCTATTTCTTTTAATTATAGGGAAAATGAAATCTCTGAGCTTTCCTCTAGAAAAATTCTTTTGTGAAAAATTATTGCCCAATTTTAACCAGTGCTTGGATTAATTTATATGTAAATATATATATATATATATATATATATATACATACATATATATTGGAATGTATATGTACATATACATATATATATTATATATAAATTTTAATATTTGAATATAAGTTTGTAAATTTCCTGAGGAAATTATATTTTAAACGAAATTGAGAGAGGCAGAATTTTAATCACCGTACGCGATTTTGAAATTGTAGGTTTTAGTTTTTTTTAGTGAATATGTTAATGGTATGGGGGCTAGAGCTTTCCCCATAGCCATCCCCAAAGGGGTTTTGGCCATGAACAGTCGCGCTAGTTCTGAGTTCATTTTTTTTTTTAATATGTATAATATATAATATGTGTATATATATTATATACATGATATATTTAATACATCTTATTTTAATGTGTATGTTATATATTATGTATATATTATACATATATTATATTGGAAAATTGGTATTGTAATTAATTTTAAATGAATTTGGTAAAAGTACAATTGTTTAATTAAATAATATATTTATATGTATATATATAATTATATATAATTATATATATATATATTAAATATATTTATTTAATGCCTGAATTTTACAATAAATGGTTACTAGCATGATTAATTAAATTAAATGATTTAATTGTTTTATTGGGAATTTGAGTTAATTTAATGAGTGCTTGTGAAAGCTAAAAGATAAACAATTAGTTTCCTTCGCTGTTGATTTGTAAGTTGGGGTTACATTTAAATGGTGTGTTTTAATATGTGAAATTGATTGTAATGGATTTAGGAAATCCGAATGATAGAATTTGTTTAATTGCTTGAAGATCTATTTATTAAGCACGTGTTTCTGTAATTGTAAACTGGGGGGGAGTATTTGTTTTTTATGAGAATCTAAGTCTTCTAGAGTTGTGAATTGTAATAAGGGGTTGTTGTAATTTTAGTCACCCTTTGAGTCTTTCTTGGGTAGTGCATGTTTTGCATTCAATATTGGACATTCGTAGGGATGTGTTACCTTTTGAGGAGTATTGGTTAATGATGTCAGTTCTTGGTGCATTGTCTACCCTTGGTATGTAGTTTGAGTTATGTGTTGTCGATAGGGGAGTGGCTTTCAGCGAGGGTCGAGACTCAAAGTGGTCCCAAGACAACTTGTGTGGAAGTTAGTATAATCAAGTGGTGATTAAATAATCTATTAGCTTAACACATTTAACAAGATAATTAGCCTCACTCATTGGCTCAAGGGCTTGTATGAGACTTGAGATGAGTCGGGAAGGCCTGGAATGGCTAGATCGTTATCTTGTCTTCTCGAAAGATAACCGATTATGCACTGGTGTGCATGTGGGGCCGAAATCGTGAAAGGTTACCATGATAACCCTAGAGTGGGGCCGAGACCTAGGAAGATTTCCTTTGGACAACCAATGCAACCTTTGTGATGACACTCCTATGACAACAGTTGGTTTATTTGTATTGTGTTTATTATTGATTCGGTGATTTTGGAAGCTATGTGACCATTGTCCTTGTTACTTGTACTGTGAGTATTTTGTATGTTGCCTATGTCTAGAGGTAGTAGGTTATCTTGGTTACCTCTTACTATCTCCTAGCATGAGGGTTGGGCCTACGAGTACCATATGGTTGGGTGGCATGTACCTTACACTGTTGAGTTTCTCTTTCTGATTGTGATGGCAGAATCTTCTTGTTTGAGGAGCTCGTGTGGTTCTTTGGAGTTGTTCATATATTTCTTCATTATAACTATGTATCATTATGTATAATTGTAATACCTCATTTGTATCGAGGTGAACCTTTGTGATGTAATTGGGTCATCCCACAATAATGGGTTACACTTTTTGGCCAAACTTGACATTAAAATCAACATTTTCAAAGAAAACTTCACTTTCTGACACTTATAGTAGGTAAACTATTAGGAATTTGAAAATGATGTAAAATAGTGATTTGTGAGATTTTATCTGGAGATTTTAAATGTATTTTTTTTAAAAAAATTGAAATTAAATTGTAATTTTTTTCGTCTCCCTTGATAACTAGTTTTTAATAGTAAACAACATTTTAAAAAAGTGGTGTGTACTTCGGCTCGCATAATTTCTTTTCTACAAAGGATAAAAATATAATTATTTTGAATTTAGGTTGGTAACACAAGTATCTAGGGCTTTCATTTTGTTTCATAGCATTTTCTTAAATATTTTTCTTTTAATTAAGTTTTGAAGTCAAAACATTTATAATTTAGACATAGGTGCACTTCGGCTCGCATAACTTTTTTGGTATGTATTGAAATTCAATTTTTCTTTTTTTGTTAGAACAAGGACATCAATACCTAGTGGATATATATTTTTCAAAAAAAATTCCTCAATTTTACTATTTTTCCACAATGATTTTTCATCGAACTTGACGTTTGGTGAAAAACCTATGTACAGTAAAACTAAAAAATAAAATATAAAATAAAAATAAAATATATTAAATTTATAGTTGTTGGAAAGCACGTTTCGATCACTACAATCGTCCAACTTGGTTTATCAAGTTGACTCCATTTGCACCTCCTTCCCAAGCTTCGATAGTCAAAAAAATGCATAAATTTTGAAATGGTGGAGGGGAAGGTGAAAAAAGGGGGTTCATTAGAACACCCCTTATATGGTGCAAAAGGGGGTTCATTAGAAGGGAGGGGGGTTCATTAGAAGGGGGGAGGGTTCATTAGAAGGGGGGGTTCGTTAGAAAGGGGGTGGTTTATTCGAACCCCCTTCATTAGAAGTGGTAAACCATTTTAAATTTTTTGATGAGCATTTCTAATTATTCTTCATTCGAAAAATTGTAACCCACTATTGTGGGTTTACCCAATTATAATAATATTTATGATCTATTCATTATTGGATTTAATGGTCTATTGGATATTATGTGGTGTTGTATCCTATGGAAATATGTTCAATACATTTCTATGTGTTAGATTTATCTTACAATGGTTTAATGTTTTGTTGTATGTTGTATCTTGGGTTTAATATTCATATGCTATGGTTGGTTTAAATTTTATAAGTAATGGGTTTACATGTAGACGTGTTGCGTAGCCTAGAGGATGTATGTGGTTAGAGTAGGATACTTTACTCGTCTTGTTATACTTTTTAAGAAAAAAAATTGGTTGGGCTTCTGCAGTGTTACATCGTCCTCTGGGTTGCGGGATGGGGTTTTACAATTTGTGGGTCATTACCTTCTACTAGATTATTAGTGGCCACGGGGGACTCATGATTCTACCAAATTGTAGATATTTGGTTATTACATATCCCTATATGACTACTTTCGACACTTGCTTCTCTTTGCTGACTCAACTAAAATATGGAAGGAAGCTTGATTATGTGAAGGACATGGTTATTGGTTGTGTCTAGGGGAAACCCATGGTCAAGATGCATTTTCAAAATCGTTTGATCTTCCTATCTTCTATTTCCATAACAAACCAATTTGTGATTGTGATGCAGTTTGTTTCCCTCATCGATTCTTGCTACCATTTCCATGTGATCCTCTCCACTTTTGATTGCCACCTCAGCACTATCATTTTGCACAGATTTGTGATAAATGATTTTTCATGTGAATGGAATCCAAAATGTTGTCGTTATATATTCTTTCTTATTGCCTATGGATTCCATGTAAACCATTAGTTTGTTGTCCATTAGCCAAAAAAAACTCATTCTATTTTACACTACTTGGTTGTTATTTGTTAGCCTAACCTTTATAAATATGGTATGTGGTAATAATAGGAGGCAAAGACTATTGTAAGCAAATTCATGTAAGCAAGTTTTTGTGCACAAAACATTGTATGGAGTTGTATTATTTTTTATAAATAAAAAATTTCTCATGATTGAAGCAACGTAGAAGGTATTTTTGTTCTATCATTAGATGTATTGAGCAGGTAGGGACCACTCCTTTGAATGTCTGGTGATTTCTATTTATTTAGTAGTGTTTGTTTCCATTATTTCTATGTTATTTATAAGCGTGGTTTATTGTTTATTACCTGTAAATTGGTTATGAATCATGAGATTATTCTCTAGAATAGATGTTTATGTTGTATATTGCTTTATGATTTCTAGATTAGTTTGCTTTGGAGCTATGAGTCTAATTTCTATTGTTGTTGTTGTTGCCAGGAAGTGACAGTTCCTATCACTAGCATTATTTGGATTTGCAATAGGTTTATTTTCTAGTTGCATTTCATCCCCACTTAGCTCACTATCTTCATCCCTTCAACAGATAGCCACAATACCTTTCACAAGTCTACAATCCCCGGATTGACATTTAGGAACAAACTGAGGAAGTTAATATAAAACTTTTATAGCAATTTGATTCCAAGTCCCAATCCATAGTTTTTTCCATCAAGTAGGAAATAGGGAGAAGGCACAATCATTCTATAATTTAGTTTTAATCATTTTCATAATGTTTGGGCTTCTTATAGTTAAGAGAACATAGATCTTTCTACTAATTCATGGTTTTTTAATGATGGATTTGCATCTTGTTTCAAAAGAAAAATATATCATATGGAAAAATAGATCTATCAAATCATGGGCTACAATTGTAAAGGGTCAGGAATTGATGAAAAATGAATTCTAGAACCAATATCAATATATGAAAATCCAAGATATCAAGGTCGCAGATACACATCTCCAAGAAAATTTTTTAATGGTGATAAATGATAGTTTGGGAAACCTCATCCAATGAAAGAATAAAAATATAAGACATCAATAACTCTTCTAATAATTCTCCTTCCACCCATAATTTCCTTACTTTGACCATCCATACTACCAACCTACACCCACATCCTACAGTTGTTGATTGGGAACAACAACATCACCTATTTTACAAAGTGAAGTATTCCCGTGAAATAAAATATTGTTATCAACTACTAAAGAAAAATAAAATCTAGATTTCATATCAAAATAAAAATAAATAAAAAAATTTAAATGTAGCCAAAAACCAAGAATAAAGTAGAAAATAAATATGGATAAAAAAAAAGTGCATTGATGAATCCAATCAAAGTAGGTCATCAAAAGTTGCATATTACATACAATAGGTGTGTACCACCTTCACAATTGTCATGCAAAAATTCATTATCCAAAGAGAATGGTGGTCCCAATCCTAAGTTGAATCCCAAATCCAAATCTAATTGTACCATCCAGTCCAAACAACCCTCATTCCAAATGAAATCTCAAATCCATCAATTTGCACATCCACCTCTAAAGCACCAATTATGTCATCCACAATACAAATCCCATTCCTCACCACCACCATCTAAATCCATAAAAAAACATCCTAAATTCAATCCTAAACCTAGAATACATCACATCATTATAGCCACACTTTACCACAAGTGTTATGATGGCACTTTATTATATTTTTATAAGGCCAACCCAACTATCAAAAAGCACAATCACAATTGTGAATTATATACTAGTGCAACATTCCTAGAATTTTTTTTTGTAAGGAAATATGCTATTTTCATGTCATGACCAAAGCATCCTGATTAGCTAGATTATCCATCCATGAACATGATACCTAAAGTACCTAATTCCAAAAAATAAAAGAAATAGAAAATTTAAAATATATATATATATAATAGTAAAGAGAAATAATCCATCCAATGGTGAAAACCCCTTCTTTTGGCACCTTGTTCAAGTACTATGATTAAAACCAATTCATGGTTTTCATGTGTAAGTTTGATAGCTATGTGAATCTTCAAATTTGGAACAAGTTGTCTCATTGATTCCACCAAACCTATGCATCCTATCATGTCATTTCATCATACCCATCCACCATATCCATTTACTCATACCCCATCCATATTTTCCACTCAAATTGGTATTAATAATGATTGGGAGCATGCAATGTGTACCTTGGAAAAATATTGACATAGTCACCCTTTGGCCACACTCCATCTACCATCACTTCATTTCCTAGATAATGCCATCCATCCCTAATCCTAGATGAAAACATGATAATCCTATGCAATATAGTCTTTAAAAATCCCCCCCTACATCCTTCCATCAATTTATATCCTCTCCATCACATCCATTTAGTCAACCATTCCATTCATACTATGTTTATCCTTGTCTCTAGGCTTGGTTTATCCCTTTCAATTGAGTCCAAACATCAAGATGACAAAAAAATAACACTTACCCAAACATATTACCATTTTACAATAATTATTAAAAAACAATTTATCTATGTTGATGCCCCATTAAATCCAAGCATACCCCATCCAAAATATTGCATCTATCCAAAAAAACCATAAGGTTTGTTCCTTATCTTTCTACAAGTTGTGTTTAATCTAAAATAAATCTAAGTAATCATCAAGATATGTTTTTCCCAATCTTTATGGTTTTTCAAGATGTGTCCTTTCCACATTAACAAAACTATTATAATCAATCAATCAATTAATTAATAAATCAATTTGTATCTTGAATAGGTGAAAATATAATCCAATGCTCGTCATTAATCCTTGAATCCAACCATTCCGTCCAATTCCATATTTACATACACCCTTGGCTTCAACATGTCATTGGATACAAATTTGAGTTTTTTTCATGTTTTTGATTGCTTGTTTTTGTAGGTTTGTGTATTTTATTTCCTATAGTGTTATTACCCCCTCCATCACATCGTCATGTTAGTCTTAATCCTTCATATGAGGGTGTTTCAATGATAACATGTCTATTGGATCACTTTTCTATTTGTAACTTATTTTGAGTGTCAGTTCATATGCACATGGCACATCATCATCATCATCCCTTATATTATGGTGTATAATGCTAAATGCTAAAAAAATAAAGGTTGCTTCTTGCATATGAAGTTACTATGACATGTATTAATCATTCATTTATCCATAATTCCAATCATGTGTCATTTAGTTTCATTATATCCTTGTAAGATTTCATCATCCAAAATATACATCCATGCAATCAAATCTTGTTATACTAGACACATCAATCAACATGCCCAATCCTTAATCCATCATCAATCCTATATTCATGGAATGTACATCATCCCAACATGATTTCTCTCAAGTCAACTTTTATCCTTTATGACATATTTTTATCGCCCTTTGTCTTTTCAATATACCTATTGGGTTCCATTTCACCCAAACTTTGTATTGATGGGGTATCACTTCCATGATCATCCCTAAACAACTGGGGAAACTTGCAACCAGAGCTTCACTTTATCCCACCCCATTGTTTATCTCTTCTTTGACGCAATACCACTATCATGGCATTGTATGAAAGAGGAGAAAAATATGGAAACCTAAAATATTCCCTTGTCATACATTACCTAACCCTAATTGATTAATTCCATCACCTACTCCTAATCAGCCTAATCACCTTCACCTAGTCCTTATTGAACAATATCATTACCTATCAAATGTCCCCTTTACCTAAAGTCCATAACTTAATTAAATAATCATAGTATTTAATTAAACCATTTTTCAATCTCCTCACAAATAAATTATTTTCCATCTCACATGTGGCTAAAATAATTAAATAATATTATTATTTAATTAGGCCTATATTCCCTCAACATATTCCAAGAATAAAGGGCACCTAAGAACAATTGTCTTTATAAACCCCTTTGTTGGAAGCTTGACTTGTTTGTGATTTGTTTGAATGTTTTCATTGATGTCAACCCCTTGTATGAAGAGAGTGTTGGAATGCTATTGGTGTTGATGATGTCAACCCCTAGCATTGGAGTTGTTTGAAGCTTGGAGTTGTTAGTATTGATGTTAACACAATGTTGTTGGTGTTGACATTGATGTCTTAATTTAGTATAGTTGCAAAAGTTGTGTTTGAAGATATTTTTAGATGTGCTATAGTTGATGAGAGGTTTTTTAGAGATGTTAGTAGTGTTGTTGATGTAGTTGGTTCACTTGGTTTCAAAGTTCTTTTGAGAAAATTTGAATAAAAGAGAGTTCAATGTGACTGAATGGTGTTTAGTTTTATGCTCCGCATTTCTGTATGGTTGAAGATATGCCTATGTGGATATGATATAATGATTAGAAGAGTTCAAAGTTTCTATATCTAAAGTTTATGGTTTTGAATCATTTTACAATGAAAGTTGTGTTTGATAGTATGTATGTCTGGTGAAAAAAGGTGTCTAGGAGAAATGAGATTGCTCCGCAATTCTCCACAATGAAGGTATCTTGTGGATCTAGAAACGTTCTTATATTTTCTGTATCTACCTTTCCTTGAAGTTTCAGGTGTTGTGGTGTTCCACAAGGTTGTTTGGTGAGTTGGATGTATGTGCTAATGTGTTTGGTTGCACTAAATGATGGTGTTCTTAGTTTTAGGTGGCTGTGGTAGAGTTAAAAAAAATTCTGATGATGCTGGAATATTTTGAGATTTTGTAGTATTGTTATGTGGTCTGTGAAGTTGTCTTCAAACTTGGTTAAGCATGAAATTAATTGATAAGGGTTTTAATACAGGTTTGGCTGACTTGGTGTGTTAGTGAAAATTATAGAAGTGGTATGTTGTTTGTGGAAGCTTTACAAAGTGTGTCAATGTAGATTTGGGTTCTAGTTAACCCATGGTTTGGTCATCCTTCACTTCTTTCCATTGTAGAAGTGTTTGGTGCTGACCTAGTTTTTAATTGTATATTTGAGGTGCACAACTGACCTTGGAGAATGTTTTCAAGGTTGTGGATGGTATATAAGAAAGGTTGTTGGAGATGAGTGTGGATCTGTAGAAGGTTTGTGAAAGATTTGAATTTGATTAAGTGTGGTAATCTGAGTGTGAGCCTAATGCCTATGACTTTGAAGCAGTGACTAGAAGAGTCTATATTTGTAGTGTTCTTGAAGTTATTGGAAGTAATGAGCTGAAGGTTGCAAATGGTGCAAAGTGGTTGTGGTGGATCTTCTTGTTGCTTTGAGATGGATTTCTCTTTGTAATAGTTCCTTTATTTCTTCTTTCTAATTCAACAGTGAGCCTATTGAATTTAGTGTTGCTATTACTTTATATTTTGATCTAATCCTCACCATGGTGTTTCCCTTCTTAGGTTTTCCATGTAAATCCGGTGTTCTATTATGCATGTTTTTTGATGTGTTACTATTTCACTCATTTAATTTCATGCTAAATCTAATTAAGGGTTTAAGGGATAATAAAGACTTGAATGTTAATGAGGGTTTTGATGTTTTAATGTACAACTGATTCACCACCCCTCTCAGTTGTCCTATGTATCTAATAATTGGTATCAGAGAAAGGTTACTTGGAAGAAGCTTAACTACTTGAGGTAGATCCAAATGGTGAACAGGAAGGAGGATCCCTTGTTTGATGGGATAAGCTATGCATTTTGGGAAACTAGGATGCAAGGTTTTTGTGTTTCCTCAAGGTTTGGAGTTTGGAAGTCAATTGAAGATGGATATACCATGCTTACTAATGGTCTGACAATTGATGATGAGATCAAGGAATATGATATCAATGGAAAAGAAAGGAATGCTCTTTTCAGTGGTCTTGTTGAATCAAAACTTGTGAAGCTTATGGGCTACAAATCTAGTAAAGAAATCTAAAAGAAGTTGGAAAGTATCCATGAAGGAGATGATAAGGTCAAGCAAGAAAATATACAAATTTTGAAGACTAAGTTTGAAACCCTAAGAATGTCAGAAGATGAAAATATTGCAAGCTACATGCGTAGAGTGGATGAAGTCATCAATTATATCAATGGCCTTGGTGGAAAAATAGAAGAAGATGAAGTGGTAAAGAAGGTATTAAGAACTCTTATAGTTCTAAAGTTTCTACTATTGAGGAATCTTGGGATTTCAATCATTATTCTAGAGATCAATTGTTTGGTACTTTAACTACTTTTGAATTGAGAAATTTTGGTCAAAATTATTCAAGAAAAGATATTTCTTTTAAAGCTAGCAAAAAAGAGAAGGATGATGGATTAGATTCAGATGATCTTGATGAGATAGAAGCAAATTTTTTTAGGAGATTGAAAAAGGTGACTAGAAAATATAGAGGTAAGTTATCTTTCAAATTTTTCAATTGTGGAAAGATAGGCCATTATGCTTCAAGATGTCCAACCAAAGTTTCAAATCATAAATATAAGGATAATAAAGGGGAAATTTTTAAGAGAAGTTATTATGTTAAAAAAGATGCTAGCATATCTGATGATGAATCTGACTACTAGAATGATTTAAATGATGAATGCATGTTCATGGCTCTGAATGTTGGAATGAATTTTATTGACTTTGAAATATGTATGATGGAAATTTCTTTGAAAATAGGTCACAACATCAAAGGGACTAAGGTGAGTTCTTTTCATGCTAGAGAGGAGAAAAATCACTAGATAATTGACAATGGATGCTCAAATCATATGACAGGTGATAAGAGTAAGTTTGTTAAACTTGAGAAGTTTGAAGGTGGTCTTGTTAAGTTTGGTGTTGATACATCTACTAAGATATGTGGGAAAGGTTTAATTAGTTTTGATGGAAAGCATAATATAGATGATGTTCTTTATGTCAAGGGTCTCTGACATAATCTTCTAAGTGTAGGAAAAATGTGTATCAAAGGATATAATCTTGTATTTCAGGATGGTGGTTGTGAAATTAGAAAAGGAATATCAGCAACTCTAGTTACTGCAAGAATAAGGACAAAGGGGAATGTTCGTCAACTCAAAGGTGCTAATGGTAAGTGATTTATGACTCAAATTAATGAAAGTTGGCTATGGAATAGAAGAATGTGTCACATAAATTTTTATAGTCTAGTTAGGATCAGCTCTACTCAATTTATGAGAGATCTTCCAAGAATTATAAAGCCTATCAATGCAACTTGCAAGGAATTTCAGGTTGAGAAGAAAACAAGAAAGAGGTTCAATATCAAATATTCTACCATAGGACCTTTGGATTTGGTGTATATAGACCTATGTGGACCTACAAGAACAAGAAGATTTCAAGGTTATTGGTATTTCATTTTGTTAATTGATGATTACTCTAGAATGAATAGGACTGTTCAGGAAGCAACAAGGACAATGGTGAAGGAAGAAAATCAATTGGATTTCTATTGGAGAGAAGCTATTCATATTGTAGTATATATCTCAATAGAGTACAAGAAAGAGTAAATAGTTCAAAGACTCCCTATGAACTATGGTATGGAAGAACTCCTACTATCAAATATTTTAGTGTTTGGAAGAAAATGTTACATTAGGAGAGATGGAGAAAACTTGGGAAATTTTGATGCAAGATTATATGAAGGAATCTTCCTTGGATATTCTACAAGAAGCAAGGCTTACTGGTGCTACAACATGAGGTTGAAGAAGATAGTTAAAAACTTACAAGTGTCAAAGTAGATGAAGAACCATATAAAAGATTAGTATTGATAGAAGGATATGAATCTAATGAGTCCTCTTGTAGTGAAGAAGAAAAGGATAAGAGAAGGAAAAGGATATGTAGTTTCAAGAGGAAGATGCTCTAGAAAGGATTCCTACAACTCTTAAGTATGTGAAAAAGAATAATTCTGAAGATCATATCATTGGTGATAAAAGTTGAGGCATGTTGACAAGAAGAAAAGCTGCCATGACAGAAGAATAAGAAAATATGTGTCTACTTTCCTAATTATAACCTAAAATAGTGATTAAGGCATGTAAGGATGAGAATTGGACCAAAGCCATGGAAGAAGAATTAATGTAGATTGAGAAGAATCATACTTGGGAATTAGTCCCAAGACTAGCAAACAAGAATGTGATAGGAACTAAATGGGTATTCTGTAATAGAATGAATGAGAATGGAGTAGTTATCAAAAATAAGGCTAGACTTGTGTGTAAGGGCTACTCACAAGTGGAAGGAATAGATTTTAAGGAGACATTTGCTTCGGTGGCAAGAATGGAGGCCATTAGGATGTTTTTGGCAAGAATGAAAAACTAGGAGGCTTTCAATTATCATATGATACTATTATGGTTTGCAAATTGAAGAAGGAATTGCATGGATTAAATCAAGCTCCTAGAGCTTGGTATGCAAGATTGGATAGCAGTAGGGATTCAATAAAGGTATCATACATAGCAATATTTACTTTAAAGTTGAGAAAGATAGAATCTTGATTGTGGTTGTGTATGTTGATGATATAATCTTTGGATGAAATGAGGTAATGTGCAAGAAGTTTGCAAAAGAGATGAAAAATGAATTTGAGATGTTAATGTTTGGGGAGATGAATTTCTTCCTTGGGCTACAAATCAATCAAACCAAAAAAGGAATATTAATTTCACAGTCAAAATATGTCAAGGAAATGTTGAAGTTTGGAATGGAAGACTCTAAACTAGTATGTATTCCTATGGTTACTAGTTGCAAGTTGAGAAAGAATGATGAATCTCATAAGACTGATTAGAGGAAGTATAGATCAATTATTGGTGGACTGCTATATTTAACTACTACTAGACTGGATATCATGCATGTAGTTTTTCTTGTAGCTAGATTTCAAGAAGATCCTAGAGAATCATATTTGGCAGCAATAAAGAGGATACTCAAATATTTGTAGGGCACTTCAAACTATGGTCGATGGTATCTAAAGGATACTAATTTCTCTTTAAGTTTTTATACAAATGAAAATTGGGTAGGTTGTGTGGATGACATAATAAGTACAAGTGGATGTGCTTTTTTTCTTAGAAGCAGGTTGGTTTCTTGGCTAAGAAAAAAGCAAGATTCAATATCCTTATCTATTGTAGAGGCATAGTATATTGTTGTAGCATCTTGTTGCATAGAGGTGTTGTGGATGAAGCAAACATTGAAGGTTATTAGAATATCATATAATGAACCTATTTCTATCTTGTTTGATAATACAATTTCAATCAATATATTAAAGAATCTAGTGATGCATTCAAGGACAAAGAATATCCCAATCCGGTATCACTTTCTAAGAGAGAAGGTTGTAGAAAATGAGGTGAATCTAGAGTATGTGACTAAAAAGGATCAAGTTGTAGATATTTCACAAAGGCTCTTCTTAAAGATAAATTTGAGTATCTTTAGCAGAAGTTAGGGGTTATTGTCACTCCTTTCAACTAGATGCATAAGATTGTGCATCAATCTAGTGGATAAATTCAAGATTTATTCTTTTTGTTTTGGACTGATGAAGGCTACCTCTCAAGGGAAGAATGTAGTATTACTATTGGCTGGAGAATTCAAATGGAGAATATTTTGTGCCCCTAAGGATATAGTGTACAAAAGTGAGTATAGTGCAATTGATTATTGGTGTTTCAAGTTGTGTATGCAGATTTCAAAAGGAATTATTCTATGTAGATGAAGTGTTAAAGGTGTAGGTGTTTCCCTTTGAATATTTTCAAAGGGGAGAGAAAAAGAGTTCAATACAGGAAAGAGAGTTGGATGAGCTCATGGCCCTTTTCCATTAATGTCAAAAGGAAAGAGAGTTGGTTGAAAGACCATAATGTAGAAGATAATATGGTCTAAATACCACAAGGGGAGAGAGTGTTCAAGAGAAAGAGAATGAGAACATGAAGAGAAAGAGTTGTTTTAGTTAGGGGGAGTACTTCATCTTTTAGAGTTGTTGGTTTCTTTTTTTATTAATGGTTTTTCAAAAAGTCAGTGTTGCCATCAATGACAAAGGGGGATATTTTTGAAAGCTTGTGTTGTTTGTGAGTTTTTTGGGTGTTTTCATTCATTTCAACCCCTTGTATGAAGAGAATTTTGGAATTTTTTTGGTGATGATGATGTCAACCCCTAGCATTGGAGTTGTTGGTATTGATGTTAACACAATGTTGTTGGTGTTGTCATCGATGTCTTACTTCAGTATAGCTGTAGAAGTTGTGTTTGAAGAGATTGTTGGATATGATATAGTTGATTAGAGGTGTTTCATATTCTATTGATGTGTTCCAAATATGTTAGTAGTGTTTCTAATACAGTTGGTTCACTTGGTTTCCAAGTGATTTTGAGAAAATTTAAATAAAAGAGAGTTTAGTGTGATAGAGTGGTGCTCAGTGTTCTGCTTTGCATTTCTTCATGGTTGAATATGTGCCTACGCGGTTTAGATATGATGATTAAAGGAATATAGAGGTTCTATATCCAAAGTTTCTAGTTTTGGATCTTTCTATAGTGAAATTTGTGTTTGGTAGTATGTCTATTAAGTGAAATAGGGTGTCTAGGAGAAATGAGATTCCTCCGCATTTCTCCCCAATGAAGGTTATTGTTTTGTGGATCTAGTAGCATGCTTATATTTTTTGCATTTTCCTTTCCTTGAAGTTTTAGGTGTTGTGGTGTTCTACAAGGTTTATTGGTGATTTGGATGTATGTGCCAGTGTATTTAGTTGCACAAAATGATGGTGTTCTCAGTTTCAGGTGGTTGTGGTAGAGTTACAAAATATTCTAATGATGATGGAATATTTTTGAGATTTTTTATGGATATTTTGGAGTATTTTCATGTGGTTCATGAAGTTGTATTCAGACCCGGTTAAGCATGAACTTAATTGTTAAGGGTGTTAACACATGTTTGGCTGACCTAGCAATATGTTAGCGCTAATTGTGGAAGTTGTGTGTTGTTTGTGGAATCTTTGAAAAGTGTTTCAATGTAAATTTGGGTCCTAGTTAACCCATGGTGTGTTTTTCCTTCACTTCTTTCCATTGTGGAAGTTTTTGGTGCCGACCAATTTTGTAATTGCACGTTTGAGTTGCATAGCTAACCTTCAAAAAAAATTTCAAGGTTTTGGGTGGTATATAAGCAAAGTAAATCATTCAAGACGAGTGTGGATCTATAGAAGGTGTGTAAAAGATGTAAATTTTATTAAGTGTGGTAATTTGAGTGAGCCTAAAGCCTATGACTTTGAAGCACTAAGCATAAGGGTCTACATTTGTAGTGTGCTTGAAGTTACTAGATGAAGTGAGTTGAAGGTTGTAGATGGTGTAGAGTGGTTTTGGTGGATCTTCCTATTGCTCTAAGATGGATTTCTCTTTGTAACAATTCATTTATTTCTTCTTTCTAATTCATCAATGAGCTATTGGTAGTGAGCCCTTCTTTCTTTTGGATAGTGATCCCTCTGATAGTGAGCCTATTATATTTAGTGTTGCTATCACTTTATATTGTGAGCTAATACTCATCACGGTTTTTCCCTTCTTGGGTTGTCCACATAAATTTGGTGTTGTATTGTGCATGGTGTTTTGATGTGTTGTTGTTTTACTTATTTACTTTCATGCTAAATTTGATTAAGGGTTTAAGGGATAATAAAGTTCTAAATGTTAATGAGGGTTTTGATGCTTTAATGTACAACTAATTCACCTCCCTCTTAGTTTTGATGAGCATATAGCACCCTTATTCTCTCAACTCAACCCAAATTTATAACCTTCTTAGGTGTACATGTCCTTGATTTCCCTCATGCTCACAACTACTTATGAAACATGGTAAGTTAATCCTAGTCATTCATTATCTAACCACCTTCATATCCACCCTCGATCTTCTCCTTGATCCTATGGATTTCTCTCAACCATTCTCCATCCTTTATATCACTATCAACTCTTGAGCATCTATTCCTTCTCTCAAAATCCTATAAATTTTGGCACTTATTCCTTCATTCCTAATTCAAATTATCACCTATGATAATTATATGTTGTGAAATTTGTAATTTTCAAGAAAGAAGAACCAATGTACCAATAATTCAAGGAGAAAATCATTAAAAAATGGAGGCTTTTGGTAACATTTCATGTTGGTTTTGATGTTATTATCTTGTTTCCTTTCACTTTTTGAGCTCTATCTAGAGGTTTGTAGTACTTTGAAACAAGAATCTTGTATTTTACATTAGTTTCCATTTGTGATTTTAGATTAGTACATACAACGACATCCCTTATTAATATCTAAGTATCAAATCGCTAAACCCAAAATATCTCTATCAGCACAAACATCTCCAAAGAACCAAATATGACACCCCAATCCAAATCCCATGTCTCAAATCCAAAATCTAAATTCATATAAATTCATCCTAAATCCAACCAAAACTGTAGAATCCATCACATCATTCCAACCACACTTTACTGCAAGATTTATGATGGCATTCTGTCAAGATTTATACATTTGGTCAATGTTGGATTAATTGTTGAAGATCATCACCAATATTGTCAATTGTATACCAGTGTAGAGATACTAAAAAATAAACTTTGTAAGACATGATGGTATTGGTATGTCATGATTGAATAAACTAAATCATATCTCCATTCACATGGTACTTAGTAAAAAATTCCTAAAAAGAGAGTACAAAATCAACAAAATTCTAAAAGAATAGAAAAGAAAAAATAAAAAAATTTATAAAGAAAAATAATTTGTTGACTAGTGAAAAACACTTCTTGTGGTGTCTTTGGAAAGTACAATGATGAAAATCCATTCATGGGTTTCATTTTTAAATTATCTAGCTATGCAAACCTTGATATTGAGTACAAGTTTATCTTAACAAGGATTAAGGTCACACATGTCATACATACTTTGGAAAGCTCTTGGCACAACCTTTCTTTGGCCAACCACTATCTACCATCACTTAATGCCTAGATATCACCATCCAACCCCATTATTTTATCATAACATGTTAATCCTATGTGATATAGTCCTTAAGAATCTCCCATTAAATTCCTCTATCAATCCATATCCTCTACATCCCATTTATTCCATCACCATTACATTTAAACCACTATTCCTTATATCTAGACTTGGATTATCCCTTTCTATTGGTTCCATCATCAAACTAACAAAAAAAGAGAACACTTATCCTAACATATTATAATATATAGCATGCTCCCCAAGACAAATTATCCATGTTGAATCTATTAAATCCAAGCATACCCCACTTAAAATTTGTATCCATTGAAAAATGTCCACATTATTGGTTCCTTATCTTGCTATAAGTCATGTTTAATCTAAAATCAATCCAATCAATCATCATAAATACATTTCTTTCCCAATCCTTATTTTTTTTTAGATGAATCATTCCCACATCAATAATATTATCATCATAATTATTAAAACAATCTATAGCTTATATCTTGAATAGGAGAAACATATAATCCAATCCTAATCATTAATCCTTGGATCCTCATCAACCAGTCCATCCCCCATCCCATATTTCCATACACCCTTGGCTTCAACATTTCATTATATACCATCTTCTTCTTTCTATATTTTTTTGAATTTTTTGTCTATATTTTGTGTTTTTTGTTCCTTATAGTCTTATTTCTCCATGCATCACACCATCGTTTGCACTCACATCCTTCATATGATGGAATTCCTATGATAACATGTTTATTGGATAAGTATACTATTTTAACTTATTTTTTTGTGTATTATTTCATATGCGCATGGTACATAATGCTATGCACTACAACAAAATAAAAGGTTACTCCTTGCACATGAGGTTCCTATGGAAAAATTTCTTCATCATCCATCACTTCCTTTATCATAATACCATAATTTATATCTGTACCTAAAATCATGTGTCATTTAGTTTCATTACATCCTTGTGATATTTCATCATCCAACATATACATCCACAGAATTCATCCCAATCATCTTACAATCATCAATCAAAATGTCTAATCCTTAATCCATCATTAGTCCTATATTCATGGCATGTACATCACCCCAAAATTATTTTTGTCAAGTCATCTTTTATCCTTTATGACATAAATTTTTATTATCCTTTTCCTTTCCAAGAGACCTCTTGCACTCCACTTCACCCAAAAAATCTCTTGACGGGCATCACTTCTATCATCATCCCTAAGCAACCAAGGAAACTTGCCATTGAAGCTTCATTTCACCCCATCCTTTTTTATTCTTCTTTAACACAATACCACTTTCATGAAATTATATCAAATAGGGGAAAAATGTAGAAACCTATAAATTTCCCTCATGTACCCAGTCCCTAACACCTAATCTATTCCTTCACCTAGTCCTAATCGACAAAATATATCACCTATTATAGTCCCCTTACCCAAATTCCATCACTTAATTAAATAATACTATTATTTAATTAATCCCCTTTTCACATCTTACCTCACAATAAATCAATAAATAATTACCATTTTCCACCTATTATCCATCTCACACATGGTTAAAATAATTAAATATTATTATTATTTAATTATGCATATATTTCCTCAACTCATTCCAAGAATAAAGGGCACCTAATAATAATTGTCCTTATGATTCCATCATTCTCTTAACCAATCCCAAGATTCTATCCTCATTAGAAGCACATATCCCTCATTTTCCTCATGGTCACAACCACTTAGTAAACTTAGTAAGTTCATCTTAGCTATTCAAAATCTAAAAATCTCTATCTCCACCCTCCATCCTCTCCTTGATCCTATGGAAGTCCTCTCAACCATCCCCCACCATTGATATTACAATCAGATCTTGACCACCCATTCCCCTTCCAAAATTCTATAAATTCAAGCACTCTTTCTTTCTTTCCAATAAATCATCACTTTATGCTTGGTACATGTCAAAATAGGGATATTTAATAAAAGTAGTATACACATATCAACCAGTAAAGGATAAAATCTAATCATAATGGATTTTATGGTAACTTTTTGAGTTTCCTTCTTATGCTATTTTCTTTTTTAAAATTCCATTGTGAGCTATATATAGAGGTCTTTCTTAGTTTAGAGTATAAAATTACATGCTTGTTTGTTTTTGGTTTTGTATTTTACAAATTAAGCATTATAAAAATAACATGTAATAAAAGTAGGATGACTCATATTTAATTATCAAATAGACACCATGTACATATTATGAAATTAGATACCAAAATCAAATCAAAGCCTCTTATTTATATTTTTTTGTGATAGGAATGGAGGGTTAGGATTGAATGTGAGTGAGTGTATGGATTAAGAAGATAATATTATGACGAGTGTCATATGGGGAAGCATATAAATGCCACATGTCATTGGAGTAAGAGTTAGGTGCGTTCAAAAATGTGTGAGCATACCATGTGCAAGAAATAAGGTGGCTACATATGTGTGATAAAAAGAGTGAGCTTAAGTCATATGAGACTGTAGACACCTCAAAATTGTTTTTATCACATAATTAGTTAAACTACTATTTAATTAATAACTAATAATTAACCATTTTCAAATTTCTTGTAATTAATTAAATTATTTAATTATTATTCATTCTTTCAATTAATTAAATAATTTAGTTATTTAAGCTAGTAATTAATTCAATTTTATTTTATTTATTATGTTTCCCCCTTATTTTAATGGTTTATTAATTTAATTAATCTAACCTTATCCCCCACTCATTAGTTTTTCTAAATCTGATTAATTAATTAATTTGTCTTAATTATCATTAACATTTTCAACTAAAAATTCCTTCAAATCCCCAAAATTTCCATAATGTGACAAGTGTCTATAGCTATCTTTAATTCTCACACATGTGTAAGCATGTACAATTCACCATCATCTTCTATATCATCTTTGACCAAATCTTCAATTGGTTTCTTACAAATGTGTGAAGCCCTCTCATAAATTTGGACCCACCCTACCTCTTGCATAGTTCATAAAGGAGCCACACTACACTTTTCTCTTCTATGATCCACATGTTGTTCTCATTAATTTCCACCCTCTTACAGTTACTACTTTTATCCCACTTATCAAACTCATGTTCTTCCCAATGTGTACTCACACATGTGTGAGTACACCTAGCTCTCTTCCCCCATGCCACATTTCATTATCTCAAGCCACCACCATGTGAAATTTTTCAAAAGGCTAAAAGCTTTATCTTCATATGAAATCCCTATCCATCTATCTCACAATCCATCTCAACCATCCATTTTAGCCACCAAAATTCTATAAATTGAAGCATTGTCACTCAATCTTCATCAATCAATTCATGATAAACTTATGTTATTAAACCATCATCACAATCCTTTTAATATAAAGGATATTTTGTGTTGAGAGAAATCCACATTTTACCTATTTAAAAGATAAAATCAAGTGGAAAAGGGTTCCTTCACTTTATCTCTATCCATGAGATGAAAAGGTAAAAGGGAAGGTAATTGGTATAATTCATTTATCTTTTTTTTTTTTGTCTTTTACTTATTTTCCCATATCCATTTTTGCACACTCAATGGTACCAACATCCTTGCAACTAACAATTATGTTATTTTTGTGAAAAAAATTAGGTCATAAATTGTATAATAGTGCCTTAAACTATGTTCTAGCACCTTCACTATGGGAGTGGTGCCTGCGTTACCATTTTAGCACATTCACCTTGTGGATTTGTGCTTCTTCTTTAACATATTTTTTTATTATTGAGTTTTATTCTAAATTTTTTTAGCTTGTTTTGATGTTTTATGGTCAATTAGGGTATTTCTAACTTTGTTTCTATGTTTTTAACTTTTTTTTGTGAGAAATCTAACATTTCTTATAGGAGCCTCAGGTCAATGCATTCAACCTGTAGATTAGCACCTATGCCTCAGGTATATTTATTTATATTCTCTATTTTTTATCATTTTTCCTAGATTCACACTTTTATTGTTCAATTTTTTTACTGTGTTTTGTTGCTTGTGTGGTTTAGTGCTTCTACACTATCTTTTAGTGATTTCATGCTTACTATTATTTTTTTATTTTTTTAAAGTTTAAGATAACATTTTTTCCTACAAACCTAATGGTGAAGTTTATCTCACTCTTGTTAAATATTCTAGATCCAAACTAAAATTTTTTTTTGTAGGTTTGTTGTCAAAGTTATATTTTACTAAATTAGGCACTAAATTAGAATAGTAGGTAATTAACTTTGTTTCCTTTATCTTTGTTTTTTGTGTAGTGTATGTTCTCCCCTTCCACCTAGTATAATTTTGGGGATCAAAATTCACAAACACTCTTCTTTCATTATTTACATTACATCTTAGGGAGTGATATTTTATGTGTATACTCTTTCCTTGCATTTCATGCAATCCTAGATGAGTAAAAATTCCTACCATTCCCTCTCCCATTCAAAGAACTTGGGGATTTCATCACCCCAAGGGACAACCTCAATCATAATTTCTAGTGGGGTATATAAAGGGATGAGAATGAAATTTATACCTTAATTTAGTAACATTTTATTTGAAAAATCCTTTGGGCCCTAGTGGTTTAGGATACAAGTTAAAGGGCTATTCTAAGTAGTTTTTGATCTTATCCCATGGTTTTACACAAGCTAGTGTTCAAGGATTTTCCCCTAGATATCTTAAAATTAGAATCCTAATAACATCATCTATTAATTATTTTGGTATAGGGGATGCATATCATACCCTGAAGTTACTTATAATAGATTTCTAAGTGTTGAGATAGAGCTAACCAAGGTAAAATAATTTGACCACCATTGGTAAGGGAATTCACATGTATGTAGCTTTCCCTAGCTATCCACTTACTGATAGAAAATTTTAATAGATTAATTAATACTATGAGCCCACATTAGTTAACACGCTCACTTGAATAATTTAAGGAATATTCTCATGTGTTTGGTGTGTTTTCATGTGAAAAACAAGTAAAAGGCTCTCAATCTCATACCCTAAAAGTCAATTTAGTTATTGTGTCTTTGTGTGTGAAAAATAGTTTTCCAAATCTTTAACACAATTAAGCTTCCTAATTTAGCACCTTATTATTTTCAATCTATGCTTGCATTGTTTTAACACTTATGTTTAGTCTGTTAGTTCCTATGCTAGTTAGTGCTTATATTATGTTTTTAGTGCCTACAAAATTTTTAGTGCTTTCACTTCCATTTTAGCACCTATGCATATTAACACTTAATTTTCCAGTCCATGCTTGCACATCCTAGTGCTTTCTACCTGTGGTTCAATGCTTGCATTGTTTCATAAAATTCAAATAATCAAACTCCTGAAACTAAAATATTACACTTTGTGGACTAAAACCTAGATATTGGTAGCATAGAAAAACCTAGTATAATCATTAAACCAATTTATACGTATTTAATCCCTCATTTCCAAAACATATCAAATCTTCCATTAATCTTCCAAGACATCCTTTCATCCATATTGCTTATATTTTTCCATAACCATTATCTTATTTGTCCTTAAACCTTCACCAACATCCATAGACATTCAAAATCTTCTCAAACCCCCATTTTATCATTTTTTCTCATATACATAACCACCTTTCTTTTAATTTGGACTTAGAACCATCCACATTTATACCACTCAACTTAAACCTCAATTTTCAACCATAATAAAAAAAATCCAAAACATCTTGCAAAATAAAATCAAAATTTTTTAAAAGTCAAATTAAGACCCTCCATCTGTTATCCCTAGCTTATATATTTCTTAAGAATTCATCTATCTTAATTAGTTTATTCAATTAGCTATTGTGAAACTTGAGTAGCTTTGTACTTTTGTAATTCCTAAGTTAGTGAACTCTAAAATCCGCACCCAATTTTTCTTTGGAACTTTCCTATCCTAAGTAACAAAGGATAAAATACCAAGTTACCCCAATCAATAAGGATCTATATTTACTTGATACAACTTTGATTTCATCCATTATCATCTCTTAGTCTCGCATAATATCATCAACACTTAATATAATATTTAAAACCATCCAAATCCAAACCATACACATCCAATATTTTTAAACATAAAAGTACATACTATCTTATGCCATCCAAAACTATGCACAAACATTTAGAACCTTAGAAATAAGACACATCATCCATACCTTATGTCCAACACCATAAATTTAAACATCCCTAATTTCAAAAAATATCACTCACTTCAACACCAATCAACACCCATAAACTAAAATCAAACCTAACTAGGTCTACCTTTACATGTCACTTACAACGTCCTAAACCAAAAAAATAGTGGATTCTAATTATTTCACAATATGTATTCCCTCAAATACCTTAATCCTACATCACAACAAGAAATAACATACCAACCTGTAGACACATAAAATTGACCTAGGCCTGTGAGTTCTATATTTCTTCTTAACATAATTAAAATATTTAATTATGTCTTATAGCCCGATTTCAACTATTAATTAAATAATTCTTAATTATTTAATTAATTCATGTCTTTTATTCCTCATGATTGTTTAAATAAATAAATTATATTTATTTATTTTAAATACGTCACTAATGACCTATGTCTCTCCATAATTAAATAAATTCTTAAATTTATTTAATTATCTTGTTTCCATTATTTCCTCCTAATTATTTAAATAAATAAATTTTATTTATTTATTTAAATACGTCATTAATTCCTAAATATCTTCCTATAATTAAATAAATTCTTTAATTTATTTAATTATAATCCACCTTGGCCTCTCCTAATTTCAAATAAAATTATTTATTTAAAATTGTCCACTTTCTAATTTTCTTTCTCCAAGTAAATAATTCAAATTAATTATTTACTATCCCATGGTCCGACCTTTTGAATTAAATTAATTTTTAATTCAAAATGACAACTTTCCTCCATAAATCAAAAAAATTCTATTATTATTTGATTTTCCAACCTTTTATTTTTCTATGCCATTCTTAACTCCTTGTCACATGCAACCTTGTCCCTTGATTTGAATTTTCTAAAATCAAATCTCAACCCTTCATTTCAAATTTCACCCTAATATTGCCCTAACCCTAATTGTGGGTTGTCACATTCAATTTCAACCATTGATCTTAGGGCATCTCTCATCTTTCAATCTTGGCCATCCATCCAAAATTGTCTTTTCTATAAAATGGCAATTTTGGTCTCATTTGAGATACTTCATACATCTTGGCATTTCTTGACTTCATGCTTTAGGCTTGCTTCATAGTTGCATTGTGTAGAATTTTGATAGAATCCTTCAAAGTTTTCTTAGGATATTGGAATAGTCATAGGTTGCTCATCACAAATCTGAGGGCAATTATCTACTTGCAACAAATAGAGAAGGTGCAATGAAGGTTAATCATGGAGGTTGAAGAAATTTGGTGAGATCTTTCTTTGTTTTCATGTTTTTACTCCTTTGTTCTTCATTGATTTGCTTTGGGTTATTTTTTTTATGCTTTATTATGCTAACCTGAGTTTTTCCCTAAGTTACACAACCAACATATCCTCAACCACCAAACATAGATGCAAGAATTTTCCTAAAACCCACAAAATCAACAATTTATGGAAAAAATAATTGAATTAGATAAAGGCCATATCTTGTTGTAGTTAATCCAAATTAGGGTTCAAATTCCATTATAATTTGACATTTCATAACTTAGAAAATATGACACTTCATCCACAACAACCATAACATCCACCAATGGTGCAGGAGCACAAAAAACCATGAAATTGCAAAAATGCACTATTTGAAGGTTGGTCTAGGAGTTAGTGGTAGAATGAATTATTTTGTGTTAAATAAGGTCCAATAAGACCAATTTTGATGTAATTAGGAGGTTCTTAGAGTTAGGTTTGTTCAAAGATGAAAGGATTACACAATGATGTACTTATTGTTAACAAATTGTCAAAATAGTGCAAAAGCTATGTAAAGGGGCTTGGTAGTTGGTGGTCAATTTTAGGAATTGGGAAGTTGGTTTTTGGTGATAAATTGTATTTAATGCCTCTTCCAAGCTTGAACAAGGTTGATGGTAGTATTGTAAAGGAGATAAATCAATAAAGAATACTATTTTCAGTTATTTTGTTGTGTTTTTCTCCATTTCCAGCCACTATACGATTTGTATATTTGGTTCTTGCATCAAATTAGTGTAGGGATCCATAGAATTATGTTCTAACTTTACCTTTGAATTGATTTGAAGGTTTATAAGCAAGTTTGAAGCTTCTATGTGCAATCTTTCTTGAAGTGGTCTACAAACAGGAGAGAAAGGGTTTCATGCCTAAAATGTTGTAAAAGGCTTTTCCACCATTCTGTGATAATTGTTCCTTGGTGGAAATGGCCTGGTAGATGTAGAGTTATGTGTAGGAATTCAAGAATAAGGTTTGGGGAAGGGTTTTAAGAGATTATCCACGCTGCCCCATGTCAAAACTCAGTTTTGGTGCCTTAGAAACAAGGCTAAAGTAAGTAAAAAGAGGATAGTGGTTTAGAAGTGGGTAGAAACCCTTGAGAATAGTGAGAAAAAGTGTATTTGAGGATGAACTAAAGGTTTGAGTGGTTGAGAAGAGTTTGAGGAGTGGAAAAATTAGAAACCCTAAGTGAAGGAGGGTGAAAACAACGGAAAATAAATTGATTTACAAAGGAATTGTGTGTCAAACATGAGGGAAAATGTTGTTTTGAGCATGTACAGGTAAGATAAGGAAGGATTAAAGTGGTTTTAGGCTTGGGAGTGGTCTAGACATAAGACTTTCAATAAGCCCTAGTCTAAGTTGTGAAGAATGAGGGTTTAAGAGAAATGGGTCTTAGTGAGTGAGTGAAGGCAAAAAACTTGGAAAATACTATCTTTTTAAAGAATTTTGAAGAATATTTGGAGGTGTTTAGATTTTTTGGTGATTTTAAAGATAGGTTCCTTTGCAAAAGAGGGCTAATTGGACCTCGTTTCAGCCTAAATAGTCAATTTGGGTGTTGAAGGTCTGAAGAACTCTATGGTGGATTTGAGGTATGTTTTGTGCTAGGTTAATGGGTCCCTAAATGTGTAAAGGCTTTTAGGATTTTAGTGGGTAGTTGTAAGAAAAGGTCTAAAAATTGGTCTTGGAGCCCTAGTAGGTGAATGGTGGCTTGAGAAGGTGAAATTGTAACCAAAAGGACTTGAGACTTAAAAGGTGAGTTAATCATGTTTTTTTGGTCAATTTAATCTTGTTAGATTCCTTTTGGAGTTTTGGAAAATATTGGAACAAAATTAGAGTATGTTTGAGCCATTGGGTGCCTTGTGCACTGAAGAGTCAAACTAGTGTTTTGAGAGACCTTTTAGGAGCAAGTTGTGGATTCATGTTTCAAGTGGTTTGAGGTCACCCTTTTCTGCATCAACCAAACCCTTATACAACCTATGGGGATCACAACTCCTTCAACCATCACATAACCTCAATCCTATACAAACATTAAACCTTCCACAAAGTCTTAAACAATATCATCCCCTCTCACAACAAAATCAACCTAACTCATCCACACATCGTAGATTCATAATGACCATAAGAGTAGTTCACTCTAGGACACATCATTCAACACCTCAACCAATGTCACATCTCATTTTCTTGCATAATCTTAAGTAATAAATAGATGGAACTGGTTGAGACTATTGGATGATTTTCTTATGATTGTTTGATTATGGATAAATGTGTTTTAAATTAGATGTTATTTTAAAATGTATGAAATTGAAATTTAACGATATGGTATGTACACGTGATTTGGATCTGGTTTTATGGACTAACCTATTGACATAAATTTGAGTGTGAATGAGTGCAAGAATGTGTCGAAGGTGAGAACATGGCTAAGGTAGAGGTATCCTAGCCACTTGGCAATGATTAGTATGATTGTTACTCTTTGAAGGTTTTAGCAGGAAGACAAAAATCCTTCACTTGGACATGGACATGAGTTCATTATGGACCTATAGAGGAGAATTTTATTGGAGTGAGTCATGTTGACTTGGTTATCTTGGAGGAGCATTATCATTCCCTACTCTTGCTCCACTCACCAGTTTATCACCTGAAAGGTATTTTCCCATTCTTGTTTTATATGTGTTATGTTTTGTGCTTTGTGTTCTCATGGGAATGAGTCTTGAGCCATGATTATTGATTTTGGGAGACTCATTTGAGGATTTTTTGTATGATTTTTGAATTTCTTTATCTTTCATAGATATGGATCTTGATCTATGATAGTTGGTTTTGGAGGATTCATTTTGAGGGATGTTTGGTATAGTTATCTCCTTATGCATTTGAATTTATGTTATCATTAATTTATGAGCAGTTTAGGAGATGTAAATTGGTTTGATTTATTAATTTGGGAATGCATACATTGAGTTTTATTTCCTTGGATTAGAGAGGATTACATCCATATTGGCATTTTTACATGATTCATATGTTGCATTTGATATTTGAGATTTAGTGGATAGGTATTGTTAAGAATTCTCATTTTGTATTTTAATAAGATCATACTTGTCATAGCATTGCACTTTTGAGGTGTTGGAAGGACATGTTATGATTTACAAGTTTTCTGTCTTCATTCTATGGTTCCTTCCTATAGGTTTATGTTATGATTTGGGAGGATTATGGTGACATGTTGTGAGAGAGTATGTAACTACTTGGTGTTGCATGTGTGGATCATTGCGTAAATGTTCTTGGTACTTCATGTTTTGATCATTTATCACACCTTGGTATAGTTTTGATTAGTAGAATTGATATGGATTGATCATTTTTAGATTTGGCATTACCCATTGAGTGGGAGTTCTTGAATATGTACTTCATTGACATGTTTGATACATGGAGCTTTTGTTTATGGCTTATGGGTTGTAAATGTTGGCATGAGTTTATTGATGTTGTTGATACCTAGGAGCTATGGATGGTTGGATGTATTAGTATGTGTTTTGAATGCTATTTCTAATCATGTGGATTTTTTAATCTTTGACTAGCAACTTGGAGCCTTTGTTATCACTTAGATTTGATGCTTTTGTTCTTGGATTGGTGGATCTTCACCTTGGCATGTTCTTTTTCTTACATACGTGGCATGTTGTAGGATGAGAAGATTTATTTCTTGAGATGGTGTTCACTTTGGTTTTATTGAAAGTATCTTGATGGAGCATGAGAGCATGTTGGAGGTTCATGTGGTTTCATGTATGACTATGATGATTTATTTTATTGACTGACCCTTATGCAATGCATACAATTAAGAAAATGTTAGGATATGGTGTTGTACACCATTGCATAATATTGATATAGTTTAATGTTATAATTAAATAATTATTTAATTGTGGTCCATATAGGAGTTTTGTTTATCCATGTTAGATAATTATTTGGTACCACTTGTAAAGTTTTAGTGCAACATTAGTTTATTATTTAATGTGTGGGATACATAGAATAATAATTTAATATATGGGGAAAGAATTTAATAAAATGAAAACTTAGTAGTAAGTTCAATATTAAATTAGGGGTCAATTTTTTTATGTTCACATGGTTTTATCTTAAAACTTGGTTGTATTTGTGTGAACTTGTGTCCTTAAAAGCAAGCACATGTTTAGTGGTTAACATTGGTTGGGTGAGTGGGTTGTCATTATTGGGTCTTTCTAAGGAGTGTATTTGTGAAGCATGGCATGGGTGTGTGGATTCATGCTTGGAAACATGGAGGATGCATTGGAGAGGCTTGATTCTTCAAAAATATTCATGGTAACTTTATAAGTGCATGTATTATTTATTTGTTGAATAATAGACGAAGTATGGATGCCTTTGGAGGTTAGGTTATGAATGCTTTTAGAGGTTGGGTTTTTCCCTCATGAGGGTTTTCCCAAGTTATATATTGTGTTATCTTGTGTCTTGTATATTTTGATCTATGTATTATGTTAAATATATAAGCTTGCATGCATGCTTTTATCTGATGGGGTTATATAGGAAATAGATTAAATGAATCAAGCATTGATACATTATTTCCTAAAAAATATGATGTATCAACATGGCTATATAAGAATGAATAAGATAATGTACCTATTCTACCTATAGAAAAAAAATCTAAAGGCCTTTGTATAATTAAGAACATGGGTTATCAAGGTAAAGGCCTTGGCTGTCAAGAACAAGAGATCATTGAGCTATGTTTATCACAAGAAGGAATAATGAAGGACTTGGATATAACTCATCTAATAAGGAACCTTTCAAGCTAAAATCCAGTCTCACTGAAGATAATAAGGCTTCTCTTATGGTTGAAACTCCTAATTATGATACCTTTCAAGACTCCATGCATATTAAAAATTTATTTTAAGAACATTCCATTTGCACCTTATCTAGAAAATCATTTACTTCCATATCATCACAATTTAAAGAGCTTTCACTTATTTATCCTCAGCTTATAAATTGGGATCAACAAGGTTTTCTAGTTCTAGATACATTCCAAAATGATGAGGTCATTGTAGAATTTATGGGATTAAGATAAACTATACCTTTGAGAGATTATAAAGTTAGTTTTGTCATTGATCTTGATGAGAAAGTATATTTTGGTGAAACTTCAAAACCTCTCACTCACAACAAACAATTGAAGATAATAAGGCATACCTCTAAGGGAAAGCATGTTCTATCATTACCTAAGGAAGAAAATGTAAACCTTGAACTTCCCACCATTAGCCTTTTCATCAAAGAAAAATAAAAAAAATTACATTCATTTTAGCTCCCTAGTGTAACATTAACCAATTGTGCTACATTTTCACTCATTTACACAATTCTACCAATTACACCACATTTCTCACCATTCATGCTACATTTTTAGTTAGTTTCACAATTCTACCAAATGTACAAATGTGTGTTCTATTTGAGCCACAATGCTTTGTATGTACATAATTTCACTAGATGTGTTGCATTTCTAACCAAATGTACCACATTTCCAACCATTTTTAATCTATTACCAAATGCATATCTTTAGCATTCATTTGTGTTATGGTTTTAACCATTTACACCACATGCTAATACCATTTTTTCCCTACCAAATGCACCACATCGGGCCATTTGTGTAGTGCTTTTGGAAAATTGTGCATTTATAGCTTTTTTGGATATACGCTTCGTTCCTATGACCCCGTCGGTTTCTTCGCCAGCCCACACTTCTGAATATCATCTTGATTTGGGAATATTGATTTCTTTGGCCAACTATTTATTGATTTGGCCCACTACTATATTGATTTGGGAGGATCGTGACCGAAAGCTGATGTTCTTGGAGTGAAGGGTTTTGGTTTTTTGGGGGAGGCCGCGAGCGAACAAAAGAGTGCAGATTCATTGATTAACTATAATGGGGGGGTGGGGGGGCGGGCTGGGCTGAGCAGAGCTAGGGATGCTAACCAAGCCGGGGCTAGAAGCTGATGAGCAAGAGAGACGGGGAGATCTGACCAAGCTACGGAGGAGGGGCTAGATGGGACCCACTGAGCCAAGCGCCGAGATGAGCTGGGCGGAGCAACCTAAGCCGGGAACATTCATCCATGTGCCAGGGGTGGGCGATCCAGAACATAGGCTATAGCTACCCACTGAGCAAGCTGAGCTACACTACTCCCAGAGCAGCTCTTCATCAGAGATGAACCAGACAAGGGCTGGCTAGGGAACAAACAATCTCGGGCTGAGCTAACCAGAAACAGTGATTTCTCTGGACAAAGACGGACGGGGAGAGAGGGTCACGGGGGGAAAAAAAGGAAGGGTGTTGAACGAAGCCATATCGAGAGCTAAGCATGTTGTCCTGAGCAGGCTGAGCTACCACTGAAGCCGAGCTAGACCAGGCTAGAGAAGGGGAGGGGAGCTAGGGAAGCTGCTACGTACCCGACTCCTTGGCGAATAATGAAAATCAATGAAATTCTTTGGGGGGGCCCCTGGGGGGGTGGGAGGAGGAGACGCCAGGGTGGCAACCCCTTTTGTCCTCCCACCCACCCCTTGGCACCTTCAAATAGGACGGGGCCCTCCCTCCCAACTTCCTATATCCTCCCACCAACAGCTATCCACCCACCCAACTAGAGTTCCGGGATGGGTGGGGAGAGGTTGTAGGGAGGGGGCCATTAATGGGGGGGTGGGCTTAATCCATCTATTCCCTCATGAACACCCAGGCGCAACCACCCGCATTATTTATTCCCTCCTTCCCATACCCCACCATCCCATAGGAACAACTATAATGGGGGGGGCCCTTAGCTCTACCTTCCATTAATGGTCCTAAGTCTACCCATTAGTTTCTGGTGTAGGAGCAATCTTACATCACCAAAAAAAAATCCTTATTTTATTTTGTGGTTTTGAGGTCCATGATGACACTTAAGGGGTGTAAGACAATTAGAAGTAAAAAAAGGTAAAAAAATGGCCACTTACTATTTTTAGTAAGTCAACCTAAATAGGCTCATATGGACTTGAAAATTTACCCCAAGGAGAGGAATTGAAAAATGTATCCAATGGAAAAAGTTAATCATCTCAATATCTTGTACCATTTGGGAGACATTAATTTTTTCATCCCAAGAAAGTTTTCCAATACAACTTCAAACTCAAATTTGAAACCATTAGAATCCTTAAAAGGCTCAAAAAATAGATTAAATGATGAATTTTATCTCTTTGAAATATTTAAAATGATATATTATAATAACAAATCAGACACCCATGTCAAAATTTATAGCCTTGGGAAGTTCTACCAAAAAGGTGAATTTCAGTAAAATATCTTATTGGGCAGGAAATTGAATGGCTAGAGTTTTTGTGCCAAAACAAATGGGGGAGTTACACTTTCTAGAACATTCTAAGGTAGTTTTTTATGTCAAATAAAGGGTGGAAGCGACGTTATAGGAGGTGGATCCATTAGTGTAGATTGTGGCTCTAAATAGTAGATTTTTCTTAGAGTTGATTTTATTTGTAATGAATCACACCCATGTGGTTATAAAATTGTAATTTTTGAATTTATTTTTTGAAAATAATTGAAAGTGGGTTGTTTCTTGTCCCACATTTTTTGTATTGATATTTGGTTTCATGTTTTGTGTAGATGTTGGGTAGATTCGCTCCTCATCAGGTTCCCAAGGATAGGTACTTATTGGTGGTCCTACGTCACCTAGTTGTTTAAATGCTCAAAATCACTCTACTTGGTATGTAGCCATTAGAATGTTTGGAATCTCATTTATTTCTCTACTTTGGATTGCTCTCGAGGCTCTGAATTTCAGAGAGTTTGAGAGTGCAAGTGAGACCTTTTGGCCTTCCAAACCCTATTTGTAGCCTTTTCAACCCTAAGGTTTCCTCTCGATCATCTTTAGCAGTGTCTTTTTCTAGCCTTATGTCTTTTTTAGACTTTTGTCAGTCTTGTTTTGTGTTTCCTAGCCTATCCTTCTTGTTATGAGCTCAACCAATTTTGTTTTGAACTATCCCTTAAGGGGGCATCATATCTACATCCCATACTTTGTTGGGACACATTATTAATATTTTTCTTTGGAACAACACTATAAAATGCATCATCTCAAAAAGAGGAAAAATATAAACACCTAAAAATGACTAATGCATTTTAATCTTATCATTTCATCATTATCCTTATCATTTCTTCTATCTATATTACTTAAATAATTTTTAATTATTTAATTATCTTAATTTCTATTAATTAAATAATTTTAATTATTTAATTAATTTATCATTTAACATTTTCCCTCCAACACTAATTAAAATCAAATTCAAATTATTATTTTTTCTAAAATTAAATAATTATCTAATGCTTCTCTTTTAAATAAATTAAACATATTAAGTTCAATTAAATATTCTCTTCTAAAATAAATCGTCGTATAGTTAGAATGAATGATCAAATAACCATATAATTAAAACAATTAGAAACCTAAAAACATTAAGAACCTACACAATTATGATCAAACAAGGCCATACTCAATGAAATTCATTTTCAAGGCATTCAAATTGATTAATCTAAGAAATTAAACTAAAAATAAAAGCAATTAAACAATTAGAATATGCAAACTCTCAATCCCCTGGTGGATTGATGCATCGTTGTGATGTGGATTGCTCAATTAAATGCATAGTCCATTTACAAAATCTTGGTTGACGAGGAATGATTTACAAAATTCTCTAAAATGTTGAAGATTGGCTCAAAAATTCTAGAGAGTAAGGATGCTATGAAGATTGTGAATGAAATTTATGTTGAGAAGGCTTGGTATTTATAGATTTTATGAATCCTGATAAAAAACAAGATTGAAAATGGTAATCAATGGATGAGAGAAGATCAAAGAGGTGAGTATGGATCAAGGATTAATAAAATGGTTCATAATCCATGAGGTGTGGATCAAGGATTAATCAATGGTTCAAAATCCATGAGATTCTCAACAATATCCCTTATTTCATAGAAATATGTTGGAGATATTTTGAATTGGAAGGAAGAATTTGAAATTGAAAAGGGAATATTCTTTATGCAAGTTGGAGAATTGGAGGAAAACTAGTTAATTAAACAATTATGAAAATTATTTAATTGTGTAAGTTGAAAGAATTAAGAAATTTAATTAAACAATCAAGAATTATTTAGTCAAGTGGGATTATTAGTATGAAAATGATGAATTAATCAAATAACCTTAATTATTCGATTAATAGGAGAATAAAGTAAATTTAACTAAATAGTAGGATATTATTTAATCAAATAGAGGAATTAGTGTGAATGATGAAGAAAATGGTGTTAGTAAGTGAAATCAAGATGTGTGCTATAGTCAGGACATTTTTTCAGGTGTTTTCATTTTGCCCCTCTTTGAAGTAAGGTACATCTTGCATTGTTTCAAAGACCTAATGTTTATTAGAACTTTAAAAAATAAAATAAAAATTCTCTAATTTTACTTGATGCCTCATTGTTCCCCTATGGATGAAGGAATGTTTTTGTGCTAACCCCTCAAGAGATTAGCCAAAAATAATAATTTTCAAGTCAAGATCACAACAAGGTTACGTGGGTAGTTCTGCTAAAAAGAGGATGAAAAATAAATCCTAGGAAGCTTCAAGATTGATGACCAAGGCTAGAAAATTGAGTTGCAAGGTGAAACCCTAGGTTTTTCTAGGTATATATGTTCATTTGGGTGAATTTTGACCTCATTTACACAATTTCCTTTGTGAAATCAAGAGCTTTTGAGAGATTTTTGAGTTTAAATCTTGTGGAGTGACTAATTGTATAGGAGTGAATTTGCACCCCTTAAGCAAATTCCCCTTTCACATACCCTCTCCTAAGAAAATCAAATCTGAAGGGGAAATTCCACATCACCCACTTGCATTCCATCCACTTGGCATCTATCTTGTGTGTCAGTGAGAGAATATTTGTAGGGGATGCAAGCATGATGTGTAGATGTCTGCAAGGTGCACTGTCATCCTTGGAAAATTCTTGCGTCTGAAGTTGGTAGAGGCATTACACACTCGATTGGGGTCGAATTGTAACATCCTTCTTTGACCAACCAACCCAAACATGTCCTTTTCC
The DNA here is from genome assembly GCA_007258455.2 of Sequoia sempervirens. NCBI lineage: Eukaryota > Viridiplantae > Streptophyta > Pinopsida > Cupressales > Cupressaceae > Sequoia > Sequoia sempervirens. The sequence continues at coordinate 247,567,675 of VDFB02000003.1, forward strand.
TTCTCATCCCACCTTTAAAAACATGATTCATTCATTCATTCCATCTCTTTTCACATCTTCTTAGCAATTCATTCAAATTCTTCACACTCTCAAGTACCATTCTAGCACTCCATTATGAGAATTGTAGCAACATTGACACCCCATCAACTCCACATTGCAAGTGTGAGGCAGCCATATAAGTTGTGGGATTGGAGTCTTGTGATACCTCCCTTCATCACCGCTATAGTTGTGATGACTTTGCCAAGTCCATACATTGCATTCTCCCTTCATTGGATAGCGAGCCTTTGGGTGGAGGTGGTAACACTTCACTCCTCTCCTTTGTGATTTGATAGAGTGGAATAGTATTGTTTTGTAGTGTTAAAAAATCTTTCTTTCTACTTTCTTTATTGCATATTCTACTCCATTGCTTTTTGGCTATCCATGGAGGTGGAAACACCAAAATGAGGGTCTGACTAAGGAAAACCTCTATACAACCCCAAAAAGTTTCCCCTTCTTGTTTGTGTGTAGGTGAATGTGTGCATGGAGCTAGCTGGTGAACTGACACTTTTATGAGATAATCTTTGTCACCCTAGTATTTATTTACTTACTTTATCATCGCCACATCTACTTGTATTTTATCATTCTAGTTGTCCCATCAAAATCAACTAGCTAGGTAGTTTAGTAGGTTTCTAGTGTTTTTTATTGTGTCTTACATTTTTTGGCCATACAAATACCAGCGTGCTATGCTATCGTCCCCAAAATACAGTATCGTCCTTAGACAAAAAGCTATTGGAGGCACAATATTAACTCCAAAAACTAGCTCATCTAGCCTCAACTAGAATTTCAGGTCTGTAGAGTGACATAAGTAATACATAGTTCTCTTCATTCTTGATCCTCATTCCTTTAGAGTGAGGTAAGTTAGGGCAGCCCTCCACTCTTGGCTCTTCATGACTTGGAGCCTTGACACAATTGGTTCCCCTCTCTTACATTTTTGGTGAACTTGACATGAACAATCTCTTTCCATTTGCTTGTGTTGAGACTTTTTCCCTGCACCTGATGGTTGTCATAACCCTGAGTGTTTTGAAGGTTTATGAGCATCACAACCCAATCCCCAACTTTCAGGTATGTTGTTAGAAGAAGCGTGCAACACTTACCGATGGAGAAGATGAAGTTCACTTCTAGTTTCGCCTATAGTTTCTCCACTGGTTTAGAAAATGTGTTTACCACTGGTTTTCCTATTAGCTTCACTAACAAGATGGGTTTTGTAGATGAGACCACTCGCATTCCTACTCCTCCAACATCCCCTACAGCTTCATCTATGGATGAGGATGAGGCTGTACATGTCCCGGAAGAAAACCTTTTGGTATTGGATAATAGATTGGTAAACCTTATGAATCATTTGGAGAAAGCACCAAACATGGCAAGAGCCACTAGGCCTTGCCAATCTAACCGAGGCTTATGTCCCTTCGTATAAGACTAGATCAGGTACAAACTACGGGGAAGTGCTTGATACCTATGAAAGAAAAATAGGCATTTCAATTCCTACCACATCTATATGCATGGACAAAATAGGCCCCTCAATCATTGTCTCTTTTTCTTCTCAAAAGCACTCCAATATCAAGGCAATTAAAAGACCCCTTGGGTTCACTTTCACCCCTCCTATTGCCCCTGGTGGTGGGGGATTTGGTGGACTGAGTGGCCATGGATTTGGTAGTGAAGGTGGTATTGGTGGAGGAGGCCTTGGTGGAGGTCATGGTAGTGGTTTTGGTAGTGGAGGTGGTTCTGATGGAGGCCCTACCAATGGTGGTGGCTCTAGCAGTAGACATAGTGGTGGCTCTAAAGGTAGTTCCAAAGGTGGTTCTGGTGGTGGTGGTGTTGGAGGTTCCTCTAGTTGTCTATCATCTTCTAACCCTATTTTGAATTCCCTTCTTCAAAACATAGGCTGAATGTAAAACCAGTTGGTGAGTCTCTCCTAGGAGACTATCCAACCCATCTTTCAACCCTTCTTTCGACATAGCCAATTGTTAGTAGCAATCCTAAGTACTCTCTTCCCACAAGGAATGGAGTTTCCCAAATTTAAGAAGTATGGTGGAAAAGGGGACTCACAAACATATTTCTTCATTTAATGCCATGTGTACAAACTTCTTTCATCTCAACGCATTGATGGAAAAAATATTTTCTTGATCTCTTAAGGATACAATGCTCGAGTGGTACTGTTACTTGCCCAATAACTCTATCTTCTCATTTGATCAACTTGTAAATCAATTTCTTCAATAGTTCCAAGCCAACATCAGATCAAAGATGACCTTCTTGGATCTTGTCCAATGCAAGTAGGGGGATAATGAGAAGATAATTGATTTCATAGCACGATATCAAGTGCTCTTTTCACAAATCTCGTACCTGCTACCTGATTCTGATGTGTAGAAAGTGTTCATAAGAAACCTACAGAGACCTTGGCAAGAAAAGTTTTCCCTCATGAAGTACCCTTCTTTTGCACATCTGTGTTGCATTATGAGAATATCAACAAATGGTAGTTTAGTTTGGGGGATCCTCCTCATGCTCCCATTCAGAAGGAAAATCCATTGCATCGATCTTGGGAAAAGGAAAGGCTATTGTGAATTTAGTAGTTGCAATGAATGATAATGGCCTTAGACACAAAAAAAAGTTCACAAAGTTAGCAAAATCTTATTTTTCCATCTTACAGAAGTTACTAAAGGATAAGATCTTTTTGCTAACTTAATTATTGATCCCTCTGATTCTACCACTTAGCCCTTGGAGTATGTTAACATGATCATGGTTACTCCTTCCACATAGCCTGTGACTAGTTTGCAGACATGACATTCACCTCATAGGACTTGTCCTTGAATAACAAGCCCTCTCCCCTCTACATTCCCACTTGCCTCAATGGCAACATTGTGAAAAGGGTCTTAGTCGACCCTACAAGCTGAGTGAATATTATTATAGAAGAAAATTTGTGGTTAAATTCATTGCAAAGGGAGGAGTATGAGGAAATAAAGTCTACCATTCGTACACATGATGGCCTCTCTCTCAAGCCATATGGCTCAATATCCCTGACCATCCTAGTTGGACGTAGGACCATGGATACGACCTTTGATATTATTCCAAAATCAGATTTGTTTAAAGTGAAGTGAGGAATACCTTGGCTAGCTTCCATGAACAAAATCACTTTTGTCATTCATAAATATCTTAAATTCTCCCATGGTGTTGTACATGTCACGTATGACATCAGATACCAATTGTTGGTGTCCTATGGGGACTATTCATTGGATCACTTTTGGCCTACCACAATCGGTCTGCTTCCCCCAAGAATGTACCTACTTTACTGAAACTATGTGAAGTATAAGACTAGGGGCAAGGGACAACCAAAATTGACCCTTTCGGTAGTGCAACAACAAAATGCCTCCTCTTCTTGAAAGGGAAAGGAGAGGCCTGCCCATTCCTAAGGATGCCTCTTCTGTTCCCCTTTCTAAAGAATATTTTTGGATGTCTACTCCTGGATTCCACATGAGAAGTTTGATGGTGCTTGCTTGATGCAAAGCTAAGATTAGGATATCGGATCTTCCTACTATGCCTCCTAGACCTTGGCCCTACCTATACGATAGAAGGAAGGGTCCCCATGGGGAATCCTCTATGTCTCGGCCTCTATGGCCTCACATTGCTTCTACTCCTAAAGTAGTGAATGGGAAGAGATCCACCGCGGAGGTGCTAGAGCTGACTCCCCTCGTTGTATCTAAACCTATTCCTCCTACTCCCATTTAGGAGTCTGTCCCTTTTCCACAAATGGATGTGATCAATACCCCTATGGCTGAGAAGGATCCTCCTATCCCATCATAGCTCCTAGCCTCTAGCTCAAAGAGTTACAAAATTTACCTTGCACGTGAGCGCAAGCACCGAAAAAAGGCTCTAGCAGCTAAGTAGGCTACCTTGCAGAGAAAGGAAGATGAGCCAATCACCCCTTGTTATAGGGCCTCCTAATGCATCCTCTCTCCTCCACTCTACTTCCATTCAATCGAATCCAGTCTCACTTCCAACTCCCATTGTGAGTGTAAGTGCATATGACCCTAAAAATGTGTAGGTGTTTATTGCTCCTTTGATTGACCCACCTCTTTTGATGTCGCTCCCAGACACCCCACCATTTTCTAAACTCATGGACATGCTGAATACTTCGGTGTTGCCATCATGATTTTCTCCTCCTCTTTCGCACCTCTCACCTCATCTGTGGGTAGTTTACATCCTCCAACAAAGAAGAAGGTAGAGGTTGGCTCTTCTAGTAATGGGGGGCATAAGAGGATCCCACCTTCTTCAAAGGGTGGTCCTATGCTAGCTTGTTCCATTCTAGTGACAGAGCAAGTTCGAATTCCCTTGAGTTTGTCACTACTCCTGAGTTAGGCAGTGAGCCTAGTGGTGAATCTTAGGTGTCATCCTCCCCATCCATTGAGGTACCACATGGCACTCCCATAATTTTCATGTTTAACTCTTTGGATGAGGTCCCAACCTTATAAGCAATCTTTGCAAAGTTGCTAACCATCGCTCCACAAGAGCCTAGTGGAGAAGACCTTGTGAGGCCTTCTTTCTTAGCCCTTGTTGTGGGAGGGTCGAAAGCTCCTCCCCTTAATATTCCACCACTATAGGATCATCTGCCTTCTCCTTATAGTGATCTAGATTTGGAAGCAGATGAACTATTGGTCAACGAGTGTTAGAGGGAGGCCTCTTCTTTACCTTTAGATTAGGAGTGTGTTTGTTGTGATGTTTTTCCTGAAGCTTGCGTTGTGTTTTCCTGGATGACCCTTTTCACCCTTGTTGGTGCTTAGATATAGGAGTGATTATGTGTCGTAAACATTCATCTATTTGTATCATCACTCTTCCTTTGTTACGTGTTTTGATTTTTGACAAATTGGGGATGATGCAAAGTGTTGGGGGCATTTAGGCTTCTCTTCCATGTTGACCCAATTTTTTATTTTTACTTTTTCTTCTTGTACATTCTTCATATGGTTTGATATAGTAGGGGGTTGGTGACAGTTCATTTGTATACTATTATTATTCTACTTATATATATTTATGAGCAACTCTAACCCCAAAATATCAGATCACTCTTGTGTCCTCTAGTTGTCATTGTTTCTTTTGTGCTTTCCTTATCTTTCTTTCTTCTTTGATTGAGTTGTCCCTTGTATGTGCAACAATGCCACTTTCACAATGTTTTTGTTTTCAGAAAATGCATTCATTTCCAATGAATCTTTTCTCAAAAATCCTTTACAAACCTTTTTTCAAAAATCGCATTCTCAACTTGGACCCCTAATGGAATGCGTTTCCTTCATCAGAGATTCAAAAAGAAAGAAATTGAGAAATCTCATCCAAGGACAGAGAAAATTTTCCTATGGGAGAAGCCTCAACCTTCACCTCACGAGGGGACATTTTCTTCCTTTCAAATTCTTTGATGAAGTGAACATCCTTTGAAAGGATTCCTTTATGATGAATTGATTTGAGAAAAAATGTCTCTTTCACACTTTCAAACAACATGTCCCTTGAGTGAACCCCTCTCCTTTTGAAGGGTTCCTGAGGGACCCCTTTGAAAGTATTTAAATTTTTTTACTTTTCTGTGTGATTGTCTGCTTGTTTTCCTATGTGGCTGCTTTTTGTTTCTTGTCATGTTTTATCTATGAATTAACATGTTTCTTTACAAGTGTACTTGTGAAGCTGCTTTCTAGTCCAACTCTGTGGAGTCCCCTTTTGTTGGGATTCCTTCATGAGAGAGTACTTTGGGGTTTCCTTCTTGTAGGTCTATAGTCATGTGAGATGCTTACATCCCTCATTGGGATTACTTCATGAGATAGAACTGGGGGGATGCCTTCTTGTAGGTCTGTAGGCCTGTAAGGCACTTACTTCACTGGGCTTCCTTCATGAGAGAGAACTTGGGGTTTTCCTTCTTGTAGGTCTATGGGCTTGTAAGAAACTTACATCCTACGAGATTTTTCCATCATTATTTGAGGGCCTTTGGTGTACTTTGTGCAACTTCACAATTCTATGGGGCTATGAAATCATTTTTTTTTAAACTCCTCATGAGAGAGTACTTGTGGAGTCATTTGCCTGTCCTACACTTTCAATTTTTCTAGATCACGGTCTTCTTCCTCAACGGTTTAGGTATACATCTCTATCTCTTCTATCCACTTTACCAAACACTCATTGGTACTCATGCTTGCTAAAGTGGGGGAAAGATGTATAGGACTGAATTTTCACCCCTTAAGCAAATTCCCCTTTCATATACCCTCACCTTAGAAAATCATTTGAATCGAAAGGAAAAATTACACATCACCCACCTACCTTCCATCCACTTTGAATTTTTCTTGTGTGTCGATGAAAGAATATTTGTCAGGGAAACAAGCACAACACGTGGACGTCTATGCGACACATTGTCGTCCTTGACGAATTCCTACATCTGAAGTTGGCAGGGGTGTTACACACCTAATTGGGCTCAAATTGTAACATCCCTCTTTGACCAAATGACTTGAACATGGCCTATTCCTTCTCATCCCACCTTCAAAAACATGATTCATTATTTCATTCCATCTCTTTTCACATCTTCTTAGAAATTCATTCAACTTCTTCACACTCTCAAGCAACATTATAGCACTCCGTTATGAGCATTGCAACAACATTGGCACTCCATCAACTCCACATTGCAAGTGTGAGGAAACAATAAAATTTATGGGCTTGGAGTCTTATGAGACCTCCCTTTATCACCGCTGTGACTGTGGTGAATTTTCCAAGTCCATACCTTGCATTCTCCATTCATTGGCTAGTGAGCCTTTGGGTGGAGCTAGTAACGCTTCACTCCTCTCCTTTGTGATTTGATAGAGTAGCATAGTATTGTTTTGTAGTGTTCAACAATATTTCTTTCTACTTTCTTTATCGCATATTCTACTCCATTGCTTTTTGGTTGTCTATGGAGGTGGAAACACCAAAATGGGGGTCTAACTAAGGTAGGCCCCTATCCAACCCCAACAATTTTCCCCTTCTTGTTTGTGTGTAGGTGAATGTGTGCTTGGAGCTAGTTGGTGAACTGGTGCTTTTGTGAGATAATCTTTGTCACCCTAGAATTTATTTACTTGCTTTATCATCTCCGCATCTAGTATTTTATCATTCTATTTTTCCTAACAAAATAAACTAGCTAGGCAGTTTAGTAGGTTTCTGGTGTTTTTTGTTCATATAAACACTAGCGCGTCATGTTTTCATCCTCGAACTACACTATCATCCTTAGATAAAGAGTTATCTAAGGCACAATATTGACTCTGAAAACCAACTCATCTAGCCTCAACCAAAATATTAGGTTTGCAGAGTGATAGATGTACTACATAGTGCTCTTCATTCTCGATCCCCATCCCTTTAGAGTGAGGTAAGTTAGGGAAACCCTCCACTCTCGACTCCTTGTGACCTGGAGCCTTGATGCGGTTGGTCCCCCTCTCTTACACTAACACTATGGTGCATATTATTCGAGTTGTACACTATGTAGAAAAAATCAGTGAGTTCCAATGGCTAGTGGGCTTGGGTCCCTCAATACATATTGCTTTAATTTTTATTTCTGTGCATTTCAAAATAGCTAAAGGTAGGCTAGTTGTAGGAAAAACAAATGTGTCAAACTTTGGTTCTATGCTTTTGCAACCCGATGGTGTGCTTTTGTAATCCTAGAGAAATTCCTTTACAAAAGCATCAAAGCTTTGCATTTGCACATGGGTTTTTGAATATGGAAACACCTTTACAATTATGGCGATGCATTTGTAATTTTTGGATCACTACCTTTTTCAAAAGGTGACATATTTGTCAATGTGCTACAATAGCACACTTTTGCAAAAACACAATGCCTTTGCAATAAATAATGATATGCCTTTGCAAGAAGGCATGCTTTTGATTTCTAGGATTTTTTTTACTTAGATTTTTGTAATTTTTTTAGAAAATTGATGCTAAGCATTATGCTTGCAAGCTACCTTCCACCACATCCTTCCTCGAGAGTACATGCCTCAGGTTCTAGACAAGATTGCCAATTTTTTACATGTTGAGGTTGATTTCCTACATACCATTGATTTATTTCATATTGAATACATGCTTAAGGTTTGGTGCATCTTGTGATGATCATTGAAGTTGTAGAGAGGTGGCATTCAAATATTTCCTCCTTTCACTTTTCAACTAGGAAGTTCACCATCATCTTGGAGGATGTGTGGGGGATTCTGCATATTCTGAACCATGGGGAGCACAATTTTTATGATGTGTATCACAACTATGAGGCTCTTCAATGATTTCTCAAGGTTGATGAGATCGAGCTTGAGGATGGACAAGTCAACTTGAGGGATTTCATTAGTACTATTGATGATGTTACTATATACACCTAAAATTGTCCATGCATTTTCATATAGATCTACACTTGCATATTTCTTCCATTTCCTATTAATTAAATAATTTAATAATTTAATTATTTTCCCTTTCAATATCCACTTTCCTCTCATAATTAAATAATATTATTTAATTATTCCCCTTTATAAGTCCCATTTTCTTCTAATAATTAAATAATTTAATTTTTTAATTATTTCGACCTTTCCTCTCCCATAATTAAATAATTTTCACAATTATGCAATTACCTAACACTCCTCTCTCCTAAATTAAATAAATATTAATTTATTTAATTTTCCCACCTTTCATCTTAAATAAATAACATAAATATTTAATTTATTTCCTTAATGTTAGGTACTAAAATTAAATACCTTTATTTAATTTTAGCTCCTTGATCCATGTCTTTTCTCTCTCATTAATCCTCCACCCTTGATTAAATTAATTTCTAATTTAATCTCCACCCTTGATTTCTTTCAAATAAAGCATATAAATAAATATCTCATATAAGCCATTTAGACAACACATCTCATTATCTCACCGGAATATTGCTATTTTCATTCTAACACTCTTATCTATCACATCTCTACCGTTTCCTATCTATACCTCAAGTATACATTCATTTATCATATCAAGATTCACACAATATCAAGTTCAAGGTCGAGATCAAGACAATATCTAGAGTCCATGTTCAAGGTGACTTTGTTTTATTTCATGCATGCATTATCTTCTAGCTCTTATACACAATTGACGTTTAATGTTGAATGTGGACTGGATATAGTGATTTCTTTGTTATCTATTTTTTGCTTCATACATTTTGGTGAGCCTGATGTGAACCCTTACCTAAGTTTTTGGCTTAATATTTTGAGAAATTTTGAGGAATTTTGGAGTTGGACCCACTTCACTTGATCTAGCTTTCTTTTTACATGTTTTGCTAGCTTTTTGTTGCAAGTTTTGTGTTGTTTTTGGACAATGCCCTAGTTTTCAAAGATTTCACCATATCTTTCAAACGACCATGATTTTTTTAATGGGTATTTAGTTGAAGTTAATAGATCATCTAAGGAAGATATAAAAGAAAAAGTAAGGTCATATCATTATTTTTGGGTGATTTATGATGATTTTAGGGTTTATCACAATTCTTCATTTTTGGATGCAAATTAGTGAATTTTTCAGAAATATTTACAATTTTGGAAATCTCTTGAAATTTCAGTGGTGGTCTATTCTTTATAGATTTATTTTTGAGATGAAAATAGTGATAAAAACTTAAATCTTTTTAATTAGGGTTTTCCATAAATGTGTATTTCTGGGTGTAAATCAACAATTTTTTGGAATTTTTTGCATTTTTTAAAATCTCTTGAATTTTGAATAGGGGTCTATTCTTTGTAGTTTTATTTTTTGGTGCCAAAAACATTTCTAAAAATCAAATTTATTTTGACTAGGTGAAAAAAATTAAAATTACAATCTAGTGATGAGAATAATTTTCATATACATCTATTTTGTTGCATTGTAAATTATTTTTTGATCTTTGTAGTAGTTTTATTGTCATTATTAGATCTGATTTCTTTTTTTTGGTTTTAATCTAACCCTCTAATATTAGTGATCAATTATCTTGTTAGGGTTTTGCTTTGTTGTTGGTTTTGTTAATGTGTAGAAAAAATCCAGGTGCATACTTTTCGACTCATTTCTTTATCTTAATCTTTTTTACAACATAATATTTCAATTTGGATCTAAAAAGAATGCAAGTTTCTTCTCAAAATCACACTTTCAATTTGGGCTTAAAAATAACAAATGTTTGCATTGCTTGGTGATATTGTTTGTAATTGGAGGTGTGTATGCTCTTCCCTCACATTTCCATATGATCTTGGGAATCAAAAGCACTCTTCAACACTCTCATTTTCACATCACACATTTCAATTTCTAAGGTTAATTAACACTAATTTTGTGATCAAATACATGTGTATGCTCTCTCCCCACATTATCATATGATCATGGAGATCAAAAGCATTATTTGCATCACTTTATGTGGCCTTCTTAGGGTGTCTACCTAGAGAAGTGATTACTATAAGGGTGACCTCAACTCTAAAATTTTGATGGAGTATAAATAGCGGGGGATGAATTGAAAGGCATGCCTCTTGGAAGTGAATCTTGTCAATCTTGGCTAAGCCCCAAAGAAATTTATACCTTTGGGATGTTAAGGTGGAGTATGAGTTACCCTCTCCCAAATATTTGGCATTATTCTCCTTTAAAATTCATAGAGTTGGGCCTCACATACCTTCAAGGTATTTAGAGGACATCACTAGATCCTTGTGCATCCTAGTTGAAGACCATTTGCTAATCTACTTGCTTGAATAATTTCTAGGTTGTTCTTGTGCTTGGATGTGTCTTCTTATCGTAATCATTTGCATTACATCTTGCATAAAATCTTGCCTTGTGTGTGTGAATGTGTATTCAAGATTTAAATCTTAATCAAGAAAGACAAACTATAAACCTACCTAAAACAATGGATCAAGATGAGCCTAACATACCCTCTATCTTCCATCTCATACCTCAAGATCTTGTTGAATTTCTCCTTTCCAACTACTTTAACAGTCACATAAAATCCATGATCATGTGTCTCATAAGTAGATTCTAAGATATTCTAAACACTATCCAAGCCACCATTGAAACTTATACCCATCTTAGGTCACCCTCCATGTTATCCTTTCCCTCCATTGACAAGGGAAAACCAAAATGTTTTCCATGTTAAACCAACACCCATCCATAACCAGATCTCATTCACTTCACATCTTATTCAACCCATCATCAAGTCATAGAGGTCCATCAAAAGATCACCAAAGAACACTTTCAAAAGACAACCAAAAGTTACACTCTGAGGAGAACCAAAATTCATCCTCAAAGGAATACAAGAACCCATGCAAAATCCTATTTCACAAAATTCTATTCATAGTCTTCTAGTTCCACCCACTTCCACCTCATCCATCCCATGTTCAACCACCTCATCCATTTCATGTTTTTCTAGCTTCATAACACCTATACAAAGTCAACCATGTCACTCACTTGACCTCATTTATCCAAAGCATGACATCATATATCCCCCTTAATATCAAGATCAAAGTACTCCCTTTCATGATCCCATTCCATCTCATGATCCCATTCCATCTCATGACCCCATACCATCTCATGACCCAATTCTATCAATTCCATGCCATAATCCTAGTCCATTAGCTCTATTGCATGATCTTATACAATCTCATAATCCTACTATATCCAACCCATTTTATTATCCTAGCATATCAACCTCATATCATGATCCTATCATACCACCTCCATGGCATGATATTGGTCCATCAAAAGAAAAAATATTTTCATCCATTACCTCTCAAGACCCCCAAGGTATAAGAATTTCCCCTACATCATATGATAATCCTAATACTTCACAATATCCCATTCATGAACCACAAACATATAAGTTTGGTTCATTCACCTTTATAAAAGTTGGTTTTCTCCTAGAATACCACATGTATACCATATCCAACACCCCTCAAGATGGTATTTCATCTTTCTTCACAACCAAAAAGTATCCTATTGGTAAGAATATTCTTTTGAAGATAAAATATAAAGGTAAAGGGTTGGGCCTTCATGAGAGAGGTTTACTTGAACACCATAATATTAAAATGCATCTAAATTCATTTGGCCTTGGCTACATACCTCCTTCTCAAGAAGTTAGTAGCTCTTTAAAACCCAAAATTCCTCCCTTTAGATCAAGATTTCCACCTCCTCCATCATCGTTACCATCTATTCTAGGACCTCATCCATCAACCCTTCCATCCATCTTGGGCCCATATGTTCCTAATGCATATCCTTACATGACCTTTCAAAAATAAAAAATGCACATACCCTTGAATTCCATCCAACACTTTCCACTTCAAATTCCTCTATTTTCATATAATCCTTATATGGCCTCTCCAAGCAATTGGGATACCAAACAAGAAATGCATAAATTTGAGGATTCACAAAAACCTGAAGATCATCATGTCTCACTAAAAAGACATGCCAAAAAAAAGAAAAACATATCCAAGAAAATTAAAAAGCCAATCAAGAAAAAATAAAACTCAAAACAATGCGGGTTCCAAAGAAAGAAATAGAATCCATGCATTCAAATGAAAAATCCAAATTGGTATCTCAACTTGTTAATCCAAAATATTCCATTATTCCACCATCATTCAATCCTCCATCTAAGTATATTCGATCTCATAAGCCAATCATAAGTCCTCCATCATCCTCCAAATCTATTTTGGGTCCTTACATTCCCAAGTTTATTATCCCAAGCTCCCATCTAAATCTTTTAACTTTCACCACCCTTCAAGGTGTGTGCCAATGTTGTTCTTTCCCACATTCCCTCATAATAAATTCATTCCATACTTCCATCCAACCTTCATCCCTCATTCCATACCTTTACTCCAATCCTTTGCATGAATCCTTAACCCCCTTCTCCCTACCCCTATCCATTCCATTATCTTTACCAATTTTCCTACCAATCTCTTTGAGTGGGAACATGTTAGCCATGGTCTATAATTAACATTTAGTCAATGGGGTACTATCTTCCAAAAAGAGAAACTTGAGTCCTCCATTCATATCCATACATGTTCATTAGCTTCCATCTCCATGAGGTTCCATTTCCATGAGCTTTCATATCTATTTGTATCCACTAGATTTTACATCCATCCATCTACCCTTGCTTGTACACTTGGGGACAAGCCTTTTCATTCGTATGATACGTTATCCTATTTTCACTTAGCCATCATATTCATTCATTTATATTCTATGCTATCCACTTTAACCATCCACCTTCCTTTGATCTTGCATAAAGTATTGGGGAAAAATAACAAGAACAAGTATCTAATGCATTCTTTAGACCATGTGTGTCTTCCATCCTCCATATCACTTATCCTCCATCTCATGTTTCCTTTCATATCCATTTATCTTCCATATACATGTCATATCCTTATCACTTATCATACTTATCCCTTGTCATATGTTTTAGCATAGGTGGATGTTATTACTTTGACATGTGATCTTTGGAGTCCTCTATAGGTCCTCTATTTATCCTTTGTATTTGACCAAAAATTTTGGGTTCCCTTTTCATTGGTTCCCTCCACCCATACCATTCCATATCTTGATCCATCTATCTTCATCATCCATCTAGGGTGTATCCTTACATGTTTTATCATTAACCCATATCTTAGATATCCATACCATATCATTGATCCATATCCATCAATATCTCCTTTAGTTTTCAACTTGACTAAGGAATGAGATTTTGTTAATCATTATCATTTACATTTTTTATTTATCATTGTGTTATCATTGTTCTGAGCAAGACATTTAAACAAAGCATAAACTCTTTAAAATTGTAAAACATTGAGATTTAATAAACATCATGAGCAAAGGATTCTTTTTAAATGGAGTTAACATCTAACATATCTTGAGCCAAATATTTAGTAATTTATCACATTAAAACAATCAACCAACAAAATTAAACTATTGTGTCTTGATGGATACATCTTTCCTAATCAGACACCTACTTTGATCTTTCAAACAATCAAAAACTTGTCATATCTCTTGGCACAAGGTATTGTGGTTGTTATCTTGTTCAACACGTTATCTTTTGCATCATTGATCCTTATCATGTGCATTAGCATTATCATTTTTCATTATCATGATCTTGCAAATTTATTCATTATCATTTTGCATGCATGAGATCTTGTGCTTTATCTTAAGTCTTGTCTCTTGTCATGAACATTATCCTTATCTTTTTTTATATCTTTTCTTTTCTTGTCAAATTTTTAGGAATCTTGAGGATCTCTACACCTTGTTGTGTACGAAGGAGAGTGAGGATTTGGGAATTAGTTTTTCTTGTGTGTGTGTATCGAGTCAGTCCACCTGATGTTGGTTACAAAAATCATAACCAATAAAAAAGAGGGATTCATTCCACTCTATGATGAAACAAATGATAACTTCATAGCCTTTCCATTCCATTCATTTCTATAGCCAACCTTCCATATCCTTTCCGCCCCTATCAAATCCATTTCATAAGCCATTTATATGCTTTTCTTGCATCTAATCAATTCATTGCATTCCTTTCTTATTTGCATCCACCTAGGTGATTCATATTTTTGAATCTTGCATATCATTTCTTTCATGAGCTTGACCCAATATTGGTCTTTTTGGGCCAATCACTTAAGGGGGAATCCATAGCTTTCTTTCCTCATGTAGGGAATCTCTCATTTTCTTTAATACAATGCCACTTGCTTGTGACATTATATCAAAGAGGGAAAAATGTAGACACCTAAAATTGCCCATGCATTTTCATATAGATCCAGACTTGCATATTTCTTCTATTTCCTATTAATTAAATAATTTTATTATTTAATTAAGCTAATTTTCCTCTAAATAATTAAATAATTTTTATTTAATTATTTTCCCTTTCAACTATCCATTTTTCTCTCATAATTAAATAATTTTATTGTTTAATTATTCCCCTTTTATAGGTCCCATTTTCTTCTAATAATTAAATAATCTTACTATTTAATTATTTCCACCTTTCCTCTCCCATAATTAGATAATTTTCATAATTATTTAATTACCTAACACTCCTCTCTCCTAAATTAAATAAATATTTAATTTATTTAATTTTCCCTCCTTTCTTCTTAAATAAATAAAATAAATAACATAAATATTTTATTTATTTCCTCAATATCGGCTACTAAAATTAAATACCTTTTTTTAATTTTAGCTCCTTGATCCATGTCTTTTCTCTCATTAATCCTCCATCATTGATTAAATTAATTTTTAATTCAATGTCTACTCTTGATTTCTTTCAAGCAAAGCATATGAATAAATCCCTCATCTAAGCCATTTAGATAACACATCTCATTATCTCACCTAAATGTTGCCATTTTCATTTTAGCACTCTTATCTATCACATCTCTACCATTTTCTATCTATACCTCAAGCATACATTCATCTAGAATATAATATCAAGATCAAAATCAAGGAAATATCAAAGTTATGCAATCAAATTCTGAGGGTAACCATATCAAGAGTCCATGTTCAAGGTGAATTTGTTTCATTTCATGCATGCATTATCTTCTAGCTATTAGACACAATTGGGGTTTGATGTTGAATGTGGAGTGGATATAGTGCTTCCTTTGTTATCTATTTTATACATCGTATAGTTACTTTTGTGGTTGTCAGACTGATTATGTGAACATTGATTCCTAATCGACATTCCAAGAGGTTCAACCCTTACTAGGTCATAGTCTTGGAGAGGATACTCAAGGATAGTGTTCTCTTTGCTTTGGGACCTTGAATATTATCCCACCTCTACCATGAGATGCACCAGATAGTATACTAGGGTGGTGCTAGCTTATCTACAAGAGCTACTCTTCTTCATATTTGGGTTTGGGAGCATATTATTATGCTTCAACCTATTTGTTATCTACAGTGAGATGAGGGGGATGCCTTCATGATTAGATATGTGAGCATGATTACACATCATCATATGGGAGAGCTACCATATTGGCATCAAGCAATCAATGATATGATAGAGTTTTAATGGAGACCTTGGGTAGATGGGGAGGATTGGAATGATGATGTTGATAATCTTCTTTACTATTAGTAAACACAGTGGCTCATTGGCTACACCACTCTTATCCTCAAGAGATATTTTCCTGATAGGGTTATGAGAGTTTTGGGAGTGAAAAAAAATGCCCCATGATGATCATGTGGCCATATTTGCATACACTTTTAGAGAGATAGTTGAGTGGGAAGCTACACCATTAGTTGACATAACTACAACTGATTTTGATGACCTTTCTCTCATTCCATGGGCCTATTTAGATAGGATCTCAAGACTATAGATTAGTATAATACTTGGTTTGCACTTCATAGATCCAGATGGCAGGGATGTTAGTGGTAGGAGATGCAAGGACGAGTCTAATAGACAACATTGGCAATGTCAGAGAGTCAAGGAAGAGGCACCTCAAGTGGATGATCAGGGATAGGTTCTAGAACCTTAGGTACATCAAAAATAGTAGGCTCTAGTTGTTTTACATCAAATATTGTAGGGTACATTATAGGAGAGAGACCGAGCTCACCAAGAGTAGGATCAGGCTTACCAAGAGTGAGAAACTTTTAGATACATGTGAGCTCAAGCTCATTAAGAGCGAGACGCCTTTAGATAGGAGGGAGATTATATCAACACTTAGTTGGATACTGAGACTACCTGTATGTAACATATAGAGTTGTAGTTAGCCCAAGAGACATATAGGATGTAGCAACTTGAGGCTGCCACATAGTCACAAGGGGAGGTCATACCACTTGCACGGTATACCTAGGTTCTTAGTAAGTCTGCCTATTACAAGACTCGATACCATATGGCAATTCTCAATCATAGGTGATAACCTAATTAATTGTACAAGAGTGCTTTGGGTCCTAGCAGATTAGAGGATGGATCCATTTGGAGATTGTCATAGGGATAATTGATGGGACCACCTCTAGAGCAGTATCCTTCCATATGAGAGGATCAAGGGAGCTCAAGCTAGTTTTTGATTTGTGCATAGAAATTTATATCCATATACTGATGTAGATAGTTTTTATATTGTATACACATTCATCAACTATGGATAGCCTCATGTAAATTTTGATGTATATCACACACTTGATATGCATCATGATAGTCATTTTTTTTATATATGATGATCGATTATGGATGCGGCCATTGCATGGTGTTTATTCATTTTTTAAACTTTTTATTATACTATGATTATGGATGTAGATGTATGTATTTATGGATACATTATGTTATGAGATGTTATTACATTTTTCAATGACGGATGATGGATATCTCTTTATCATGCTTATGATGTTATGATGGATATTGGTAATGATATGTGGATGCATGATGTATGTCATGAGATTATGACTATATGATGATTATGTAGGATGTATGATATGAGATGGTACTAAAAATTTATGAATGGAGGATGAATTCACTTATTATTTTGTTGTCATGGTACTTGGATAGAATATGTTATTATGGATATAATAATGAGACAAAATTAGAATAGAATGATGTGATAGAATAGGATGATGGTGTTGATCAAGATACCAATAAACCTGTGATTTATTTTGATATTTTATTTGATATGTGATGATATAGGATAGTGTTGGAAATATGTGCCTCAATCCCATAGGCTGAAACCTCTGAAAGGGCCAAGTCGGTGTGACATCTTTTGTGTCTAGCTGACTAGCAGTTTGAATCTTGTTGAAATTATTCAGGTCACTATGACCTTGCTTCAGTCTCATCGAAGGAGGCTATTGTTGTGACATTTTGTTTGGTATAACCTCTCACTACTTGTGGAAACCTCTTGTCGACTGTTGGAATTTATCGGATATCGAGGAGAGTCTTGGATGTTCGCTACGAGCTCTCAGCGATATGAATGTCTCACCGACAACGTTTTCTATTGAAGTCTTCGAGGAGAGTCTTGGGTGTTTAGTAAGAAGTCTTACTGATATTGATGTCTCACCGACAGGTTTATCTTGGAGACATCAGAGTGACTTGGACACTTGGGAAGAACTCTTGGCGATAGTTGGTGTGTCTCACCGATGGTATACACTTGGAGCAGCACAAAGGTCTCGATGTGAGGTCTTTGCGATGGACAAAAGTCTTGCCGACTATTTTTTGGAGCTCGGTATGACTTGTGAGCATTCAAAGTAATGTCTCAGTGATAGTGGTATGTCTTACCAAATGTTGAACACTTCGGTATGATCTCTCAGTGAAGGATGATAGTCTTGCCGACTGTTGAACACTTTGGATACTTAGTGAACATTGGTGTGATGTCTTGGCAAAAGATGATTGTCTCACTGAATGGAAAAATCACATCTGTATGACTTTGAAGCTTCGGTATGATGTTTCACCAATAGCGATAAGTCTTGACGATAGCGATACATGTGATGATCGTCGGTATGAGGTCTTGGCAACATGATGAAGTCTTAGCGATAGCTCTCTGGACTTGATGTAACATCTTAGCGATAAGGATGACTCTTGGCGACATCGATGGTGAAGCCTTTGGGCATCGGGGAGACACTTCTTGTGTCTCACTGACATGCCAACATAGGTTGATCGCTCTGACTGAGAGAAGACCATCCTATGTGGTGAATCAATAGCCAATCATAGGAGCCGAATGGGAAACACTAGCAGTTGGACTATTGCGGCCATTACTAAGATGAAGGTCGACAGACAAAGGCAACATTATACTCTATGATCATAGATTGTATAAGGTTGGATGGATCAACGGATTGTCGTGTGATTGTATCAGAGTGATTTCTATTCTATAAAGATTGTAACTTGAAGGTTCTTGTACAAGATTGATCATTGTGAAAGTTGTTGTAATCTGGCATCAAAAAGATAAGTCAGAACTCTGTATGTAATTATTTGTTACTGTAATACAAAGTGACTTCTCTTGGTGTGGTGGGTTTTTCTCCCATAAGGGTTTTCCCACACAAATATGGTGTTCATCTGTGTTTGTCTAATTCTCTGTTTCTGCTATTTATTTCAAAGTGCATCTTAATTGAACTATAATTGTAAATTTTAAAAGGTATATCTGCATTATTCCCTGAGGTATTGATGTTAGGAGAGTTGCTTCCGCATCTAGCTTTCCTTACAAGTGGTATCAGAGCCTGGCCAATTGTGTTATCCTTGTGGGTACTTTGGGTTTTTTGTGTCAATTTCTGTTCAGTGGGAGTCTTGTAGAAGTTTGTCAATTTCTAATTACAGATTGAGATGGAAAGCACGTCAGGAAAGATTGAAATAGAGAAGTTCAATGACAGCAATTTTGAGTTGTGGAAACTCAAAATGGAGGATCTCTTAGTGGATTGTGATCTGTGGCTTGCTATGTCTAGAACTAAACCTATAGGCATGAAGCAAGAAGATTGGGACCTTGCAGATAGAAATTCTAAGGGGCTGATAAGGCTCTATTTGGTAGACTCCATTCTTCTGAATGTGCATGAAGAGAAGACTGCATCTTCCTTGTGGAAGAGATTGGCATCTATTTATTAGGGGAAGTCTTTGGTGAATAAATTGTTCCTAAGGAAGAAGTTGTACACTTTGAGAATGGAGGAAGGAGGTTCTGTAGCTGATCATTTGAACGCATTCAACATGTTGATTGCACAGTTAACATCTGTTGGTGTGAAGATTGATGAACAGGATCGTTGTATGCTTATATTATTTTATTTGCCAGATTCATGGGATCACCTTGTGATGGCTATTGGGAGTAAAACATCTAGTTTCAAGATGGAAGATGTTGTTGCTTCTTTGTTATCAGAAGAAATGAGAAGGAAATCTTCTGAGATGGCAAAGGAGGCCCTTGCTATTAGAGGAAGATTGAAAGAGAAAGGTAAGAAGAAGGACAAGAAATCTAAATCAAAATTCGATGGGAGATCAAAGTCTCTCGGAAAGAAGTCCAAGGTGAAGTGCTGGAACTATGGGAAACCTGGCCATGTCCAAAAGGATTGTAAAGAGGAGGAGAAGAAGAAGAAGACGTATTCTTCTGACAATGACTCTTCTCATAGTGATGCAGATGCCTTCATTGCAGCCTTGGCTACGCAAGCATCAGACGATGTCTGGCTGATTGATTCTGGAGCATCTATCCACATGACATCTCATAGAGACTAGTTTACGAAGTATGAAGAATATGATGGTGGAAAGGTGTACTTGGAAAATGATTCAACTTTGGAAATTGTTAGCCTTGGAAGAGTTAGAATTCAATTCCTTGATGGAAGAGTGAAGGGAATTAATGATGTAATGCATCTACCAGGTATGGCTCGAAACTTACTTTCATTTAGTAAGATAAATGATATTGGAGTGCAAGTCACGTTCTCTGGAAATGGCTGCAAGATGACTAGAGGCTCAATGGTGCTAGCAAGGGGTGCTTGTATTGGTACCTTGTACAAGCTGGATGCACATGATGTTCAATGCAACAGTGTCTCTGTAAAGTCACAGAAGGCTACTCATGGAGGAAAAGAGGGAAATGTTCCTAATTGTATAAACTCCATGGAAGTTAAACTTCCATCAAAAAATACTATGCTCTGGCATCATAGGGTAGGCCACATTAGAGAGAAAGGTTTAAAAACCTTGAAGAACAAAAACCTGGTTAAGGGGCTTGAAGATTGTAACCTATATTTTGAATTCTATGAACACTGTATATATGTTAAACAACACTGTGTTTCATTTTATTCCAGTCCTCATAAATCTTCTAGTTTCCTAGATTATATTCATTCTAATGTATTTGGTCCAGTGAATGTTCCTTCTTTGTCTAAGTCAAGGTACTATGTATTGTTCATTGATGATTATTCGAGAAGAAAATTTGTTTATTTTTTGAAAAGTAAATCAGAAGTGTTCAGTTAGTTTAAGGAATTTAGGAACCTTGTAGAAAATTAGACTAGAAGAAAAATTAAATTTTTAAGGACTGATAATGGCGGTGAATTTTTTTTTGATGATTTCGAGAGGTATTGTAAAGACCATGGGATTAAAAGACATAAGACTACACCTTATAATCCACAGCAAAATGAAGTTGCAGAAAGGTTCAATAGGACAGTGATGGAGAGAGCATGAAGTATGCTGAGTAGTGTTGGCTTGGAGGAGAAGTTTTGGTCAAAGGCTATTGCTATTGCATGTTACTTGATTAATCATTCTCCAAATTCTGCTCTTGTTGAGAAAACACCTTTGGAAGCATGGTCTGGTAAGACGCCCTCTTTAAGACATATTCATGTTTTTGGCTGTGAGGCATATGCTCATGTGCTATATGAGAAGAGGTCTAAGTTGGATAACAAGGTTATTAAATGTATTTTTATTGGCTATAGTGCTGGCATAAAAGGATACAAGCTTTGGAATCCTGATATAGGGAAGGTTGTATACAACATAAGTGTAATCTTTTGTGAGCTGAAGCCTTCTACCTTGGATCTGTAGTCAAAGAAAAAGTTAGAAAACAATAAGAATGTAGTTGGAATTCCTCCTACACCAGATAAAAAGGAATTAAAAATTCAAAATGTACCTGAAATTGAGGAGAGCTCAAGTAGTTCTGAAAGTTTTGAAGAAGAAGAATAACCTTAGCCTCAGAAAGTGAGGAGGTCAACTCGTGAAAGAAAGCAACCTGATAGGTATGGGTTTTCTTTGATAGATTCTACTTGTGCCTATGCTTTAATTTCTAGCACTGATAGGCCTAGGACTGTGAAAGAGGAATTTAGAATGTCTGATTCAGACTCTTGGTTGGAAGCCATGAATGAAGAAATGGCATCATTAGAAAAGAATGAAACTTGGAGTTTGGTTCCCTTGCCTAAAGGCAGAAAAGTTGTTGACTGCAAATGGGTATTTAAAAAGAAGATTGGTCTGGATGGTAGTGTGGAAAAATATAAGCTGAGGTTGGTTGCAAAAGGTTATTCCCAGGTAGAGGGAATTGATTATGGGGAGATTTTTTCTCCTATAGCTAAGCTGACATCTATTAGATTTCTTTTGTCACTTGTAGCAGCGTATGACTTAGAGGTCAAACAAATGGATGTGAAGATAACAGTTCTTCATGGTGATCTTGAAGAAGAGATTTACATGTCCTAGCTTGAGCACTTTGTGGAGAAAGGTAAAGAGAAACTGGTTTGCAAGTTAAAAAAGTCTTTGTATGGGTTAAAGTAGTCACCTAGAATGTGGTACCAGAAATTTGATACTTTTATATTGTCTTTGGGATTTGTGAGATCAAAATCTGATCATTATGTCTATTACAAAGCTGAAAGTGATCAAGTTCTTATTATTGCTCTCTATGTTGATGATATGTTGTTCATAGGCAATATTAAGTTGATGATTTTTAATCTTAAGTCTCAGTTGTCTGCTAAGTTAAAAATGAAAGATCTTGGTGCAGCAAGGTATATTCTGGGGATGGAGATAACTAGGGATAGGAATAGTTGAAAACTTTGGCTCAGTTAGAGTAAGTATATCAAGACTGTTCTAGAGATATTTTGCATGAATGACTGCAAGCAGCTAGTTGTTCTAGTATTACAGGGAACGAAGCTATCTGTTGAAGAATATCCAAAATATCCTACTGAGATGGAGGACATGACCAGTGTACCCTATGCTAGTGCATTTGGTAGTCTTATGTATGCAATGGTCTGTACAAGGCCATACATTTCCCAAGCAGTGGGATTTCATAGTCGGTTTATGGCTAATCCTAGAAGGACACATTAGGATGTTGTGAAAAGAGTTTTCAAATATTTGAATGGCACTTCAAAGTTTTCTTTTGGTTACCATGGGAACTTGGTTGAATCACAAAGGACTCTCAATATTCGAGGCTATGTGGATTCTGATTGGGCAGGGGACATTGACAGCAGGAGGTCCACCAGTGGATACATTTTCATGTTGAATGGTGGTGCAGTGAGTTGGATGAGTAAGTGGCAGGCTATAGTCGCTTTGTCCACTACAGAGGTTGAATACATGGTAGCTACACATGCTTGTAAAGAAGCAGTTTGGTTAAAATGCTTGTGTTCTAACATTGGTTTTGATGCAGGAAAATAACTATTTTTTGTGATAGTCAGAGTGCAATTTGTTTGGCAAAGAATCTTACTTTCCATGCCAGGACAAAACATATAGATGTACAGTACCACTTTGTATGAGATATGGTGGAGGATGGAAAGGTTAGTTTGGAAAATTTTGATACTCTAGAGAATGTTACAGATGCATTAATGAAACTAGTGAGCACAAACAAGTTCAGGTGGTGTGCCAATTCAATGGGCCTTAGTGCCCATGATTTTTAGTAGTTTTGTTGTGCTTTGGAGGTGCCTGTGTGATCTTCGTCAAGTGGGAGATTGTTGGAAATATGTGCCTCAATCCCACAGGCTGAAACCTTTGAAAGGGCCAAGTCGGTGTGATATCTTTTGTGTCTGGCCGACTAGCAATTTGAATCTTGTTGAAATTATTTAGGTCATTGTGACCTTGCTTCAGTCTCACTGAAGGAGCCTATTGTTGTGACATTTCATTTGGTACAAACCCCTCATCACTCGTGGAAACCTCTTGTCGACTATTGGCATTTATCAGATATCAGGGAGAGACTTGGATGTTCGCTACGAGCTCTTAGCGATATGAATGTCTCACCGACAACATTTTATGTTGAAGTCATCAAGGAGAGTCTTGGGTGTTCAGTAAGAAGTCTTACCGATATTGATGTCTCACCGACAGGTTTATCCTAGAGACATCAGAGTGACTTGAACACTCAGGAAGAACTCTTGGCGACAGTTGGTGTGTCTCACTGACAGTATACACTTGGAGCATCACAAAGGTCTCGGTGTGAGGTCTTAGTGATGGACAAAATTCTTGCTGACTATTGTTTGGAGCTTGGTATGACTTGTGAGAATTTGGAGTAACGTCTCAGCCATATTGGTATGTCTTTTCAAATTTTGAACGCTTTGGTATAACCCTTAATGACTTAGTATGATCTCTCAGCGAAGGGCGATAGTCTTACCAACTATTGAACACTTTGGATACTTAGTGAACATCAGTGTGATGTCTTGGTGAAAGACGATTGTCTCATCCAATGGAAAACTCATGTCTATGTGACTTTGAAGCTTCGGTATGATGTTTCACCAATAGTGATAATTCTTGGCGATAGCGATACATGTGATGATCGTCGGTATGAGGTCTTGGCGACATGACGAAGTCTTAGCGATAGCTCTCTGGACTCGATGTAACATCTTGGTGATAAGGATGACTCTTGGTGACATCGATGGTGAATCCTTTGGGCATCGGGGAGACACTTCTTGTATCTCACCAACAGGCCAACATAGGTTGATTGCTCTGACCGAGAGAAGACCATCCTACGTGGTGAATCAATAGCCAATCAGAGGAGCCAAATGGGAACCGCTAGTAGTTGGACTGTTGTGGCCACTATTGAGAGGAAGGTCGATAGACAGGGGTGACATGGTTATACTCTGTGATTGCAGATTGTGTAAGGTTGGATGGATCGATGAATTGTCATGTGATTGTATCAGAGTGATTTCTATTCTGTAAATATTGTAACTTGAAGGTTCCTGTACAAGATTGATCATTGTGAAACCTGCTGTAATTTGGCATCAAAAAGATAAGTCAGAACTTTGTATGTAATTATTTGTTACTATAATACAAAGTGACTTCTCTTGGTGTGGTGGGTTTTTCTCCCATAAGGGTTTTCCCACATAAATCTGGTGTTCATCTGTGTTTGTCTAATTCTCTGTTTCTGCTATTTATTTCAAAGTGCATCTTAATTGAACTGTAATTGTAAATTTTAAAAGGTATATCTACATTCTTCCCTGAGGTATTGACGTTAGGAGAGTTGTTTTCTCATCTAGCTTTCCTTACAAAAAGATGATTTTATTTTTATTTTTTATATTATACATTACATAGAACAATACTTATTTGATGTAACAAGTAGATATGATGCACCAAGTAATGAAGAACCAGGGTGACTTTTTATCTATTGCATGGAATTTGACTCTACAAATAGATAGGAATATCCTTGTTCATACCTGACATATGGACACCTTGTTTAATCATGTGAGAGAATGAAGCCATCAAATTAAGGAGACCAATACACAAAAGGTCTGAAGAACTAGATATTCACTACCCATTGTATTACCTGAGACTATCCCTACACACACAAGGCAAGTATTCACCAAGGTCGTATTTGCAAGAACATCCAAAAAAAATAGTGGACAAAAGAAATGAAAAATATCCCATTCCTTTCTCTCTAAATAATTTTAGATATCCTTGAGAGATCATCAAAATAAGACAATAATATAAATAAAAGAAAAGATCAAAATAACAATTAACAATGTCATCATATCTCTTGCTAGAGAGAGTTGTTTTAGGTTGATATCTAAAATGGTGTCTATCGTAGGAAAGATCTATCTGTTAAGACATGCATTGGATGTTGATTTTTTTTTAATTTAAGTTTTTTGATATGAAGGTTAACCAATATGTTTTTGACAATGATCAATACCTATGACTTTGTGTGAAAGTTTGTATTTTTCCAATTATGCTTGTTTCTATTTGTTTTGCCAAAGGTGAAGGTCATGATAAGTTTATTATGGATGAAAGTTTATTGCAGATGGGATTGAGATGGGATAGGATGATTTTTTTTCTTTTTTGGAATATTTTAATGGTTTTTACCTTTTGAGGTGTTTTGAGGCTATTTTTGGAATTCTGTATTTTCTAAGTTTTTTTTTGGGTTTTTTTAAAATATGTGAATGTTTTCTTGTCTTTTCAAATGTCTAGACCAAAGAACAGGACCTAAGGGATATATCTATGCCCCAAGGGATCATCAGAGATGTCCTTTCCTATGTGAATTTATAGAGTCTTTGTAGTTCAATTATTTGGACTTGGATATTAACACATGATGGATAATGATGTTTTTGAGATTTTGATAGTTTGTGGATAATTTTTTGAATTTTTTTTTATGTATTTGGATGTTTTTAATATTTTCTAAGTTATTTTGGATGTTTTTGGGGATCTTTGAGTTTATTTGGATGTTTTTGAATTTTTTCAAAGTTTCCATGACTTAGGTGATATACAAGAATCCATGTTGATGACTAGGTGAGGGAAGATGCCCCCAGGCATGTGTTATATTATTTCGGTATAGGCATAACAAACTAAAATTAGGATAACACCAAGTAATACTAATAGGGATAGATGCTCATTCAAGACCAAGCCATGATAGGGATGGAGATGGATAGGTGAAAGATGGATGGATGGATGAAAGGAAAATAAAAGTACTTGATAGATGGTAAATGGTGATTATTTACATTAGGACCCTGTTTTCTAGGTTATCACCAAGGTACTTTCCTAAAGAACCACCAAAGTAGTTTTCACTAGAGGATTGTTTTTATCTTTATTGTTTTTATCCCTTTTTTGTATTTTCTTTTCTCTTTTGGAATAATATACCCCTCCTGGGCTTGGCATAGAATCGCTAGACATGAATAATTTTGATAGGTTACTGCAAGGGATCCTCTTCATGTGTAGCTAACTTATAAGCCTTGAACCATAGCTTGAAATGATGATGAAAGGCCCCAACCAGTTTGCTTCAAGCTTTCCTTTGTTATCTTGATCCAGTTAATTCATTTAATTCTCTTTTAGAATGGTATCCCCTACTTGAAAGTTTTGACCCTTGATCTTCTTATTGTAGCTTCTTCAAATATGATTTTGATATGCCTATAGGTGATTAAGTGCTTCTAGGCAATGCTCATCTAGGAATTCAAGTTCATTCAAGCTTGATGTCTTATACTCTTCATCATTGATCAGGTGTTGCAGTGAAATTCTCAACAATGGGAGCTCAATCTCAATGAGTAAGATGGATTCATTCCCATAAACCAAGGAATATGGAGTAGCACTAGAGGGTGTTCTGATACTAGTTCATTATGCCCATAGGGTGGGGTTTAACAATAAATTCCAATACTAGCTAGCATCATTAACTATCTTTTTCATGATTTTAATAATGGTATTGTTAGATGCTTTATCTTGACCATTTCCTTGGGGGTAGCATGGGATAGAGAAATGATTTTGGATATTGAATTGATTGCATAGTTCTCAAACATCCTAATTTTTGAAAGATGATCCATTATCTATGATAATATCCTAAGGAACAACATAGCGGTAGATTAGGTAGTTCAAGATGAATTTGGATATCTATATTTTGATTATATAAGTCATGGGTATAGCCACAATCTACTTCATGAAATACTTAATAGCGATGATTATGAATTTGTGGCAATTAGAGGATGTAGGTGTTATTTTACCAATGAGATCGAGCCCCCACTGCAAGAAAGGCCATGGTGTAGTGATAGGTCTAAGCTCTTGAGTTGAAGCATGGATGAGGTCCCCATGCTACTGACATTGTAGACACTTCTTCAAGAATTGATTAGCTTCCTATTCCATGGTAGGCCAATAGTACCTCATTTTCAACAACTTTTTTTAGCCAAAGTAATGACACTTGAATATGATTCATAAATGCCTTTGTGTACCTCTTTCAAGGTAGTTAAATCTTATTCTTGGTTAAGAAATCTTAAAAATGTTACATAAAGACTTCTTCTATATAAGGTATCGCCAATAATGATGAAGTAGTAAGATTGACGGATGAATGTTTTATGAACATTATTAATGAGGGACCAGATGGAATGATACCATTTTCAAGCTATAAGTAGATGTCATGGTACCAAGGGGAACCAAGGAAAAAAAATTCACAAATGAATTTTGATTTGGGGATGTCAAAATTTGATAGAAGAAGTTGATCTATGAGAAACTCATATTTCGAGCTATTATACGACATGTCTAGTAAAGATCCAATATTTTTCATCACATTAGTTGCTTTGTTATCAACCCTTGGAATTTGTTCAAAAGTGATTTATATTCAAAGTACTCCTTAAATCTATCTTCCATTTTATTGTATGGTATTAACTTGTCATCCTTGGTTTGATAATCCTCATTGACTTGCCTTACTATCAGTTGGGAATTACCATACACCTAAATTTCTTGTATTTTCCATTGGATGGTGATTCTTAACCCTATAATGATGGATTGATATTTAGCTTTTTTTTTTGCATGGGAATACTAATTTGTAGGAATTTTGTATGCAATCACCTTGTGGGGTGATAAATTGGATACTTGTTCCCAACCCATACTATGTATGGGAACCATCAAAGTATAACTTCCATTGATTTTTCAATGTGAGGGTAAATATTGCTTCATCAAGAAATTTGAATACTAATGGATTTTTTGCATATATTTGTGATTCAACTAATTGATCAACTATTATTTATCCTTTGATAGCTTTTCATTCAACATACTTAATGTCAAACTTGCTAAGGATTATTACCCCTTTTCCATGCAGCCTATGAGAGCATAATTTGATAATAGATAATTTAATGGATCCACCTTGGAAATAAGATTGATTTGATGAGAAATCATATAGTGTCTTAGCTTTTGAGAAGCAAAGACAACTACTAGACATGCTCTTTTGATGGGAGTATAGTTAATCTCATACCCAACTAAGGTCTTGCTGATGTAGTAAATAGCCCTCTCTTTGCCTAATTCATCATGTTGTGCCAAAAGAGATCTTATTATTTTTTATGTTGTTGAGATGTATAATATTAAAGGTTTATCTACAACTAGAAGCATCAATACTGGAAATGATGCTAAATAGTCTTTCAACTATTGAAATACTTGTTCACAATGATTGTTCATTTGAATGCCACACCGTTGTGAAGAAGGTGTGTAAATGTAAGACACTTGTTCACCAATTGTGCAATCAACCTCCTGATAGACTATAGTTTTCCTTGAAGGATTCTTATTTGTTTCAAAGTTTTAGGTGGAGGAATCGCCATTATAGCTTTTACTTTGGTCAAGTCCACTTCAATTCCTCTTTGTGATACAATGTACCCCAAAATTTTCCTTAAAATGACTCCAAAGACACATTTCTTTGGATTCATTCTTACTTGATATTTCTCAAGCCTATAAAATATTTGAGCAAATACTTCTAGATGTCCTTTCCTTGTAATTTATTTTTCAATTATGTCATCAAAATAATCCTCTAGGATCTTGTGATACATATCATGGAGGATAAATTCCATTGCTCTTTCATATGTAGCTCTAAAATATTTTAGACCAAATAGCATAGCATTCCATTAATAATTACCCCATGGACATGTGAATGTTGTTTTGTGTTGATCCTCTTTTTCTATCATTATTTTTTTGTATCCTAAGAATCCATCCATGAGATATAATATCTCATGTCTAACTATTAAATCCACAATATTGTCTATGTTTGGAAAAGGAAAGTCATCTTTAGGACATGCCTTATCCAAATCTCTAAATTATGTGCATATCTAGATTCCCCTAGTGGGTTTTGATACTAGTACTAGGTTTGAAACTCATTCTAGATAACCAATAGGTCTTATAAAACCTACATCAAGTAGTTTCTACAATTCAACCTTGACCAATAGTGTAATTTGGTGATGCATTTTCCTTAGCTTCTATTTCACTAGTTTCACATTTGGATGTGCTATCAAGTTATGTAAAACCAAAGAAGTGTCAAGTCCTAGCATATCTATGTAGGACAAAGCAAAGTTGATTTTTCTTTCCTTGAGAAAAACTACTAGATTAGTTTGTTCATCATCCAAGGAAGTAGCATAGAATGTGACTTGAGGTTTTTCGGTTGTTCCAACATTTACTGGTTGCACTATTTCCACAAGAACTATTGATTTCTCTTTATCCATCATAGTACTAGGTAGATTGAATCCTTCATCCTCAAGCACCTTTGGATACATCCTTTTTTAACTATTTTATGATTTGAAAGTGCCACTTTATGGTTTTCAATTAGGGATCTTGTTTTGATTTTTTGATTTTCTATTTACAACTAAAGGATTTAATCACATCTCGATAATATGCTTGTGTATCTAGTTTAATATCAAATCCTACTTTGTGATCTACATAAGGTATGCAATCTCGGAGCCCCATGAATTCTAAGATAGCCTCATCATTTTCAAATGAATCAAGAACAAATGTTTGTTGTTGGTCTCAATAGATAAGCTGGGGATAAACAAGTTTAAGTTATTTTTCTTGGAAGGGGGATGTAAAGGATGTAGTGGTAATCATGTATATTGAGAAATTTTCAAATAAATTAGTGATACACATAGGTGAGTCTTCTATGTTCTCATAATTAGATCTATTTAACCAAGAAGAAGCCCCAACTTCCTCAATTAAGATTGTAGGGCCTCTCTAATTTCTGATTAACTTGGTGCTACAAGGTAGATAGACAACTAATAAGATAGATTCCTAACCGAATAGTTCATCTTTCACACAAGAGGCTTCATTTAATTATCAACCAAGGACTTGTAAGCTTTAGACAGTGTTGGCATAATATATGCACTCACATATCCTAGGAACATCCTATATCAATGGACTCTAGGTAGTTACACATACACATAAAACTAGAAAACCTGGAAAAGGAAATGAAATGCTAATTTTTGATTAGTAATACCTCAAGTGGCCCTTGCTTAAGTTTCTACTTCCATGGAAGAAGTCAAACACTCACTACTTAATCAATAGATCATGAAATTGAACTCTCCTTTATTGCATAAAAAAATTGAACTCTTACATACAATTTGACAAGAATCTACTAAATATTTCTCATTCAAAAATACATATCTATTGTTGCAACTAATAATAGAAAATAACTAATAGTGATCAAAAACTACTATCAATTATTAAGTATAGTGTAGAAAATTGTACTGCTTTCTATGTGATAGTACAATTTCACACTTAATTTGGAACTATTTTACTGACCTTACATTTATGAATTTTTATCCTTCACAAATAGGCCCCTAATCCCCTTTATTATGCATCTCAAGGCATATTTTTATCAGTTTTTGACATTACAACTTGCTTTGAATAAATGCATTTAATTAATTAATGACCCTGAAACACATTGATCTTGGAATTTTGGGCTAGGATCCATTCGCCCTTGGGAGAATGGGTACCATTTAAGTTCCAAAACCAAAATTTAAATATGTTTTTTACAGTATTTTTAAGTCTCAGATTCTAGTTTCAAATGTCGGCTATCAAATTAATCAGGAAATTAGAGAAGAAGCCTATAAAACCTAGTCTTTTCACCATTTCAAACTAGAGATATTGTAAGAGATGAAGGAGAACTTTTGGAGAACATTCAAGAAAGAAAATTTGAAGTCTTGGAAAAGAATTTTTCTTGTATTTTTAGGTCTTCAAGATCATTTTGTCAAAGATTTGATTAAGCATTGTCCATGATTGAAGGTTGATGCCTATGGTGGATCATGATGGATTTTAGGTTTGGGAGATGCATTTGGCCATTTTTCCTAACCTAATGACTTGTTTCCTAGTGATCTCATCTTCTATATTCATTCTAATAGAAACCTACAACAAGGTATTATCATATTTTAGATCTATTAGGGTGTTTTGAGTTCTCCCTAGTTGGATATTTTCCATTCATCATTATAATATAGGAATCATGCTCTAATAAAATTGAGTAGGGTTTATTTGCATATTAACTCTTGACAACCTTAGATTCACTTAAGGTTAGGGATTGCACACATTGTCATTTATCAAATCTATATTATTCATCAAATTTTAATTACCAAACCGGGGTTTGATCAAGGAGAAATCCTATGCACACAAAACAACATTTTCTTTTGTAGACTTTCTAGAGATCCAAATCTAGAAGTCAAGATTTGTAGGTAGAGGAGTTAAGTGTAGATAGAGAGCTACAGATTCAAAATTTAAAGTTTCAAAAAAGGAAACAAGGGCATATTTTCCCTTGGGCGAATGAGACCTACTACAGAGTGCAAAACCAAGTTTTTTGGCCAGGTGCACACTATC
Source organism: Sequoia sempervirens (assembly GCA_007258455.2). Taxonomy (NCBI): domain Eukaryota; kingdom Viridiplantae; phylum Streptophyta; class Pinopsida; order Cupressales; family Cupressaceae; genus Sequoia; species Sequoia sempervirens. The sequence continues at coordinate 247,599,527 of VDFB02000003.1, forward strand.
TTGCCTTCTCAAATCTTCCTAAAAGCTTTTGTTTCTATTTTTTCTATCATCATACTTTACATTTCAATTATTAGGTCATTTAATTGGGTTTGTTAATGCATTTAAATTTATCTCCCAAAATATCCAATCAATCATTTTTGTCATAAGAAAACAATAGACCTTCCTAATAGGGTTGACTCACCTCAAGGTTGAAACTCAAGCCTATCCTTGGGAGATCTCTTTTTCTAATGAAATTAGGGAGCATAGGGACTATGTTAGGTCATTTCATTAAACCCAATCTTTTACATCATTCCCCCATTTTTCTTCATTTCATTTTGGTGAACCCGACGTGAATACACTGTAAGATTTTTGATTTGGTAGTCTTTCAAACCCTGATCTATGATTTGCATTAGTTTTTAGTATATCTCATTTAGGGTTTCAAAATTTCATTAGTTTACATTTCATATAGGGTTTTAAAATTTCATTTTTCATCCTTTAAAAATCTCAAAAATCCAAAAACATTGCATGCATATTACATTGATTTTTCATAGTAGTTGCATATAGTGTCTTTCAATATATTACATAAAAAAAATATTTAAAATTGCATTCAAAATGTTTCCATATTTTTTCACTTTTTTTCATTTATTGCATTTGCATTTAAACAGTAAAATCTGGAAAATTAGTCACATAAAATAGATTCTGCAACTTGAAAGAAAGAACATAAAGAATAAATTACAAAATCATATTTTAATTTTTAAAACCTCTATGCAAGTTGTAAAATCTATCCTTGTATAGGTGTCCTAACAAATTTTTTGGTGCATTTCTATCTTTATTCCTACTTTTTATTTGTGATGTTGAAACTGCAATTTGAAATTCTAAAATAGTCTATTTGAACATTCAAGAAGCTTGTTCTTTTAATGAAATATTGAAGAAAATTGATTTTTTTTTTCTATTTCAATATTATATTATTTCAGATCCGTGGTCATTTTCTTTACTTTTTACATCATTTCATAGTCTAGATAGATTAGTCTTCATTTTTCAAACATTGGAAACCATAAACTATCCCAAAGCACTAAACAAAAAACCATACAATAAATGATACACCTTGGAGAAAGAATAGTTATTTGAGCATGTTATATCTCTTTCTAAAATTTAATATATCCTTCAAGCCTTTTAGTAGTGATGAATTTGACATGTTAGAAGAATCCCTTAAGGATTTCATCTCACAAGGTTCATCCACTAAGTCTTGTTATAACAAACCAAAACAAAAGGAACTTAATGCAATCACACCTTAACTTATCATCTACCCACCTTCAAAACAACCACAAGTCTAGACAAAGACTGTGCTTATCATAGGACCACCTAAAAATAAACCAAAAACTATAGGTAATATCTTAAACTTTGCAAGGAAACTCACTAGTAACAATGTTTTACAACAACCAAGTTATACTACTATTCCTCATACATGTAATATAAGGAATAATAGGAAACCACAAACCATATCTACTTCACTACCTCAACATGTTTTTCCTAGTGCTCCTTATTTTCCTTTGCACAACGGAAAGGAGTATGATCTTATGGAACAACTTAGAAAAACTTATGCTAAGGCTTTTTTATGGAATCTCATTCAAGCATCACATAATTATCATACATTGCTTCAAAATTATTTGCAACAAGTTTTGGTCCCTCCTAGCATAAAAACAAATGATGTGGTAGCCATAATTCAAGGTGTGAATTTGGTCAACATAGACATTGTCTTTCATCAAGATGAATTACCTCTATTAGAAGTGTAAAAACAAATGAGGTTTTGATGATAGTGGTTGTTATTAACAAGATTGGCATAAGACATACTCTCATTAATAATGGTTTAGTGCTTAATGTTTGTAGTGTAAGCCTTCTTGATAATATTGGAGTAGATAATAGTGAATTTCAACTAGATTCCTTATTTATTCATGGATTTGATAATGTGGGAAAACAACTGTTTGGTGTGATAACATTAGCTGTTAGAGTGGGTAAGGTAACATTGCAAACTTCTATTCATGTCATGCCTCAAGAAATCTCATATAATCTTCTCCTAGGAAGACCTTGGATTCATGAGATGAATGGAGTCCCTTCAACACTTCACCAATTAACAAAGTATACCTATCAAAACAAGGTATACACAATAAAAGTTGATCCTCACTGTAAAACTTGTTTGAAAACTAAAAAAGGCATGAAAAGTCCTTTGAGAACATTGATACCAACTTCAAAAGTTGAACCCATGCAAGAAGAAGAAAAATAGAAATGTTTGTCATCAATCATGAAACTATTGGATGATGATTGGGGTTCATTATATTTTAAACCTACATTCAAGGGTGAGTATAAGACCACAACGAAAGAACAAAAAAAGGACAAAGAAACAGTGGTAATGTCAACAAAACATGAAGAAGAATCATCACAAGCATCCAAGTTGAAAAATTTTAACAAAGAAGAAGACACAAACTACACAACAAATTATGATGAGCTTGATCATGAACAACCAACATCCTCAACAACAATGGAATCTCTTTATGGCAGAGGATATCAACTCTTGAAAAAACTTGGTTATAATGGAAAAGGATGTTGTGTGAATGAACACGACATTCATGTCCCTGTAGAACCTAATATAATAGAAAAAAAATTGGTTTTGGAAATTTTCCTTTGAAAGCATAAAAAAAAACCTTCACTTAATATCAACACTATCATGCAAGATTCTTCTAAGATAACTCTTACATTGAAACATCCTAACTTAGTAGATACCACAAGAAATGATGAGCCATTAGATTTTTTTCAACATGATGAAGCTTTAGCAAAATTTTTAGGATTTTATGATAATTTACCAACTCATCACCATAATTGAAGATTCACTTGTACCTTAAGCAATAAGGGATTTTTGGTGAAGAAAAGAAAACAAATCATAGTGAACAAGAAGAAGATGAACAAATTCCTAAAATTACAGATCAAAGTACATTACTTGTGGGAGATACAATCAACATACCAATGGATACGTCTAATGAAGATAAGGTGATTCAAATAGGAAAATGTTTTGATGATGAAGAACAAAAAATCATGTAACATTATTACATGAATTTCTTGAAATCTTTTCTTGGAAATATTCATATATGTTAAGTATTGATACTAAGATAGTCACACATGAAATTGTTCTTGAAAAGATGCTAAACCCATAAGACAAAAGATGTGCAAGATGAATCCTAATATAGATTTATTGGTGAAAGCTAAAATTAAAAACTCTAAGATGGTTTTGTTCATCCTATTGATTATTCACCTTGGATATCCAACATTGTAGTAGTAGCAAAGCCTGATAATTGTATTAGGATGTGTACAAATTTTTCATGATTTGAATAAAGCATCATCAAAGGATGACTTTCCCCTTCCTAATATTTACATGATAGTGGATTCAACCACGGGCCATGCTTTATTGTCATTCATGGATGGTTTTTCAGGATATAATCAAATTTTTATCAACCCTCAAGATCATTATAAGACAACTTTTACTACACCTTGGGGAAAATTAATTGTTGGGTTGTCATGCCTTTTGGATTTATGAATGCTGGAGCAACTTATCAAAGAGCTATGATACTAATATTTCATGATTTCATCCACAACATTTTGGAGGATTATGTTGATGATATTTTTAATAAATATTTGACTCATCAAGATCATGTCAAAATACTCTATAAGATCTTTGAAAGAATTTGTAAGTATAACATGAGATTAAACCCGAAGAAATGTGTCCTTGGTGTGGATAGTGGAAAAATCATTGGTTTTATAGTGTCACATAGATGCATCGAGGTGGAGAAAAAGAAGATTGATTCTATTATAAACATGCCACCTCCTAACAATATTTCTCAATTGCATAGTTTGCAAGGAAAGATTCAAGAAATTCATTATTTTGTGGCATCATTGGCAGATTAGACTCTCCCCTTTACCCAAATTATTAAGGAGTTAGAGTTTGAATGGAATGAGGATCATAAAAAATATTTTAAAAATTTGAAAGAGTATCTAGCTAATCCTTATGTATTGCAACTTGTTATTCAAGGAAAGTCATTCATTCTTTATATATCAAGATCCACTCATTCTTTAGCAGCATTATTGGCTCAACAAGATGAAAGTGGAAAAGAGTATCATGTTTATTACATTAGCCACTTTAATTGATTTTGAAACCCGATATACAACAATAGAAAAATAATGTTTGGATCTTGTGTTTTCTACTAGTAAATTGAGACACTATTTATTAAATTTAGAAGTGCATGTTGTGACAAAGTTTGATCCTTTGAAGCACCTTTTTGCTAAAAAAAAAAATTAGGACATTTGGCCAAATGGGTTATGTTGTTAGTTGAGTTTGATCTTAAATTTATCCCTTAAAATAAATAAAAGGACAATCCTTGACTAACCATTTAGCTGGCACTCTTTCACCATTAACAACACCTAATCATGATTCATTCCCTAATGAAAATGTGTTGAAAAATGACAAGGAAACATGGGAATTATATTTTTATGGTTGTAAGTGTCAAACTAGATCTAGAGCATGGGTTATATTAATTCCACCTTAAATAAATTATATTCCCTTATCCTACCATTTAAACTTCTTATGCACAAATAACACTGCAAAATATGAGGCCCTAATTGCTAGAATATGTGCAACCTTATCTTTAGGTATTCAACACATTCATATATTTGGTGATTCTCAATTGGTCATTAAACAAATAAATGGATCATATCAAGTGAAACATGATAAGTTATCCCAATCTAAAGGCCTTGAAATGAAATTTCTAGAATTCTTTGAATCATATACTATTGATAATATTCTACAAAAGGATAATCAACATGAAGATGCAATGGCATGTTTTGCTTCCCTTGTGTCTCCTAAAGATCCTTCTATCGAATTCACATATGTAGTGCATACAATCACAAAATGATCAATAGATAAAAAAAGCGTTAGTAACCAATATTGAAGTATCTAGTGAATGGTACACACTGATATTCAATTACTAAAAAGAAGGTACCTTTCCTAAACCAACCACTAAAAACACTAGAGCTTGTATTCAAAAACATGCAACTAGATACATCATCTTAGCTAATGTCTTGTATAGATGATCCTTTTATGGTATCTTACTTGCCTTAAATAATAAAAAATCCCTATAGCCCTTGAGGAAGCTCATGCTAGTGCTTGTGGGGGCATTTTGGGAAAAGATCATTGGTTCAAAAGTTAATCTACATGGGATGTTTTTGGTGACATATGGAACAAGATTGTTTTGATCATGATAAGAGATATCACAAATGTCAAGAACATAAAAATTTGATCCATGATCCTACTTCCAAACTTTGTGCCCAAATTCCTATTTGGCCATTTTTCAGTTTGGGGTTTGGATTGTTGAATCTCAGTTGTGTTTACAGTTTGTCCTTGATGACAAAATCCCTTTCAGTTTGTTCTCATTGATAATCTATCTTAGGATGGTTCTCCGTGCACATCATAGGTTTTGGATGTTTCTCTTTCAGGCTTATTCATATCGGAGTGAGAATGGAAGAGTCTCCCTGATCCACTTTGAAATTTTTGAGTTGCCTATCGGCAAGACATTTCAGTTGTCATGGCGATTGAATTTATCTAACAGGCTATGGTCGGCAAGACTTCTCTTTTGTTTCGGTGATAGAAAAGTGTTCTCTATCAGCATATGTAATACCGTCGGCATGAGGTCTTATCAATGTCATTATGTCACACCGACCCGCTTCAGAACAAGCATATCGACATGTGTTTGGCCATCGGGCTGAGGTCTTAGCGAAGACATATTGTTTCCCCAACTTGTGCATGTGGATGTCTATCGGCGAGACATTCACGTGGTTTCGGCGACTAAGGATGATCTTATCGGCAAAGGTTGTGGCTATCGGGGTGGTGTCTCATCGAGTTTTGTATGTCTCCCTGACTTGTCCACATGGAACAGTTCGTCGGCGTGAGTCAGATGGTCGGGCTAACATCTTGCCGAACTCAAGATGTCTCGGCGATGGTGTTTAATGAATAGTGTCTTTTGGTGTGAGTTCACTTTTGTCTCACTGACCGATGGTGGATGGATGCGCATCGGCATGAGTCAGGTTTTTTGGAATAGGTCTCGATGAAGTGGCCTTGTCTCGCTAACATCACATATGTGATTCACTTTGGCCAGAATTTTTGGAAGTCTCAGCGAACTAGTGTGAATTCGGGGTGGTTTGGTATGACTGAAATGATCTACAAGAGGTCTCCCCGATGTCGGTATGTTATAGCGACCCTCATAAGACAGAAGGGGGCTTCGGCGAAAGAACTATTATGTTGCAGTGACATCACATAAGGGGTTTTTTCTTTCAAAGGCTCATCGGTGTGAGATTGATACTATCTTGGTGATCTAGGGTGAGCTCGGGATGTTTCGGCAAAACCAGGGGCAGTCTATATAGTGTCTCCCTGACCATGTATTATTTTGGTGACTTGGAAATGACAAAGTCCTTCAGCATAGGTATTGAAATGTCAAAGTGACAAACAGAGGGATGACTGATGGTGATGAAGTTTCCTTCAGCATAAGTGTTGAATTTTCATGACAACAAGGTTGATCTCGGGAGCTCTCAGAAAAATGAAGTCTTATCTACAAAACGTCTCCTCAATGGTTGATGGTTATAGTGACACATAAGAGGGCTTTCAGAAAAACATCATGTAGTCTACGAGAGGTCTTCTTGACATCGCTGGGTCACAGCGAAAGGAAATGAGGAAAAGGCTGCAGTGACAGTGAATGGAATAGAAGGGCGTCTTGGTGAGAAAGACTCTTGTGTCTCAGCAAATTGTTAACGAAATCTCAAACTCTGTGGCCATTTATGGAAACTTCAAAATACAGTTGCAGGCTAACATCATTGATTGAATCGAATCTCAGAACCGTTACATGACAACATATTCATTGAGTTTCCTCTTTGAGCAGTTGCATTTTTGTTTTAATAGGATGATTTTTAGTTCTCTGGATAAGTGTTACTATTGATTTTTAATCTTCATTGACAAATTGTTAGTATTCAGCTTTATATTAAAAAATTAGCAAGAGAATCTGAAGATCTGGTGAAAAATGTTTTGAAGATTTCTTCACAACCGACATACTTGAAATGTAATTAAATACCTGTGTTGAAAACTGTAAGGGTTGTTGATTTTATAATTCTAAGAGTATCATTCCTTGTCTGTATGGAAATGTATGAATGAACTCTGCAGAAAGATATGTGCTTAACTAAAAACAGAGAAATCCTCTGAGTCACTATTATTGTTCAAAACATATTTTGAGGGGTTGGTACTCCTGGAGATGGGTGTCTCAAAATGAGGGGCTAGTGCTCCTTGAGTGGGTGCTCAAAAATCAGCCTATAAGGCATTGTGAACTTTTGTTTAAAAGATTAAGCTAGGAAGGCATTTAGGGAGTGGTTTTTATACCCTAGGAGGGTTTTCCACTCGGTAAAATCTGGAGTCTTCTTGTTCTTCTGAGTTCCCTTTGCTTTACTGTGTTGTTGATTATTTCAATTCACTGTTTGGGTATTATCTTTCTTAATTTGTTTATGAATGATTACATTCAACTCATGAATGCATTAATCAGAGTATATTGAGATCAGATATGTGCTATAGTTTTTGAATATGTGAAAATTGGTCAAATCTGTTACAACATTGATTCACCCCCCCTCTCAGTGTCATTTTAACTCCAACAATTGGTATCAGAGCCTAAAGTCCTCTGATTGGTTTAATTACCTTGGATTGATCTTGGTCTTGGAGTTTGTTTTTAATGGCATATTCTCAAGATGGTGCCTCTGTATCTAGAGCTCCATTATTTGATGGAACTGATTATGTGTTCTAGAAAATCAGAATGGAAGCTTTTCTTGTTTCTTTTGATGTTGATGTTTGGTGCATTGTTTTAGAATATTACAATGTACCAGCCACTATTCGCACTGATGCTATTGAAAAGAAGAAGTATGAAACAAATGCCAAAGCTAAGCATGCCCTTTTGTGTGGGTTAACTAAAGATGTGTTCATTAAAGTTATGCATTGCAAATTTGCACATGGAATCTAGGAAAAAATTGTAACTATATATCAAGGGAATGAGAAAGTCAAACTGTAAAAAATCATTACTCTCAAACATTAGTTTGAGGAGTTGAAAATGAAGGATGATGAAAAAGTGGCTGAATATTTCCTAAGAGTAGATGAAGTTGTCAATTCAATGAAAGGTCTAGGTCAAGAGGTTAATGAATTTGATGTGGTCACAAAGGTTGTTAGAACCTTACCATTCCAATTTGAATCTAAGGTTTCTACCCTAGAAGAAAAAAAACACTTTGACAAGCTTACCTTAGATAGCCTACAAGGAATACTTACTGCCTATGAAATGAGAACTAGCAAAAACAATTCTACAAGTAAAGAAACTGCCTTTAACATTGAAAAGAAAGAAAAAGTCAAAGTCAGTGAATCAGAGTTGTTTGAGTCTAAAGAATCCCATTTTGTTAGAAGATTTAAAAAGGGATCAGAAAAATATAAGGGAAAACTTCCCTTTAAATGTTTTAATTGTGGAAAAATAGGTCACTTTGCTGCAAAGTGTCCCTATGATGATCAAATCTGTGACAACGAGTAAACTGAAAAACAACCTATGAAGAAGGCCTTCAAATCTAAACGAAACTTCAATTTCAAAAAGAAGAAAATTCTGTTTAGTAAGGATGAATCTAATATTGAGTCTGAAGATTCATCAGTTGAAGAAGTTGAAACTTTGTTCATGGCTGAAACTACTTAGCAAGATGACTCTAACACCTTTGACGTTGAAGAAGGTGTAGTAGATCTTGAAAGTGAGCTGAAATGTGCTTTACAAGAGGTCAGAAAACTCAAAAAACAAGTCCTTTCTCAAGAACACAAACCAGATCAAGAAATGATCTCTCTAAAAACTCAGCTTGAAGAAGCTAAAAGAGTTGAAGACTATCTTCGAGAGACTATAAGCTGCAAAGATCAAGAAATTCAAAAACTGGAACAAGAAGTAGTCTGTCTTAGGAAAGAAATTGAAAAATATGAAAGCACTCTAAAACTGAATGAGATGCTCAGCAAGCAGAAGATCTACAAAGATAAAAATGGTGTTGGTTTTGAAAAGGGTGAATGCTCATTCAACCATGCAAAACAAAACCCCTCTTCTGAAGTCAAAGGTTCTGGTTCAAAACACTCAGAATTTGGTAAGGATCTTGTTCAGTCTTTAAGAGGTAATAGATCTTCATACAGAGTCAATCCTTTCTTCTATGGTTATTATTTTTTGTGCAACGAATTTGGCCATAAGGTGAGAACTTGCAAGCTTATGAATCCTAGGTTTGGTCTTAGGCAACACTATGGTTTTGTTAGACAAATCAGATGTTTTAAATGTAATGCTTTGGGACATTCTGTCAAACAGTGCAGAGCTGATCTACAATCTAAACAGCAGAAATTTAAAAAGGTTTGGAAACCTAAGTCTGTCAACAACATTGAGCAAACTATGTTGGTTCAAACAATGTTTTATTCCAAGAAAAAGGACTTATGGGTCCTGGACAGTGGATGTTCTAACCATATGACTGGTGATAAGGATAAGTTTGTAAATCTTGAAGATTATATAGGTGGATATGTTAAGTTTGGTGATAACTCCGGTATTCAAATTAAAGGTAGAGGTTCACTTCTTCTAAATGAAGACACTCCTATCTATAATGTGTACTATGTGGAAGGTCTCAAGCACAATCTTCTAAGTGTTAGTCAAATCTGTGACAGTGGTTATCATGTTCTTTTCACTTCGTAGGGATGTGAGATTAAAAAGAAGCTTGGAAAGGCTATTGCAACTGGAAGGAGGACAAAAGGAAATGTGTACAATCTTCTCGACACATCACACAATGACAATAATCAAGGTATGTGTTTAATGAGCCAAATTGAAGAAAGCTAGTTATGGCATAAAAGATTAGGACACAAACTTTGAAAATCTGGTTAGAATCAGTAAGAATCAGAATGTTAGAGGTTTACCAATTCTTAACAAGCCAGAAAATTCCATGTGCAAAGAATGTCTAAGTGGTAAACAAACTAAAATCAGCTTCAAAAAAAAAGAACACTCTTCATCAAAACCTTTACAACTTGTGCACATTGATTTATGTGGACCAACCAGAACAAGGTCTATTAATGGTGAAAGGTACTTTATGCTATTTGTGGATGATTATACTAGAATGGTTTGGGTCACATTTCTTAAGCATAAATCAGAAGCATTTGAAAGGTTTAAATTTTTTTGTAAATTGGTTGAGAAGGAATCTGATTTGAAACTTAAATGTCTGCGATCTGACAAAGGAGGTGAGTTCACTTCTCAAGAGTTTATTGATTACTGTGAACATGACATTAAAAGACAATATGCTGCAACAAAAACACCTCAACAAAATGGGGTAGTTGAACATAAAAATAGAACTATAAAAGAAATGGCTAGAACAATGTTAGATGAAGCTAAGTTGTCTGATATGTACTAGAAAGAAGTTGTTCATACAGCTGTATACATTTTGAATAGAGTGCAGATTAGAGTGAAATCTAAACAAACTCCTTATGAACTATGGTATGGAAGAACTGCTTCTATCAAATACTTTAAATTTTTTGGAAGTAAGTGTTTTATCAAAAAGGATGATGATAACCTTGGGAGTTTTCAATCAAAGAGTGATGAGGGTATCTTTTTGGGATACTCAACTCACAACAAAGCTTATAAATGCCTTAAAAAAAGGCTTAATAAGATAGTTGAAGTTGTTAATGTAAAATTTCATGAGAGATCACATTTGTATGCTGAATCTTTGCAGGATAATGAGGAAGAAGAACTTGAACTAGAAATTATTTCAAAAGAAACTGAGTCAGCAAGCTCTAGAATTGAAACAGCAAGTCCTGAAAAGGTTGCATCAAAAGCTCTAACTAAATATCACCCCAAAGATCAGATTATTGGGGATAAAAATGCAGGAGTTCAAACTAGAAGAAAGGCTGCAAAATCTGATGAAAAGGCACAAATAGCTTTCTGTCTAGTTACTCAGTTTGAGCCTAAAAAATTTAATGAAGCTCTCATAGACTCATGTTGGCTTAATGCTATGTAGGAAGAAATTGATCAAATTGAGAAAAATTAGACTTGGGAGTTAGTCCCAAGACCAGATGACAAGAATTTCATTGGAGGCAAATGGATATATAGAAACAAAATTGATGAAAATGGTAATGTCATTCACAACAAAGCAAGATTTGTCTGCAAAGGCTATGCTCAACAAGAAGGTATTGATTTTGGTGAAACCTTTGCACCCGTTGCTAGATTATAATCTATCAGAATATTCTTGGCTTATTTTGTTTATAAAGACTTTACTGTTTATCAAATGGATGTCAAAACTTCTTTTTTAAATGGCTATTTAGATGAAGAGGTCTATGTTGAACAGCTTGAAGGATTTATGTGCAAAGACAAGCCTTATCATGTTTACAGATTGAAAAAGGCCCTCTATGGCTTAAAACAAGCACATAGAGCTTGGTACTCTAGGTTTGACAGTCATTTGCTTTCAAATGGTTTTGTTAGAGGTGTAGATAGCAATCTTTATGTTCAAATTGAAGGTTCTAATATTCTGGTTGTTGAAATATACGTTGATGACACTATCTTTGGTTGCAACAATGTTACATTGAGTAAAAAATTCTCTCAGCTAATGGAATCTAAATTTGAAATGTCATTATTAGGAGAATTAAATTTCTTCTTAGGTCTTCAAATCTCTCAATGTGAAAATGGAATATTTCTTTATCAAACCAAGTATGCTAGAGAGATGCTTAAGAAATTTCATATGGATGAATGCCATCCAGTTAGCACTCCAATGATTACTGGATGCAAACTTACTAAGGTTGATGATTCCCCTGATACAAATCAAACTGAATATAGATCAATGATTGGCAGTCTGTTATATTTAACTGCCTCTAGACCTAACATTATGCAGGCAGTTTGCACTGTTGCACGGTTTCAGGCATCACCTAAAGAATCCCATGTCACTGCTATTAAAAGGATTTTTAAATATATTCAAGGCACTCTTAATTATGGCCTTTGGTATCCTAGAAGCACTAATTTTTCATTGATTGCATATACTAATGCTGACTGGGCTGGTTGTTTGGATGATAGGAAAAGCACCAGTGGTGTTGCATTCTTTCTTGGTGATCGTTTAGTGGCATGGCACAACAAGAAACAAGAATCCATTTCTCTCTCTACTGTAGAAGCATAATACATTGCTGCCACTTCATGTTGTACTCAAGTTCTTTGGATGAGTCAAACTCTATCTGATATGGGTATTGAAGTTCCTAAACCTGTTTCTATTCTCTATGATAACACAAGTGCGATAAGTATCTCCAAAAATCCTATTTTTCATTCTCACACTAAACATATTGCTATTAAGTTTCATTTTCTTTGAAAAAAAGTTTTGGCTAATGAAGTTTGCTTACAGTTTGTCGGCTCTCAAGATTAGGTGGCTGATATTTTTACTAAGCCCTTAGCTAAAGAGTTATTTGAAAGGTTGAGACTTCTATTGGGAGTTATCTCTCAATCTTTACTTCTCTAATCTTCATGAATTGGCTTAGGGGGAGCATGTTATATGTTTTCATTCACTTACAACTCTCTTACAATCTTGGTAGCTGCACTGTTATTTTTTTTGTAGCTATTTCTCATGGTGTTTTGATTGGCTTCTTTGTTGTGTTCATCTATTCTTTGCCTTGAGGAAAAAAGGGGGAGAGTCTTTGGTGTTTTTCCATCAAGGACAAAGGGGGAGTTTGTTGAATCTCAGTTGCGTTTACAGTTTGTCCTTGATGACAAAATCCCTTTCAATTTGTTCTCATTGATAATCTGTCTCAGGATGGTTCTCCTTGCACATCACAGGTTTTGGATGTTTCTATTTCAGGCTTATTCATATTGGAGTGAGAATGGTAGAGTCTCCCCAATCCACTTTGAAATTTCTGAGTTGCCTATCGGCAAGACATTTCAGTTGTCATGGAGATTGAATTTATCTAACAGGCTACTGTCGGCAAGACTTCTCTTTTGTTTCGGCGACAGAAAAGTGTTCTCTATCGGCATATGTAATACCATCGGCATGAGGTCTTATCGATTTTATTATGTCACACCAACCCGCTTCAAAACAAGCATATCGACATGTGTTTGGTCGTCGGGCTAAGGTCTTAGCGAAGACATATTGTTTCCCCGACTTGTGCATGTGGATGTCTATCGGTGAGACATTCATGTGGTTTCGGCAACTAAGGATGATCTTATCGGCAAAGGTTGTGGCTATTGGGGTGGTGTCTCACCAAGTTCTGTATGTCTCCCTGACTTGTGCACATGGAATGGTTCATCGACGTGAGTCAAATGGTCGGGCTAACGTCTTGCCGAACTCAAGATGTCTCGGTGACGGTGTTTAATTAATAGTGTCTTTCAGCGTGAGTTCACTTTTGTCTCACCGACCAATGGTGGATGGATGTGCATTGACATGAGTCAGGTTTTTTGGAATAGGTCTCGGTGAAGTGGCCTTGTCTCGCCGACATCACATATGGGATTCACTTCGGCCAGACTTTTTGGAAGTCTCAGCGAACTGGTGTGAATTCGGGGTGGTTCAGTATGACTGAAATGATCTACAAGAGGTCTCCCCGATGTTGGTATGTTATAGCGACCCTCATAAGATAGAAGGGGGCTTTGGCGAAAGAACTATTATGTTGCAGCGACATCATATAAGGGGTTTTTTCTTTCAAAGGCTCATCGGTGTGAGATTGATATTGTCTTGGCGATCTAGGGTGAGCTCAGGATGTTTTAGAAAAATAAGGGGCAGTCTATATAGTGTCTCCCCGACCATGTATTGTTTTGGTGACTTGGAAATGACAAAGGCCTTCGGCATAGGTATTGAAATGTCACAGCGACCTGACAACGATGAAGTTGCCTTCGACATAAGTGTTGAATTGTCATGATGACAAGGTTGATCTCGAGAGCTCTCTGCAAAATGAAGTCTTATCTACAAAACATCTCCCCGACGGTTGATGGTTATAGCGACACATAAGAGGGCTTTCAGAAAAACATCATGTAGTCTACGAGAGGTCTTCCTGACATCGCTGGGTCATAGCGAAAGGAAATGAGGAAAAGGCTATAGTGACAGTGAATGGAATAGAAGGGCGTCTCAGTGAGAAAGACTCTTGTGTCTCAGCGAATTGTTAACGAAATCTCAAACTATGTGGCCGTTTATGGAAACTTCAAAATATAGTTGTAGGCTGACATCATTGATTGAATCGAATCTCAGAACCATTACATGACAGCATATTCATTGAGTTTCCTCTTTGAGCAGTTGCGTTTTGTTTTAATATGATGATTTTCAGCTCTTTGGATAAGTGTTACTATTGATTTTTAATCTTCATTGACAGTCTATCAGTATTCAACTTTATATTCAAAAATCAACAAGAGAATCTGAAGATCTGGTGAAAAACATTTTGAAGATTTCTTCACAACCGACATACTTGAAATGTAATTAAATACCTGTGTTGAAAACTGTAAGGGTTGTTGATTTTGTAATTATATGGAAATGTATGAATGAGCTTTGCAGAAAGATATGTGCTTAACTGAAAATAGAGAAATCCTCTGAGTCACTATTATTGTTCAAAACATATTTTGAGGGGTTGGTACTCCTTGAAATGGGTGTCTCAAAATGAGGGGTTAGTGCTCCTTGAGTGGGTGCTCAAAAATCAGCCTATAAGGCATTGTGAACTTTTGTTTAAAAGATTAAGCCAGGAAGGCATTTAGGGAGTGGTTTTTATACCCCAGGAGGGTTTTCCACTCAGTAAAATCTGGAGTCTTCTTGTTCTTCTGAGTTCCCTTTGCTTTACTATGTTGATTATTTCAGTTCACTGTTTGGGTATTATCTTTCTTAATTCTATTTATGAATGATTACATTCAACTCATGAATGCATTAATCAGAGTATATTGAGATCAAATCTGTGCTATAGTTTTTGAATTTGTGAAAATTGGTCAAATTTGTTACGACACTGATTCACCCCCCCTCTCAGTGTCATTTTAACTCCAACATGGATCTCATTGGAAAAATTATCCCCGCCTTCCTCTTCTGGACATACATTCATAATTACCATGATAGATTATTTCACAAAATGGGTAGAGGAAATTCCTCTTCATTCCAAAATTGTTATGGAAATTTGTCATTTCATATTGGAACACATTATTGCTTTCTTTGGTCTTCCTTCCATATTAGTTTTAGATAATGGTACACTAGTTAAGAACAATGTTGTGAAGAAATTTTTGGAAATTTTTCACATTCAACACCATTTTTTTTACACCTTACTACCCACAGTCTAATGGTCAAGTGGAAGTAACTAATAAAAATCTTGAACAAATCTTGCAAAAATAGTAAGAAAACACATTAAGGATTGGAACACTCAATTATCTTATGCATTGTGGGCCTATCGTACAAGTATTCAAACATCCATAGGAAATATTCCTTATAACCTTGTTTATTAAGTTGACACAATAATGCCTTTGGAGCTAGAAATTCCGTCATTAAGGATTTCTCTTAAAGGGCTTATTGGCGACACCACTTATAAAGACAAATGATGATAACAAGTTGAAATGCTTGATGAACAACACATCAATTCTCTTGAGTATCTCCAAGCTTATTCAAAAAGAATGCAATGAATTTATAATGATAATATCATCCCTCATTCATTTAATAAAGGTGATTTGGTGTTATAGTAAAATTAACGTAATGTTAATACCGCCTTGGGTGAAAAGTGAAAATTTAGTCCAAATTGGTTAAGACCCTATGTCATTGATGAAATTTATGGGTCTGGAGCATACACATTAACAGAAATAGATGGTACACCTCTCAAAGATCCTATCAATGCTACACATTTATGCATAAATTACACTTACCATTTATTTTTGAATAGAATGTATATTAAAGCATGTTGTTAGATTAAGTGGATGGTTGTCTACTTTATCTCATATTGCTTCATTCTTAACAAAAAAATTTGGTGTCTCTTAAATTATGTAGAGTAATTGTTCATTATTTTGAATTATTACTTTCTTTTGCATGTTATTCAAAATTCATTTGTGTTGTGTTAAGTTAGATCATTATATGCATTTAATTTTATAATCATATCATAAGCGCATATAGTTTAGCATACAACACTTAATCAAATTGTAGTATCTAATATAAACATAAGTGTTTAGGTTAGATCACATAAATTAGGTCATGGAGACATTTATTTAAAAAGATTGTTTAATAGATCACATTGACATCTAATAAAAACAACTCATAGAAACAAACACAAATGCATATATATATAATAATCATGAAAGTTTATATGTACATAGTAACCATGATAAATGTGGAATAATATAACCTGGTACATCTAGTGTAGCCTATGACTACAAGACTCCTTAAGGGTTGGTGGTTGTACTCATTGAGAGACAATTGATTGTGATCTACTCATGAAGTTCATCTAATCTTGTAGGCCCCGTATTTCACCTAAATCCATCCCCCTCCAAATGAGTGTTGTGACACATTCTTGATCTATCTAGTCATTGTTGAAGTGGATGTCAGCACTGGGTTTGGGAAGTTCTCAGTTAGGAATGTCAAGTTGATGCATAAGGTTCATGTTGGATTGGACTCGATCCAGAGGGAAATCAGCTATTCCTCTAAGCCAAAGTGGTAGTTTGGATGCATCAGCGCAAGGAGTTTGGTGATGAAGAGCTCTTAGAGCCCGTCTATGCACGACAAGCTTCTTGTTAAGTCAGCCAAGAGGAGCTCATTTGGGTGATGTTGGTCGTAGTGGCTATGGGAGTCATGTCAAATGTGTTTGATAAGTGCAGTGGAAGTGGCTAGGTTGTGCTTTTGCGTGAGTGCAATGTCGCTTGGAGTAAGGGGGACTTGGTTTCACAAAGGAGTTGCGGTTGGTGGGATCAGTTCAGGGAGTAGGAACACAAGGCTATGTGTCTAAGGAGTAATCAAATGGCAGTGTCAGTGTTGCAGAGGTCTACTTTTGGGGCCAAGTTGCATTGGGAAGCGTATTGCAATGGGGCATGTAAGACCAGGGTTTTAGTTTGGAACTGAGTAGTGATGGTAATGGGGGGCCTACACGAGGTAGAGCTTAGGGTGTAGGATCTGGTCCAGGACTGATTTGAGGTGAAATCAAGTGGCGATTGAGGTCGAGAGTCTAGAACTCATTAGGAGGCCGAGTCACATGGGGAAGTCAGAGGAAATGGAAGTACTTCGCAGTGAGCTGACAGGATGGCAAGTTGGAATGGTGGCAGTATGTGTAGACCAGGAGGCAGTGTCATGAGTTTTGTGGGGCAGGCATTTGGGATGTCTGGAGGTGAAGCTAGGGACACATTTTTGTGGGCAGAGCCGAGTCAGCATTGGTTGTTGGTGAAAGTGCATGGTATGGCATTTGATGCAGGAGGTAGGTTTACAAAGAAATGTTGGCTATTTTGGGTTGCTAGTAATTGACAGGGCAGCGAGAGACATGAGTCGAGTGGGTGTTCAAGGAGCATGCCATGATGCCGCATCAGGGCAGACAAAGTGGTTCGACAGATTGATGTGGGCAGACCAAGCATTGAGGATGTTGTTCAATGCAGTGTGGCAGTTCAGGCTGGAAGTCGTGGATACCAGGATAGCCGAGTCACAGAGTGGGTGTTGTCAAGTTGGACTTGGCAAGGGTAGGCACAAGGTGTCTGGAGACAATGTAGAACAGTTTGGTTCATGTGGAGTCGAGTCAGCAGTTGAGGTCAGCGAAGTGTATTGGGCTTTGATGAAGTATTGGGAAAGCACTGGAGATGGAAGTGTATCAGTGGGCATATGTTGTAGACCAAAAAAGGGTGGAAGTCAGGGACTTGCCACTGGATTGTGTTGCTTTGGTTTGGGTTGTTGGAGGCTAAGGGCCGGATGTTCAGGGAGCATGCCGTGTGGGTCAGTCAACAGACAAGTCAGGGTGACCCAATGGAAGGAAGCCACAAAGCCGAAGGTGGAAGGTGCAATCTTGGGAAGTCATTTGAGGTGTGGCGATCATGGCGATTCCATAAGGTTGGTTCAATGTGAGTGAGGTGTTCATGTGGTTTCTTGGTGGAACAAGGCATCAGATTTGGGTTCAGTGCTAGGGGTATGTTGAGCCAGGGTTGGTTGCCGAGTTGAGAGTTTGGTGGAGTCAGGGACTTGCACTGAGGTCATCTTGGGCCAAGGTTGTGTAAAGTGATGTGTTTTCCAAGACGGAGAACACAGTAACTCAATAAGTTCAGGAGAGGAACAACTCAGCAAGAAGTCGAGTCAGTGGGGACTCGCCGTGTTGTTTGAAGTTTGGGACTTGCAGCGTGAGTTGCTTGTATCTGAGTATGGAGGATTCAGAAATGGTGCAGCATGGTGGTGGTTCATTCTCTTCAGAACATGTCTCCAATGTTGGGGATTGGGTAAGGATGCCTTGGGCCACAGTGGTTCGGCGTCGAGGGCATCGCCTATTTTGAGTGGGGGAGAATGTAAGGGGATGTTGCATTCGATGGAGCCAAGCTCGCCGAGTTTGTGCTAGTGCCGAGGCAGGTGCTCTTGGTTCAAGGGTCCAAGCAGGGATCTGCCAAGCTGAGTCCGCCCAGGAGCTCATTCTGAGTGTTGGTGCGGCCGAATGGCAGGAAGGGTTAGGCATGGAGTGCTGGCCATGCAGAAGGTTGGTTCAACATGGAGTTGGTAGGCATGGGGCACAGAGAAGCGTCAAGTCATGCTGGGCATGGCGATCCCCTCAGTAGGTTGCAGGGAGGCTGTAACTCTACTAGAGTGATTGGAGATCACTCAGAGGTAGGTTGTATCTAAGATGCAGTCTACAGGTGGGTGTTGCGGTGGCATCTAGTGTTGGGCACAAAGTTAGTCACACTAGGTAGTTAGATATGCATGAACTATAGTGAGGTCTCTCTCCAACCTATTGAGTTCTAACCATGTGAAAGCTTGTCACTCGCTCTCGATTGGGACCTAGGTGGATTGAAGCTCCTCATATGTAGACTGAAGCTATGCTAGCTCAACTCTCACCTACTTCTCTTTAGCTTTTGATAGATGAATGATCCTTGTAACCTCCACGTATATTGTCCTTCATCTAGCTAATGGCTCAAAAAGGTCAACATGATTCCCTAAATTTTGCATATGTTCTACTCATGTGTTCTAATGTGGGGGAAAGGAGGAAGCCATCTCTGTAGTGACTCGACAAAAGAGGTCTCACCAATCTCACATACACAGTGCAAGATGGTAATCATAAAGAATATTAGAACAAGACATGATATATACATGCAATAACTAGAAGCATAATAACACATCCTCACCTAGATCACTAGCCCACCAATCAAGATCTCGATGTAGGATAATAGGTCCCTCATGAGCAGGAAGCATGGAAGGTCTAGCGCCACTACCATTCCCACACTCATGAAGGAGAATGCCTGATGCAACTATCATCCATGCTTGGGTGAATCATAGGTGAGATGAAGGTCTCTCCTTAGGGAAATTTATGGCTTCCTCTAGCTCATCGAGATCATCACTCATTAGCTATGGATCATCCTCATCATCCTTCTCTAGTCCCTCTACCCTATCATCATCATCAATTTCTCTATCCATGGCTTCATCCTCTCTCTCATCTCCATGACCTAGAAGAGGTTCACTATGACTTGTAGGGTGATGTACAAGGAAGACATGTGTAGGTTGTGCTCTCATCCACCAGTGCTTGTAGGTTATCATAGCACCTACATCATCCAAGTCTAATACTAGGGGCATATCCTCATCCTCATCAACTAAATTGCTAAAAATGACATCATCTATCATGGGACGCCTAATGTCTCCTAGATTGGAGCCACTCTCTATTGCTCTTAGATACATAGGTCATAGCCTAGGAGGTATTTGAATTTTTCTAAACTATTGCATGAATCGATCTTAATCAAAGGGATAACTATGTAGTCATGTTGTCCAAGAAAAAAGCTATCATGTTGTATCTTGAAAAGGTGTCACGTGAGATTTGGCTACTGGGGAATGATGTGGTAAGGTATCCATACTATCTCATCCCCTTTAGATGATCAAAATAGACCCTTCAGTATAGCAAATGCCTGAACTGCCAAATTCGTCTCAGTTTATAGCTGAATGCTCATGGATAACCCATGGCGGCTACCATAGGATAACCTGTAGGATTAGTACACATGATATGCTCAATATCTCAAACCTGTAATAGTGTACAGTGTACTATGATATGTATCTCTCAATAAACAAAGCACCCAAGATCATAATATAGATGAGCCAACATACTATGACCCCAAACATAAATGATATGATGTCACTCCATCTATCAAATGGTGTGTGATCCGATGGATACTTTTAGTGAAAATTGAAGTGTCTCATTTCTCTCCAAAATATGTACCATCAGAAAGAGCTTGACGTCCTGATTCTAACGCAACTCGAATGGAGCATAAAGGAGTTCGTTTGTACAAGTTATGGCCAGTCAAACCTTCAGTCAAACAGGGATCAGAGGGCATCTAGGAAGCAAAAAAATGATGTTGTCAAAATTTGTTGAAGTTGGCATCATTGCGAAGAGCTCATCGAGATGATTTTGACAGCGTTCGTTTAGTCGAAATCCGACATCGGAGGCTCAAGATACAGCTGGTCAAAGTTTCAAGTTGACTTGGTGAACTGAAGGTACAGTGATGATGTCATCATCCGTACAGCTGACGTCAGCACGTGGTTTAAAATCTGAAATGGACCAATCGGGACTTGACATGTGTCATCCGTATGATGACGTCAACATTCAGTACACGTGACATGGCATCCGTGTGGCAGTACAGTCAGCGATGATGTGTCATTGACAACGAACCAAAATCTGACATGTGGCATCCAAGTTAGCATTGTACGGACCAATTGCAAAGTGACACGTGGTAGTCCGTACACCCAATTAGCAAGTCCAATCAACAGTCCGTACACCCAGTCAACAGGTCTAGTCAACATGCCACCTCATCATCCTAGTTGGCAGACATGTCATCAGTTTGCACAGTCAGCGGCGGAGTCAGCTGACATGTTGACAGCACAGTCAGCGTAGGTGGCTAATTAGTGCTCACCACGTGGCACCCTGGCGGCACGACACGTGGCCTCTAATCTCCAACAAAGGTTTTCAAATTCGTTTGTTTGTTAAAATGTTTTTTGGGGGGTTTGAACCCCCAACCTCGCACCACACAATATAGCCCGTAGCCGTTCCACCAAATTCGGGCATTCAACAATAACAGAATGGCAGTTTCTTTTGTTAATGGTTGATTTAGAAGTTTGTTAAAACAAACCGGTGCCAGGAATTGAACCCGGAACCACCGGGTCTTTAAAAAGTATGCCCACCGCTAGGCCAATCAACGATTTCTAAATATTTATGGCACGGTTTAGTTTTGTTGTATATTCTAAAATAGAATGCCTTAATTTTTAAACAATTCCCTCCTAATTTGAAATGTAAACAAACAATAATCCTTTTAAAGGATTAAATAAAAACCTCCGAAACAATATCAGCCTGGGAATGAATAACTAAAAGGGCTTAAATAAATTTTTTTTAAGAGATTATTAAGGATATTATGGGAGATTAAGTTGTTTTAGGGAGATTGTTGAAGATTTTTATGTATTTTGGAGAGATAAGGGGAATATTGTAAAATCTTTTGGTTAAGGGATAAATTGGGTTATTTTTTTGTATAAAAAGGGGTGTGAGGTGAGAGTGGAAATTAAGTTTTTTTTTAGGTGATGAAGTCTTGAAGCTGAGGTGACGAAAGAGAGGTCTTGTAGAGATTATTTTGAGCCATTCTTGCATGTCAGAGCGTTGTTATGCTGCCGAAGTGCCTAAGGAATGGTTGTGGTGCACTTGTAATTGATTTTTGGAGTTAATCAGATCGGTCTCTCTATTGAAGTGGACCCGGAGATGTAGTCACGTTTGTGACGAACTCCATAATCAAACACTGTTTGCACTTCTCTTCTTCTCTCTCACCTTCTCTCAGTTTGTTAATTCCTTCATTTTGTTATTTCCTTAAGTTAATTTTGATTTAATTAACTTGGAATAATCATTGTAAAAATTAAGCATTCAATTCTGCAATCTAGTCTAGATCCTATACAGATCAAGTTGGTATCAGAGCTCAATTGACTACTATTGCAGTTGTTTTTTTTCTTGAATGCTAATGAGATCCAGGATTCAAAAGGGTGAAGGCAAGCTCGAAGACTTTGATCCTGAGATCTAGAAGCGAAGAACATTTTTGAAGATGTCTATTTCTGGGATGGAGGTTCCTGAAGAAATCAGTGAGCAGGAATTTTGAAGAGCATTCCTCGAGATGAAGGCTAAGGTGGACATTCTTTTTCAGGAGAGACAAGAGCGGAAGGAATGTGAAGAAGGTTCATCGAAGCAAGAAGATCACAAAGACAAGAAAGAGAAACATCTTGGAGATGGTGGCAAGCAACCAGATCCACCCTCTTCTTCTTCTCCTCCCTCTTCTCCTTCTTCTCCATCTTCTCCTCATTCTACTTCTTTTAATCCTTTCAAGAGTGGGCATAAGCCTAAAATTAAGTTGGATGTAAAATTTGATTTACCAAAGTATTGTGGTGAACTTAATGCTGAAAAATTGGATGATTGGATTCAGCAAGTAGAAATCTACTGTAGAGTCCAAAACCTATTAGATGATGTTGATAGGATTCAATTAGCTACTCTTCGGTTAGGAGGTACAGCTTTAACTTGGTGGGAGAGTAAAACTAAGGTAGAAATTTCACAACATGGTAGAGTTAGTTTAACTTGGACAGAATTTATTAATGCTCTTAAAAAGCAATTTTATCCCCTAGGACATATGCAACAGTTAATGATGGACTGGAAAATGTTTAGGCAAGGGAAAGGTCAAACTATCCAAGAGTACACCCATGAATTTAGGAAGAAGGCTATTGCTTTGAATGTTCCTTTGTACACCCAGGACACTTTGTTGAAGTACATAGGAGGCCTGCATTCCTACCTTAGGCATTCTATCTTGGTATTGAACCCTTGTAATTTGGATGAAGTGTCTGTTCAAGCTACACACTTAGAGTCAAGGGGTAAAGGATCTTTTATTGATAAGTTTGATAATGATGTAAATAAATCTTCTAAGAATGTAGAGACAGGGAAAGGAAAGAAGGCAGCTATAGTTAAGAAGGATGAGAAAATTTCTTGCTCTCATTGTGACAAGAAGGGTCATGATGAAGATCATTGTTGGAAGTTGCATCCCGAATTGAAGCCTAAGTGGGCTCAAAGACAAAATCAAAAATAGAAAGGTAAGGAGAAAGCCATGAATTTTGTTATGGATCTTGGTTCAGATTCAAATGATGAGACTAAGATAACAGCTATGGGTCTGAAAGGTAAAGCTCCTATTTATGGTGTTTCTGTTCATAGTTGTGCTTCTACTTCTATAGTTAATGATTTCTCTGAAGATGTGAAAAGGAATGAGTTGTTTCATTTAAGGGTTGTTGCTAAGAACAGTAAAATTGATGCACTCATAGATAGTGGTTCTCAAGTGAACTTAATTTCTAAAAGTGTTGTAAGAAACTTGGGATTGAAAACTACACAACATAAGAAACCTTATCCACTAGGTTGGATTTGTGAAAATGATAAGTTGCAAGTAACAAGACAATGCACCTTAAGATTCACAATCACTAGTAAATTTGTGGATGAAGTATAGTTTGATGTGGTTCCACTGGATATCTGTGGGATAGTGCTTGGTAGCCCTTATCTTTATGACAGAAAAGCAATTTTCTATAGGGAAAAGAATCATTACCATTTGTTTAAAGATGGCATACAGTATATTGTACATTCTCACAAGATTAAGACTGATCATTCTTTTGCAAACACAGGGCAATTAAAGAGGGTAATTAATGCAAGTAAAGAGTTAACTCTTATGTCTATCAGTACAGGTGGTTCTACACTTGAACTTGGAGTAGCTAACTAGGGTCAGATGTTGCAGGATGCACTTGCAGTACACCATGAGAAAATGATGATTGAAAGCATTGATGGTTCCTTGGGTAATAATGTTTCTGTTGTGAAGGATCGATATATTGTTGACTTATTTTCTTTCATTTCTGCATTGATGTTTAGCTTGATGCTAGTCAATTTTTGTTGGTTAGTGGCTACGACATTGGATGTAGATGCTTATGGAAGTGATAAAGTTATGTTTATGTTCAACAATGTTGTTGCAGTCTTCATTGTGCTTGTGAGCTAGGTATTCAGATGTACAGATGATACAAGACAAGTGGGGAGGCCAAGTCCTCACTTAATGTCAGATTAAATGTCACTTTTGGAGGTCCAAAAGGTCTTTAGTGGGGAGGCCTGATCCGATGGATACTTTTAGTGAAAATTGAAGTGTCTCATTTCTCTCCAGAATCTGCACCATCAAAAAGAGCTCAACGTCCTGATTCTAACGCAACTCGAACAGAGCAAAAAGGAGTCCGTTTGTGCAAGTTATGGCCAGTCAAACCTTCAGTCAAATAGGGATCAGAGGGCGTCTAGGAAGCAAAAAAATGATGTCATCAAAATTTGTTGAATTTGGCATCATTGCGAAGAGCTCATCGAGACGATTCTGACGGCGTTCGTTTCGTCGAAATCCGACATCGGAGGCTCAAGATACAGCTGGTCAAAGTTTCAAATTGACTTGGTGAACTGAAGGTATAGTGATGACATCATCATCTGTATAGCTAACGTCAGCACATGGTACGAAATCTGAAATGGACCAATCGAGACTTGACATGTGTCATCCGTACGATGATGTCAGCATTCAGTACACGTGACGTGGCATCTGTGTGGCAATACAGTCAGCGATGATGTGTCGTCGACAACGAACCAAAATCTGACATGTGGCATCCAAGTCAGCATTGTATAGACCAATTGCAAAGTGACACGTGGCAGTCCGTACACCAAATCAGTAAGTCCAGTCAATAGTTCGTACGCCCAGTCAGCAGGTCTAGTCAGCATGCCACGTCATCATCCTAGTTGGCAGACACATCATCAGTTTGCATAGTCAACGGCGGAGTCAGCTGACACGTCGACAACACAGTCAGTGTAGGTGGCTAATCAGTGCTTTCCACGTGGCACCCTGGCGGCACGACACGTGGCCTCTTATCTCCAATGAAGGTTTTCAAATTTGTTTGTTTGTTAAAATGTTTGTTGGGGGGTTTGAACCCCCAACCTCGCGCCACACAATATAGCCCGTAGTCGTTCCACCAAATTCGGGCATTCAACAATAACAGAATGGCAGTTTCTTTTGTTAATGGTTGATTTAGAAGTTTGTTAAAACAAACCACCGCCGGGAGTTGAACCCGGAACCACCGGGTCTTTAAAAAGTATGCCCACCGCTGGGCCATTCAACAATTTCTAAATATTTATGGCACGGTTTAGTTTTGTTGTATATTCTAAAACCGAATGCCTTAATTTTTAAACAATTCCCTCCTAATTTGAAATGTAAACAAACAATAATCCTTTTAAAGGATTAAATAAAAACCTCCCAAACAATATCAGCCCGGGAATGAATAACTAAAAGGGCTTAAATAATTTTTTTTTAAGAGATTATTAAGGATATTATGGGAGATTAAGTTGTTTTAGGGAGATTGTTGAAGATTTTTATGTATTTTGGAGAGATAAGGGGAATATTGTAAAATCTTTTGGTTAAGGGCCAAATTGGGTTATTTTTTTGTATAAAAAGGGGTGTGAGGTGAGAGTGGAAATTAAGTTTTTTTTCAGGTGATGAAGTCTTGAAGTTGAGGTGACGAAAGAGAGGTCTTGTAGAGATTATTTTGAGCCATTCTTGCACGTCAGAGCATTGTTATGCTGCCGAAGTTCCTGAGGAATGGTTGTGGTGCACTTGTAATTGATTTTTGGAGTTAATTGGATTGGTCTCTCTATTGGAGTGGACCCGGAGATGTAGTCACATTTGTGACGAACTCCATAATCAAACACTGTTTGCACTTCTCTTCTTCTCTCTCACCTTCTCTCAGTTTGTTAATTCCTTCGTTTTGTTATTTCCTTAAGTTAGTTTTGATTTAATTAACTTGGAATAATCATTGTAAAAATTAAGCATTCAATTCTACAATCTAGTCTAGATCCTATACAGATTAGTGTGAATGAGGCCTCCATCTAGGTGTGCACCTCATCCATCTAGTACAACTGCTAAAGCAATAATAACAACCATAATCCATCATAACAAAGGCGAGTGAGTGTCTAGTAGCCACTGTAGCTCAATGTGAGCTTCAATGTCTTGTGGTGGAATAGGATGACCCACACAATACTCAATTATTGAAAGTATGAGCATTTGGTTTTGTCATTAATGTCAAAAATTATGTGTTGTTGTTGATGTATATTGTGTTTGTTGCAAGAGTATGAGCAGTTGATGTTATCCATGCTTTGATTAGTTGCATTATGTTGTCATTAGTAAAGCTACTGGTTTCAACCTCTAGTATTGCTTTGATAAGCTTATATTTATAGATGTGGAATTGTTGAAGATGATAAATATGTGTCTCTAGTTCTTGGTTTCCATGTTCTTTTGAGAGATTTTGATTAGAGGAGGAAACGACGTGTTGTAGAGGTGTTTAGGGCGATAGAATTGTATTCTAGTTTTTCTCTGCACTTCTTCTAGGTTGAATATTTTCCAGTGTAATTTAGATATGTTGATTAGAGATGCTTAAAGGTGTTATATTCAAGATTTTGTATATTGGATCATTGTACAAAAGAATTTTTAACCAACATGTGACTATGTATTGCAAAGGTGTCTGGGAAAAATGTTTCTACTCTACATTTCTCTGCAATTGTGTTTCAGGTCTTGCAATTCTAAAAGTGTGTTGATGGTGTTGGTAGTTTACTTATATCAAAATGTTTTGAGGTTTGGTTCTTTAGAAGATGGTATTTTGAGTTACAATATATGGCAGAGTAGTTTGGATGTATTGGGTGTGCACATTCTTCAGGTGGAAGGTGCTATGAAGGAGTTTTTTGGATTTTAGGGTGTTTGAGGAATATTCTAGATCATGTTCAAGCATGGTGTGTGGTTTGTAAGTCATCCTTTGGTTTGAGGAAACATGTTCTTTAAAGTTTAATAATGTTTGTAGGGTAACGGTCAACTTGGTGTTTACACTATATGTGATAGATGATTATTATTTGTGGTAGTGTTTGGTTGAGTGGTGTTATTGATTTGGGTCCCAACTAAGTTTTGATGTGGTTTACTTTCACCTATATATTGCCATGAAAATGATTTGGCACTGACCTAATTTGAATTTGCACATTTAAGGTGCATAGCTGACCTTGGAGAAGGTTTCAAGGTTGAAGAAAATATAAGTATGAGTTGAGTTGTTGAGGGATGAAAAGATAGATATGTAAGATGAAGATGATGCAAAGTGTAGTGTGTTAGTGTGTGAAATTAAGAAGTGTAATGTGAGATTTCATGTGTTAGTTTATTGGATGTAGTGACTAGAAGGTGACTAAAATTATTTGATCAAACTATAAATGTGTTGATGTCATTGTGGTGGATTCTTTGTTTCATTGAGATTCTTTTCTTTGTGTAACATTTCTTCTCTATCTTCTTTTCTATTTTGGAAGTGAGTCTTTCTTTTTTGAGTAGTGAGCCCTATTGGCAGTGATCCCTATTGTATTCAGTGTTGATATTACTTATATTGTGAGCTAATCCTCACCACGGTTTTTCCCTTCTTTGTGTTTTCCTCGTCAATCTAGTTTTATCTTGTGTATGGTGTTAAGTTGTTTTTTGTTTCTATTATTTGTTTTTCATGCTAATTCATCATAACGGATTTAAGGGTTTAATGGATGAATGTGGATCTAAATGTTAATTAGGATGGTTTTGAAGTTTTAAGGTACAACTAATTCATCCCCCTTCTCAATTGTCTTGTGCATTCAAAAAATGGTATCAAATCAAGGTTCCTTGGAGAAAATATTAACTACTTAAGGTATATCTAGGATGGCACATAAGAAGGAGATCCCTATATTTTATGGAATGGTCTATGCATTATAGAAAAAACATATGGAAGGCTTTCTAAAGAATTTGGGATATGATATCTAGAAATTTTCTAAGGATGGATACACTATGCCTACAAATGCTCCAAGCACTGAAGTTGAACTCAAGGCCTATGAAAGAAATAGTAAAGAAAAGTATGCTCTCTTGAGTAGTCTTACAAATTTTGAATTAGTGAAAGTTATGGATTTGAAAATTTGTAAAGAAATTCGAGAGAAGTTGGAAAGTATTTATGAAGGAGATGATATGGTCAAAAAAGCTAAGATGTAGAATTTAAAGACCACATTTGAGAACCTACAAATTTCTAAAGATGAAAACATTACAAGATATATCTAGAGGGTAGATGAAGTAGTCATCTCCATCAAAGGTCTTGGAGGAAAAGTCAAAGAACCAAAAGTGGTAAAGAAAATTCTTAGAACCCTTCCTAAAGCTTACAGTCATAAATTTATTGCTATCAAGGAATCTCATAATCTAGATCAATATTATAGAGATCAATTATGTGGATCTTTAGCTACATTTGAAATGAGAGAATTTGGTACAAGTAATGGTGCAAGAGTTGAGACTGCAAGACTGTAAAAATATAGAAGACTAAAGAACCAGATCAGAAAGATCTCGATGATGTGGAAGCTAATTTTGAAAGAAGGATGAGAAGGGGTATTGGTAAGTGTAGACATCCAAATTTGGACACTTAATTTATCCAAATTTATCACTTTTTCTAAACATCTTCTTATCCAAGTTAATTAAGTAATATTACTATTATTTAATTAATACCCTTAATTCTGCCAAATCCCTAAGGTATTTAATTAATACCTTACCCTCCTTAATCCTCTTTTCATCAAATATTTAATTCCTCACATGTCATTTTCATCTAATCCTAATCCATTTCCTAATCTCTTCATTAAGGATGTGCACATGCCTAATCCTTGATTAGGATGTGTCACATCCTCCAACTTTTGCAAGTTGGCTTTTAATCCTAATTAACTCCTAATTATCCTCTAATTACTGATTAGTCAAATCTAGTACCTTGGTCAACTCTCCCCATCCCCAAGAAATTTTTAATTCTTTTTTATTCACCAAGGCTCCTCTCTTCCCCATGTGAATTTTTAATTCACTTTTATTCCTCCTAGAATCCCCTTTTCCCATGCATCTTCTAGAACCTTTGACTTGTCACATCAAGTCACATGTGACAAACTCCCACCTTTTGGGAACATTGTCTTATCCACTAGATTCTTCCAATCATTGCAAATTTTTAATTCACTTTTATTCACCCAAGATTCTTCCCATCTCCCAATGTACTTGCAAGGTACTTGTCCTTCCTCCACCTCATGTACCTTTTGGACACATCACCTACACATCATCCTATCTTTAGCCACTTCACCATCCACATGTCAAGATGTGAGAGCTTGTGAGTTCTCAACCACCATAGCCCTTCATCTTGACCTTGTTGGATCAATCTTGACGGTTGAATTCTCTAGAGAATTCAAATTCCTCTATAAATACCCCCTCCTCAAGGGCATTTGAATCACTTAGCCATTTGATAACTACATGCTGCCAATTTATATCCTCAATCCTTTGCCATCATTTAACCATCTCTCTTGATTATATTGCACATTGAATCTTGCATTTTAGTCATTCAAGCAACCATCTAAGGAGCACACAAACCATTCCAAGCAAGGGCCAATCAAAGAGATATCAACAGCAAGGAAGGTAAAACTGTTTGTGTCTTGTGTTATCTATTTTCCTTCTTATTTTGTCACTCTCTTTTGGCTAATCTTGAGGTGTCCTTGGTCTTTTATCGTTCGTATTTTTCATTATTTTATGCACTAGAATAGGATAAATTCTAAGGTATACATTTCTGGCACGCCCGGTGGGACCCACAAACGGGTTCCCATACTTTACGTTTGTTGTTGTTGAGGTTTTTGCAGGAACACGTCGCAGAAGGGCGACTACGCCCCTGTTTTTACTGCAAAAAGGTGATTATGCCCCTATTTTTACTGCAGAAGGGCGTGTGCGCCCACTTGGGGTGAAACTTCACTTTTTTTTCTAACACTTTTCTTCAGAAGTGCGTGTGCGCCCACCTGGGCTGAAACTTCACTTTTTTTTCTAACATTTTTCTGCAGAAGTGTGTGTGCGCCCACCTAGGCTGAATCTTCACTTTTTTTTCTAACACTTTTCTGCAGAAGTGCGTGTGCGCCCACCTGGGCTGAAACTTCACTTTTTTTTTAACACTTTTCTGCAGAAGTGCGTGTGCGCCCATCTGGGCTGAAACCTCACTTTTTTTTCTAACACTTTTCTGCAGAAGGGCGTGTGCACCCATTTGGGCTGAAATTTCACTTTTTTTACTAACACTTTTCTACAGAAGGGCGTGTGCGCCCTCTTGGGCTGAAACTTACTTTTTTATTAATACTTTTCTATAGAAGGGCGTGTGTGCCTTCTTGGGTTGAAAATTACTTTTTTGCTAACACTTTTCTGCAGAAGGGCGTGTGCGCCCTCTTGGGCTGAAAATCACTTTTTTTACTAACACTTTTCTGCACAAGGGCATGTGCGGCCTCTTGGGCTGAAAATCACTTTTTTCGCTAACACTTTTCTGTAGAAGGGCGTGTGCGCCCTCTTGGGCTGAAACTTGTTTTTTTGTACTAACACTTTTCTGCAGAAGTGTAATTGCCCCCTCCTGTTCACTGCAGAAGTGCAATTGTGCCCTCCTGTTCACTGTAGAAGTGTAATTGCTCCCTCCTAGTCACTGCAGAAGTGCAATTGCGCCCTCTTGTTCACTGCAGAAGTGCAATTGCGCCCTCCTATTCACTACAGAAGTGCAATTGCACCCTCCTATTCACTGCAGAAGTGCAATTGTGCCCTCTTGGTCACTACAAAAGTACAATTGCGCCCTCCTGTTCACTGCAGAAGTGCAATTGTGCCCTCCTATTCATTGCAGAAGTGCAATTGCACCCTCTTGTCACTGCAAAGCAACACATTTTGGAAGGTAAAACTGTCATTTTAGCTTCATTTTTTGTTGTTTTCAGGTATTACCCCCCTAACACTATTTCTTGCAAGGATATTGGTGTTTTTGCTAGCTTTTTGTAGCATATTCTCATGAAATTGATGAAGAAAGCAGGATAAAACAACTAATAGTTACTTGCAAGGCTATCCGTTTGCTCAGATTTTTAAAACTATCCTTCCTGTTTGCATTAATCTAAGAACATAGTTTAATTAGAGGGAGTAATATTCATTGCTTGTTGTGCTTGTCTTTTTTTGTGTTACCCAAAGGGAGCATTAGCTTGTTTTCGCTTTCCCCTTGCACTTCATGTGAGCCTGGGGAGTAGTTGGAAATAGTTAGTGCTTTCTTTATAGTGGGACCTGCTTGGGGATTTTATCACCCCAAGGGACGATTCCAACCACGCGTACCAGCGGGGTATACAAAAGGGGGAGAGCAAAATTTGTACCCCAATCCAGTCACGTCGTAATTGGCGGAGCATCGAAGCTAGGGTGATACCTAGATAGACGTGAAGAGTTGGTCCAAGCCCTTCAGTATCTCGCTGGGGTTCCTGACTCACGCTTGTGACGGGCTGGTGTTCACAGTTGTGCCTCACATACCAAGAGTATATCAAGGACTCCCTAGATACCTTGTGCATCCTAGATTAAGACCACTTTGGCCATACCCTAACACTAATCATAGGGTTGTATTTGCTTGAGAGTGTTTTCTTGTGAGAAACCAGGGAACTTTTGACAATTTGGCCTTATCATTGTCATTTTAAAGTCCTTGCCATAGTCATTTGCATCAAACCAAACCTTTGTTTTACTACAAAAAGGCGATTACGCCCCTGTTTTACCGCTGAAAGGCGATTACGCCCCTATTTTACTGTAGAAAGGCGATTACGCCCCTGTTTTACTGCAGTGAGGCGATTACGCCCCTGGTTTGCTATAGAAGGGAAAATTTTCTCTTCTGAACACCCGAAATCACCCCATTTGGAAGCATTTAGCCTCTAAACCATCATTTAACTATTCTCAACCATTATCTCATCATCCCAAGCCTTCGTTTTGTCACTTTAAACCTCCAAAAACCTCCATTGGACCACTTTAAACCTCCATCTCATTATTCCAAACTTTCGTTCAGCCATTCTAAATCCCCATACATTCTCCACAATTATCTTCAATCCACCCGTTCATTTTAATTTTTCTCTAATCCATTCAAAAGTCCATACCCTCACCTAACAAACACCATAATTTTACCATTTACATCACCAAACACCACTCATAATTAGCTCAGAAAGGCGGAAGCACCCCTGTTTGGTTGCAGAAAGGTGGAAGTGCCCCTATTTTACTGCAGAAAGGCGGAACACCCTTGTTTTGCTGTAGAAAGGCAAAAGCGCCCCTGTTTTGCTGCAGAAAGCTGACTACACCCCTTTAACTTCTCGAGGCCATCATTTACAAACCGTGCATCGGATCAACTTCGTTCAAAAACCAAAATTGCTTAATTTTTTGAGCTCTATTTAGTGGTACCTTTTGTTTCTTCTTATCTAATCAATCCAATCCATTATTCTAATCAAATTCATCCAATCATCTAATCAATCCAAGCACACCAATCCTATTAGGTTCATCCAATCACAACTATCCAATCAACGTCATCCAGTCATCTGATCCTCTCCAATCAAACCAATCTAGTCCTTTAATCAAATTCATCCAATCATCTACCTGATCCAACCATTCATCTACCCAATCCCATCAATCATTTTCCCCATCCAAATCCCTTGAACATCATTTCAGAAGTTATTGACCTAGGTGTTTAAATCCAATAATCATCATCAACACCTACTTAGGATTGTCATCCATCCTAAGATAATCATCACCATCGGCCCTATCAATTCACTTTCAATCTCAAGGTGGATTCTATGTTGTAATCATCTGTTTGTGCTTTAAATTGATCAATCATCAATCAATCTTATCCAATCTGATCCAATCACATCCTTATCCAATCACCTTTGACCCAATCAATCTACTTCCATCTCAAAGCAAATTCGGTGTCGCAATCATCGATCGATCTTATCCAATCCAATCCAATCCAATCCAATCCTTATCCAATCACCTTCGACCCAATCAATCTACTTCCATCTCGAAGCAGATTTGGTGTCGCAATCATCGATCGATCTTATCCAATCCAATCCAATCCAATCTCATTCCTATCCAATCACATTCAACCCAATCAATCTACTTCCATTTCGAAGTAGATTCAGTGTCGTAATCATCCTTTGATAATCCAATCCAATCATCAGAATCAATCCCATCACATCATCCAATCATCCTAATCTGAGCTTTAGTCCAATCCTGATCTGAGCTTGAATTAAATCCCAATTTGAGCTTTCATCCATCTCCATTTGAAATCTTTTATCCATCCTCTTTATGCTTTCATCATCATGAATCCTTATCCTCCATCAATAGTGGTCAAGGGAAACCCTAATTGCATTGATGATGATAACGAAAGTCTTGTTGATCAAGAGGAATATGACATAGACCCCCTTGACACTATCATTACTAGTAAGCTTTCTCCACCCACTTTCGAAAATCCAATTACTCCTCTGAGCTATCCCATTATGCCTTCATCCATGCCTAATCATGTAGCTTCTGCTACCTTTGACAAGGGATATCCTTCATATCCATCATACCCTTCATCTACATCATCCTCTTATCCAACACCCACATTGTCTTATCCTAGCCTACCATCTCAATACCCCTATCCTAATCCCCCATCCACATCCTCCTATCTAAATCCTTCATCCGCATATACCCACTACCCTAATCTTCCATGCCAATCTGCTCACTCTAATCCTACATTTGTACCTTCATATCCTAATCCAACATCCACATCAACTTATCCTAATCCCACATCTGTAGTTCAATATCTCCATCCACCACCCACATCCTTGTGTCCTAATCCACCATCCCAATACCCTTATTATAATTCATCCCCCACATCCTCTTGTCCCACTACACCACCTATATCCTCTTGTCCTAATCCACAATCCATGTCCCCCTATCTTAATTCACCACTCCAATATCCTTACCTTAACTCCATCCAACTGCCCTCCATCTACTCCTAGTCCTCCATCCAATCCTAATCCCCCATCTACTCATGGTCCTACATTCGATCCCATTCCTCCATCCAACCCTAGTCCACCAATCCATAATCCCTCATCCATTTCTACCACCCTAGCCAAGCCAACCATATGCAAGTCTCTCATTTCAAAAGTTCTCCAAGGACTTATAACAAAGGAAACATCCCCCACTCCACAAATTGCAATCGTGGAACCATGCCATCCCAACCCATCATCCATGGTCGTTAGTGACAAGACCCTTCTCCACTCAACACCTATCACTGATGAAACCATCACATCCTATGAATCCATCAAGCCCCCATGTCCTACCATCACATCCTCTGAATCCACTGGGCCCCCATCTCCTACCATCACATCCTCTGAATCCACCGCGCCCCCATCTCCTACCATCACACCCTCTAAATCCACCGAGCCCCCATCTCCTACCATCACATCCTTTAAATCCGGTGAATCCATTGAACATCCACCTCCTACTCCAAGAGTCATCGAACCCATCAATGATGCCCAAATCCATTCTGGTGACTGCATCGAATCCTCCATCCTTCCATCTCCCCAACTCGAAGAGTCTCTCCAACACTCTGTCATCCTTCCATCCACACAAGATGCATCATGCCAAGAGTCTAATCCAAAGCATGCCAATGTATCCCCTTCTCAAGATCAAGATCCTACCATCCTATCTAGTTCACCTCAAGATCGCAGTCCCCCATCCATTCCACCCCATGATCCCCTTGTCTCCACCGCTCCATCTTCATATCCATCACATGAGCCTGCTACCACAAATCTAGATCCTATCATATCCCCTAATCCCTCTCCTGATACCACCCATCCACATGTTGCTATCCCACCATCTCCCTCTCACGATCCCCCATCATCGCCTAAAACTGCTATACCTACACCGCTTGCATATCCCCTTGGTACTCTCACATTTTTCCATGGTGGCCTCCTCGCAGAAGAAAAGCAGTGTATTTACTGCCCATCATCCTCCACCTAATAATGGATTCGCATCATGTTTTCTAAATAACACAAATCCTATCATGGATCACATGCTCAAGAAACTAAACTATCAAGGAAAAGGTCTAGGCCTTCATGAGCAAGGTATGTTAGAGCCCATCCAAGTCAATGAACAAGTCTGCATGCAAGGTCTTGGACCCATTTCCCAAGCCTCACAATCTAAAGATGTTGGTACAACCTCTAGACGTCCTCAATGAGCCTCTTCCAAAATAAATATAGGCTCTTTCCATCACTCCCCCAAATCATATGTTGCCATCCCTCCTCCTCTATCGTATCGCCTCAAAACCACCATACATATTCCTCCTTCATCTGCTCCCTCCATCTTGGGTCCTTAAATCCCTCCATCCACCATATCACATCCTTCATCTACTCCATCCATCTTGGGTCCTTATGTCCCTCCACCCACTCCATTTACTTTGGGTCCGTATATCCCAAAATCACCTCCTCCATCTCATCCTTTTATCCATCCAATGCCTATCCATGTCATCCATCATAAACATCCTAATTAGGATCAACAAAGGCACATACCTACACATTCTCCATCTACACGTAATCCCTATAATCCTACCTTCGTCGCTTCACATCATCCATCTCCTCACACCCATCCCACGGCTACTAAATGCAATTGGATGCTAACATAAAAAATGCATAAATCCAAACATCCACATGAATCCAATGCTTCATGTCCCTCTAAAAGACATGGTAAAGAAAAGAAAACAAAATCCCAAATCACCAATCTATAGCTCAGAAAGAGCCAAGTAAAGCAAAAGATCGGGAAAACCATGTGGATCCCAAAGAAAAGATGGCGCCACTGTTAGTAATCTGCAAGAATATCCAAAGCAGCAACCAAAAGCTAAATCACATCTGCTGCCTTAAGTCCGCTTTTGGGTCCCGTAGTCCCAAAAATTCAATGGCTTCATCTCCTCCATTCTCCAAGATTCTCTCATCCATTAACTTCTATCTTTTCACATCCACCACCACATGTGCCAATGTTGGTCCTAAACACATCTTACCCATCAAGAATATTCCACCTCATTGTTCTATCCATACACTTTCCAACATCCCACCCATTATCCCTTGTAATTTCCCCATCAAATCCTCTCATTCATCCTCTAGCATAATCCATTTATCCTAAGGTTGTACCAACATCCAATAGTCGTCTCGAACATGAGCCTTAATAATTTCATATAGAACCTCTGATGCCTGATTCCTTCTCGTCCATATCCTTATCGCATGTCTCTAAACCACTTATTCGCCTCCTCATCCTTATCCATCTCCTTCAAAGACATCCAAAAAGTTCAAAATCCAAAATCTAAAAAATAAAATAAAATAAATAAATAAAATAAATGAAAAAGAAAATAATAAATAGTGTGTAGAACACCATCCAATGGTGAAAACTTGGCAAAACAAGTGCCTTGGATAAGTACCATGATGAAAACCTGGCAAACAGGCGTCATGCGTAAGTCCCCATCTATACTTGGGGGCAACTTCCTGATATGCATTCCCACTATGCTTCCCGCTATGCACCCGTCCTCTTCATAAAACCCCTCCATCCCACCTATCTTCTGCATCCTACCATCATATCCCATTTATTTCCCATCCCTCCATCCTTCTTGTGATCTTGACCAGAACAGGAGAACCTATCTATACATGCTTTGGACACCTCTTGGTATACATTCCCTTCCTCCATGCTCTATCATATTCCTTGGTCACTCATCCTATCCACCTCTAGTTATCTCCTTTATCTTCCCATCCACTCGTCTCCCATCCCTCATGCCTCATCATAAATGACATATATAGAGTGGGGGCATCTGCTTCCTTTGTGACAAAGTCCTTGGAGACATCATCTATCATAACATCCCTTCATCTCCCTATCCATCTATCATAACATCCCTTCATCTCCTTATCAATCTATCATGGCATCCCTTCCATCTCCCCATTCGTATCTTCGTATCCATCTATCCTAACATCCCTTCATCTCCCTATCCATCTATCATAACATCCCTTCATCTCCCTATCCATCTATCATGGCATCCCTTCCATCTCCCCATTCGTATCTTCGTATCCATCTATCCTAACATCCCTTCATCTCCCTATCCATCTATCATGGCATCCCTTCCATCTCCCCATTCGTATCTTCATATCCATCTATCCTAGCATCCCTTTCATCTCCCAATCCTTCTGTCCCTATCCATCTATCATAGCATCCCTTCCATCTCCCCATCCTTGTCTCCATATCCATTTATACTAGCATCCTTTTCATCTCCCAAACAAAGTCCTTACATCCCTCCCATCCTTCATCCATTCTTTCATCTTTATCCTCATTCCATCTCACAATCCCTTGTCATTGGTATTTGGCTATAGGCCTCCTTCCATGCAACCCAATGCCCTTTATCTCATCCCCCTCACTTTTTCTTCTCTTACACATCTTTTCAATCTCTTATCTTTTCTCCGTGTTCATCGCCCCATCCCTCTTTTTTCTTTTCTTTGTCGCAGTGGCTCCACCCCTTGGGGCATGTTCGCCCTTCCCCAGGGCAGCTCCGCTCCTCCCCGGGGTGTGTCCACCCTCCCGGGACATGTCCACCCCATTGGGGAGTCTTCACCCTCCCAGGGCGTGTGCGCCCTTTTGAGGCGTCTCCGCCCTCCCGGGGCGTGTGTGCCCCTCCGAGGCGTAGAGTGCCTGGGCCGCATTCCTCCAGCCCTGCATATGCTTTCACGCCGGGAGCGTAGGCGTTTCACATAAGCCTTCTCCCCAAGTGAAAGCCCTCCTAGGGCGTTTCACTGCATTCAAGGGCTTCATTTGGGACCTCTCAAGTTACCAAGCATGCTCACATATTCCGAAGTGATCACCGTGGTCATACTTATCCCCGCCTGTAATTCATATTTTTACTGTCTTTTTCGGAAAACTAATCCCGACCCATTTTCTAATTTTTTCCCACCATCAAAACCCATGTGTTGAAATTTTCAAAATTGATTTTTGATTTTTACACCGAAACTTTCAGAGGCCATAACTTTTGACTCGGGTGTCCGTTTGAGCTGAAATTTGACGGGTGGTTGCGTTATGCGATAACGAGTGGATTTCCAATTGGTCTCTTTGAAAGTTGTTGGAACCCGTTTTAACCCATTTTTGGGGCCTCAAACTTTCATCTTGACCCTCAAAATCCCAATTTAGTGTTTTTTTCCAGCATTTTAAAAATTGTTTTCACTCATAATTCAAAATGCATATCTCGAATTTGGGATGTTAGTTGGCAATTCATCCTATCTAAATATTGGGTATTTCTTGGTAAAAATTTGGACTCCCCAAAGTATATCCGTGAGGTTTCCTAAAATGGAAAAATTTGACAATTTTTGAAAATTGCCAAATTTGGAAAAATCTGCTTGTCAACACCTTACATCTCTTAAGCCCCGGAACTCGGTGTAGAATCAATCTAATCATATCCTTCAATCATTCTAGTCTTCAATCCAATCCTCATCTGAGCTTTAATCTTATCCCAATCTGAGCTTAACCAAACCCCTAATCTGGGCTTTCATCCATCTGCAGTCAATGTCTTTGGATACCGAACAAAGTCTTAAGATCCCTCCCTCCATCTTCTTCAATTTTGTCCTATTCATCCATTCTAATAAATCCATTCACTCATTCCATGTAACCATTCATCTACTTCGAACCTTCATCTATCATCTCAACACTTCATCGAACCTCCTATCATCTCAAACATTCATCAAACCTCCTTCTATCATTACAAACTCTCATTCCATAATCTTGATCAATCGTTTACTCATTCTGAGTAATCTTCAACCTGTTCCCACCCTTCACCTTCTAGTTCCAAGAATCAGTCATCTATCCATTTGGTCACCTTTTCCTCATCCAAATCCTTATCCCTTTATCCAATCCACCCGAACAATCCTTTTCCTCCCCCCATCCTCTTCCCTCATCCCATCTCATAATCCCTTGTCATTGGTATCTAGCTATAGGATTTTCCCCACGCAATCCAATGTCATGTATCTTATCATCATCACTTATGCTTCTTTTGCACATCTTTTCTATCTCATCGTTCATCACTTCATCATTCATCTATATGGCATGTCATTCGCCTACTTCATCTTTGATGATTTGGATAACTATCCCATCCCTGAGCTTTATATAGTCACTATCCTCCAATACAATCCAATCCCACAGGTCTATCTTGTTCCGTCGTGTCAGTTCTATCATTTTAACCCCTTATCTAGGGTTATCTCATCACCTTTCATCCATCACTTGTCTGTGGCCTTTTGTCGAACTACGTTGCCCTTGCGCTTTCACGTAGGCAAGGTCGATCATTTGATCCACCCCCGGGGTTCCATCCATCATCGATCTATATTGTCCACTTTTCTCCTATTCTCCATCCTATCTTGGTCATCCATCGAAATCTCCATCATGGTCATTCGTCAGCCTTTTATCGAACTATGAGGGCTCTGCGCTTCCACGTAGGCAAGGCTAATCTATGATCGGCCCCTGAGCCCCTAGGTCGCTAGGATGTGTTAGTCTCCTATCTTGTGTCATGTCTCTCGTGTCATGTTGTCAAACTATGCCCTTATCTAGCTGGTTCTTAACAAATGAAACCCACTTGTATCAACAAATCCAATCAGTTTTGAATATCCTACAACATATCAATCTTTTAGCTTAGTATCCATCATCGGTCTCAACAGGATGCATCCTTCCTAATAGACCTCATCAATCCCATCCATCCCCTTGATCCTATGGCATAGGACGTTTGAAATTGATTGCAATCTTTTGATGCTTTTGGCTTTTGTTTATCATTTGAGCTCCCTATCATCACTTGTCAAGGCCGCCATGATCCATCATATTATGGCATGTTTTGATTGGTCCACATAGGGGCATATCTTGATCTTTTGTTTGATTGTGTCTTCTTGGTTGTCTGACATAGTACCCACCAAGATCCCCGAGGTCTTGTGTTATGTTGGGGCATCCTTTTGTGCTTGTGGTTATCTCAATACCTGGCCCGACCAAGGTCTTTGTGACTTTGGGGTGTTGGGATAGACTTCTTATCTGTTGTGTTTATTTCATGCATTAGACACTATTACGCCTTGGTTCCACATACCCTGGCACTTGGTGTCTTATGCTATAGCAAAAATTAGTGCTCCAAAGATGGCAAATTGTATTAGGATTGCATTTCATTTTCCATTCTATCATCTTGCATGTATCCCCCCATCCATTCATCCTTCATCCTTATCTCACATCTCTATCCAACCCCCATCCATTCCATTTAGCCTGAATCATCTAATCATATCCTTGGTCTTGTCCCCAGTCTCGTTGCTAGCCTTGACCCATCATCATCATCATCATCTATTATTATCATTCCCTATCCCTTTGGTGTTGTTTTGGGATGTATCCTTCCCTATCCTCGTGTTGTTTCAGGATCCTTCATTCCCTCATTGACAACACTCCATCCATCATCAACCCATTTTGGCTTGTACCTTGACTGGGGCAACTTCACCTTTTGAAATCCATTTGTGCTTCATCCATCCCTTCTCCTTCTCTCTTGTCCATCACTTCGCATCATCTCCATCATCTCATCTATTTTGAGAGCACACATGTGTTCTCTTCAACCCACATGTCCTCTCGAGGGGGCATCCTCAATCCCTACTCTTCACCTTCACCCCCATCGTCTTTCTTCCTAGTCATCTCTTTGATGACTGGGGCATCTTTTCCAAGCTAACCATCTTCTTCTAGGTTCTATATTTTAATATTCTTTGAAATGATGCTACTTCATAGCACCATCTCAAAGAGGGGCAAAATGTAGACATCCAAATTTGGACACTTAATTTATCGAAATTTATCACTTTTTCTAAACATCTTCTTATCCAAGTTAATTAAGTAATATTACTATTATTTAATTAATACCCTTAATTATGCCAAATCCCTAAGGTATTTAATTAATACCTTACCCTCCTTAATCCTCTTTTCATCAAATAAATTAAATAAATATTACATTTATTTAATTCCTCACATGTCATTTTCATCTAATCCTAATCCATTTCCTAATCTCTTCATTAAGGATGTGCACATGCCTAATCCTTGATTAGGATGTGTCACATCCTCCAACTTTTGCAAGTTGGCTTTTAATCCTAATTAACCCCTAATTATCCTCTAATTACTGATTAGTCAAACTTAATTAGTACCTTGGTCAACTCTCCCCATCCCCCAAGGAATTTTAATTCCTTTTTATTCACCCTAGACTCCTTTCTTCCCCATGTGAATTTTTAATTCACTTTTATTCCTCCTAGAACCCCTTTTCCCATGCATCTTCTAGAACCTGACTTGTCACATCAAGTCACATGTGACAAACTCCCACCTTTTGGGAACATTGTCTTATCCACTAGATTCTTCCAATCATTGTGAATTTTTAATTCACTTTTATTCACCCAAGATTCTTCCCATCTCCCAATGTACTTGCAAGGTACTTGTCCTTCCTCCACCTCTTGTACCTTTTGGACACATCACCTACACATCATCCTATCTTTAGCCACTTCACCATCCACATGTCAAGATGTGAGGGCTTGTGAGTTCTCAACCCACCATAGCCCTTCATCTTGACCTTGTTGGATCAATCTTGATCGTTGAATTCTTTAGAGAATTCAAATTCCTCTATAAATACCCCCCCCCCTCAAGGGCATTTGAAACACTTAGCCATTTGATAATTACATGCTGCCAATTTATATCCTCAATCCTTTGCCATCATTTAACCATCTCTTTTGATCATATTGCACATTGAATCTTGCATTTTAGTCATTCAAGCAACCATCTAAGGAGCACACAAACCATTCCAAGCAAGGGCCAATCAAAGAGATATCAACAGCAAGGAAGGTAAAACTGTTTGTGTCTTGTGTTATCTATTTTCCTTCTTGTTTTGTCACTCTCTTTTGGCTAATCTTGAGGTGTCCTTGGTCTTTTATCGTTCGTATTTTGAGTTATTTTATGCACTAGAATAGGATAAATTCCAAGGTATACAGTAAGTATAGTGGTAAGTTTCCTTTAAAATGTTTTAGTTGTGGAAAGATAGGTCACTATGCTTCAATATTTCCAGAGTTTTGAATGAAAAAAAAGGAGAAAAAAGGTAAGAGGATTAAGACAAGCTACTATGCTAAAGAAGATGAAATTATTTTTGATGATGAATCTGATTATGGAGATGATGATGATGATGAATGCTTATTTGTGGCTTTAAATGATGAATATGTTTTTGCTAACTCTAAGAGATGTTTGAAGGATGCCCTCCATAGAGGAAGGATAAGATTGAAGGTACTTTGGTATCTGATTTTCAAGCTATAGAGGATAAGAACTATTGGATCATTGACAATGGTTTCTCTAATCATATGACCAGAGACAAGATTAAGTTTGTTAAACTTGAAAATTATGATGGAGGACTTGTTAGATTTGGTGACGATTAAGGTGCTACAATATGTAGAATAGGTTCATTCAATTTTGATGGCAAGCATAATACTAAAGATATTTACTATGTTAAAGGTTTAAGGAATAACCTCTTGAGTGTTAGAAAAATGTGTAGAAAAGCATAAAATCTTATGTTTTAGGATGTTGGATGTGAGATCAGAAAAAGGTCTGAAACTATGATTGTTGCTGGAAGAAGAACAGATTGAAATGTTTATCAACTCAAGGGTGTTGATGGTCAATGTTTTATGACTTAGATTAATGAAATTTGGCTATGGAATAGGAGGATGTATCATATCAATTTTGATAATTTGGTAAGAATAAGTTTAGTTAAAGTAGTGAGATATCTTCCAAAGATTACAAAGCCTACCAATGTTTTCTATAAGGATTGTTAGATTGGAAAGAAAATAAGAAGTTTCAAAGGAAAAGAATAATCTTCTACCAAATTTTTGGAATTGGTTCATACAAATCTTTGTGTTCCTATAAGAATAAGTAGTCTTCAAGGTGAAAGGTATTTCATGAATTTTATTGATGATTATTCTATAATGACATGGGTTACTTTTCTTAAAGAAAAATATGAAGCCCTAGATAGGTTCAAAGAACTTAAAGTTATGGTTGGGATTGAAATGGATATGAAGATAAATTTTTTGAGGTCTGATAGAGGTGGAGAATTCACCTCCAATAAGTACAATATGTTTTATGAGAGTCATGGCATAAAGAGGCACTTGTCTTCCCCTAGGACTCCTTGGAAAAATGGAGTGGTTGAAAGAAAAAATAGGAATGTTCAAGAAGATACAAGGACTATGATGAAAGAAGCTAACCTACTAGAAGTCTACTAGAGAGAATCAATTCATATTGTTGTTTACATACTTAATAGAGTTCATGAAAAAGAAAGCAACATAAAGAATCCCTATGAATTATGGTATGGAAGGATACCTATTGTCATATATTTCAAAGTGTTTGGAAGCAAGTGCTATATCAAAAGAGATGAAGAAAGATTAGGAAAATTTGATGCAAGGTTTGATGAAGGACAAAATATATTGAGAAAGATTGTTGAAAGTGCAAGTCTTAAGGTTGATGAAGATTTTCAAATCGGAGTGGTGATTGATGGATATGAATTAGATGAACTTGATTGTAGAGAAAAATAAAAGGCTAAGGAAAAGGAAGTGCAATTTGAAGAGGAAGAAGCTTCAAAAAAGACACCTAGAACCCCTAAGCATGTGCAGAGGAATCATTCTAGAGAATAGATCATTGGAGACAAAATAAAAGGTATATTAACAAGAAGGAAAGTTGTTGAAGAAGAGGTAAATATGTGTTTATTTTTTGAATTTTAACCTAAAATAGTGATTGATGCATGAAAAGATGAATATTAGATGAAGGCTATGGAAGAATAGCTACTGCAGATTGAGAAGAATCAGACTTGGGAACTTGTCCCAAGACCTACAAAAAAAAACATAATTGGATCTAAGTGGGTGTTTAGAAACAAAATGAATGAGAATGGAGAAGTGGTATGGAACAAAGCAAGGCTTGTGTGTAAGGGTTATTCATAGGTTGAAGGAATAGATTTTGAGGAGATATTTTCTCTGGTGGTAAGAATGGAAGCTATCAAGATGTTTTTGGATTTTACAACACACAAGGATTTCAAAGTTTATCAAATGGATGTGAAGTCTACTTTCTTGAATGGAGAATTGGAAGAAGTATACATAGAACAATCGAAAGGATTTCAGTTATCAGATAAACCTAACATGGGCTGTAGATTGAAGAAGGAAGTATATGGATTGAAGCAAGCTCCCAGAGCTTGGTATGAAAGGTTAGATAAGCATTTGATACAACAAGGATTCAGTAAAGGTACCACAGATAATAATCTTTACTTTAAACTTAAGAAAGATCAAATTTTGTTTGTGGTTGTGTATGTTGACATAATTTTGTAGGATATAAAGCTATATGCAAGAATTTTTCAAAGGATATGTGAAAAGAGTTTGAGATGTCTATATTTGGGGAGATAAATTTCTTCCTTGGGCTACAAATCAATCAAACAAATAATGGTATATTCATTTCACAATCAAAGTATGTCAAAGATATGTTGAAGAAGTCTAGAATGGAAGACTCTAAACTAATATGCACTCCTATGGTTTCTAGTTGAAAACTGAGAAATAATGATGAATCTCTTAAGGTTGATCAAAGAAACTATAAATCAGTGATTGGTGGACTGCTATATATAACTGCTACTAGACCAGATATCATGCATGCAATTTTTCTTATGGCTAGATTTCAAGAAGATCCTAGAGATTCACATGTTA
This sequence comes from Sequoia sempervirens, assembly GCA_007258455.2. Taxonomy (NCBI): domain Eukaryota; kingdom Viridiplantae; phylum Streptophyta; class Pinopsida; order Cupressales; family Cupressaceae; genus Sequoia; species Sequoia sempervirens. Next base: position 247,644,441 of record VDFB02000003.1, read on the forward strand.
CAATAGTAAATAGGATATTCAGATACCTAAAGGGAACTCTGAATCATGTCTTGTGGTATCCAAAGGATACTAATTTCACTTTGAGTGCTTACACAAATGTAGATTGAGTTGATTGTGTTGATGATAGGAAAAGTATAAGTGGTGGCACATTCTTTCTTGGATGTAGATGGTATAATGGATAAGTAAGAAACAAGATTCAATATATTTATCTATTGTAGAGGTTGAGTACAATGTAGTAGCATCTTGCTGAAAAAAGGTGTTATGGATGAGGCAAACACTGAAGGATATTAGAGTGGTGTATGATGAGCCTATTTCTATCTTTTGTGACAATCCACAGAGATGTTATGGATGAGGCAAACACTGAAGGATATTAGAGTGGTGTATGATGAGCATATTTCTATCTTTTGTGACAATAAAATTGTAATAAACATTTCAAAGAATATAGTGATGCGTTCAATGACAAAACATATTTCAACTATATATCACTTTCTGAAAGAGAAGGTTGTGGAGAATGAATTGAAGCTTGAATATGTACCTATAAAGGATCAAATTTTTGATATATTCACTAAGGCTCTTCCTAAGGATACTTTTGAGTATCTTTGAGAGAAGTTGGGGGTTATTTCCAATTCTTATTTAAACTAGATGCATAAGGAGATGCATTAGTCCAGTGGGTCTCAAGATTCATTCTTTATTCTAGATTGATGTTGGTGGCTACCTCTCAACTTGGGGAGTAGGTAGTTGTATTGTTGATTGTTGTAGTCAGAAGAATGTATGTTTTCATTGTGATATGAAAGTTATTTGGTATAGTTTGGCTTGTTCTCCTAAGGGGAGTATTCAGAGTAATAAAGGAATGATGTTGTAGAGCAATAGTAAGCATGTTGATTGATTTCAAAGGAAGAGAATAAGTAGTGCAAATATTATGTCCTTTGCCATTGATGTCAAAGGGGGAGAGAGAGAAATGTGAAAAAGAATAAGTAATAAGGAGGAGAAGAAATCATAAGCTACTAAAGGAAAGAGAAACAAGCTATAGAGGGAGAGAGAACAATGTGTAAAAGATTAGTTAGGGGGGAAAGTAATATGAAGAGTTGCAGTGTGTTCGTATTCAGAGTTGTGTCTTTGATTCTTTTTCATATCATATGTTGCCACCAATGAAAAAGGGGGATATTGTTGCAAGTATGGGAAGATGGTGTTGTCATTGATGTCTATTGATTTTTTTGCAAGAGTATGAGTAGTTCATGTTATCCATGCTTTGTTTAGTTGCATTATGTTGTCATTAGTAAAGCTACTGGTGTCAACCTCTAGTGTTTCTCTGATAATATTTTGTCTATGGATGTGGAAGTGCTGAAGATGATAAGGATGTGTCTCTAGTGCTTGGTTCCCAAGTTCTTTGGAGAAAATTTGATAAAAAGAGGAAACAATGTGTTGTAGTGTTGTTCAAGGTGATAGAGTTGTATTTTGGTTTTGCTCCACATTTCTTCTAGGTTGAAGATTTCCTTGTGTGATTTGGATATGTTGGTTAGAGATGCTTAAAGGTATTATATTCAATATTTGGCGTGTTGGATCATTGTATGGAAGAAGTTGCATTCACCAGGGCATGACTATATATTCTAGAGGTGTCTGAGAGAAATATTTCTACTCCACATTTCTCCACAATTGTGTTTTAGGTCTTGCGATTTTGAAAGTGTGTTGATGGTGTTGGTATTTTACATTAGTCAAGAGGGTTTGAGGTTTGGTGCTTCAAAAGATGTTTTTCTAAGTTATAGTGTATCGCAAAGTAGTCTGGATGTACTAGGTGTGTAATTCTTCAAGTGGAAGTTGATGTGAAGGAGTTTTTAGATTTCATGGTGTTTGAGGAGTATTCTAGATCATTTTCAAGCATGGTGTGTGGTTCACAATTCATCCTTGGGTTTGAGGAAGTGTGTACTTTAAATTTTAATAGTGTTTGCATGAATAATTGTTGAACTATAGTTTACACTACATGCGATGGATAATATTGTTTGTGGTAGCATGTGGTTGAGTGGTGTTCGTTATTTGGGTCTCAAGTAAGTTTTGATGTAGTCCTCTTTCACTTCTATCTACCACTAAAGTGTTTTGACACCAACCTAATTTGAATTTTCATGTTTGAGGTGCATAGCTAACCTTGGAGAAGGTTTCAAGGTTGAAGATGGTATAATTATGAGTTGAGTTGTTGAGGGATGAAAATATGGATATGTAAGATGAAGATGATGCAAATTGTAGTGTGTTAGTGTGTGAAATTAAGAAGTGTAGTGTGAAATTCATGTGTTAGTTTACTGGATGTAGTGACCAGAAGGTGGCTACAATTCTTCAATCAAACTATGAAGGTGTTTATGTCATTGTGGTGGATTCTTTGTTGCATTGAGATGCTTTTTTCTGTGTAACATTTCTCCTCTATCTTATTTTCTATTCTAGCAGTGAGCCTTTCCTTTTTGGGTAGTGATCCCTACCGACAGTGAGCCCTATTGTATTCGATGTTGATATTACTTATATTGTGAGCTAATCCTCACCATGGTTTTTCCCTTCTTGGGTTTTCCATGTAAATTTGGTGTTATCTTATGTATGGTGTTAAATTGATTATATTTCTATTATTTTTTTTTCATGCCAATTCATCATAACACATTCAAGGGTTCAATGGATGAATGTGGATCTGAATGTTAATGAGGGTTTTGACATTTTAAGGTACAACTGATTCACCCCCCTCTTAGTTTTCTTGCACATTCAACATCAATATCCCATCTTATTTTCCTACACATGTAATCATCCTCTAGATGGATTATCTCACCTCAGATGGGTAATCTCAAAATATAATGCATGTCCTCTAGGGTCATCATCATCTCTCCTATAGGTAGATGAAATGTTCATGTGTTTGTACTCCATCTCCACCAATTCCATCAATATAACATCGTGATACCTCATGGGTGGAATGAGGTAGATCCATAATATGCCAATCTCACATAAGGTGTCAACCTCCTTGGTAAGTTGGGTAATCTACTCTTGGAGAAGGGTGAATAGTCTACCTCCTACACACTAGCAAGCATGTGGTTGAAGCTAAAAGAGACAAAATAAATCATCAATTACATACTTAAAAACATAAACCAATCAATTAACAATGAAACAAAGTTGTTCAGGGAAACTTGGGCCTTTTTTGGATGGGGGGGTCCTAAACACTAGCCATTCTGGGATGCTTGAGCCAAAATGGGATAGGTGCACCACTTTTGGATGAGGTCCCAAAACCTTCTAAAAATGCTACACTGTCAAAAACATAATAATATAGTATGGTATAGTGGACTCACCATGCATTGAAGCTCATCACATGTCACCTCATCTCATAGGATGTCCAATCTAGGGGGCTTGTATGGTCATCAGCTCAATATCATCAATTCTCTGCAACAAGGTAATTTCAAAATGATAAATGTCAAAATGAAGATCAAAAGCATAATTTTTCACTATCATATAGTTTAGAATTTTAAAAGTACATTTCATTCAAAACATCATAATGGGGGCTAAAGAACTCTATTTTCAATGTTGTTTATTGTGTTCAATTCATGCTTTCTTCTCCTATCTTATTTGATGTTTATTGATATGTGTTGTTATAACCTCAATACCCTATTGTAAATATTCCAATCACCAAGTAAAGTAATTTGATGAGGCTAGAGTGCTACCATGATTCTATCTTCATAAAGAAAGCGAAATCATGGGGGCATACATCTACCCTTGAATTTGATTCTCTGTAGAATTTCGATGTATTCTAAGATGATTTTGAATGGCTAAGAAATTGACTTTATAGGATGTGGTTCCTAACATTATGGTTTTTTATATGAGCACAGTGGGGTTTTGTTCTCCTTGTTCTCAAATGAATTACAATATCCATATGAGTGTCCTTTTTTGAAGCATAATTTACTTTCAGTAATTTAGCTTGCATATGCATGTAGTGTCATATGGCCACTAAAGTGGGGGCTAAATGTAGTGTATAAAATTGTACTTTCTATGTGAGTATAATTTCATACTTAATTTGGACTTATTTTAGTGACCTTACATTTATTCATTTTTATCCTTCACAAATAGGCCCCTAATCCCATTTATTATGTATCCCAAGGCCTATTTTTATCATTTTCTGACATTACAACATGCATTGAATAAATGTATTTAATTAATTAATGATCCCAAAACAAATTGATCCTAGACTTTTAGGTCAAGACCCATTCACCCTTGGGCGAATGGGTCCTCTTTAAGTCCCAAAACAAAAATTTAAATATTTTTTTGGTGGTATTTTAAAGTCTCATATTCAAGTTTCAAATGTTGGCTATTGAGATCTAATAATTCGGATATTAGAGAAGAAGCCTATAAAACCTAGTATTTTCACCATTTCAAACTAGAGATTTTGCAAGAGATAAAGTTTGAGAGATCAAGGAGAAATTTTGGAGAACATTAAAGCAAGCAAAGTTGAAGTCTTGGAGAAAAATTTTATTTGTATATGTAGGTGTTCAAGCTCATTTTTTCAAATACTTGATCAAACATTTTCCATGATTGAAGGTTGATTCCTATGGTGGATCATGATGGATTCTATGTTTGGGAGATGCATTTGGCCATTTATCCTAACCTAATGATTTGTTTCCTAGTGATACCATCTTCTATCTTCATTCTACTAGCACCCTACAACAAGGTATTATCATATTTTAGATCTATTAGGGTGCCTTGAGTTCTCCCTAGTTGGATATTTTTCATTCATCATTGTCATATAGGAATCTTGCTCTAATGCAATTGAGTAAGGTTTCTTTGCATATTATCTCTTGGAAACCTTAGATGCACTTAAGGTTAGAGCTTGCACACATTGGTATTTATCAAATCTATATTATTCATCAAGGTTTAATTACCAAACTGAGGTTTGACCAAGGAAAACTCCTATGCACACAAAAAAACATTTTATTTTGTAGACTTGCTACATATCCAAATATGGAAGGAAATATTTGTAGGTACAAGAGTGAAGTGCAAACAATAGGCTACAAATTCAAATTTTTAAGTTTTAGAAAAGGACATAGGGACCCATTTAGCCTTGGGTGAATGTGTCTTGCTATAGAGTGCAAAACCCAATTTTTAGTCCGGTTGCACACCATCCTACCCTTCTCAAATCTTCCTAAAATTTTTGTTTCCATTTAAGCTATCATAATACTTTGCATTTCAAATATTAGGTCATATAATTGGGTTTGTTAATGCATTTAAATTTATCTCCCAAAACATCCAATCAGTTGATTTTGTCATAATAAAATAGCATACCTTCCTAATAGGGTTGACTCACCTCAAGGTTGAAACTCAACCCTATCCTTGGGAGATCTCTTTTTCTAATGAAATTAGGGAAAAGAGGGATTGCGTTAGGTCATTTCATTAAACCTCATCTTTCACATCATTCCCCCATTTTTATTCATTTTATTAATTAGTAACTAGATTTACTCCTCAATAACATATCCCATTATATAGGGCATGGGAGGAGTCTTATTCCTCTAGGACTAAAAATAGAATCATAATGCATCCATCCACTCTCCCTCAAAGATAGGGTGAGGAATTAGTCTTTAAAAAAAAACCATAATGATAAAGAAAAAGAAGAGAAACTAAATTTGAACTTTGTGCCTAATGATTAACCACCATGATAGAGATGTGTTCTTTAGGAATGTCACATCATGAGTTAGTCCCACTCAAAAAAGACTTCTTCTCCTTCTAGTATTATTATTCAGTGGATAAGAATATGTTGTGGTTACTCACGGTTGATCATTCAATGGTTACCTTCATTCTCCTTTGGAAACGTCATGCTTCAACTATTCTGACTTCTCCCCTGCAATTGTTTGTGGTCCTTTTGCTGCAAGTTATAGTCCTTCTAGTTGTAAGATGTTAGTTTCATTCTCAAGAAATATGCATCATTAAAAATCATATTTTAATAATAGAATCATACTAAATCTCATGAACATTCATGCATTCCAACACACACACATATGTTAACATATCATATTTTCATTTCCACATACTTAAGTATGTTGTAAAGTGTATGAAAGGCATATAAAAAGATACATAAATTCTTAGGCATGCCTATGAAACTTAGCAGATGAAAGTATAAAAGCATAACATAGAAAAGTAAAACTATCCATTAATTGGACCCATCAATGATATCCTTGATGAGAGGGATCACATTTTTGTTTGAGGTGTAACCAAGACCTATATTCTCTATTCACTTTTTTGGAATGATGGGTTCACACATGCCTTGATGATTCAAACCAAGGCCACCTATACCTATGTATCACATTTTTTTATTAGTTGATATCCTTTACTATCTGTATCCATAGGAAGATGAGGTTCTTCTTGTTCATCTCTATATATCCATTTAGATGTGTTTCCTTCATCTACAATCTTTGTGTTTAGGTCTCCCCATTTTTCAAATGTAGTAGGTTTTAACTTGATTGTTTTGGACACTTTCAAAAAATGATGGGGTTGAACATATGCACCAGGAGAAAGTGGTAATTGTACCACATAAAAAGAATCCTTTAGGTCGTATTCACCACAATTATTATCTTTTATTTTCACTTTGATTTCTAGGATTGTTTGTTGAGATGCTATTGTTGATGGATCAACATAAGTTGAGGATATTGGAACTTCATCATTCTTAGGTACTAATATTTATATTCCATACTCTTGTATTAGTAGAAGGGTTCAGGATCACCATGGATTGTAATATCTTTGTCATTGTATGGGAATTTTATGCACTGATGATAGGTGGATGCTATGATCTACATGGCATGGATCCATGGGAAACCAAGAAGGATATTGTAAGGTAAGTTGAGGTCTAGAACTTGACATGTGGTTTCTAAGATTGTTGGACCAACTTGTATAGGCAACTTGATGATTTCTTCTGAATCTCACACATTATCATCATATGCTCGGATAGTGATTCCTTTTATTCTTTCAATTACATCCTCAGAGTAGCCCAAGTGTTTTATCAATTGAAAGGTATAAATGTTCAATCCCACTCCTCCATCTATCAAAAAAAATCACCTTGTGTTTTTGAACATAGGGCTCAAGATGTAATACATGATTATGAAATATTTAGGGTGGGAGGTATTTTTCTATGAAAAGAAATTGGTGAGTGGATGCAATGTGACCTACCATAGCTTGGAATTGTTTGATATATATGTTGATAGGTATAGATGAGGAAAGAGCTTTGTCCAAGACCTCTTTGTGTGTAGGAGAAATTCTCAATATTTCTAAGATGGGGATTTGTTTGGTTTCTTCTTGATTTGGTCTATTAGACTATAATCCATATGATTTGATTTGGATGGAATTTTTTATTGCAAAGGGGCTCCTTGGATAGTAACTTTCTCTCTTCATGTGGTGACCCCAAATTCAATATGTAGTCCTTGTATAGTAACAATGAAGACATGATGATCATCACAATATGTATTTCCTATGACATTGTCGTAGGTGTGAGTGACTTGATTGTAAACCTTTGACTTTCTAGCATCATTTCCTTTACCATGATCAAGCATTAGATTTTGTATATACCTAATTTATTATTTCTAGAATTTTTAGGGTGTTTATCAATGTTTACCTCACCTTGATCTATGAGGTCTTGAATTTTGATTTTAAGTTTCATATAATTGGATGTTTTGTGCCCTTCTATGTGATGATAGTCACAATAGTTATCATCTTTGTACCATATGGGTTTGACTTGAGGTTCTTTGAATTTTCTAAAGTTTTGAAGTGTTATCAAGTTTGTTTGGATTATTTTTTTCAAAATCACTTCTATTGGTTCTCCCAAGGGAGTTTATTTGTGTCTTGGAGGATAATTATTTTGTCTCGGTGGTGGTCCTTTTGGTGGATTAGTGTTTTGAACATTTTGTTGATTATTTTTTGTGCATTTACTTTAGATGGTGCATTTATCACAAACTTTGCATCTACCACACAATCATTAGTTATATTCTTATTTTTTCCCATATATGGGGTTTGTCACTTGAACTAGACAGTTGGTGATTGACTTTATAGATTTGTACTGCTCCTTTTGCAATAAGTTCTCTCACTATCAATCCCTTTAGAGATGAGTTCTTGAAAGGTTGTTACACATTACATTCATATTTGGAAAATGAGATCTATGTTTAGATTACTTGCAATGATCTCTACTTGCTTTTTTAGGTATTGGCCATTTGCACTTGCTTTCCTTGTGTTTCAATCTTTGTAGAAAGGATGCAAAGGCTTCTCCTTTGTTTTGTTTTAGAGTGTATATTTCCTCTAAGGTGATTTTTACATCAATGTTATAAGATAAATGAGATACAAATTGATCTATAATTTCTTGAAACTATTACATGCTAGGTGGTAGATGTGAGAACCACTCTATAGATTTCCCTCTCAAACTATGTGGAATGAGGTGCATTAGGTAGGAGTCATTATATGAAGCTTCCATACAAACTATGTAGAATTATCTTATGTTCTCTTCAAGGTTACCTCATCCTTTGTATTTATCAGACTTTGGCATTTTGAAGTTTGGGGGAAAGGGTAACATTGTGATGCTTCTATTCTTGAACCATGTATGAATTTTTCATCTTTCCCAATTGTATATCCTAAATTTTTTGTGTCAATGTTTGGATCTATGAGGATATATCTGTTGGTGGAATGTTTGGTAATGGATTGTATGTGTTGTATAAATTCAAATCTTAGTATGTAGGTGGGTTTGTGTCATATGGATTGTATGGAGGTGGAGGACCTATTTGATATTATGCATTAAGCAGTAAAATTCGTGTAGAGGTATGATGTTTGTTTATGGGTTTTGTCGCATGCTTTCTTGTTGTTGTTGTGCAAGTAATTGTTGCTAGGATTGCAACTATTGTTGAGCATGCAATTTTTGTTGAGATTGTAATTGTTGTTTAGCATGTTTTTATTGTTGGGAATGTTATTGTTGTTGAGAAAGTTGTTGTTGTGCTTGAAGTTGTTGGTATGCTATGTTTTTTTGGTGTTGTGGGGATGCAATTAATATATTGATTTGATGGTGTGATGTTGTTGGTTGTTGGTGGTGTTGTGAAAGAATGTTATGTTGAGGTGGTTGTTGATATTGATTTTGAGGTTTTTAAGGTTGATATTGTTTTTGAGGTTGTTGGTGGTACGTAATGTTTTATTAATGTTGTGGTTATGGAATTTGTTGTTGTTGTGAAGTAATGTATTGATGATGTTGAGGATGTTGTGAAGTGTATTGATTTTGAGGAATGATATTTTGAGAATATTGTTGAAGTTGTTGTGGGATGATGTTTTGTTGGGGTTGTGTGGTAAAGGGATTTCTCCCGTAGTTCACCAAATTTGGATTTTGTATGTTTAGATTTGGTATGTTTATATTTGGTATGTTGATGTTTGGTATGTTGGTGTTTGGGATGTTGGCATTTGGTATGTTGGTATTTGGTATGTTGGTGTTTGGGATGTTGGTGTTTGGGATATGTTGGTGTTTGGGATATGTTGGTGTTTGAGATGTTTGGATTTTGTAAGCCTAGGTTGGTTGAATTCCCTAAACCTTGAGTATTATATAATGGATTGTTATATTGGTTTGACAAGTTTGATTTATTCCTTGTAAAGTGACTATGGGTTGACTTGGTATATTTGTTGAAGGGGGATTTGGTATTTGTTCAATGATATTATGCACCAAGGATTAACTTTTTGATGGATGATTTTTTTCTCCAAAACCTAAAAGGGTTGTGTCCTTAAGTTGATTGATATCAAAATCTGTTTGTGAGAAATTTAGCACCTTGTTGTGCAAGTCTTAACATGTATTAGTTTGGATCTAGAAATATCACCACATCTATTGCTAAAACAAGAGATGGATCGTGTTGCATCTCTAACATTTTTTTGGGGGTGAAATGAATGATTTTGTTAGTGTTGTCCACTATATGGATTGTTTCAACTTCAACAAGATTGGGTTGCATTTTTTTTGGAAAAGGATTTTCATCCCCTTTAAGGTTTGTTTGAGGCATTCCATAGGGTCAATCACTAGCATTTGTGGTAGTAGGAGCATTTGAACCACTAGGATTTGACTCCATGTTTTTCTTGTATGTAGGTCGTGTTGTGACCATACAACTTGTAATAATCCTAGGAGATATGAATGTTTTGAAAGTGTGTAAAGATGTTTTTGTTAGGATATTTGAGTTGCCTCTAAGCAAGCTAGTGAAGACACCTCAATCCTTTTTTGGATCAAAGGATGAATGTTTTTTTGGATGGGTAGATGGAGGCGGGTGTAGAAAGATGGGGGGCCAAAAATTGGCCATCCCATTTCAATTTTTTTAAAAAAATCCAAAATGTGAGTTTATTATAATGCAGTCACAGTATAATGTGCTTGTAGTATGGCTTGGAGTGACTGATCCTCAAGCTCAATCACTATAAGCTATAAGAGAGGGAGACCAACCATGTTCAAGGTCCCGGGTCACAGAGAGCCAAGAGTGAAAGGCTACCCTAAGTTACCTCAACTTAAATGGGTGTTAGGAGATGCATAATGAGAATGATGAGGACTATAAGGTCCTTCAATCACTTTGCAGACCCGAAACATAGAATGGGGTTAGGTGAGTCAATTTTTGGGTTCAACTCTACATCTCAAGGAGCTCTCTACCTGAGGATGAAAGCACAACTTGGGGACGACAGTGTGGTACGTTGGTGTCTCTCAGGTGTGATAGCATCCGTGCAACCAAAAGAATAGAAAGACAAGGTTGAACACTAGAAAATAGACTAACAGCCTAGCTAATTACTTCCAAAGGGCCAAAATAAAGCTATGAAGTAGAAAATATATGCACAAATATAATAAAGTAAATACACAACAGTTAGGGTGGCAAGAATAATCTCACAAAGGTATTTGTTCGCTAGCTAGCTCCAAGTAGCATATCCACCTACACACAATAAAGAGAAAAATTATTGGGTGGCTGTATAGGGGCCTTCCTTAGTTAGACCCTCGTTTTGGTGTTTCCACCTCCACAAACAGCCAAATTTGCAACAATGGAGAAATATGTGATAAAGAAGGAAATGAAGTAAATAACATGAAAGCACTACAAAATAGTGTTATGCTACTTAACCAAATCATAGAGAAGAGGAGTAAAAAGCTTACAACCTCCACCAAGAGCTCACTAGCTAATGGTGGAGAAAATGGGAGGACTCAAGCCTATTTTGCAATGGTGTTGGTTCCACACTTTCTCTATGGAGTTGATGGAGTGTTGTTGTTGCTGCTATGGAGTGCAAAGTGCTACTTGAGAGTGATGGATGCAAGCAAAGTTGTGTAGGATGCTTAGAGAATGGCTTGGAGAGTGTGCTAAAGGATGTAAAGAGATGAAAAGCATGTAGGAGTGAATTTGAAGGAGAGAATGAAGAAAACAACCATATTTAGGTCGGTTAGTCGAAAGGGGTATTACAAATCAACCTCCAATGGGAAGTGTAATGCCTTTGTAGGTTCTAGATGCAGGAATCTGCTAGGGACGTAAGTTCACCGCATGGATGTCTATGCACCATGTGAGCATCCTCGATAGTTATTCCTCTGTCGACACACAAAATAGGCACCAAGTGGAATGAAGGCAACGAGCTTATGTGGAATTCAGCCTTCAAATTTGGTTTACTAAATTGAGGAGGGGTAAAAGGGGAATTTACATAAGGGTTGAAAATTTTCTCCTATACATTTTTCCCCCACTTTAGTGACCAAGAATACTAATGAGTGCTTCTGTAAAGTAGATCGAAGAAGTAGTAAGGTGTCCCCCAAGATCTCTCACATGGAGGATACCTAGAAAAGTTCCTTATAGGCCCAAAGACTTGCAAGGAAGCGTTCTCTAAGATCTCTCACATGGAGGGAGCTAGGAAAGCATCCTACAGACCTACAGACCTATAGGGAAGGTGTCCTTCAAGATCTCTCACATGAAGGAAACCCAAAAAAGTTCCCTATAGACCCGCAGACCTATAGGGAAGGTATCCCCCAAGATCTGTCACATGGAGGAAACCTAGAAAAGCTCCCTATAGATCCATAGACCTACAAGGGAGGCACCCCCAAGATCTCTCACATGGAGGAAACCCAAGAAAGTGGACTCTATAGAGTCAAAAAGAGGCTTCGCAGGTGCATCTACAAAGCGACATGTTTACCTGCAGATAGAACATGCTAGAAGGAAGCCACATAGGAAAGTAAGTGGATAGTCATGTAGAGCATCAACAAGTTGGAAAAATTTCAAAAGGGTCCCTTGGGAACCTTGTCATGAAGAAGGGATCAACTCAAGGGATGCACTATCTGAAAGTAGGTGTTTTCTTTCTCAAATTAATTCATCATCAAGGAATTCAAAAGGAAGAACTTGCCCCCACATGAGGGGTAGATCAAAGTTGTTCTCACTTAAGAGGAAGGCTCTCAATTTCTTTCTTTACAAACTCATGATGAAGGAAACATGTTCCATTAGGGTTTCAACTTGAGAATGCAATTCTTGAAAAGAATGTTGTGAAGATTCTCAAGAAAAGATTCATTGGCAAAAAATGTGTTTTCTAAAAATCAAAATGTTGAAGAAGTGGCATTGTCACACATGAGAGGGACATCTCAAGAAAAGAAGGGAGAAAGATAAAGGAAAAGAAAAAAAGGAAAGAAAACATGAGCAAAGGGAACAGGGGTAGCTTGATATTTTGAGGTCATAACTACTCATAAATATATATATATATATAGTAATATTATATAAAATGAACTATCATCAAGCCCCTACTATATCAGACCATGTGAAGAATGGATGAGAAGAAAAAGTAAAAATAAAAAATTGGGTCAACATAGAAGGGTGCTTTGCATCATCCCCATTTTATCAAAAATCAATCAAAAATGTGGAAGAATGATGATACAAATAGAAGAATGCTTACGATACAAAAACCACACATGTATCCAAGCACCAACAGGGGTGACGAGGGTCATCTGAGAACACATAGCATGATCATGGGGGAACACATCACAACACACACACAAACACATCTAATCTAAAGATAAAGGGGCCTCCCCCTAACATTGATCAACTAAGAGGTCATCCGCTTCCCACTCTAGATCATTGTAGGGGGGAGGAGGAAAAGCCTGCAATGGTGGACTGTTAAGAGGAGTAGCATCCAACCCTCCCACAACAAGGGATAAGGAAGAGGGCCTCACAAGGTCCTCTCCATCGAGCTCTTATGGAGCTAAGTTTAGTGATTTCATGAAGATCACCAACAAGGCTAGAACCTCATCCAAAGATTTAAACATACACTTTACAAGAGTGCCATTTTTTACCTCAATGGATGGAGAAGGTTGCTCCCAAGATTCACTGCTAGGATCACCGAGCGATTCGGGAGTAGTGACAAAATCAGGAGAAGCTAGGACTAGTTCCATCACTAGGATAGAACAAGTCAACATGAGACCACCTTTCAGAGAAAGTGGGCTCCTCTTACATCCTTCATTATTGGAAGGACCACTCTCTACCGTCTACTTCATCAGAGGAGGTGAACTCCCCACAAATGAGGTAACAAGTGTAGAGGAAGAGGAGGAAAGAACCATAGTAGATATGACCAAGGTGTTAGTCATTTCTAAGGGTTTCAAGAAAGGTGGGATATACAGAACAAACATAAAAAAAGTGGCTCCATTGAAGGAGTGATGAACACCTACACCTTTTTAGGGTTAGGCTTATTCATACTCACAGTGGAAGTCGCAAGTGATCCAAAGTTGGTTTGAATGGAAGCAAAGGGGAGGAGAGAGGAGGATGTAGTGAGAGGCCCTAATACAGGGGTAGTCGTCTCCTCTTCCTTTTTCTATAAGGTGGCCTGCTCAACCATGAGAGCCTTTTGCCAATGCTTGCACTCGTGCGCAAGGTGGTTTCTATGACTCTTTGAACTAGAGGCTGAAGGATGCAAAGGAATGGAAGACTCTTGCTCAGTCATGGGAGTGTCCACTACAATCATTTTCAGCAAAGGAACAGACTCCTGAATGGTAGTAGGAGGAGTAGGTTAAGAAGCAGCGAGCACTAACTCATTTGACTACAAAATCCAACAAAAATTTTCAACGAAAGATGGATAATTAGATGTATTGTTGGGTACTAGTGATATTTAATGTGTAATTTTCAATTTTTTTAATTTTATCCTTGACGTTCGTCGAAATTGTGACAGAGTTTTCATCAAAATTTTGATGAACATGTGAAGTCAAAATTGAGGCCGAGATAAATAAAAAGTGAGCTCAACTATTTATCGTGACAACATTTTCTTACGAATTTTCTCTGCTTGTGAATTTTCTATACTTATAACAGTTTGTGGAGAACTAAGGATGATTTTCTTGGGAAAAATTAGAAAAAATTCAAGAAGCTATCGCTAGGTTGAGGGTAGTCATTATCCTTTCCTAGAATTCATTTGTGAAGTCAAATTTGTACTTCTAGGTTTGAAAATCATATTTTAAAGCAACATCTCATTAGATTTCATTTTTAGACTTGTGCATTTTTAGAGTTGCATTTTCAGATTTTGTTGTGCAAGTTCAATATTCTAATTTTAGGAGTCTAACGGTTGGAAATTATAGTAAAATCAAAATTTAATAAGTTTTGGAATTAGCATTTTAAAGTGTTTTTTTAGGGTCACTAACTTCAGACTATCTTCTCTTTTGTAGGGGTGGTTGCATGCTAATTTTTTTTGGTGTAAAATATCATAATTATTAGATTTTGTTACCTTCCTATGAATAAAAATTATTGGAGTGTGAGTTTGATATTTTTTGAAGATCTAAATATTCAAGCTTGCTAAAGAAAAATTATGTTAGATAATATTAGTTCAGAACAAAATGAAGAGACACTTGATAGATTATGGGCTAGATTGAAAAGAAAGTGTGATGGTAAATGTTATTTTCCTTGCAATAATTTCAAGGGCTTAAAGGTGATATGACTTTTAATCACAACAGCTGAAAAACATTGTAGGAAGCATGGTCACATTGAAGGGGGGCACGATTATCATCCATTGGTGAGTTGTTCATTATATGTATTTATATTGATTGAATTTGTAAATGTTTATATCATTTTAACATTTTATATATATATATAATCACTTGATCATGATCATGGTTTATTTGTGTCTATCATTATTATAAAGGTGGGGCACCCTAGGGCACATGATATGGATTATCATGGCTCAGAGAATGTGGTTTCACAAGTGGACAAACATGGAACTATGAATATAGAAGATGAAGTTAATGATCCTATGGAAGAAGATGATCATGCGCCAAAAAACATAGTTGAAGATGATCGTACAAATACATTGATCCATGACACATTTAGTGGCAGAGCTGATCATGATGATCAAGATGACTTTGATGATGTTCATGATTTACCTGTACTTGAGAAGGCATACGAGCCCCTTTATGAAGGTTCCCAAACAACTCTTCTCTATGTTGTATTGTTGTTGTTGAACTTGAAGGTTATGAATGGTTTATCAAACATAGCAATTTCACGGATGTTAAGGTATGCCATATATGTCATCTTTTTTCATCTATTTTAATTGTTGTTAGTTCATCACTAGTAAATAAAGGATGAAATATGTACCATTAATATTCTTTATATTAACAAATTATTTTTTGTTGTAGATTGATTGGTGAATTTTTGTTACCACCATCAAATATTTTACCTTACTCATAATGAGATTTATCTAGCATTATGAAATATATCATAATGGAGCATCAAACAATAGATGCATGTCCCAATGATCATATTATATATCATAAACAACATAAATTTTCAATAGAATGCCCAAAATGTCATATCAGTAGATATCAAATAGATCAACTAACAAAAAAGGTGTCTCCCAAGGTTCTTCATTATATTCCCATTATTCCACATATGCAATTATTATTTAGGTGCAAAAGCTTAGAGCAATTTATGGATTACCACACACAAAATAGAAGTGGAGATGACATTATTTGAATTCATGCAAATGGTTTTGCATTTAGGGACATGGAGGAAAAATAGCCACACTTTAAAGAAGAACCTTGTAATCTCAGTCTTTCATTGGTAGCGAACGGTGCCAATCCATTTGGAGAGTTGATATCTATTTACTTAGTATGGCCTATTTATGTTATCAACAATAACATTCCTCCATAGATGTCAATAAAGAGGGAGCACATAATGTTGTCAATGATTGTTCCAGGTATTTTTTACATCAATTTTCTTTAACATAGTAGCATCTCATTTGTTGCATAATGACTTATATTTTTTTTCATTCAATAGTCATGTACATTAATTTATATATATTGCAATAAAATGGTTATAATAATTATGTAATGTTTATGTTCATTCAACTAGATAAGTACCAAGTTAAAGATATGAATTTATATATCGAGCCTCTTATCAACAAGTTACTAAATTTATGGAATGGTGTCACTATGTATGACGTCTCTAGACCAATAGGACCAAAAAAAATTCAATTCCATGCAATGCTTGTATGGACAATTCATGATGCCTCAGGGCTAACACATTTTTGTGGTATGTTATAACATTCAACTACACTTTAACAATATTTAATTTGATGAATTAGATATCATGCATGTTTTTTAAATAATCTATTCATTATATATAATTATAAAAGTTGACATATTTAATCCAATTATATATGATCTTGCAGGTCTTCAAACAAAGAGAAAATTTGCATGTCCAATTTGCGGTCCAAAGATGAAATCTCATCGTTCAACAAGTTTAGGAAAGTAGGTGTTTGATGAGTATAGGAACTTCCTCCATAGAATCATAAGTATCAAACTACTGAAAAGCATCTTTTCAATAGGAAAGAAGAGACTACATCAAAACCACAAAGAATGACACCTCACCTATAGAAGTTGGAATATAATAGAATTAATCATCAAGGTTATACATCAGTTCAAATTGTTTATCATATATGATATGTTTTGAATTTATATTTTGATATTGTGTTGTGTTTACTCATGCTGCAATTGAAAATGATTGTCATTGTTAATTTGTTTAACTTATATGCTTCATGAAGGTCGTCAAGGCATTAATAGTTAGCTTTCATAGGGACTGAAAATTTATCCCAGACAATTTAGTAGGTTGCCCTACTATGAGTAGCTAGAAATTGTGCATTTGTTTGATATAATGGATATTGGAAAGAATATAACAAAAACATTATGAAAATAATAGATAGAAGGCATGACAAAGAAAAATTTGTCAAAATTTGTAGTGACATTCAGGAAGCCAATCATGCAATGGAAAATTTCATTCAATTAAATAGTGATGGAGACAAAATTAATATAAGTGCCATTCCTTGGTTATTAATGGAGCAACAAAGCAATGCTATAAAAGAAGTCATATGAAAAAATTGATTTCCCACAGGATTTGTTGCAAAAAAAAACAATATAATAACAAAGAAAGGTGAATTTGCGTTAGGGATGAAAACACATGATTGGAATACCTTCATTAAGGTAATTATTTTGGTATATTATACACTTGTATAATGCATGTACTTTTCAGTGTATTATGTTTACTACTTTTGAAAAAATAATGAAAAGATCATTTTATAATTGTTGCAGTACGTTCTACCTCTATCTCTCCTAGACAACTTCGACAACAATGTCAATCAAGTTATATATGATCTTGTAAAATATATGAGGTAAGTAGCGATATTTGTTCAATTCATTGTATAGATCTTATAATTACCATTTTTTTTACTTGTTATGTAGTATACTGTATATTTTTATTAAATCTCATTAATATATTTGTGCCTTGAATCACTTGTAGATGGTTGTCATCTAAAGAAATTCATAAAGACGATATAAATTATTAGAAGAGAAAAATTTCTCGTATAATGTGTGAAATGCAAAAGTGTCTACCTTCAAAAAATTTCAATGCACAAGAACACTACCTCATACACCAAGTTGAGGAGATTGAATTGTGTGGACCTGTACACATAAGGTGAATTTGGATGGTTGAGAGGCACTTGAAATTTTTGAAGGCTTTGGTTAGACAAAGAGTACATCATGAGGGTTCTATGGTGGAGGGATATATGATATACTAGACCATTGTGTACATTAGTGAATATCTTCCTAAGTTTGCAGCAAAGATCCATGTAGATCACATTTGGGATCCCAACTCCATTAACAAATTTGAAGGGGAGTACCTGATGGGGAAAGGTAGATTGAGGAAAGTGAGGTAATTATAAGATGGTCATGGAGATTAATTGGAATACATTTTACATATGGTTTTTATGTATATTGTACTTATTTAATTATTAATCTTCAATATACATCAATTATAAATTAAGGTCGTATATTGTGGTATTTAACTAATTATACGTTGTTTGTGAATTTCAATTTTTTTTGACATAGTTGGTCAAGAGTGGGATGCACTACATTTGTATGTCGCAAACAATCTTGATTGGATGATGGTATGGATTGAATGATGTCAAGAATCTAGTTGCATATTAACATGGGAAGGTGTGGCTTCATTGATTAAAGAAGCTCATTGTAATGGAAATTTCAATGTTACACAAAGGGAAATTCATTTAGCATATGGTTTAAGAGATAAAAAAGTACATATAAATATATTAATCACTCATATTATTTAATTATTTTCAATTATATTGATGTATATATATGTTGAGATTGTTTTCTTTGCATACATTCAGCCAAGAATAAATATGTTTATCAACTGACGATATTGCAATAATTTTTACATATTTGACATAGTGCAGGTGAAACACCATAAGGCTATGTGGTACAATGGTCATAAATTTTGAATAAAAAAGTTGGATGACACGAAGGAAACTTGTGATTCTAGTATAACTGTAGTCTTTTAGGTGACTAATGTTTCATCTAGAAGCAACATACATCTAGAAGTCTCAAAAAATTGATACTATGGGATTTTGGATGATATACTTCAATTTGACTTGAGGTCCTTCAAATTAATTTTGTTCATTGTCCTATGGTACAGGCCACGATTGAATAAAAATGATCTTGAGAGAACTTTTATTGAACATGATAATGGATTTACCATGGTTAATACAAGGTCGATCGAGCAAGCTAGAAATGAGCCCTATGTTCTTCCAAGCCAATGTGAGCAGGTATTTTACACAGAGGTTCCAAGTAAACTGGGTTGGTCATTTGTTGTTAGACATGATCCAAGAGGAAGGTCGGTAAAGTATAACGTGGTGGAAGAAGAAGATACTGAAGAACTAGAAGATGATGTAGATGATGATCAGGATCAACAATTAGTTGATGATGTCCCTGACGAAGATGTCGAAGAGGAGGAACTAGATCATGATGATGTAGGAGTTAATGTTCATGAAGATGATATATGTGTGGATAATGACATTATCAAAACTGATATCAATGATGATGATGATGATATGACCAATCCTTACAATGTCAAATTTGGATCGGATGATATAGATAAGAGTTGGATGAAGAAGAATATCAATGACATTGAAATGTATGAGTTATGTGATTATATTATCTATTTGATATTAATTTCTTGATAGAATTATATTTGACTTATGTAGTTACATAATTAATTCATGATTTTTTTAATTTTTATGCCATTACATAATTAATTTAATGATTTACTTTTTAATGTTTGAAAGGTCAAAAAATTAAAACATTTCAATAGTTATGTTAACAACCTTGAAATTAGTGTGTTTTATGTTTCATGTGATCATAAAAGATTAAAAAGTCAGCTATAGAAATGGTTGTTCAGTGGTTGAGGTGTAAAGGCCTTTAAAAGGCATAAAGTGATCATTGTAATGGTTGTTGATGGTTGAGGATTTAAAATACAATCTCCTGACATTCAAAAATCTATGTTTTTCTTCAAAATTTCTATATTTTTCCTATTATGCAACACTGTACGGTCACATGCAGCCATATTTTGATGTGAAATCAATTCCATGTCGTGAAGATATGTGTTAGCTTTGATTTGAATCTGATTTGAGGGCTTAAGGCATTGATTTGAGTTAGAAAGCTTTGATTCTTTGCATACAGCCCGATTACCTTGTTTTTGAGGGTTTTGTAGTCCAAACATGATATAAAGGGGCTCTTACACTTCTTTGATTAATGTAGCTAGTGTAAGAGGCCTCATGGATACTATTGTAATTGTAGGATGCATGAGTAGAGCGTAGGATGAGAAATAAATAAGGTATAGTTTTTGTCCTCAAGAGTTTTGTGAAGAAAAACACGTGAAATGAGAGGTTCAAGCCTAGCTTTCAGCAAAATATGTATGGGAGATCTTATTTTATGAATTTTTATCCATGTGCGGACCTAATGGGTTGTTTCTAAACATTGAATATAAATGATATACACACACACACACATGCGTGCATATATATATATATATATATATATATATGTATATATATATATACATGTATATATATATATATGTATGTATGTATGTATGTATGTATGTGTGTATTAAGTATGTATGTATGTATGTATGTATGTATGTATGTATGTATATGTATTTTTAAATGTAAATGAAAATTCAATTACTAGATGCTCTCCTAGAAAAATCAATCCAACATTTCATTAAAAAAATCTATATCTATGTATATAAATGTGTATTTCTAAATGCAAGTCTAAATGCAAAGAGCATATGGTTTTGTAGTGTTATAGATACAACATATCCATAAATTAATGTAATTGAAATTCTAAAGTCTTCAACACATATAATATGAAATTGATCAAACTATTAAACTACACGAGAAATAAATGAAAACAGTAAATGCATATGTATGTGTATTTGTAAATGTAAGTGTAAAATAAATAAGAATAATAAAAATTATAAAAGAATACAAGGGGAGACCAGTGCCTTATTGGGTATATGGATTCTAATGAATATCTACAAATGTGGATTTCAATAATGGAAATAATTCAAACTATCAGGCACATAAATTATTTACAACTTGTGTAAACGTGCAAGTGAATAATTGACAAACTCTTCTTGAGATAGAATGGAAATTCTAGTTATGTGATTCTTCTTATTAATCCAACTAACACTTCCTAATTTATGTGATTGATTAAAATATTTTAATCTCTACTTGAGAGAATCGAATAACGAGATCACACATATATAGAAAATGTACAATGATAAATGGAGTATAAACTCATTATATCAATTTAAACAATATAGAAGCATTAGAATGGAGACAATCAAATAACTGCATAAATTTAACAAACAATTGATACCAAAATCTTAATCCAAAACTTAGATATCTTCATTTACTCCATAAAAATACATGCATCTGAGTCTCTATATATGAAAGCATTTTTCTAGAAAGCTATCTACTGAATATATCTTAACCCCTATATCTGTTACATTACTATGAAACTAATATAAATACATCAAAACTTGGAAGGGACACATCCCTTCACAAATACTTTATTTTACTTAACTAATTAAAACAAGAGATTAGGCTCTTTTTAGCCATATATGAACATTTGATAAATGATCTAGATAATCCTACCATTCATGAGTATTGGCATCTCCTAATGCGTTCCTGGCCGATATTTCCACCTTTATCATCCTTTTGTTGTGCTTGCAGCTCTCATCCAATGTTGAATCCTTCCCTATAGCATTTTCAAGAATTCCCTGCAACATCAATTCACATTCTTTGATCCACTTGGCTTTCTCTTTCAACTTTTATCCATCTTCAAATAGTGTAGGCAGTCCCATATTCATAACATCAACAAACCCCTTTGCATCTTATTGCAGTTCCTCATAATAGTCCCTATGTTTCTTTATAATTTGGTTACCCATACCAATGGCCACATTGTCAAGAACATCTCTTTCATTTAATTCTCAGAAATTTTCTTGAATCCTTCCATCAATTCTCTTGTGTTCTTTCCCTATAACATGGTTCTTTGAATATGCTCCCCATAGCTTATTCAACCAAATCATTAAGTTGTCCTGCCTTTTTCTGATTATTGTAGTGAGTGTATCATATTTACCTTGTGAATATGTAGTTGACTCCTCCCAATGATATTTTACCTGTGAGCTTTCACCATGTGTTATTAATTTAGGAGGTCCAATTGTGACTCCTAGCATTTCCTTCAAATGATCATTTTCTCTCATGATCCTTTCATTATTCATTTTGTACATTTCCTTTTCTTTTATCAACATTTGTATTTGGGATTTATTCAATTTTTCCACATTAATCCCAATGTCTATAGCCGCCACAGGATCTACCTCTCCAACCTTTAGAGTCATGACATGTCCAAATTCTTTCTCAATATCAATCACCACTGACTTTCTATGAGGTGGATACAAGGCTCATATCATGAGTGATCCTTCATCCAGGTTATATTTGGATCCAACATTTATTTTTGTCACCCCCTTCGGACTAAGCTTGTGTGTGGCACTATTATCCTTTAAGAAGCTATCAAACACCAATGCAAAATTCAAATCCAACCCTAGAAATATCATAACTCCAGCATCCTCATCCTCTTACATTTTCCTTCCTTTGTCGAGGGTCATATTAATCATTTATCTATCCATAGTTAATTACAAATTATTTAGTAGTTGCTCCTCAATGTTGCTTGGTGTAATATTATCAATCATCTCCCTTATCTCCTTGCCCTTTTGCTTATACAAGAAAGATCTGAATTTTGAAGAATTCACAAATTCATTGTCTGCTACAAATGACCTATATGCCATCTATCTGGTGTCTATATCTTGAATCTCTTCGACACTTAGTTCTCTAGGAGGGCAGTTGTAATCTTGAGTTTTTAATCTGGAAATCCTACTGGGTAGGTCTTGTGGCATATCTTATCCCGTTTCCTCATCTCTAGAAAAAGGGAACATTGTATCCAACAACCCTTGGTTGTATTCCTCCACCACTCTCTCTACTTCCTTTTCCTCCAAGTTTCTAATCATGTCATCAAACTAATAAGGCACATGATCATATCGTCCAAAGTTTATCCTTTGTTTGGAAGAATTGATATGTCCCTCTAGATCAAAACCTTCTCTTGGTGGACCCTTATTCATATTATACTACATTAATTTGTCAAGGATCAAATCATATCCTTCCTTTGAAAGCATAGTAAAATCACCAAAGCACAGAGTACTAGGCATAAATTTCTATTTTCCGAATGAACCAAAATTCATGAAACTAGAAAAATCCATTTGTCTTACAATTTCCAAATATGCAATCCTATCCAGGATTGTTTTAGGAAAAATGAATGGAGAATCCTCAAAACCAAACACCCTTACCGTAGTAGCATCTTCCAAGCAATACCAGTGTCCCCAATTTTGATCAATTGGTCCATTAAAGTCCTTAGGTTTGAGGAAGCATTTTATTTCATCAGACAATGAGTGCACACAAGGATGACTATATAATTCATATATTGGCTTTACAAAATATTCTTCAAAATATAGGAAACTGGAATTAGCAAACCTATTGTCCCAAATGATAGTCCACAATTGAATGGGTAACAATTTTCCCTCTTTATTAAACTGTGAAACCTTCAACTTTTCTAGAAAAATCCCTAACTCTTGTCTGAAGTACAATACTAGATGCATTAAAAGAGAATAATGCCTAAGGTGTAGAATAAGGGATTTATTCTTGATTGCCACCAATGCTAAGTTGAGTCTCTTGGAGACAAATGAAGCATATTCGAATAACCTAGAATTATGATATAGAATGCTAGCTACAATTACCATGGAAACAATGGAGTAATTGCAAACAATGGACATTTACTCAAGAAATTCCATACCCAACACTTGTCCTACCGAGAAATAGGTATATCTCATATAGGGCTTGAATAAGTCCACATGGAATGGAGACCCATTGCCATCATCAAGTGGGGCAGTTTTACCATCTTGTTTAATTCTATGTAAGGGAAACCTCTAACCCTTATAAGTGGTGTCCATTCTCCAAAACTCCTTTTCCAACTCTTCATTCTCAAATTTCTCATTACACCACCCTTCCAACTTAAAAACCTCACTTATTGAAGCCTCTAATATGTATATGAATGGTTTCCTAGATGGTCCACATTTGGCCTTAAGTTTTGAGTCATAGTGGGTGGCCAACAATTTTACCAGCTCTATATTGACAAACACATTAGGGAAAACAATTTTTCCCAAATTTAGATACCACAGATTACAAACTGGCTCAAAACGATCTCTTTGTTGAAAGTGGAATCTAAACAATTCATAGCCTCTTATTGGGGTCCAAATATCTCCTATGTGCTTGCACTTGTCATCTAATTTATCCACTTCCACCCTCAGTTGGGCGGAGCGCCTACCTCTAGACCTAGAGCTAGGAAATTGTTCAATTAAATCCTGATTTAGCTTTCATTTAGCATCCTCCGGCTCAATTCCAAACTCAACTTTCTGCTTCTTACTCTTAGGGTGACTGCTCTCACTTTGTTTTCTACCTTTCAACTTCCCCGAGCTGGTGGCTTCCATATTACTTGCTTAAAATTGCAGAAATGAAAAAGTTAAAATACAGAGGACTTACTGGTTTTGATTGAGGTCTTTCAACTGAAACAATTCTCTGGCCCTTTGTTTTTATCCTCGTTTCCTTCACTACCAATTCACAATAATGTTCATTTTGCAATTATTTCCTTTCAATTTATGAAATTACCTGTACTCTGTGGCGCCATTAATTTTTTAACTCCAAGCACGAATGTAACAGATTTTTGAATTCCTTAGTATCACATCAAATGAACTGGTCAGCAAGACACCTTCAAACTTTGGATGATCTATACATTAGGCCCCAACCAATGTTCATTGAATACTTTGTTGATCAGGGTAACACTCTACACATTTGACCAATGTTAACATTTGTCCCGTATACATTGCCAAGAGTCACCCTGACAATCATTTTGGTTCATTTGTTTCTTCATCAGCCTAACTTTTAGTATCACTAACACATTCAGTTGTTCCTCTAATGTTATAACTCTCGCCGATAACTTTTCTTTTGGTCTTGAATATGTCACCAGAACTCTTGCAGATATCCTCATGTCGGTGTAACTTAGTAGGTTGGGTGAACATTCAAGATTTACACCAATGGCACATGTCTTGCCAATATATTCCCAGTGCTCCTGTCGGTGAAAGAAATAATGGTCTCATTGATGAAACTTCATTGGTGAGACTTAAATGTTCAGGCCAGCATATATTTTTCATACCGAGATGACTTGTCTTGCCGATAGATTCCCTTCATCAATGAGACCATAAGCCAATCTACCTGATATGTCTTTTTTAGTAATCCTAGCTTTGAACACGAGCATAGGTGATCTTCGAATTTACCCATTGTCACATCAAATGTTTTATCGAAAAGACAATTCAAAATTTGGGCGATCATTTTATTCAGGCTTGACTAACATTCATTAAACATTCTTTTGATCAGGGAGACATTATGTCAATATCACATAATCTATCCATCTAATTCATATAAATGTTTCCAAGAGTCACCCCGACAACTATCTTGATCTGTTTGTGTCTTATCGGCAAGACATGGTGTATCACTAAGACATTCAATAATTTATCCGATGTTATAAGTCTCCTAGATGATTATTCCTTTGATCTCATGTAACCAAGACTCCTTCTGATACAACTCCTTGTGCTTTGATCAGTGAGACAAGAGAGGTTTCTTGTCGATAGAACTTCATCAATGAGACCTATATGCTTGGTATGACCTTTTCATTTCATCCCAATGGAACTTGTCTTGTTGACAAATCTCTTTATCGGTGAGACCATGGACTATGTCATCCTAATGTGTATCTTCTTATGTAATCCGATCGGTGTGACATTTTTTTCTTTTTCCGATATGCTGAAAATGAGAATATAATGATTTATGAATCAGAGAGACCTGCACAAATTCTTGCCAATACTAGATTTTGCAAGTACAAAGAATCAATGAGTGCAAAATCACTGTAAAATTTGCAAAATCACTTGTACTTACCCTTGAAGTATGTTTAATAACTCCAAAATGGGTGTCTAAAACCATCAAAGGTTTCTCTGGTGTTTTGGGAAAGTTTTGAGTTATTGGGAAAAAAACTAGGTTTGCACTATTACAAGGATTCAAGGAGTCAAAGTGTGAAATCTGACTTTTGTTCTTTGTCAGGATTTGAGAGTTGTTTGGATTTTTTAAATTGTTCATTCTAAACTTGTTGGAAGCCTCTTAAATTAAGGTTGATAGGTTGGTTGAGTTGAACCTACTAGTTCTAAATCAAGTAGTTGTTATTGCTAAGGTGGATCACTCCTTTCTATGAAGGCTATACACTTACGATTGGGTCAAGTGTTCTTTTCTTTAGAAAATTTATATTTCCTTTTTGATAGGTTATGATTTGATTAGATGGGTTATGAAGCACTTATTTCAAACAAATATCTTTATGAAAGAATTATATTGGCATGAAATTAAATATGATTTGTATTCCAATGTAAAAACTATAAAGAATGGAAAGAATTTTTTCAACACATAAACTATTGTGTAGTAGTCAATTAAAATGAAAAAGCTTACTTTATATTAGTTAGGATACACAACTAATAAAATGATCTAAAGTGACTTATTTATCCTAGAGGAACTAAGTATATAGTATACAAAGAAAACCAACAAACCCACAACTACCCCTATTTTGAAGGAGTTTAGTTTTCTCCCCTTCCTGATCTCGCTAATATTGTCTAATTATTTTAAAGAGAAGAAGGGTCATAACAAAAATTTATTCAGCCCAGTAAATAGCTTGGTTAATGAAACTTGAAAAAATCAACAAAAAAATTCCTAAATTTTTCATTTCATGTTGAATGAAGAGTGGTGACAATAATCTATTTATATTTTAATAAAACACTATTTTTATAAGAAGGCTTGACATTAGAAAGATAAGTGTTACTTGTAGTTTAATAAAAAACTATTATAGTTTTACCAACATATACTATTGTATGCTTGCATGTATTCTTAGTTAATATATGGGGAGATAGAGATAGATGGGGAGAGAAAGAGAGAGAGATAGATATATATGGGAAGAGAAAGAGAGATGAAGATATATGGGAAGAGAAAGGAAGAGAGGTGGAGATAGAGAGTCGATGGATAGGGGGGATAGGGAGGGAGATGGTGAGAGATAGAGGGAGGAGAGAAGGGATATAGATAGGTAGAGGAGGAGAGAGATAGAAAGAGAGGAGGAGATAGATAGGTAGAAAAGGAGAGAGAAGAGGGAGAGAGAATGTGATATGAGAGAAAGAGGGAGAGAGAGATAGCTCAATATATATAGAGGGAGAGGGAGAGACATATAAAGGGGGTGATATAGAGAGATAGAGGGGGATGGTGAAAGAGATAGAGAGATCGTGATAGAGGTAGAGAAAGATATGGATAGAAAGAGATAGAGAGAGGAGTGAGAGGGTGATAAAAAGAGAAATAGAGATAGAGATATAGAGTAGGAGAGATGGAGGGAGAGATGGAGTGAATGGGAGAGAAAGGGGGGAGAGGGAGAGATAGCTCAATAGATAGAGGGGGGAAGAGGGGTGACATAGATAGTGGGAGATATAGAGAGATAGAGAGCGACAAGGAGAGATATATCAATCACCCTCCCTATATCTCTATCTATTCATCCTTATCTCTTTATCTCTCTACCTCTCTCTATCTCCTTGTCTCATTTCTATTTTTATTTGTCATTATCTCCCTCTCCCTCTATATTTTCTTCCCTACATTTATCTTTGTCTCGTAAGTGTGCAATGGTTACATTGAAGAGGCCTTAAGAGAGATTATCATATCTTTAATCAAATTGTATGCTACCTTGAGCATAACTCCCCAAGGACACATGTCATCCTTGGATTGTTGACATGAAACAACCAATCAAAATTTAGTTTCTCTCTCTCATATTAATATTATATTAATAGATATTAATATTATATTAATATATATTACTATTATATTAAATATATATTACTATTATATTAAATATATATTATATTAATTATATTTTTTATTATATAAAAATATACTTATTATTAATTATTAATTATAGAAAATTTTTTTAAATAATATAATACATAATTATAATAAGTTGAATAATTATATAATTTATTACATAAAATATAGCTAATATATACTTAACTATATTGTAGAATATTAAAACCTAGCTAAATGGTGTCATAATTTTCAATTTAATTAACATACTCTAAAACCTAACGAAAACAAGTTGTAGCTCACCAAATTGGAGAAGTGAATGCTCAATACCAGCGCTGAGGAAGAGTTTGGAGTAGTGAAAACAAGGTCAACGCCAATGCCAAGGAAGAGTTTGGAGTTAAAACAAGGTCAATACCAGTGTCGATGAAGAGTTTGGAGGAGTGAAAACAAGGTCAATATCAACACTGATGAAGAGTTTGGAGGAGTGAAAACAAGGTCAATACCAGCGCCGAGGACAAAGTTGAGGGCACTCAAGGAAAATCAACAACCAAGGGACAATGAGTGTTGTAAGTTTGGTACCCCCATTCTCTTTAAGTTGCAATTTTCATGCCTAGTTTCCAAAGATCTTCTCATACATTGGAACCCCCATTATCATAAAATGGTATAAGATAAGACAAAAAAATAAATAGTTTAGTCTTTCACATTTTTATCGACTAGCCTTAGGTCTTGGAAAACTCCCCATAATCTACCCACATCTTGGTTGAGGTCTACGATTTCATCACACATAGCCTCCATCACATGAGTTTGAAGAAATTCTAGACTTAGCCCAAGTATATGCTAGGCTAAGCTAGATCTAATGAATGGAAATAGAGGCATACAATTCTTCTTTAATATCTCCACCACAAACATACGCAAGGAAAGGTCTCCTCCCTTCTTGGTAGTGATAACCTCCTCCACACACAACCCTTAAAAATTATGAATAGAGGAATATAATCTTTGAAGAACTCAAAGTTGATTCTCTCCTACCTAATGCAATTAGTCATTTTATCCTTGCAAACATTTATAGTGATTACTAGAGGCACATAGACCAATTCTTCATAATAGAAGAATTTGATCATACTTTTCCAATGATGGCATTATGAGAAAACCTTAGGTTAAATGAATAATTCCTAGCTAAGTTCTTTAAATCATGTCCAACCGTATAAGAGAAGACCGTTGCTATGTGTACTTGGATACCATGGAGAAAGGCTCTTTGGGCTCTTTCATCAATCAAGGTATTGTTAAATTTTAACACCTAAAAGTGAGAATGAAGAATCTTTCCTAGGATGGTGGCCATCCCATTTAGCTCTTAGAGTTTTTAGAGATATTTTAAGTTATCAAATCCTACCATCAAACATAATCAAAATTTTGTTGTTTCAAATGACTATAAGCACTAACTTTCACTATTTGAAGATGTTGAAACATTGTCATAGAGAACTAGAACATTGATGCAACCACTCATCCTACCTTAAAACATAACAAAAGTCTCCTAGAAATTAGACATAGGAAGATTTAAGATGACTTAAAAAAAGTTTATTGCTAAAGCATAAACTTATGATGACTTAACCAGGCCTAATGCACACTCCCTCCCCGTTAACCACTTAGAAATATGGAAATTAAATGTAAATTTTCTGCTATTTTTAGTCATGTAGGTGTCCAATAAACCACTTGGTGGTGTTTCCCTTCAAGTTTATTTACTTGAATGAAGAGAAAAAGTCCTTTGATTACAATTAGAGAATACATTTGAGGCTTTGGCTATGTAACTAGTGGACCATAGTCATATTTAACACTTGTTACAAAGTTTGGGAGTTAAAAAGTTAAGTAGATTTGATTTGTGATGGACACATTTGGGTAGTAGTAACAATAACTTGCAATCTATCAAGACTTGATTACCTCATAACCTATGAAATTCTAGCGATGAAATGATAGATTAATCATAATGTCACCTTGGGATCACATCACCATGAAAGAACTTAATCCAACATCTTTATGAGTGCAGGTACCACCAAATAGGTATTTTTCAGACCTGTCTTCCTCGAGTGAGGGAAATTCAGGAAGAGAAGAGGAAAGCGAGACATGTAGTAGGTCTAAAAGAGGGAGATCAACTAGAGGTCAAAAGATTAGAAGAAAATTCTGTAAACACATGGAATGTTTTCTTGCTAAAGGTGGGTCATGTTCTTATGATGATGAGAGCATAGGTGACATTGAGGTTCCCTTGAGGTACAAACATCTATGAAAACAATGGGTACCAAGGAACTTCCTCCAATAAACACTGATTTTTATGTCAATGAGAGGATATATCGCATAGCACCATTGTCATTACATTGTTTGGGCCTATTTTGCATGGAAGAAATAAAGGTCTGTTATGACAAAGTTATTGAATTGATGGAGTATGTCAGACCTTGTTACAGTTACAAAGATTGGATGCAACTTGTTTGATATACATGAAGTATGTGTAGGTATGCACTGTCAACAAATTATATACAACTAAAAGATAAGAATCAAATTAAAGGAGTGGCTATGTTACAATTTGAATAGCTTAGTTACAAACACAGTTACTATGGGGGTGGTACATACGATGTACCATTTTAACTAACCTCCAATTAATGACTCCAATATACCATTGTATTCTTATGTTTTTTTCGTAAGTCTATTGGTTTCATTTCAGTAATGTTTTTTTATATTTAATTTTGGTCACAATAGGACATTGATCATATGGGGAAGTCTCCAGCCCAGAGCATAGATCACAATGTATCTTCAGGTGCTTCTACCCGACAGGTTTACCTCATTGTAATTGTACAAATTAGATATGAGCAAAATGTTTTATTATTATTTTTTTCATAAGTTTATTGGGTTAATTTCAATAATGTTTTTAATATTCTTGTTGCAGTCGATTGATAGGGGAAAGGCACCAGCAGTAGACGAGAGCATCCATAGGGAGGTGCAGTCAATATTATGTGATGATGACATCGCTTATTCAGCAAACCCTCTCGATATGATAAGGAAGACCCAAAAAAAATGCAATGAAGAAATCCTTAATTTGTTATTCATAGTGCCTCAAATAGAGGAGATAAGAGAGAGGGTTAAAATATGGAATGAGAGGGCACAAAACTTGCAAGTAAGTTGTCATGAGGTCTTTAATTATAACATAAGTTCATCCATGGTTTTATATTTTGTACTCTTTTAAATCATGAACTAAAATATGTGTTGTTTTTTACAATATTTTTTGCATCCTCATGATTCTCCTAGCCATGATCAGGGTACTGCAAGTGTTTCTTGAGGAGTAGGGGTTGGTACAAGTGTCCATCCTAATCTTCCTACGCATACATCACATCATCTGACCCCATCATCCATGCCTATATTGTTGTCTAAAATGTCAACAACACATACCATGCAGGCATTTGTTACTGCACCCTCTGATAGTGAACACATGCCATAACATGCATCAGGACATGTACCTGGGGATGCAGAGGCCACTAGTACTGGTGATGTTTTAGCAGCATTTCCTGGATCTTCTTGTATTACTAGTATGGGAACATTTCCGGTCACATTTGTGGTGACTGAGGATTTTGTTCCCATAAAGATAGAGAAGTCCCTAGGTACTTTAAAATGTTTTAATTATTATTATATATAATCCAATTGAAATTTACTTATTGATCACTCTTTTTAGACTATTGATCCCATCATCATTTTGTAAGAAATGATGTTTTTTATAAAAATATAAGTGATATTACATTGGAGCTCTTCATGCCCACCATACGAACATGGTGGAATTCCCAAAATCAAGATTTAAAAGATGATCTCATTAACCATTTAGTTGTGTTGTTCGGTGATAAAACATTCAACTGAATCAAGGTCCTTAAGAAAGCTAGTACCTATCTAAATTATGTGAGGGACCAATATAGGTCACATTTAGAGAAGAACAAGAAGTATGAGCATCCCCCCATGATTCTAGAGAAGGAGTGGAAGGACCTAGCGTTGGATGGAAAGGAGAAGGCTGAAAATAAAAAAGGAAAAACACCACTGGGCCAAGGAAGGTATGTGATAATATCAACAATGTAATTATATACTGGTTACTCTTCCTTTTTACATAATCTAACATATTTCAAAATTTTCATAGGTTGCCCGACACATCGAAGGAAATAAAGGGAAGACTAGAAAAACACAAGCAACACAAACTTGGCTCTAGTGGTTATATGAAATTAGCCACATGAATTGTAAGTATCAATAAATGAAATATTGCATCCAAATAATAAATTGCAAACAATTTTGGTTTTATCACGTCATAGAAGCAAAATTCATGATCTTATGCAAAAATGCAGGGCTCTGAATTTAACAAAATTCCCACATAAGAGGACCTGAGGATTTCCTTCCAGCAAGGCTATGGAATCATGGTTGAATGCCTAAGAGTCTTGACTGGGCAAACACAATCTTCCACTGCATCTGACACACAGGTAAATAAAATCAATAAAGTTTATTTAAAATTGAATACTTGTGCAATCTATTCAATATTAATTTCCACCATAAAGTAATTACATGCCTATTTATTTTAAACATGCAAGCAATGATAATACTGCACATGACATTAGAATGTAGTCTAGTGAGGGTGGAGCACAACCTATAGATGAATGTCATGGTTTGCATCCTAGTACTAGATGTATTCATGTGCTATACAAAATGGATTATGGATTAATACAATTAAACATATTTAATTGCAATTGGTGTATTAATTAATTGAACCTTTCATGTTTCAACTTTAGAGCATGTAGAGCATGATCAACATGTTGAGCATGATTAGGCTAGAGAAGATCAGGAACATGATGTGGCCCCATTAGGTAAAGAGGACCACTCTAATGTTTTTTTAAACATATTTAATTGAAATTGGTGTATTAATTAATGTAACCTTTCATGTTTCAACTTTAGAGCATGTAGAGCATGATCAACGTGTTGATCATGATTAGGCTAGAGAAGATTAGGAACATGATGTGGCCCCATCAGGTAAAGAGGACCACTCTAATGTTCTTTTAAACATATTTAATTTCAATTGGTGTATTAATTAATGTAACCTTTCGTGTTTAAACTACAAATCAGGATTTAGAGGGTGTTCAACATGTTGAGCATGAGTCTATAAGAGAAGTTTAGGAACATGATGTAGACCCATCAGGTAAAGAGAACCACTCTAATGTTCTTTTAATTAATGAAATACTTGTAACAATAATAATAAAATATATCAATTTAACATTTCTTTGTTATTGTAGCAGACCCCTCCTTGCAGCAGTGTCCACGTCGTGAGCACACGAATAGGAATACATTAAAATCACGAGCAAAGGGTAGAACAACTAAAGGGGGGATAGATGATTTAGAAAATGATACTCCACTTCATATTTTTTTAGCTTTAAAAAAGAAACAAAAAAAAAGTGATTGTAATCATATCGTGACTACCATATTTTTGATAATATGTAAAAACTGAAAGAATGAATGTTATTTGTTAATTAATGAATGTGAATATGTTAATGAATGAATGTTATATGTTAATGAATGAATGTTATATGTTATTAATGGATGAATGAATGATTAATGTTATATGATCAGGTATGGGGAATTAAGAGTGATGTGAGGGGGAGGGGGGGAAGGGGCCAAATGAGCTTCCACTATCACGTGGTTGGCCCTGTTAAGTAGAGAATATTAAACTATTCTTGAAACAAAGAGAAGCTCAATAAGGTAATGCACTTTTCAATATAAGAAATGCATCATTTGAAGCATCAAACAAATATGCAAAGATGAAATAAAGTGCTAACTTTTCACTATGGTGGTAGAAAAATGATTCTTTATACCCTAAATCCATGCTTTGCATGATAATTTGAAGTTGTTTCCATTCCAATGTTCTGAATTTAGTTTGTTTGTATGGCTTTGTATGAATATCGCATTGTGTTGTGTGTGTGGATTTGGTTTCAAAGCTTTTTTTCTTCTATTTTTAGTGGTGACATAACTCTAAAATTTGACTTTTGTGCATACAAGTTAGTGGAAAAATTGACAGCTCTGAAGGGTTTAGAGGCTCGATTGAGATAGATACATGGATATTTGGATCTTGTTGTTGATGGGAGGCTTCCACTTAACCATGAAATTTTGTACCATCTGCAAATATGCAAAAATTTCTCAACTTACATTCATTCTTGATCATAAATGTTCTAAATAATATTAATGCTTCAAACTTAAGATTCATTTCATTGTTATAATGATCAAAATGTTATACTTTGCTATACATTCAAGCATTCTCTTTCCCTCTACCCTTTTTTCTCTCCCCCTTCCTTTTAAGAATTTTATTTTTCATAAAAGATTCACATTTCTATCTCATTTACACAAATTTATCTGAAGCTCTAGGAGTGAATAAAGATATGTAAAAGATGATGGATTATGTCTAAACAACAACTTTCCATCTTATAGCTAATTAAATCCTTAATATTTGAATAGTTTAGAGCTCGAATAATGCATGTATATGCATGTGTAGCAATAAGGGAGCCTATGTGAAGATTGAAATTTAAAACATCAATTTGGTATTTTTCCTTAGGCAGTGAAATGATATTTTGAGTAATACAAACCTACACACACATTCATATTTTTTGGCATTGCATTGAGGAAACTATTTTCTCTTATACCTACCCTCGGCTAGACATGGAGGTATATACTATTGGTTTTTGGTTTTTTTCTGTAACTAGTTAATTTCACAGAGGAAGATTAAAATCTTCTTAATGTCCTATCAAGTGTGAAAGCATATGAATCACTTGCTGAAGGCACCATTTTCTATTCATCCAAAAACTGGTTTGTTCTTTTTTTATGTTTCTTGCATGTGTTTTTTTTAGGCTCTAGAGATGTAGCTTGACTCTTTCCTTTGCACTTTTTGTCTATTTTGATGATTATCATAGTTTGTCCTCATAATTTTTTATGTAGATTTTTTGTAACCTTATTTTCTACCAATCAATTTGCAAACCAGTCACATATTAAGGATCATTTCACTAACTTGTAGTCATCCATTACTTCATATGGTGCAGGTTGTGTCTGTGTGCCAATAAATCCTGATGATTGCTAGAACTTTAATCCTACAAGTGTACCCACTCTTTCTCAAGTAAAAGTCTGCCCTTATTTTATAGTACTTTAAATGGTTAATTGAAAGTGCTTCTTTAGATCTGAGATAGTTGAACCCTGGATTAAAATATGGTGTTAGATGGGTAGTATAATGATAAAACTGAGGTCCATTGAACACAAATTACAAACATAATTTACTAGACTATGAATAGTGTTACAATTATAATTATTTCTCCTTTACCTACCTCTCCATTAATGAAAAAGATAGCAGATATTGGAAGTTCATTACATGTATCATGTATGTGTTAGTATTTTAATTTTGTTTAATTTGTTCAAGAGCTTGATTAGGTCATGAATATTTTCTACAATCTCTATTCTCTTGACACTGCTCAACATTTTCCCTACACATTTTCTTTTCAATCCAGACATTTCTTAACTTCTTCCCTTGTTAGCCCTTGGTTTTTCTCAAGTGTAATGCTTTTTCTATGCATGTTGCAATTTTTATGTATGATCAGTCATCTCTTATGAAGCATGGATGACCTTTCATGGAATTTTTTTTGTGATTAGACAATTGCCATTTTGAGAATAATCATTTAATTTGTATGGAAGTAAGTCTTTTTCATATTATTTGACTTGGTATTGTAAACTTGTCTTTTCAAGATTCTCTAGGGGGAATAGCAGAACTGTGATGATAGGTAGATTTGTACAACACCATAAATCATTTGGCATTATCAATATATTGCTTATAGAATACTCTATGCAAGTAAAATGGAATGTGTAATGACAATTGATCTCAAATTCAAATTTAAATATAAGTACATTACACAAGAAGATGGTATCTATTCTATGATTTAAAGAACCCCAAAATAAGAAAATTAATAGGTTCCATTTGTTTACTTTCTCTTAGACACTTGTTTAATCGGTGAGACCCATCAAAATGTCTTGCTGATAACTAGTAGTTTTCAAAACTTTTGAAGAGGTCAGATTGGTGTGACATTGGATTTGTCTTGCCGAAAGAAGTCATCGGCAAGAAATGGACTATCGGAGTGAGTTTTCTATCCTGTGGTGATGATTGATCTCTCACCGATGGGTTGGATTTGGTGGTCATCCCAAGAGTCTCCACGATGACATGGTGTAGGTCTATTTAAAACTCCTAAAGAGGTCAGATTGGTGTGACATTGGATTTGTCTTGCCGATGGAAGTCATCGGCAAGAAATGGACTATCAGAGTGAGTTTTCTATCTTGTGTTGATGATTGATCTCTCACCGATGGGTTGGCTTCAATGGTCATCACCAAGAGTCTCTATGATGACATGGTGTAGGTCTATTTAAAACTCCTAAAGAGGTCAGATCGGTGTGACATTGGATCTATCTTTCCAAGGGAAGTCATCAATAATACATGGACTATAGGAGTGATTTTTCTATCTTATGTCAATGATTGATCTCTCACCGATGGTTTGGCCTTGGTGGTCATCGCCAAGAGTCTCCACGATGGTACATTTCAATGAACATTTTTTTAAAAAAAATTGCATTGTTTCATTGCAATTTCAACGAAGTAAACTGACGAATTACTGAAAAGGTCTGATGAAGTTTCTATAGTTGCGATGAAGGATTCATCGTAACTACTTTCCCATTTCATTGAAATGGTGACGAACATCTGATGTTGTTTCGATGCTTTGGAAGAGGCATTGCAATTGCATTTTGGTTAAAATTCATCGATGGATACATAAAGTTTTCATTGATATTCTGACGAACAATAGAGCCATTTTATGATACTGACGACCAAAGAATCTAGGCCGTTATTTTGATGTTTAATTCTTTGTCAAAATTTTGACAAAAAATTGGTGACGAAAATTATTTCGTTAGTTCATCGGTTGTCTGACAATTTTTTTTCAATAGACCGACGAATGTTTGTCAAAAAATGGAGTCAAATTCAATAGTGGGGGGGTCAGCCCAAGTGCCTTGGCAGTGGGCCTCTTCCTATTTACTACTTTGGGAGAAAGGGCAGTAGGAGGTTGTGGAGGTTGAGACAAAGAGGACTCTCCATGTGGACCTTTTCCTCTACCATATAGGTAGTACCAAGGTCTAGGAGGTTTAGTAGGGAGGTTCAATATTATGATCTTAGGTCTATACCAAGGAGGGACCATTAGAATCAATGGGTAAAAGCTAGGCTTTCTCATTCAATACTCATCACAAGAGAGGGGAGTAGATGAGTCATCCTAAGGGGAGGAAAACTTCTCCTTCCCTTTTCAAGAAGGAGATGCAACCAGTTTGTGTGCTACAAGAAGAGCCAATTTTGGTTGTCCCTTTCCCCCGGTCTTGTATTTTACATAGTTCTTGTAAAGTAGGTCCATTCTTGGAGGAAGTGGACCAACAAGGGTGGGCCAAAAGTGGTCAAGCGAATATCCACCGTGGGACACCAAAGGCTGGTATCTAGTGTCATGTGATGAGTGTCACTACATTCCTCATCATTTGATTATAAATTTCAATCCAGGGTAGTGTCCATGGCAATATACAAGAGGGAGAAGAAATCATTTGCATGACATGCTTTTTCTACAAACGGATTTGAAAGGAAATGCATAAAATAAATTATTGGAATCAAATCTAATCTAAGAGCTTGTAAATGAAATGTTAGAATTAAATCTATCCTAAGAAAATTGTAAAAGGAAATACTAGAAATGAAAGAGCTAGAAATGAAATGACTTCTAAGAAATGAAACTATAAAACAACTACTACTACTAAAAACTGAATTCTATTATTTTATAAAACTCTTCCCCCATTTGATTCCTTGATTACAATGAATTTATATAATTCTTATCTTCAACTAATCTTCAACTAATCTGAAATATGAGCCTTAATTGTTGTGCAACAACTTGCTAGAAGATAGGAACATGTGTTGAGGGAAAAAGATAAGTCTTTCCTTCATCTTGTTGAGTCAATCTTCTTTGGTCGTCCAAAATAAATATGCCTATTTTCTAGCCCCTAAACAAGCTCAAAAAAGACATTTGACTGCTGAAAAATTCATGTCTTTCCCTTGTGCATCATTAAAGCTCATAAAACAACTCCTAGATGCTTGCAAAAAGGTTCAAACTACCCAAAATTGTCTCCTAGATATGCTCCATTTGTTTGCACAACCCAACAACCTACCTTAATTCTTGGAACTTCCCCCTAGATTCTCTCAACTATTGTCCCTTAGCTACTCATAGAAGCCTAAATTGCTCAACCTCTTCATAAATGATCCTTCACTTAGTTTCAAAAATTCTGGAGCATAGAAGCAAACGAATGAAAAAATTATGGAAATTCTAAAGCAAGGAAGAAAATTTTTAGAGCATCAGATTGGTGAAGTTTTCTCTCAAACCACAAACTAGGTTTTCATGAAGTTTAATGGGTTTTTTTGCCTTCTTTTTTTCAATTTTTTGTCTAAAAATCTCAAGAACTTAGATCGTAATTTTCAAGATATGATAAAATCTTTGACTGTCGCAACTGAAATTCTCTTACTTTCCTCATCATGCTTAGTCTTGATAAATTTCATAATTAAGCAAAATACATGCTTTTATTTGGCTAATAGATGAGACATTTTTTTGTCTCATCATCATGCACTACGTGCACGACAACTTCATGGGAGAAATTTAGACATTTATCAATAACGGAGGCAATACCATTCATGGAAGCTAGCCAAGGTATTCCTAGCTTCATCCTAAACGAATCTGACTCTAGAATGACATCAAAAACTATGTCAATAGCCCTAGGCCCAACTAGGATAGACATAGTTATCGATCCATAAGGTTTTAGACAAAGACCATCACGTGTACAGATGGTAGATTTCATTTCTTCGTATTCTTTTCTATGTAATGAGTTAAGTCATAACGTCTCTTCCATGATAACATTCACTTGACTCACAGGATCTACTAAGACCCCTGTCACAATGTTTCCATTGAGGCAAGTGAGAATATAGAGAGGAGAGGGCTTGTTGTTTAAGGGAAAGTCCTGTGAAGTGAATGTTACATCCAATAGACCAATCATAGGTTGTGCGGTAGAAGTAACTGTAACCATGTTAACATAGGCTTCAGGTTGAGTGATAGAATCAGTGGGATTGACAATCATGTTAGCAAAATGTGACAAAAATGGGTCTGTGTATATCTATAGTTCACTATTCGCTTTCACCACTGATTTTTTTCATTTTTTTTGCTTCCATCGAGATGAATAGTACTATCCTCGATGCAATCCTGTATCTCATGATGTAGACACATACAACATTTGGTATCATGTATGTTAACTCGATGGTACTGATAGTAGGTACTTGCATCATACCAGCTAGGGTATGGTTCCTTAAGAGGTTTAGGGTTTGGCAAGGTTATGATCTTATCCTTCAACAACTTTTACAAGATGGAGGAATAAGATTTTGATAACTTTGTGAAATTTTGGTTGCATCTGAGGCCATTGTCATCTATTGCGGCTACTACATTCATTACAACTTTTCCTTTCCCAGAGATCGACATAATGGACTTTCCTTTAGAACGAGAGTGCGAGGAGGATCCTCGAACTAAGCCACCATTTGTTGATACTCTCATAGGGCTACACAAATGCGCGAAATAAGGGTATTTCATAAGGGAAAACTTCTCTTACCAAGGCCTTTGTAAGTTCCCTATGAATACCTTCTCCACGTCAGAATCGTGTAGTGGATATAAGATTTATGAGAAAAGTGCTTGATACCACGCTATGAAATTAGTAATATTTTTGTTATCACCTTTTTTACACTTGACAAGATCCGAAAAGGTCATCTTCAGCCTGATGTTAGCTTGGAATTGTTGTAGGAACTAGTTTACAAGTGGGTCAAATGAGAAAATAGAATTATCAGGCAAGGAACAGTACCATTCAAGTGTTGTATCCTTGAGAGATCGAGGAAATAGTTTGGCCATCAACGCATCGTGATGGAAGAAATATGTGCATAAGGCATTAAAGGCGGACACATGTGTCTATGGGTCCCCTTTGTTGTCATATTTCTCAAATTTAGGAATCTCCATTCCCTAAGGGAAGGGAGTGTTCAAAATTGTGTCCGATAATGAGCTATGCTAGAAGGGTTGGAAGATAGGCTGGGCAGAGGCTTGGGAGAGACTCGCTAACTAGCTCTACATCTTACCCATATTTTGAAGAAGCGTATTTAGAATAGGGTCATTAGAAGATATAGGGCCAGAGGAACCTCCTCCAGAACTACTATCAGAGCCACCACCAAAACCACCAGTGTGACCTCCATCGAAACTACTAGTAGAGCCACCACCAATAGTAGGGCCTCCGCCAAAGCCATCATTGCTTCCAAAGCCACCACCATGACCTCCATTGGAACTGCTTCCACCAACACCACCTCCACTGCCAAAGCCACTACCACTTCCAAATCCCCCACTGCTCATCCTGCCAAAATCTCCACCGCTAGAGGTGACAAGAGGGGTGAAGCTAAAACCCAAGGGGATCTTGTTCACTTTTGTGTTGGGTCCCTTAGAGGTAGAGGGGATGCTGATTGAGGGTACGGTATCGGTCATGTATATAGACATAGGAGGCATCGACAGTCCTATTTGTCTCTCATGATCTTCAAAAGTGGCTCCTCATATAATATTAGGGTTGTTTGGAGGAACACATGCATCTGTCAGACTAGAGAGACTAGCCAAGAGTTTCATGCATGTTCGGTATTTTCCCACCATGTTCTTTAGTTCACTAATAACCCAAGCGGCTCTAGACAACTTTGGGTCTCTTTCCAAGTGATCTTCCAAGTCAGCCAACCCTTTGCTAAGGGTGGAGACATATTCTGCAGGTATTTGAATAGCCTCATGTTGATCTACCAATGATGGTGTAGGAGATGCAAGAGGAGTGGGGATGTGATCGGTCTCATCAGAGAATACTATCTGACCCCCTGACAACTACACTTGTGTAGCTAGACCAATAGCAGGACTCGAGAAACTAGTAGTGACCTTCATCCTTTCCATTAGAAGGTGTTGTATACTTCTCCTAACAATATACCTGGAGGTTGTGTACTAGGTTGTGATGCTCATAAACCTTCACAACACTCAGGTACACAACAACCACAAGGCACAAGGGGAAAATCCTCAACACCAATGGATGGATAGACATTGGTTCACGTCAGGTTCACCAAAAATGTAAGAGAAGGGGACCAACCATGTTCAAGGCCCGAGGTCACGGAGTGCCAAGAGCAAGAGGCTACCCTAACTTACCTCAACTTAAAGGGGTGTTAAGAGATGCGAGACAAGAATGATGAGGACTATAAGGTCCTTCAATCACTCTGTAGACCTGAAACATAGAATGGGGCTATGTGAGCCAATTTTTGGGTTCAACTTTGTGTATTAGGGTGCTCTCTACCTGAGGAAGAAAATGTAATTCCAAGACAAAAGAGTGATGCTGGTGTCTCTCAAGTGCACTAGCATCCATGCAACCAAAGGACTAGAAAGATAAGGTTGAACACTAGAAAATGGACTAACAACCTAGCCAATTACTTCTAAAGGGCCAAAATAAAGCTATGAAGTAGACAAGATATGCACGAATATGATAAAATAAATACATAAGAGTTAGGGTGGCAAGAATAATCTCACAAAGGTATTCATTCGCCAGCTAGCTCCAAGTAGCATGTCCACCTACACACAATAAAGAGGAAATTTTTTGGGAAATTGTATAGGGGCCTACCTCAATTAGACCCTTGTTTTGGTGTTTCCACCTCCATGGACAGCCAATTTTGCAACAATGGAGAAATATGTGATCAAGAAGGAAATGAAGTAAAGAACATGAAATTACTACAAAATAGTATTATGCTACTCAACCAAATCATAGAGAAGAGGAGTAGAAATCTTACCACCTCCACCAAGAGCTCACTAGCTAATGGAGAAAATGAGAGGACTCAACCCTCTACTACAATGGTGTTGGTTCCACACTTTCTCTATGGAGTTGATGGAGTGTTGTTGTTGTTGCTATGGAGTGCAAAGTTTTGCTTGAGAGTGATGGATACAAGAAAATTTGTGTAGGATGCTTAGTGAATGGCTTGGGGAGTGTGCTAAAGGATGTAAAGAGATGAAACACATGTAGGAGTGAATTTGAAGGAGAGAATGAAGAAAACGACCATATTCGAGTTGGTTAGTTGAAGGGGGCATTACAAATCAACCTCCAATGGGAAGTGTAATGCCTCTATAGACTCCAAATATAGGAATCTACTAGGGACATAAGCACACTACACAGATGTCTGCACACCACGCAGGAGTCCTCGACAGTTATTCCTCTGCCAACACACAAAACAGGCACCAAATGGAATGAAGGCAGTGAGCTTATGTGGAATTTAGCCTTTGAATTTTGTTTTCTAAATTGAGGGGTAAAAGGGGACTTTTCATAAGGGGTGTAAATCTACTCATATACACAAGCCTATAATGCACTCTTGTTATAACACGAGCATGTTTTAATTTATTTATAAAAAAAAACTAAACCTCATTTCATTTTATTTTCTACTATTTACAATTTAGTTTGTAGCCTGCAAACCCTCCAAGATGCGCTCACATTCCTAGAAGGAAAAAATAGCTCTATCTCTTCATCAAATCTTCATCAAAATATTGCCACGACGTCGAGGAGGTCAAAGGAGCAAGTTATTGTTTTATGTGTGAATTTGGTATTAAATAGGTAGATTTAATATGTTTTTTAATGTAAATTTATTTAATTTTTAGGAAATAATATACCTCCAAATCCTCCTCAAAATCCTAATTCACCTCATGCTAAAATCCCTATTGAAGAACAACCCAAACAAACACCTCCAAAAATTTCTCATCATGCTCCAGGAACTCAAGAAAATTTAATAGGGAAAATTGAAAATAACAAAAATATTAATTATTTAATTGTAAGGTTGAGGGATCCTGCAGGAACATCACGTAGAACTACACTTGCTCAATCACTTGAATCGATAATATCACATGTAGATTCAATTAAAAAGACAATAACTTTGATGTTGAATAGGTTAATCTTGGAGCTTTTATGGAAACATTTTCTAGTGGAGGTGGTCATCTAAGTTTCACTAAGGTAATATAGATTATTTATAATTTTAAAATAAAAAAATTATATTTCATAATTGAATAATGTTTAATGACTTGAAGGTTCTAGATAGTTTTTAAGTATGCTTTTCACTTTTTAATTAATTTTATTTCAAGTTGTTATGCACTTCATAATCTATTAATTTCATTTTTTCATTATTTTTACCTCCAAAAATATAGGCTAGTGGCATCACTAGCTTGTAGCATACCATTTCACTCTTATCCTCCTAGTTGTCATTACTAGCTTGTAAGATACCATCTATTTGCTCACTGTTGGGCTCATGAATGTTTCTTAAGATATTTATCTTATTACTACCCTTGTCCTATGTTGACTATACTTATCATGATGACTATGTTATTGCATTCATGTTATGGTTGTAGACTTTCATGTATATCTTTGAGGTTCTTGACATCATAGAGGACTTCTCTCCCACTTTCTTGACTATATATTATCATCTTCTATCAATTATCTTCAATGGTATCTACTCCATATAAAAGGTTCTATCCACTTATCATTTATAAATATATGCCCTCTTTTTATCCTTTCATAAGGACTATCTTCTATGAATATGACCATTAAATGGGCATTTTCACTCTATATTATCCTTTAATAATAAACTATGCATGCTCCTCCTATACCATTCTACTAGTTTTGTTGCTTCTCTTATGAGACTATCTTGTAGCATTATATTTCATGTGAATACCACCACATTCATGAGTATCATGCACTCTTTACCTTGAGTTATCTTGGTTGAAAACATATAAATTAACTCCTCATAAAAAATCATCTTCCACAATTATCCCTTGAAACATTCTTTGGTATTGAAATACATGTGACTGTCATATTACATCTTGTGACTTTAGACTATCATAATCAATATTATGTAACTATCCTATTATAGTTCTTTATTTATGATATATCCTTTATTTTTCATTCTATGTCCTTTATTCATCATTTCTCTTCGTGATCATTACACTGCCTATGTGAATATTACACCATCCACTGTCATGAAGATATCTCACTCCATTTCTTAGCTATCAATTCTTTGTGATTCACCCATGAAGATGAATATAATTTTGAGGAGTTTTCAAAATTATGGAGTGTCTTTATAGGCATGAATTTTTATCGAGATCTTAGGACCACAATCACCTCATTGCTCACTATCACTACATCATTTTGTTCTTAGTTGAAAATGCTCATTGTTTCTTATTTTCATGCATCTCACTATCATGTTTTACATTATTTACATAAATCTTATCCCCACTTCAAAAATTCTTAACACTTCACATCAACAAAGGTTTGCATGAATTCTTTATGTAATCATGATATTGTCCCTTGCTTGCATCATATGATTGTACCTAGCACTGTTATCTTGTGATTGTGCTTTACTTTGAAATTATCCTCATGAAACATACAAACCCTTGATATTCAATTGATACTCATGAAGACTCTTAATGATATGAGGATACTATTTCCATATTCAAGAGGATAGGATACTCTATCCTTTCTCCTCA
This sequence comes from Sequoia sempervirens, assembly GCA_007258455.2. Taxonomy (NCBI): domain Eukaryota; kingdom Viridiplantae; phylum Streptophyta; class Pinopsida; order Cupressales; family Cupressaceae; genus Sequoia; species Sequoia sempervirens. Next base: position 247,689,007 of record VDFB02000003.1, read on the forward strand.
TTTATCCTAAATATCACATTGCTTTGTCAATTGTCCTTCTATTATTACAAACTTTCCTTCTCATTCATGAGATGTCTTATTGTGCAATATGCCTTTATAACAACCTCTTCCTCTATCAACTTCTTCCTACCAACATAGAAACTACCCAATATGGCTCTTGTGCATTGTGTTTTGTCCTGTTGCTTCTCTAGGCAATATTACTCTCTTCTATGAACCTTTTTTTCACCATGTTATTCATGAAGGTTTTTGATAGGGGCCTTGTCATCATACTGTCCTATCCTATTTTGTATCTCTATAAATCATTCATTTGTTCACTCATGAATTTTTTTCTTTATTGTTCTAGAAATGCTTTTCCTTTAAATGATACATGTCTACTATGCATGTATTTTATGAATACAATTATCATGAATTTTCATTTTGTTCCTTACATGGATCTTATCATTCATACCGCTATGCATTATTTCTTATTTTTCCATTGTCATTATTCTCTTCTATGTCAAACTGGTCTTAAATCTTATTATCTTCAAAGTTTCCTTCCTTGTTCCTAATTGTCCCAAGGACTGTCAACACAAACCTATCGCTTGTATAGAAATCACAAAACTTTTCATTTCATTTCCTTTTTTTTTTGTCACTATAAAATAATAAAGATCCTATGAGGAAGATCATCATAAATAGTATGTGGAAGACCATGAAATATCAAGTTATAGTATTTACCATTCACAAATAATTATGCCTCAAACACATTTGTATTTATTCAAACCAAGAATTCCAATACATTATAAATAACCTTCTTGATAGGAATAATAAGGATGATACACCTATGAACACAAGGTTAAACTCGCCTAACATCAAATGATTCCATATCATTGTTGCACCAAGGAACTTTCTACTACAAATCCTTTCATTGAACCTATCACCCCTATAAACAATCTTTCTAACATTTCCATCACTAATCCTTCTATCACCCCCATCATATAAATCCCTTTCTTAATCAAATTACCCATTTAACCAATCCTTTCATTGACCCCATGACTAACCTTAATCATCTATCTCCTAAATTCATCATCCTAGATCAACAAAATTGCACACCATTTCATATCCTCCATAATGATGATTCTATCATCACCTTCATGAGACTTCAAAATAATGTCTCCCTCAATGATCATAAAACAAGATTTGAAATAGAATTGGATGCATTAACATATCCCAAGGAATAAAATAGTCCAGTAACCAAGTATTAAACTATGAAGTAATATATAGTTCAATAAGTACTCAAATTTTTGTTGACTATGTCATACATTATAAGCCATGACCTCCATCCCACTTCTAGTTTTCATAATTGAATAATGTTGTTTTATTTTTAGATGATGCAAGAAAAGACTCCCAATACTAATAGGGCAATGGATCATGGAATCTCTACTATAATAGAGAGCTCGATGCCTTTGATGGGGGTATGAAGCAGATTAGTAAATTTTGAATTACATTTGTTATTTTAGATGTGTGTTATTGAAAAATCAAATGATTATTGATTTGTAATTTAATTTCTATCTGGATGGTTTCTATAGGGACTTGAAATGCCATAGTGTGAGTGTGTCACTATTATGGATGATGAAAGAGATCATTTGGTAGTGGTAAGCAATTATTTTGTTAAATATTTCATTTTATATAATGTAATTTCTATATATTAATGTCCATAATTTTTATTGTAATAGGTATGGCTCCATGAAGAATTAAATAGGAGGTCCAGCCCTCGAATTCAAAGTAGACCACCATCATACACATCTCCATCCTCCCAATGATCAAAGGTTACTCATGATCTATTTTATTCACTCATAGGGGAATGACTATTTATTAGGGTCCTTTGTTGTATAACTTCTGGAAGTTTGGAGAGATTTTCATTAATGATGTTGTTTGGAAACATGAGCATGGAAGGTACATAATGACATTTTGTAGTGTTTTCATTGAGGGAAACATTGTAACTTATGTGAAGATTTTAGTTGTTGACCATTTTGATCAGTTCTAATAGGATTTTGAGTTGTTAAGGAAGACGTTTTTTCGAGTTTGTTTGATCTGGTAAAGATAGTTATAATGTGAAATTGGCTAAGTGTCAATTCTATATATACAATGTTATAGTGCACCAATTTTGGTTATGTGCCACTTCGCAAATGAATATTTCACCCTTCCCTTCTAACATAATTTTGGAGGATGCTAGATGTATCTGATTCCAAGTTGTCATCATGTTTTTTCAAGTGGATTGGAAGTTATGAGTAACAGTGTTTGGCTTGGAAAATTATAGTTATTTTTTGTACAATGTAGTTGTGTGGGAGATTTTTCACTTCTTCACAGATGATTTTTTGGCTTTGCACTTTTGAGGATAAGTTACTAGATGGTATTAGATTATGAATAGTTGGCATCAAATTTTTAGGTCCATGTGTCGAGATGTGGATACACAGTTGAAGTTTTTTATTTTAGGTCTTATTTGGAGCTGACCTAATATGTTTGAAGGTATGTGAAGGTTAAGTATTGTGGTCTTATGTGGGATCAATTATAGGTCCATTCTGACCTATTATAAATTGTTTTAAGATTTGAATTGTGGCATAATGTATGTATGAAATTTTTGGGGTTGACAAGTTATATTTCAAATGGGTGTTACATCTAATTAGGCTAGCCTAATTCATGTTATGTTTGATGCAGATATATAACTCATATTTTTTTCATTGTTTCGAGTGATATGATGTATGTGATGCAAATTTGATCAGAGCAGTGTGAAGTTGAGTTGTGCATGTTGAGTTGAAGATCAAAGTTATGTGAATGAAGAGCATGGAAGAGTGTTGAATTTGAATTTGACAAAGATTTTTATTAAGTTTCAATGGAACTATATTTCATGCATATGTAAGATGCAATTGTAACAGTTCAAAATAGGTTGTGAGCCACCATATTTCTTCTATATTTTTCTCTATGGATAGTGAGTCCACTTACAATGAGCACTTCTATAAACATACTATAATTGGTTATAATATATTATAAGCTAATCCTCACCATGGTTTTCCACATAAAAAATTCTGGTGTTCATGTGTTACGTGATGTGAATGTTTCATTCTTTATTTCATTATCATAGTTGAATATGCTTTGGTAATTGGATGTTTAATATTTAAAGGGTTTAAGAGAATACTAATTCACCCCCCCTCTCAGTATTCTGGGTGTTCAACAATTGGTATCAGATCTTGGTTCCTTGGAAGGATCTTAACCACTTTGGGAAGGTTTGGGAGGTTGAACAAATGGCTGATAGGAAGTTTCCTATTCCTCTAGAATAGATTCCAATAGTTGGATTCATAGAAAAATATTGCATGATTGACAAAGATGGAGAGCTCAAAGTTTCCCTTGAAGGTCTTAAAAAGACTAAAGATGAAAACAAATATCTAAAAGAAAACATCAAAGAAGTAGATGAATGCATCAAAAATTGAGAGAGAAAATCAAGAGATTCATAGAAAGGCATAAGGAAGTAGAAGACAGAAGACTACTAGTAAGACAACCAAATTCTCAAAGGAACCCATCCTTTAATGGTTTTTATTACTCTTGCAATAAATTTGGACATAAGGCAATGGAATGTAGAAGCATAATGAATCATAATGCTCCATCCTTTTTTGGTCAATGTTTTACATGCAAAATACTTGGTCATAGAGCAAGTGAATGCAAAAGTCAAATGATGAATGGATATAACAATGGTACAATAATTCAATCATTCAATGGTTACTGTTATACATGCTATGGATTTGGATACAAAGCTAATAAACGAAAATCTAGAATGAATGGAAGGAATATTGTTCAGAAGAATCACATGTCACAATTCCAATAGACCTAGACATACTACCAAGTTTTGCATCATAAGAAGAACAATGGAAAAATATGGAATCAAATAAATGAAGGAAAAAGACCACTGGTAAGACAGCCAAATGCTCAAAGGAACCCATCCTTTAATGTTTTTTGTTACTCTTGAAATAAATTTGGACATAAGGAAATGGAATGTAGAAGTAGAATGAATCATAATGCTCCATCCTTTTTTGGTCAATGTTTTACATGCAAAATATTTGGTCATAGAGCAAGTGAATGTAGAAGTAAAATGATGAATGGTTATAACAATGGTACAATAATTCAATCATTCAATGGTTACTATTATGCATGCTATGGATTTGGATACAAATATAATCAATGTAGATCTATAATGAATGGAAGGAATATTGTTTAGAAGAATATCACATGTCACAATTCCAGTAGACCTAGACATATGGCCAAGTTTTGTAGAAGCAAAATTACAAGGAAGGATAATCTGGTAAAAAGGAATGAACTAGTTAAAAAGGTTGATCCAGTAGAAATAAAGAAGGAAATGGAAAATATTTGGAGAAAGAAAGAAGAGACAAAAGACAAGGAAGAATCTATATCATCCTCCAGTGCATATGTTTCCTCTGGAAACTAAGCTAAGAGTTATGGCTTAGGGGGAGATTTAATGGAAATCTTTTGTGCCTCGCTAAAAGAAGAGGTGTTGATGCCTCAACATGTAGATATGTAATGTAGATCAACATGCTTGATCTATTGGTGAATATTTTGGAAGAAAATATTATGATGTAGAAGTTTGCAGAGCTTTAGAAGTTGTTCGTGCATATAGATAAAGGGTTGCCAACTTTATGGTTTAAATCATTCATTACAAAATTAGGTCAAATCGATGGATTATAAGTGATTCCACTAATGAAAATTAATTTCACAAAGCATTAGAGAAGGAGCAGAGTAGTGAGGAAAGAATTCAAATTGTTCAAGGCGAAATGTGATTAGTGCAACAAAACCCTAGTTTTTGACAAGTGAAATAAAAGGTATTTACAGTCTTTTTTTCCCTAGTTTCACAAAGAACATTGTTTTAAGGAAATTTGAATACATTTGAAATGGATACATTAAGAGTTATAGAAGTAACTACAAAACTGCAATTGAAATTCAAGAAGTATCCCGTGAAATTCATAGAAGATGACTCGTTAGGTGCATTTTCACATATTCCTTATGAGGTTTTACCAATTGAGGATATTAGGATCTACATTCATGGAAGGATAGAAGAATTTGATCATTAAAAGTTAAGGGATTTGTGGTTAAATTAGTTTATTTGAGAAGACTTCGCCCTAAATCTAGAATTTCAAAACCTAGTTGTGAAGAAACTAAATGTATGGTAGTGGTTCCCTTTTTTTTATGACATATGGCTTAGGATAGATTTAAGTAGAATCCATAAAAAAATTATTTGGATTAATATGCCTAACATGATAACTAAAGAAGTAATCAAAGAGGTCATTGGTTTGTGCTCCACTGGACCAATTTCTATGCTAAAATCTATCAAGAACGAAGTGGTTATGGAAAGAATAGGTGCTACATATGATAAAAGAACCCTAGTAGTGAATTCAATTAGAAACGCAGCTATGAGATATGCAGCAATGATGATTTTCTATAATATTTATTTCACAAACATGGATAATTTAGTATCTCCCACTGTAATCAATGTGGCAAATGAGATGGCTGAAAATGGTGCAGAAAATGATATTTTTGAGTTGCTTGGCAATAATTGATGGAGAATTTCAAGAAAACCAAGGAAAAGAAGTATGTATTCAAGTATGGGACTTTGGTAGAATGTTTACTTTTCTACTTTCTAAAGCAACTACCCAAAACATAGAATGTGACATGGCTCAAAGGTAGACCTATTTTCCATCAAATCAGAGACCATATGATTGGACTAGAAGATGGGAAGCCACAAAATGGTGCTCTTGTTGCTTTATTTGTAGTATTTCAAAGGAGAATGAATGAAAGGGATAGGATACCTAGAAAAATGGTTGAAAAATATCATAATGATATTACTTTCCTAGTATCAACAAAAGAGTGTATGGTGGAAGCAATGGAACCAAGGACAATATGGATCCCTACACTAGGAAATGAGATTAGTGAACAAGAAATTATTGGTTATGATGAAATTTTGTTGAAGATTCTTAAGGATGAAACTAAAGCAAAGTATAGGACATATGAAGAAAATTCTATGGAAGTACACATGGAACAGAGGAAACTATAGATCAATAAATTTTTTGATAATATGGTTGGTGTGTATACAAAAGAAATGGGAATTTCTAAAGAAAGAGTGTAGTATGTAAGAGAGAGAGAGAGAGAGAGAGAGAGAGAGAGATAGCGTAGATTTAAGTGTTGTATAAGCATCTAGAAGCTCAATGAGATTTTGAAGGATAACTACCACTCCACCTACTATTCATAAGTCCTTCGGGACCATGCTAATTGCTAGAGAAAAGAGAAATACTACTGCTAATCCTCCAGTAAGGGAGATATCTCCTCCGGTAGTGCAAACTACAAGGGTTGAGAAGAAGAAAACTACCACTGTTGCACCACCTGCTACCCCAACCAAAAGAAGAATAAAACAAAAAGTTATGAGAGAGAAGGGTATAGTCATATATGTTGCAAAAGAAGAAAAATAGTTGGAAGAAGAGGGACCACCATTAGTTTGTATAAGAAGAAGTGATGCTTCACAAAGTGAAGCAAGTGCCAAAAGAAGAAGAGTTGGAATTATTGATATTGAAAGTGAAGAGGAGATAGAGAAATAAAAAGAAGCATTTAGGATACATATTATGGAAAAGAAGAAGGAAGCCAAGAATGCTTCTCCAAAGAAGAAGAAGAATGTGGAAAAAAAAAGACTCTAGTTGAAGGCAAAGAAAAAAAAACAAAAATAACAGGTAAGGCCTCACTCCCCCATGAAATTAGAGGCACTATTTAATAGTATTTTGCAAAATGAAATGTTGGGAGAAACCACAACCCTATACAAAGATGTAGATGAGGTGGATAGGGCCACCATTATTGAATCCATTATCAAATACACTATTTTCCTTGAAGTGGACATGAGAAACATCAAGAAACACATTCTTGAATATTTGTGAAACATCTTGTTAGAAAGAAGACAAGAAGCTATGTAAAAGAAAGCACGGATCAGGGAAGAATATTTAGAAAGAGTGAGTGCTCCTCTATATGAGGATGAAAAAGCTGCATTGGCCACAGTATTCAGCAAGGAGCTGAGGACCAAGAAAAGGGTAACAACCCTTATGGGAAAAGATAAAGATTATCTTGAAAGAATTCAGAAGGAAAGTAATAAAAAAGCAGAGGAGATTGCAAAAAAGCTAGGAATGATACTAGAAAATGAAGAAGAAATGAATTTGGAAACTAATGCTCTAGAACCAAATGCAGAAGAAGAGATGTAAACAAATGGTGCTCAACATGAGCATGATGTAAACAAAGAAGAAACATCGGATAACACTCCTTCAAAAGTGGACATGATAGAAAATTTTGTTGAAGTAATGATTGGAGAAGACATTACGAAAGTATCATCACTCCTCCTCTGATACAAGAAGAAGTTACCCCTCTAGTAAACCCTGAAAAACACTATAGAGGATGAAAACAAGGATGATAATGTTGATGTGGAAGAAGAATAATAGCCAGAAAAGAAAGATGAAGAGAAGACTGATAAGGAGAAAGAAGAAGAGCATGAGAAGGAAAGTGAAGACAAGACTGAGGATGCATCCAAAGATGCTCAAGTAGAAAAAGAAAAACAAATAGAATCTGTAAGTGCTGAAGAAAAAGGAAAGGCTATGGAAACAACTAAGGTTTCAGGTGAATCTTCTAGATCCTCTGAATATTCCTTGAAAAATCTACTGAGTATGCAACCCAAATTTCAACTAGTTGTGTCTTCACAATTGCTAATGCATCAAGGTAATGTTGAGTTGGATAATATCTGTCCCATCCACAAGCTACAACTAGGAGATATGTTTCATGCATCTATGAGGAAAGAGATAATTGAAACACATTAGAAGAGTAGTGAACTGAAGGAAGAAGTAGTGAAAGCATTTCAAGAGACCATACCCAGTGCAAGTATAGACACATCTCTATTTGATATGGAGAACCTAAAATTTTTTATTGATTCTTTTAAGGTATATGCATCTAGATTGAAGGAAGAAGTAGAGAAAGAGGTTGAGAAAAGGATAAATGATAAGATGATTCTTGAAATGACTGAGAAATGTTCCATTGCATATAAAAAGTTTTTAGAGTTGTTGAAAGATGTTGAAGGATGTGTTGATGAGGTGAAGGATCTATATTAGTATGGGATGAAGTGGTCCAAAGCCACATAAAGCATAAGGAAGGAGGTAGAACCTAATGAGTCACAAATTGATACTACCTGAAGTACCTATGATCTAGCACTTGACCTAACCAGTGTGACAAGGAATGTAATAGAAGATATACACAAGAAATTCTTTCAACTACAAGCACAAAAAGAACACATTATTCTATAGTTTGGAGAGGTAATGGATCTAGTCAATCCTAAATTACTACTTGTTTAAAAATCTCTTTTAAGTGTGGATAAAGCCAAAAAGATGAATCAGGTACCTACCACTTCAGAAGAGGGAGAAGATTTATTGCTTGAGTTTGAAACAAAAAATAGATTTCTTGTGGAATCAAAGAGAGAATGGGAAGATGGAAGGAAAGCATGTCAATACTGTTTTCAAAAGTTACAGGCATCAACCACCTTTGGTTGACTTATATATTATCTTTTTATGCATTTCCATTACTTCAATTTAGATTCCTTGTATATATGCGTACCATATAATGTTGTTTCCAATATATTTTTTAGGTTTTTTCTCTAGTATATGACTCAAGGGGAGTCAATCTATTTTTTTCAATTTGTATATATGCTTAAATTTCTCATGGGGAGCTTCAGTGAAAGCCTTAACATTTGTACAAGTTCCCTTTTCCCTTGATGTCAAAGGGGAGAATATTGGAGTATGTTTTGGAGTTTTTGGCATTTTTTCATTAATGAAAAAGGGGGATATTGTTGGAATTTTGGAGAGATTGTCATTGATGATTTTGTTTGGCAACATGATCATGGAAGATACATAATGATGTGCAGTAGTGTTGTCATTGATGTCAACATTGTAACTTATGTGAATATTTTAGTTTCAAACCATTTTGATCAGTTCTAACAAGTTTTTGAGTTGTTAAGGAAGACTTTTTTGGTATTTTTTTGATCTAGTAAAGATATTTGTAATGGGAAATTGACTAAGTGTCAATTCTTTGTATATAGTGTTACAATGTGCCAATTTTTGGATCTGTACCACTCCACAAATGAAGATTTCACTTTGTGCTTCTAACATAATTTTGGTGGATGTTAGATGTATCTAATTCCAAGCTCTCATCATGTTTTATCAAGTGGATTAGAAGTTATGAGTAGTAGAGTTCAGCTTGGAAAATTACAGTTATTTTCTATCTAGTGTAGTTGTGTGGGAGATTTTGCACTTCTCTACAAATGAGTTTTTGGATTTGTGCTTTTGAGGATAATTTACCAAATGGTAGTAGAGTATGAATTCTAGTTGGCATCAAATTTTGACGTCCACGTGTTGAGATGTGGATACATAGTTGAAGGTTTTTACTTTTAGGTCTTATGTAGAGTTGACCTAATATGTTTGAAGGTATGTGAGGGTTAAGTAATTATTGTGGTCTTATGTGGGATCAATTATAGGTCCATGCTAATCTATTAAAATTTGTTTTTAGATTTAAATTGTGGTGTGTTGTATGTATGAAATTTTTGGTGTTACATCTAATTAGGCTGACCTAATTGATGTTATGTTTGATGTGGATATATAAGTCAGATTTTTTCATTTTTTTGAGTGATGATGTATGTGATGTGAATTTGATCAAAGTAGTGCGGAGTTGAGTTGTGAATGTTGACTTGAAGATCAGAGTTGAGCAAATGAAGATCTTGGTAGAGTGTTGAATCTAAACCTGATAAAGAATGTTATTGAGCTTCAATGGAACTATATTTCATGCATATGTAAGATGCAATTGTAACAGTTCAAAATAGGTTGTGATCCACCATCTCTCTTCTATATTTTTATCTATGGATAGTGAGTCCACCTATAGTGAGCACTTCTGTAAATATACTATAACTAGTTATAATATATTGTGAGCTAATCCTCACTTTGGTTTTTCCCATTATGGGTTTTCCACATGAAAATCTTGGTGTTCATGTGTTATGTGATGTTGTGAATGTTTCATGCTTTTTTTCTTTATCACAATTGAATATGCTTTAATAATTGGATATTTAATGTTCGAATGGTTTAAGAGAATACTAATTCACCTCCCTCTTAGTATTCTAGGTATTCAATAATTCCTATATAGCAATTTTGGGCATATATTTTATATTACATATGTGTGACATTGTATGCCCATATGGCATTCTTGCAAGCCTATATGTCTATTTTGTATACATGTTATACTTATATCAACATATATTGATGTATGCTTTTATGGCTATTTGGTTAATACATATATATTTTTATTGATGGTGTCTATATTTACATTATAAATGATTATTTAAATAAATACATAATTATTTTATCTAACTATAAATGATTAAAATGTTATTTTGATGTGTTCTCACAAAAATGTTCCTATATTATTTCCTTGCAATAAATGAAGTGTGTCAAAATATTCTAAGATGTTTATCTCTCAAGCATGTAATGAAAACACAAGGAAACAGAGCTAATTAAGGATTATATTTTTAGATTTCAAGTTTTTGATAACAATATGTTTCCTCCATAATAGAATGACAAGATCCAATGGATATTTTTAGATGGTTTACTTCAAATATTTAAAATCCAAGTGTATTCCATAATTCATAACTTATTTCACATTCATTTCACCTATAATTGTTGGTTAATTATTATCTTTCCTACACTAGTGTGTGTTTATGGTCCTTGATGACATATTTTTGGCATATGGTTATGGAATCAAGTTTTATTCAAGACAAAGTACAAACAATTTACACTATGTTTCTAATAATTTTATTCAAGCATATTCAAGTACCCATCCTCTAGTTGGTCGATCACTACTTAATATTTATAGACATATTCGTCATGCCTACACTTTCCTTCATCTCAAAAAATGTATTCCTATATTAACCAAAATGTTTATTACTGCATTGAGTTCAATCAATAGAGAAGACTAGTTATTTGGTGTAGATCATTCAATCATAAGATTATAAAGATACCTACATTGACCAAAAATCATAAAGTATACTTATTATATAGCCACCCCAACATGTTTGAACTATCAATTTACCTCCAGAGATGAAGAATGTAAATAGTGTCTCTCACCAACTTTTTACTAAATGAAACTGACACTTTTTGGAACATCTAAAACATCGTTTCCATAGTGGAGTGACTTGGATATATGAAAAAATGAGAGAGGCGATTGTAGAGAGACCCTAAATGATCTTGTACCTTTAATAAAAATGTTTCTAAGTTCTATGGTTCTAAGTAATTGCTCATCAACATTTGCTACCCTTTCACACTTTGGTCTCTTAAGAGAAAACATTGGTGCAATGTAGCCCGAAACATTCTAGCATGTTGGGGTGTGAAACATGACCTTGCCTAGCATAAACCTACCCATCTAGGTTTGTTGGAATTTTTGGTTTGGTCACATGATGAACATAACAAAATTACACCACCTTACAACTTTACATTGCATGTATCTAATGCTTTTTCCATCAACTGAAAACTTGTCACCACAAGAAAATAGATTAGAGATATGAAAAAATAAGAAAGGTTATTGTAGAGGGGCCCTACATGACCCTGTACCTTTAAATGTAATGTTTCTAAGTGCCACATTTTTTGAGTAATAGCTTGTCAAAGTTTGTTTCCCTTTCACACTTTGGTCTCTTAAGAGAAATCATCGATGCAATGTAGTTAGAAATGTTTTGGCATGTTGGGGTGTGAAACAGGACCTTTCCTAGCATAAACCTACCCATCTAGACATTTTGGAACTATTGGTTTGTTTGCACAACAAAAAACACAAAAATTACACCACCTTGCAACTTTACACTACATGCATTTGATGCTTTTTCCATCAACTGAAAACTTATCACCACAAGCAAATGGTTTGGAGGTATGAAAAACTGAGAAAGGTTATTGTAGAGGGACCCTAAATGACCTTGTACCTTCATATAGAATGTTTCTAAATACCATGGTTTTTGAATAACAGATCATCAAATTTTGTTTCCCTTTCCCACTTTGGCCTATTAAGAGAAATCATCAATGCAATGTATCCTAGAACATTTCGCCATGTTGGGGTGTGAAACTAGACCTTTCCTAGCATAAACCTACCCATAGAAATGTGGTGGAACTATTGGTTTGGTTGCATGATGAAAAAAGAAAAAATTACACCACCTTGCAAATTTACATTGCATTCATCTAACACTTTTTCCATCAACTAAAAACTTATCACCATGGGAAAATGGATTGGAGATATAAAAAACTAAGAGAAGTTATTATAGAGGGACCCTACATGATCTTATACCTTCAGAAAAAATGTTTCTAAGTTCCATGGTTTTTGAGTAACTTCTCGTCAAAGTTTGCTACCCTTTCACACTTTGGTCTATTAAGAGAAATCATCGGTGCAATGTAGTCTAGAATGTTTTAGCAAGCTAGGATGCAAAAAAAGACCTTGCCTAGTGTAAACCTACCCATCCATACATGTTGGAACTATCATTTTGGTCACACAATGAATAGAATGAAAATCACACCACCTTGCAACTTTACACTACATGCATCTTATGCTTTCTCCATCAACTCAAAGTTTGTCACCATCGAAAAATGGACTGGATATATGTAAAATTGAGAGAGGTTATTGTAAAGGGACCCTACATGATCTTGTATCTTTAGAAATAATTTTTCTAAGTTCCATATTTTCCAAGTAAAAACTTGTAAAAAAAATTTGTACTTTTGCCCTTTAGTCTCTTAAGAGAAATTGCCAATGCAACGTAGCCCGAAATTTTTTGGCATGCTAGAGTGCAAAATAGGACCTGGTCTAGCATAAACCTACCCATACAAATGTTTTAGAACATTTTTTTTCTTGCATGATGAACAAAACAAAAAATACACCACCTTGCAACTTTACATTGATTGCATTTGATGCTTTTTCCATCAACTGAGAACTCATCACTATAGGAAAATGGATTGGAGATATAAAAAACCAAGAGAGGTTATTGTAGAAGGGCCCTAAATGACCCTATAAATTTAGACAAAATGGTTTTAAATGACATGGTTTTTTAGAAAGAGATCATCAAATTTTTCTACTTTTTTGCATTTTGGTCTCTTAAGAGAAATTGTTGGTACAATGTAGCCTACAATGTTTTGGCATGTTGGGGTGAAAACATGGCCTTCCCTAGCATAGACCTACCCATCTAAACATGTTGGAACTATGTATTTGGTCACATGATGAACAAAATAAAAAATATCCCACCTTGCAACTTTACATTGTATGTATAGAGGCATCTTAAGGGGCAACAAAAAGGGGTCTATGATTACACAAGAAGGAGAACAAAGTCATTCCCAAGTGCTAGGTGCTACTACTATTGATCAACTTGGTCAGAACCTAAATATGAACCTTTAAATTATGAAGGAAGAAGTTTTTAGTGTGATAGAGAGTGCACACTTTATAATTGAGACTAAATAAATAGAAGAACACGATAACCCTATCTGAGAGCGGAATCTTAAAAATATCAAGAATAAAATAAAGATAGAAAATAATACAGTTATTGAAAATGATTCATATTTTTCAAAAAATGTGAATGTTGACATGGATACATCAAGCTTGCAAGATAACATTCCATTCAAAGTGAATGGATTAGTTTAAAATGGATACACTAATCTTCCAGTTGATAATAGTTCATTCAAAGTGCAATGAAAAAGGTGGAGATGGTAGTAGAGATGGGAAGATTTCCTAAGCTAAGATCAAGGGAAAATAACAAAAGAAAACTAGTCACAGGTCAAAACCAAAGGTCATAACACAATCCATTCATGAGGATATTCCATACAATGAGTCATAATGATAATGAATAGTCAATTTTCAAGCACATTGCAAGCACAATAAAAGTCAAATCATATCAAGCACCTAGAAATAATAGTTATCCTAGAGATAGAGGGTGAATTCAAATATATGTTGCCAAAATATCTAGAATCTCCAATATCATATACACATCCCTTTCTATTTCAAGGAATGGAAGAGTGAAGGAAAGATAATTGGAGAGGTAACTTATGAAAATCGTTTTTCTCTTTAGGAAATTTCTTTATCTTCAAGACTTTCATTTTGAACTATAATATAACTTCCCTCTCATAACTATCATTCAAACCTTTATACTTTTCTCCTCATAAATCTACTACTAATACCTTCCTTATGATGCCTTACTATTTTATATTGACCTTTTGGGTGTATAGTGGCATGTGTAGGTCATATTTTTCTTTATGTCCTTTTGGTTATCTCATTGTCATGACATTTATCTCCATCATTGTAACATTTCTACTATTTTTTCCAAACCAAATTGTATGAAGATTTTCAATAGGCGTATTGAAAGTTAATTTTGGTATCATTTTGACTTGATAGTGAAACACAACAAAATATATTGAATGTAATTTTTATCACAACAAATTCCACTATGTGCCATTTTAAATAGATCTAACATAAATATGTATATATAATTTTCCCAATATTCACTATATATGTGTAAAAGTTTAGTAGAGAGAAAATGAGAAACTTTAAGTTAAAGAGGGGAAGTAAGTCATTCTGTAACGCCCTGCGATGTGAACCCCAAAGGACAACAACACAATTTTTTTATTTTTTTTTAAGTTAACATAACATACATGTAGTACACATTAATTCATAACATGAATTTCATTTAAGTAGATTCACTAACACATACATCCCTTGGGGTACCCGAGGAGTCATTACGAGACTTAGATCCATACAACGACAATAAAGAATAAAAGCTAAATATATAAACATTAAAAAATATAACACATACATGATAAAGCATTGATAAGACACCATCTGTGTATGTAAATACAACATATACATGATTAACTCAACATAATGAATAACAACTGCCATGGCCAATGTCCACACAAGGTTTAACATTACATTACAATACAATGCTCTAGAGGTACAATGATACAAAAGTGTTTCCAACATAAATGGAAACCATACACAAGATAACATGATACAAATAAACAGATGAATACAAAGTATCATAACTGGCTCCAAGACAAATACAACTCTGGAGTCACCGCAACAGCACCAATCCACACCTCTCGATCCTCGACTGGGGACCCAATGGGGTGCTTAGCACGTTCCACCCAACCATGTGGGTTCGAAGACCCACCCCTCGTGCTAAGGAGCTGATAAGAAAGAGTCTTCAACCAAGAACATCCAAACACAGAACCACAAGACTCAACAACATACAAAATTATCATAAAACTCAAGGATTACAATGACATAATCAACAACATCCAAGAGTCAACATAATAACTTAAAGTCATAAACCTCATCACATAAATCAAAGCAATGACCAGTAAACAAGTAACCAAAGGATGATCATGAAACACTTCCAAATCAAACTGAATTAATAAACATAATACAATTCCAAATTACAATTAAACAAAACAATAACATCATATCACAGCACCATAAGAGTACAAGGTCATAAATCAAATATCAACGAGATCATACAAGACCACAAAGTACACCAAAGATGTATCAAGGCAATACTCCATAAATCAATATAAGTCCATTCAACCACAATCTAAACCAACTCCCATAACATACTTCCAGAGGAACACAATAAAGTAAAAACACTTGGGCAACTAGGGGAGAGTGTCATCGCATGTTTTAACATGGATTTGCCAGGCTACCTGTTGCAAGGTACCACCTCCATCTACTGACGGATTATCCAAGCAACCAAGCACTAGGAACCGCCTCCATCTATGGTTTTCCAGGCTACCTATCTCAAGGAACTGCCCCATAGGGTTGCTCATGCGGAATCGTTACCTTCCGTGAAGTCAAGGCAACGATCATGCCAACCATGGCCTTCTCAATCCCCTTTAGTCTGTGGTAGCACTAAAAGGTGGATGAGGCAACAATTATCTTTTTTTTTTAGTGTATTACTACCCAACCCTCCTAAGTTAATTATTAGGTTTTCACTTGATTACTAACTCACTTGTGGGTTATCCTATGCCCTTCCCCTTAAACGGGGTGCCGGCCCCCACGAGGAGCCACTCTCCCTAGAGACCCACAACATCAACTAAAAAAACCAAGGGTTGTACAACATAACAAGAACATTAGATCACCATAGAGAAGCATACGAGGCATTACCCATCTTGCTATAAATACATAATCAAAGTCTCAACAATTCCCATACAACCCTTTCAAAATCATGATATCAAAACACTTACCACATCAAAGTCACATAAAGAGAGAACATCAACTGTCAATCATCTCAAGCTTCTGGAAGCCAAAAGAACGACAACCCACATACGAGGGTGAAATGAAGCAACAAGAGTTTTTCTCAATAATTCCAACACAAGGATAAAATTTCCATCAAATATGAGATTAACTCAGAAAATCCAAAAAAAAAAAGATTCATCAAGACCCATCCACAAATCAACAATGGTGTCACCTCAAATAGGGAAAGGCAAAAGAAAATCAACCTTTAATTCAACAAAATCACTTAATAAAACCAAAAGCCATCAACTAGGTATTCCACGGGAGACCTCAATTTTCTCCTCACAAGAACCCCTTACAATGACACAAAAATTACATTCATAAAATCAGCAACATGGCAATGACAACAATTATCTAATCACATTCTCAATTAAAAGAAACCAACCTACTCAACAACCAAAACAATTACAATCTCAAGGTTCTAAATAACTATCCATATAAGAACCTCATTTAATAGAAACTTAGATTGTCATAAAGATATCCACTAACTAACAATCCAAAAGAAATAATTAAGAATGAAAACTCAATTCAAGGGACAATTTGTTTCGTTGACTCAAGTTTATAAAAATACCATAATTAAGTCAAACAGGGTTTACTACAATACTTAACCATGGTAAAAGATACACAATTCCACTATTTAAGAGTTCAGTACAAACACCCATATTACGCGATACTCAACAATTAGAATTTTAATCAATCTATACATTTCTACTCTATTTTATTTATTAAATGCATTCTTCTTTGACTACATATAATAAAATCAATCCACAAAGTCAACCAATAGTAATATGCTTGCAAGCAATAATACTTTGGCCAAGAACTCAACGAAAGATCGAATATGGGACAAAATGAAATAGTTTTCTTATTTGATTAAATTAACAATTGTGAAATGATATCCCAAGGTAGCTCCATTATAAAGAAACATTTACTACAAAGCCCTATCATTAAATTTTGACTCTAAAATCATGCTATCATGGCCCTAATAAACAAAAGCTCTTACAATGCTAAATTAATAATAACCATACATGAACATCAATCTAATTGAATGCAGATCTAGGCACATTAACTAAATTTTAGCACACGGAAATAGTCAGTGACTACGCCTATATTGATTTATCATAATCCATATAATAATTTTCACTTTAACAATTAGCGAGTCCCAGACCTACTGAAGGTTGTTAATATGAACCATAATTGTAAGACTTATGGTATACTAAACAAAGTGTTATGACTGCGAAACTATTATTGGGTTCTACTAAAATTTCCACCAAGAATCAAAGATTATAGATAGCATGAGAACCGCAGTCAAGCCACTAAATCTATGAAGCATGTTTTGAGCTTATCATGCAAACCATTCAGAGATTAATGAGAAGGATGCGTTGATCAGTCATTTGTAAATATTTTGAGTGTTAGGTAGCTAAATGAGATGTAATAAACGGTCAGAGTGAGCCATCTACTATCAAGCATGAGAATCGGGCTTATAAGCATTATTGTTTTCAAAGAAAACTAGATATATTAAACCAAATGCACATTGCAATAAGAAGCTAACAAGGAAAGTTAAGTTTAATGTATGGGAATGCCAACCACATAATTCATGGAAGAAAAAGCATGACTCTAAAGTGTGGTCGGTAAGCCACACAACAACATCAAGCAATTAAAGGTTAGGGAAAAATTATAATGACACAAACAAAAGGCATATACAATCATCCACCTTAGGCATAGTTGGAAGTGTGCGAGCTTCTCCCAAGGCATCAAATCCAAACAACACAGACTTAAGTAAAGCGATGGCAGGGGCAAAGCTATAGGGGGTGCAAATATATACTGTATACATTATAAGGCATTTATATCTCTTACTATGGTTACAATTATCTTGATGAACATGTGTGGAACACTAGAACCACATGGAATACATTTGAACAGTCAACAAGGAATGCCACAAAGATCTCAAATCGAGCTATGTACTACCCAAAATTCATACGGCTAAATTCAGATCAAAGCTCTAATATTAATTCAAATGATTAAGAGAGGGATCATTTAATTCTATACACCCTACCAAGATCAAGTGTGCCACTATGACAGGTTTTCATTGAAACCAAAGAGATTATTTGATTTACTACACCTTTGTGAGTCTAAAAGTTGCAGCTGTGACGGGTTGCCAAAGGTTTCAAGGAGACTATTTAATTTTGTACAATGTCTCAACTCTAAATGTCGTAACAGTGATAGGTTGCCAAGTATATCAGAAAGTGAATATTGGAATTTGGAAATATTGCCATCTACTTGCATTATTATCAAATCTCACACGCTATCCACAAGACGGTAGGGAAGGAGAAAGGTGAGGTGCAAATACGTGACTTAAGAGAAGGAGAATTAATGTACAACTTTTCCTTTTTAAACATATTTCTGTTTGCTGGCGAGTTTCCAAAGACGCGCTCAAGTTTGAAGTTTGGAAATTAATCTTCACCACAATCAAAGATAAGCTCTCGTATAATGACAATATTTATTTTCAAGTGCAGCAACTGCGATAGATTGCCAGCAGAATCAAGCAGGTTATTTAATCCTTTAAACTCCTTATTACATTCAGGTGCTGTGGCTGAGATGGGTTGACAATGAAATCAGAGAGATTATCTAAACCTTTAAACTTCCTATAAATTTCAAGTGCACGGCTGAGAGCACTGAGAACAAGGATAAGGTTTAGGCAGAAAATATGACAACTGATTTTAACCAGAACATAGCATAAAGCTTAAGGTATTCACTTCTTAGTATTTATCCTTTCGCAATTCCTATTATCAACTCACAGGTATAATGATATCAATGCGATGACAACTCAAGATCCTAAACATATTGTGTCGTGTGCATAGGATGTCAGAACCAAAAGGTAGAGTTTGCAAAAAAATATTTATATTGAAATCTAACGAAACCCTTAGATATTCAAGAAGACCCAACAGGCAGATTAGATGAAGGATGAATTTTGAGATATTGCTAGGCATTGACAGAGACTACGATAGAATTTCAAATTAAAATAAGAAAGACTCACCATTCAAGCCTGAATCTATGCCTGGCTGCTTGAGGGATTCTAATCTTCTTTGTGCAAGCCTCTCCCGTGAAGGATGCATCGCTTTCCCCCTTTTTTTCTTTCTTGGTCAGTTACAAATCAAGAGAAAATTCCCCACCACCTGGTATCTCCCCCTCCAAAAGCTAAATAAAGTTATTATTTATTTTTCATATTCTCTAGTTCTCTTCGACTTCCAAATGCTCTATAGGTGAAGTTTCTTTCCAGCTTTTCTTGTTTTAAGACCCTTCAGCTTCCTATCCATTTAAATTTCTTATAATTATCTTTTCAAGATTATTTGTTCATAATTATTATTAACTTCAATTTAACACAACAATTTAAATCAATTTATCTCATAATATCACTTTTACTTTTAACGAATTAGTTTAATTTGATCATTTGTTCTAAATCATTTGATTTAATTTAACTGATTATTATTTTAATTTCTAATTATTTTTTAAAATAACCTTGCAAATCACTTATGATTTAATTAATTATTTAAACATGACTACTAACATATGATATTTTTCACACGATCAAATAACACAGTAATCAATGAAGCACACACAAATACTCACACAAAAGTCCAGAACAACCGACACAGAAGGGCACTACACATTCCTAGGCCATATGAAATTTGGAACCAAAACATAAGTAAAGTTGAAATTTGATGCCAAAAGGTCTAACTATCATTGCAATACATAATATCAAAAGAAATATGGAAAACATAGAAACACAAATAGTTTTATATTTTATTCATGATTAATGTCAAATATGAAACATATAGATTTTGTTAAATCTACAAAAGAATGTGTCAAAATAAAGTGATGAATAACATTACTTTACAAATTCAATGTACATACAAATTAATCCAATGAACCATCTAGGTCTACTCTATTCTTGATTGTGTCAAGTATTGCCTCGTGGTCAGACTTGTGCACCTTCCACAAGTTCTTTTTCAAATTTCTACCCCCATTTTTTATCAAATTAACATTGGATCCCATGAAAAGGTTTGAGTAATGAAGAATCTTCAAATGCATGTCAAAGTCTTGAAATAGCCATACATTAACACTCTTAATTGGCTACCTTCTAAGTCATGTTCCAGTAACAACCACCGAGCCTGGAGGGTATTCGATGTTTTCTCCATCTATAACCAAGGCCTCCAATTTCTTTTTGGCCTCAACACAATGACACAAATAATAATATGCTCCCTATTCATTGTCTTCATTTTCCATAACTACACAATCATGCTCTGCATTGATATGTGCATCAAATTTAGTTGAATTTAGTCAACATTGCAAAACACTACAAAGTAATGTAGTATTAGGAATTTCAAAAACTATGCAAGTAGATATCTTACTTAGTTGAACTAGATCTAATATGTTATCAAATTCAACCGATGATTCCATATGTTTTAGTTGTAGTGATGTCGAGAGTTGATACGTGTCAAATGGGCTTAGACATCTTAACCACCATTCTTCAACCCACTCCTTTGACTTGAACTCATTCTATGGTTGAACATAAATGAAGAACAAAAGCATGTCATCTTTTGTGTATTGATACTCCATGAATCTACATTAGAACTTCTAAAAGAGTGTAGCTCACTTGATCGTGTTAGTGAACAATCTTCATATTTTTCAATGTTAGTATCATCTATCAACCAAAAAAATATATGAACTAAATACTTACCTTTATTACTTGGACCCATCGAAGAATCACACCACTCAATGGTTGATTTTGCATCTATCAACTTTTCATTTTCTTTAGACTTTATATCGTCTCATGGTATGGCTCTTTTGATAGATGCTTATGAACCATCATGCTCCCCCTTTCCATGCCTAATGTCACAAAATTTTCACATATGTTGAACTCTTGTAATATTATGCATCTTTCTCAATCAATAAAACATCATGATTTCTTGAATTTTGATGCACAATTATCTGACCATATGATATGTTGATGAAATGATATGCCCCTTCTAGCCAAATCATGGTAGAACACTTGAAATAAACCTTGTACAAACTCTATAGATTACATGTGATCATCACTGATATAAAAATGATACTCCCTTATGATCTTTATGTCATCCTCTATACTATCATTGGCATGAATGAATGCTATGTGTACAAATATAGCAACCTATGTGGAGTTGTAATATTGTGATTGCACCTCATGTTGTGGTTGTAGACTATAGATATCCATAAATTCAATGTCTAAAACATTGCTACCAAGTGGAAACATGTCCTTGCATAACTTGAATTGCAAGTACAAAAATTGAGCTCTATGGGTATGCCTTACATACTCATACATTATACTTTCATGAAATATAGACATAAATTGATACACTAGGATATTTTGAATTACCAAATAACACCTTTTTACTTCTTTACCATATTTTGTATTGTAGGCCATTGCCTTATACTTGTCAAATTCTACTAGTTCATTTTCAATTGCATGTGTACTTTCCATATGTTCCATATTGGCATATGTTGCAAGCCACCAAAATGCTGATTTGTGCCATCCAAGCATAATTTATTGTAGAGTAATTGACCTTCCTCTCCTTCAGATAATTTTTTTGATATGAAATCTCTTGAAGATATAGGTGGGTCATGTATGCCACAGTCCTAAAAAAAAATTATTAGTATGCAAATATAAACATATACATTGATAAACGTCAAAATGGTTAGAAAAATAAATATGTACTCTACAACAACAAGTAGTATGTGTGTTATTTATTTTGACATAGAAAGGATTTAGCATTTCAAAAAATCTTTGACAAATATTAACTTGAGGACACATCTCTAAAAATTTACCAAAAAGTTGTGTTTGAGTCACATCCCAAAATTTTTTTGCATGTGGCTCATGGTTTTATCTACGAATTCTCCTTCTTACCACATCTCTTTGATTCAAAGATTCAATTGTGTTATTCTTTCAAAATTCTTCAATTAAGGATCTTGACGCTTCAACAATTGGTTTATCTTTTCATGGTAATCTCCCCGAGAATTCCCATAACTCATTTTCATCAGTGTCCTTGATTTTTTGGTGCCTTCCAATAGCTCTCAATAAAGTTTTTCTATTTATTCCCAATCCTTCACTTGTATTTGTAATGAGATAAGATTTCTTCATTTGATTACTTACTATTATTGATGTAATGACACATCGTGTGACATTACTATCTTTGATGCGTGAGGTGGTACCCACACTCTCATATGCACTCATTAGATTCTTCATAATTGATTTGTCACTTGAAGCTTCTGGTGTTCACATCCCAATAATCTTCATAATGGAGCTATCCTTTAGATTTCTCATCATTTCAACAAATAGTTGACATCTTTTAGTTTCATTTAATTTTTCAAAGAACAATCTCAAAATCTTATTAGAATATCTTCTACAAGTATATTTTAGAATCTTAGTATCCATCGGCTGAAAAATATTCTCATCAATATCAATAAAAAAACTTTGGATTTCTATGCAAAATTCTAGAAGGTTTTCTTAAAGGTAAATTTTCCTCAACATTAGCAATTTCATCAATATTTAAATGAGATGGGATAGATGGTGTACCTTTGATTGGAGATGGAATAGATGATGCACTTTGAAGTTGATATGGGAAAGATGGTGTACCTCCTTCTTCACATGTGAGTGATGATGTACTTTCAATTTGAGATGTGGTAGATGGTGTCCCTTCATCTTTACTTGCAGTAGAGGACGTCTCTCCAACTATGAGATTCAAATCTCTCACTACACAAAGGTTTTTCATTTGTTGCCTTTATGCCACTAGTGCCATATCTCTCATCAATGGTTCATGTTCCTCTTGAATTGGCATGTCTTCTACTATCATGTTCAATTTCCTTCTTTCATGAAGTTGCCTCATTTCTTCTCTTTTCCTTGTATTCATTTCTTCTTGATCATTTGGTGTTAGAAGACGTGTCCTTGATCAATTCTTTGA
This sequence comes from Sequoia sempervirens, assembly GCA_007258455.2. Taxonomy (NCBI): domain Eukaryota; kingdom Viridiplantae; phylum Streptophyta; class Pinopsida; order Cupressales; family Cupressaceae; genus Sequoia; species Sequoia sempervirens. Next base: position 247,712,406 of record VDFB02000003.1, read on the forward strand.
CATGATGAAGAATTGTATATGTATCATGAAAAGAAAAAAATATTAGTTCCACCATGGTACTATAGAGTAAAGAATTATCTTACACAAATCTAAAATTAGTGATTAAATTACAATTTATAATATATGACATTCCAAAGAGGCATTTAAAAATCAAAGGGAATCCAAGTGCAAGGAGTTGCAGGTTTGATAGTAAGCGAGAGGTTGTATGTTTAAAAATTGCAAACAAAGGGTAGAAAAGGGCATGAAGAGGGACTAAATGATTATAAAACTAAATATTTTTAGTTTTGTAGGGTAGTCTAATCAAAAACATAGAGAGGTGGTGTCATTAGGGCACAAAGAATGAGAAAAATTAAGAAAATAGAACTACCATAGGTATCTTAGAATGATATAATTTTCTTAGGATTTTCATAATTTTTTTAGGACTGAAATAAGTTTCTAAGGATTGTTATAGGTCTCTAAATACTGTCATAATTTTCTCCTTGCAGATCCTTCTAATCCTCATTGAACCAAATTATATCATATATGTTACAAGTAGTCTAAATAGTAGTCTAGATTGCTTTCATTTATGTTGTGTAGCACTAGTGAATTTATGTCAAATGTAAGAGAATGATTGCATATTTTTGTGCTAACTACCCTATTAAGAACTTGTATCTTACACAATTAATTATATCCTTATGTTTCTAAGTAAGCATCTACCTAGTGATCTTAAAGATCTACTACAATTTATACATGAATTTAGATTCATCCAATGTTCAAGTGATAGGCCATTAATTTTTTCCATGTAATGGGTGACTATTGGTCTATTTATGAATAAAGGAATGTATGATGTATGAAGAGTAAGGGCTACTAAGGTAATAGTGGGGAAGGGAAGAAGTGGGCGTATGAGTATAGAAAGCTAGAAGATGTTTTTGAATGAGAATGAAGTGAAGCATCATGAGGGAGTTAGTGTCCCAAAATTTTGGTTAATTCCTTTTAGCATTGTCCAAGCCATAGGATTTGGTCATAAGGAGGCATTAAATATCATCAACTAGAAATTTACTTAATGCCTTTTAGCATGTCCAAGTCATAGGATTTGGTTAATTCCTTTTTAATGAGACATTTGGTGATATTGACCTTGTAGTTTACTTGATGGTATGTTATGATAGGGCATGAAGAGGGGATCAAATGGCATGAGAAGGAGAAGAAAATGGCATGAAGAGGGTAGCAAAGGGCATGAGGGGTAGAAAAGGGCATGAAGAGGGAAGCAAAGGGAATGAAGAAGGCAACAAAGGGTATGAGGAGGGGAAAAAAATGGCATGAAGAGGGAAACATAGGGAATAAGGAGGGCCAAGTATAGAAAGAACCGTAATCATCAAGAATTCCATTCAACATGTGTGAAGCAGAACTTGTAATACAATGTGATAGTTGACGTGATGTGTGCCATGGTGTATAGGGAATTTTATAGTTGGAAATAGTGTAACCCCT
>VDFB02000003.1:247713969-247839322 GCA_007258455.2 Sequoia sempervirens
TGTGATAGTGTTATGCCTTTCTTTGGTAATCCAAAACATAAAGTGGGACATAAAGCAAACACACACAAAATCATAAAGAAAAACATAACATGAGCACACTATAACACACTCGTGTTATGTCAAAATTGTGACATAATGTGAGCACATTATAACATGCTCACATTATGCCTTTCTTTGGGAATCCCCAAGCCCTTGGCTTGGATTTTATTTGGATTTCCAACCCAAGGGCTTGGACTACATTTCCAACACCCAAAAACATGTTTATGCATATTCTTCAAAATTTCACATAATCCTGTTCGTGCTAACCATCAGGTTTGCATGTGTTTGAAGGTTGAGTAAAACAAGCACTTGGGTAATGCTAAGCTCTCTCTTAGCTATTTAACGATGTAATTTTTTCACATTTGGACAATGTTAATGCTTTCATCTTTAATTTATTTTGTTGGCGTATCTATTTTTTGGTCAAAAATCATTGTTTGGTATTTTTAACTGTTCATTGAAATTTCAAATTAATTATATTTTCATAAAATAGACTCTATTCTACACATATTAAAAAAAATATTGATTTTTGATTAGTTTTCAAAAATTATAGAGTTAGCACTATCAAATATTTGTTTTTCAAGATGTGTCCACTTTGGAAATTTGTAAAAAAATATATATTCATTTAAAAATTATCAAAAAAAATTGAGACCATAATAAATTCTATTAGTTAATTTCTCACTAAAGCAATTTTTAAAATACTAAAAAAAAGTTAACCTTTTTACTTACCCACAATAGATGCTATGTTATGTTTTTTTGAAAAAAAAAGGACCAATTTATGTGGGTAACATTTTTTAACCCCTTAATCTCTACCATTTAAAAAAAAATAGTAGTTTAGAAAGTGCATTTGGAGCTCTACGATTCTTTTTTTGTTGCATTTGAAAATTTTGAGTGTAACTATCCTTAATTTTTCATCCAAGGTCATTATTTCCTTATTTTAGGAAAAAAAAAAAAGGCCACTTAAGACCCCTTTTTGGCCCCTCATCTTTGTGCGCACTTACCTATGGAGTGAAACCTTGAAGTTTTTGACAAAGTTTTTTGGACAAAAATCTCTTGTTTTAGGATGTGTTTGTGATGATCCTTGCTTATACTAGACAAATGATTCTAAGCTAAAGATAGGGTGATAATGAGATTCACAAGCTTTGGGAGTAGACTAATGAATCCAAAGCAAGTTAACTCTCAAACTTTTGATACTAATTCAACTAGAAACTTGAAAGAAGATAGTGTTTCAAGTAAAAAGATAAACTAGGAGACGATAATAGAGATTTTAACCAAAAGTGAGCTATGTCAATTTCCAGGTTTTTTTGTTTTGAAATGAATTATTTTTTATTTGTGATGGGGTCAAATTGATCCAATGATGGAAAAACATGTTTAGACTAGTTCAAAATGGAATAGTAACATAAAATGGAGATGGAAATATGGATTTTGTTGAACTAGACAACTAAGAGGGGGGTGAATCAGCTATAACCAAATTAAACCCTTAAATCATTTACCAAAACATAACCTTAACACTTCTTGGATGTTAAACATTAAGTGCAAGAACAAAAATTGAAAACCATCACATAAACATAATAATACCAGATTTACGTGGAAAACCCAATGAGGGAAAAACCATGGTGAGGATTAACTCACACTATAGAGAATATCAAAACTAATTACAAAAAGGATCACTGCCTAAGGCTCACTACCAATAGAAGGACTCACTTTCTAGACTCACTATCCACAAGGCTACAACTCAGAGATACAAAATATGGCTTATAGCCAGAATACAAAATTTATGGCTCACTGCCAAAAGTATGAACTAATGGAATACACCTTCCTTGTGCAGAATTCAGTTCCAAATGAAGCTCAGACTATGAAGTACTACCTCACATAGTAGTCACTTAACAACTCTATTCTGGTCTTTAATTGATAAAACATTTAGGCTCAGATCCTCTTTCACCTTTCTTCCACACTTGCACACCCACTTATCACTCACACTTAACACTTCACACTCCACACCCTTCACAAACACACTTCTTCTCATTCCCCAAAACATCTTATATATAAAATTAGTACATCATATTAAGTTAGCTAGATCTATACAAAACATCCCCAAAGTAGATTCAATCTACTTAATACATAACATATGTTAGGTCGGCCAAGACTAGGACCCAAAAAAAAAACAACTATAGTGAACAGAGTTAAACTCTATCATTGATAACTTACTGCTCCCAACACAAAACATCTCAAGATATTGAATATAGCTGTCTAAGTGAATCGTAATGACATAGTTAAGATATCTGAGTCATAACTTGTCTTGTGGTAGAATCCTGACCCAAAAACCATCTCACTGATTCACTAATAAAGAACATCTTTGATATGGAATAGCTTCTGGTAAACACCTCATACATTTGGTACTATGTTGACATCAATGACAACCATTTGATGCAATCCAATTTCCAACAATCTCCCCCTTTTTCATTGATGGAAACACAAGATGTGAAAAGCCAACAAAAACACCCTCTGTAGTTTTCTTCTTATAATGATTTCCATTTTTCACATTTTCTCTCTCCCCCTTTGACATCAATGGCAAAGAGAGAAAGATTTATCTCCCCCTTACTCCAAAATTTTCTACACAAAAATCTAGTCTTCAAAAAAGATATCAAAAAATGGTTCTTTACCTCAATCCTTCTTCTCCTAAACTATCTCTTTGTATTTTTCTTTTAATTTTGGAAGAAATACCTTCAAAGAATCTACTGCCAATCTGGTGTTTACACAAATACTATTGTTCATCACTATTGAATCAATTGTTTCTAGAAGAGTATTTGGGATAGTGATACTTAGTTCATCTTTCTCATCTTCCACCAAGAGACCAAAAATTTGTTCCAATCTCAATTCAATTATCTTTTTGACTTTCCAAAATGTCTTCACAATACTATCCCTCTATACCAGAATGTCTGCAAGTTCAAACTATAAGGAATTGATCCTTTTCTTATGTGCTCCATCCCTGTCATTAAGGATATTATATTTTTTTCCAATAGAATCCAGCTCAAGCTCAATATCATCATTTTTTTCATTGTAGTTCATGATAGCAGTATAAGATAATACCTATACACATTGTTTATGCTTTTAATGCATGTATTCAATTCATTCATTCTCTTAGTCAATCTCTTCTATGCATTTTCACATATTTCTTTCATAGCGAATTGAATCTCATCTTTTTCTTTTGTTTCCCTAGGTGAAATTACCTTTAGTTTGTCTTCAATATACTCAACCAATACTTTTGGTAAAACATTTTTCAATTCAATCAGATAAATATCTTTATGAATTATATAAACAGCCAAGGCATCTATGATCTCATCCTATTCATATGTTGTTTGAGACAACCAAACATCTCCAATATTTTTTAGTCCATCAGATTGCACAAGAATCTTCAACACCTTATCTTTAGTAAAATATTCATCATCATCATCATCTGTGGATACCAGATCAATTTCCTCTGTAATATTTACTTCCTTTTCTTCTTTCTTCTCCTCTGTCTTTAGCTTCTTTATTTCTGGAGGGGAACTTGAAATGACTCTTTCTTCTTTCCATTTTCCAAAGGAGGATCCTTTCTCAGATGTCCCAACTGGATTGGAAACCATACCAAAGCTCCATGCATTTATTTTGTTTGCAAAGTATTCTCTACAAATATTTTCCTTCACTACAAGACATTCCAGGTACTGGTAGAACTACTTCCCAACCGATACAACTAACTTCCACACAACATTCTCTTTCAATGGTAATAACTTTAGAAAATACATCATCAAACATATAACCAAAGATCCAAAACAAAAAGGGTAATTTTCATTCTTGTCATAGTAATGTTCTTCATTAATTGATTCCTCAATAACTCACACAAGTCGAAATCCTCATTCTTTTCAACCATTTTATGCACAATGTAAATAGCAATCGCCAAAGTAGATCCTTCCCTATTTTTGAAATAAATCTTATATGAAATGTCATATGCCACATACCTTATCATAGGGTTAACTATAGTATGAATTTGAAGTTCCTGATGGTCTCTCTTCACTCCAATTAGGGCTTCGACCTCTTTTTTCTTCATTGACTTCTTTACAGGAATGGGTCCATCATTACATAATCTTATAATTGTACAATTGCTTCCTTTGTACTCCCATAAGTTTTTTCAAAGATCATTTGATCACCTTGAATTCTTCTTAGGGAAAACCAAACAGTGTCTACATCCAAAAAGTATGGAAATTTGATCCATATTTCTAAACCCTTGTGCCCTAGACTCTTAACCTTTTGTATTTTCTCAACTGAGAACGAACCTTCAAAATTTCAAATCTTTTCATGGTTGAATTCATCAATCTGTAAATTAATTTCTATAATTTGTTGTAGCACAGATCAAATACCACCATTGCCTTTGACTCCATTATTTTAGCTTTCTTCTTCGTAGTTTTTCTTTCCAACCACCCTAACTCCTTATCTCTCAGCTGCACTTTACTCCTTAGCTCGTTCAATTTGCAATGTGACAAAGAATGACCACTCAACTTCCTTATTTCACTTGTCACTTTTAGGGTTTCATCACAAAAGGTAATTTATCACTTATGACATCATCATCAGTACTTTACTCTTTTAGTACCTTCCCTATTACCAGATCAAAGTTTTAGATGATGAAGCCTCTGTATAGACTTATTTCCACAATCTTCATTTTCCTACAAGTCATGGTGTTTTTCTTGAATTCATCAGATTTTTCCCTAATTTTACATTTATTTCCTTTCAGCTTTTAAGTTGCCAACTGCTTTATGAGATACGCTATAAACCAAGAAGAGCTCTACAATTTTTTTGATTTGCTTCTTTTCTACCAAAATTTTCTCTAATTCCTTCAAAATAAAGATTGACATCACTTATCCTTGTGTCATCCCATGACACCTCATATATTGGGGACTTGTTAGATTTTTCTATGACTACTCCCCCTAAAACCACTATTGGGTTTAGTTCTTAGAAGAAGTATCTACACCAGATGGAGATACAAGATTATTTGATTCATCTTTTTTCTCAAGTTCTTCCTTTTTCCTCCAATTTTTTGCCATTTCTCTCCTTATTTCTTCAAGATCTACCTTGTTCACAGGCTTGATCTTCTATTCTGAATTAGTTCTCTTAATAAATTTTCTCCTACAAAATTTTGAGATATGTCCTAGTTTGTTGCAAGTGTAGCACATAGCATATCCTTGATCAAACAAATTTTTGTTCATCCTTGACCTACACTAATTAGCCTTGTGTCCAAAGATATTGCATGTATAATAGTAGCCTTGAAGATATTGAATCCTTATGTTAGCATTAAACATGTTCATCATCAACTAGCTTCTACATTTAGTAGCTCTATGTCCAAACATGTTGCAAACATAACATTTTCTGGCAAAGAATCCAACATTCTAACTTCTACATTTTATTGCTCTATGTTTTAATTCATTGCATGAGAAACAAAATCCATTAAAAGATGGGTATCTTTGAGCATTAGGTTGTCAGATGGGAAACCTTCCAGTATTGTTCCTTCAGTTCTTCTTTTGATAAGTGTTTCCTTGAAATTTCCTTTGATTGTCCACTTTGTTGAAAACTAGTTTAGTCTTTGATCTTTTCCCTTCTTCAAGTCCTAGACCACCTTTATCCTTTGTAGGTTTCTGAGATGAAATCAACTCATCAAGCATTGTAGAACTTTCCTTGAACATTTCTTCATGAGCTTTCACTTTTTCCAGATCAGCTCTAAGGGTTACTACTTCTTGTTCAAGCTTATCACACTTTTCTATCTTCTAATTGATAATCTCTTTCAAGCATCCTTCCTCTATCTTGCTTTGTTCAATTGCTAATTTTAGATTCTCTTATATCCTACTATTTTCTTCAAGTTTCATTCTTAGATTCTCAATAGTCTCATTTGCTTCCTTTAGTTCTTGGCTAACTTCTTTATGTTTCAACTTGAACTTCCACATATGATTCCTTACTTTCTGAATGCATGCATTTTCTTGCTTGACATTTTCTTTCAATTCTTCACTTTCAAACTCTGTGGTCTCTATTATTAATTCTTCATCCAAGTCAAATCCATTCATCATTTTTTTCAACCTACCAAGATCTCCTTCGAGCTATTAAACTCATTCCAAAGGACCAAGCTCTGATACCAATTGTTGAACTGAACAACTGAGAGGGGGGTGAGTCAGTTGTCACCAAATTAAACCCTTAAATAATTTACCAGAACATAACCTTGAAACTTCTAAGATGATTAAATATTAAGTGCAAGAAAAAAACTAAAAACCATCACATAAACACAATAACACAAAATTTACCTGGAAAACCTGTTGTGCATGTTTTGCACACATGCCTCGGCTTAGGAAGGGACCCCCTCTTGTTCACTCTCGATGGGCCATTTTTATCCCATCCCACTTTACGTACCCCCATTTCTAAGCCCAAGTTGGCTACAAGACTGAAAGTGATAAAATCCCCTTGGCTAACTTCACCTACCTAAATTTTACTAGGTCATTTGCCTTTGCAGGCTGGGTCCTACAGGCTTCCCTTAGCATTTCGCTCGACATCCATTGACCTTTGTGGACCCACATTCATGGGTTTCTTCTTGTTGTTCATTGTTGCACTCCACCATTCCCTTGCAACCAAGCTTCGACATCCACCCACATGGTGTACCCTGCATCTTCCTTCACTGTTGTGTCCATTAGGTATCGCGGACCCGCAGTTGTGGGTCACCTAGTGCGGGTTTCCATTTCCATTTCACCACCAAGTAGCGGTCAACCCTTGACTTCTGCTTCTGTGATGGGTTTCGTGGTTGATCCTTCTGTCTCTACTATTCTCGCAAGCCAACTAACCCCATCACCTCAAAATCACCTAAGTCTAAAATGATCGCAGGTCTTTGTGCCTGGCTTTCCTTCACCTAACTGCCATTGTCTAAATGGCTTAGCTCTTATGTCTCCCCACAGCTCATATCCTTCATGTACCATTTCCTTGAAATGAAACCTTAAGGTTGCAAGTGAATTCTTAAGTCAAAGCTTACCAGCAGGTCTGCCCTTATGGGTCACCACCTGTGGGAGGCTATCACCACAACGTCGTTTCACAATGGCAACCCTTCACTACCTCCCTGCTTCATGGTCCCACAACCCATTAATGTTGTCATCCTTTTGCAAGCTTCCCCATGGCAGCTATCACCCACCACCTTGTTGTTGTGAAGTGGAATTCATGCATTGCACACTCGCATCATCCAGCTACATTGTTCTAAGCTTCATGGTCATTTTCATGATTAATAGTGTCAAACTTCTAGATGAAGATCTCAAGGGCATGATTCCTTCTCAGCTCTGCACGATAGAGATTTTCATGTTACAAACAATGGCATTCAAGATTGGCGACAACGACCCTCAACTACATAGAACCCACAATGTGGGCCTTCGCCCATCGCTCGAAGTTTTCTTAACGTATTTCTCTGAACGTCCTCACCTATGTGCCTACCTAAATCTAACTGTCTACATCTCAAGGCCTGTTAGAGTCTTCTCTTACAGATCCTGCATGCTTCATGTTTGTTTTCCATGACGATGTCCTTTGCTATGCTACCACCTGCATGTCCCCCCTGCATATCCATGATGGAGGCATTGTTTGCAGAGTCTGCAGCTCATCTTGCTATTTGAATGACATCTCTACCCAGCCTCCCCACTCATTATTTCTATGAATAATTTTTATCTTGGAGGCTCCCTCATGAAGTTCATGGGAGTGATCACACAAATTCCAGGAAATATTATGTGAGTTATCATAATCCTCGATACAAGAGAAAATGTAAACAATCGAAATGGGAGTGGAAAGACCAATGTGAAGTAATACGATGAAATCATGATGGTATTCTAGGAGTGCAGGTTTCCTATTGTTGTGAAAAAACTAGCATGGCTATTTGAAATCAAATCACTATGTGATGGTCACAAAATATTACAGAAGGTTGGAAGAATATAAATAAACAACCCGCTCGTAACACGAAGAATGGAGGATATCGGTTCTGCAGGGCTCGTTATGCAGGTTGTCATTAGTGTTTTACCATTTCTTGGTGGCACCCTCACCTAGGATTTTCGCATCCCTTTGCTAGCAAAGAAGTTACTTATGCGGGCTCTATATGTGTGGAGGCCATCTTTCACGGCTCTTTAACTATGACGCCCAACTCATCAATATCCACACGTCTTCCTCACAAACTCCATGCTTGTGGAGATTGCCACTCCCTTGGATGCTCATTGGTAGCATCATCTATGTTATCCTTATAGTGTTGCTACCTCAAGGACTTAATCTGGTGGGAAAATATTGGCTATATTCGCTTGCTTGAGTTGAATTTAGTACACTTTTATGTGCAAACATAATGAATTCTTTTTTTAGACCATGATAATTTGCAAGCAAACAAGGAGAGGCTCAATAGGTGGGGAAATGATAAGGATGGATTTTTGGATGTCGCCCACCCTTAATAAAAGTTCTTATCAATGATTTATGATGCCAACATGATAATGGTAGCAACCTTCAAATGATAATATTATCTGGGAGAAATCTTTGAAATTGTTACTGCAAAGAGGGATCGAGATGTTACTTCATCACCATTGAAAAATCCACAGGTGCGAGTATGAATGAAGTTGATAAGTTATCACACAAAGGGTCGATATTCAAATGGTATCAAAATTGAGGGAAGAGATCGTAATAAGGTTGGATGCAAGAATCACCCACAGAATGGCCGCTCTGTAATGGCATCATCAAATGGCCTACTCGCACTATCTCTCCACATGACAATATCTAATGTGGGACCTGCACTACATACTTTTGTGTGCCTTCCTTCACTACAGAATCTGCTATTTCATTTTTTCCTCAAAATGATATTCGCCCATGGATTCCCCATACTTCTTTGATGATTTTCCTCTCATGAGTATCATTCTTGATGATCATCCATATTGGCCCTACATCACCCTCCCTCTGCAAATATGCACGTATTCTTTTCAAAGGGAGTTTGTGAAGTAGAACACACTCACCTTTTAAAGCTACAAGGAGAATCATATTCCAATAGCAGAGCGTTATAATTTTACAAGGTTGCAACATCACTAGTACACGTATGCCTTAATGAGGAGGCTACTAGTAAGGAGTATTATAAGCAATACATGGGACATCATTTACAAAGAGCAAGAATGCAGTGATTGAGCAAGTGTCATGTAGATCTGAGGATGCAAGATTCCATGTGTGGGGCTCGACACTCTTCATGTTGTTGTCTAAATGACTTCCTCCCACTGGCTTCCTAGCTATTGCGACCCGCATACTCAACCCTGCACCACCTTTATCGGAAGCTTTCTTTGCAGAGCCCACAGTCTATTCTTCCATTTGAACAATGCCCTTTCACGTCACATCTCACATAGTCCTACTTTCCTCCTAGCTTGAACGATCGGTGCTCCCACATTCTTATTCTTACTCTTATTGTGGATGGCTCGGGTTGCCTCTGTAAATGGACATCTTGATGGGGAGATTTTAATTATTGATTTCTTTTAGAATATTTGAATTATTGTTGTACACGAGGGTGCACCTCAATTGTGTAGTGATAAGTCGAAGAAGATCTGTATGCCCACATTTCTTGAATGAGCCGAATTAATAAGCATCATGCTTTGGGTGGGTGAGATTGGAATAAGGGTACTTGTCATCCATACATATATGAAACATCGGTATTATGCTAGCTTAGGTATCTCCTTGTATAATCAGTTGGTGTTGGGAAAACCTCAAACCAGGAATGTTTGCTAAAATATTGTAAACAGATGCCACTATCTCGGGCACTGGATTTTCTTATTGCGGGAGGGCTACTCTTCCTAGTGTTTTTGGGCAATTTTTTTGCATAAGTTAGAGGTAGTGGGAAGGGGGAAGTCCATTAGCATCGCTCCATCTATTCTGGGGTTTCTTGTTTTCTCTGTCATCTCGAGTACCATGGTTTTAATGAGGGTTGGCTTCTAAAGTTTGTTCAATTAGGAGGCATGAAAACCCTGATTACAAATGAGAATTTTCTCAAGAAGTCCATTGCCCTAGCAAGAAGGGAGGCTCGAGTATTGTCATTCTTGTCAAAGGCCCAATTGAGGTAATTTGTGATGGATTTAATAAATGTTAGTACAGGGATTCCTCTCTCTCCATTCTTTTATAGTAATGATTTGGATCGACAAGAACAAATAAAGAACAAAATGATTACTTAGTATATGGACCTTTATTAAACAAATAAGTGAAGTAGGTGGTTTTCATAATAAACATGTCCATATAAAGCCCTAATTCATTGATTATGAAGTAGACCTTCACAGGTGGAGTCATTTTACACATCATGGTAATTTCGTATGTAGGGTTCCACACTCTCAATGTTGTCACCTATGGCCTTCCCAACTAGTGTACCTGCACCTTCATCCCATAGACAGTGCTCATGTTCAATGTTCCCAGAAACAATGTAGAACTACTTCATGCCCACAGTTCTATAATATTGGATTCATTGATTAAGGATTACGAGCACCACCTCATGTAGGATCATTTGTAAAGGGGGGGTGATATTATAGAGGGAAATTCTTGAATCTTACAAAATTAAAAGAGAATGATACCGCCCCCCGTCTATTGTAAGAATGTGGAAAATTGGTCATATGAACTATTTAAAAGTGATTTGAAATTCAAAAGGGTTCTAAGTAATGATCTCACTTTATCTTTATGATAAACTTTAAGCATTTTGCTAAGGTCCTCATTTGCATGTATAAATGATTTAAGGACACTTTGATTAAGACATTGTAAGTATTATATGTAGGTATTCTTTCAAGAAAGGAAACTTTTATGAGCCTTTGAGGATGCATGTTGAGGAAATACCTACGCACTAGGAGTTTGCATATGTAATGCAATCAAGGGGAGAATGCTTCCACTTTTGATGACACGTGGAACCCCATCAGGGGTGAAGCTTTAATTCAAGGTTGTCAGGGATGGAGATTTATTTGTCCACATGATAGAAGAAGAAAGAACTCTTTAGGGGAATGAAGTTTCACTTGGGAGAAGGACTACACACAAAATGTATGAATAACTATATCCAAAAAGGTGGGGTGTTTCCAAATAGGAACTTTTTAAAGAAATAAAGCTACAATTGGAGGAATGATTCCATGCAGGGCATATCGATAACCTTGTCTGAAATGGGAATACCTCAAATTAAATATGCTCGAGCAGTGGACATTTTGTCAGGAAAAGACCAATAAACCTATGACTACATACCAAAGGGAAGTCGGTGCCAAGGAACATAGAAGGTTGTCCACCAAAGTCAGAGGCAAGGAGGAGTTGTCTTGCTCTTCATCAAATGATCATGATCTAGCAGGAGCTATTCACTAAGATCAGGAGTAGCACACTTGCTTCTCAGAGACACTAATTTGTAACAAAGGATGCAACAAACACATTAGACAGAGGGCAACCTTTCAACAGTTTTAGCTACAATAAAAGAGAAATCAGCCAGAGGACAAATTTGCTACAGTACCAAGGCCACTAAAAGACAAAATAAGGAAAACACAAAGGATGTATTTTAAATTGCCATAAATTAGGGGGTAGGTGAAACCCTAAATTGTAATGATTCTGAGCCACTCATTGTAAATCAATCCTAGTCATTCATTTGGGATTTGGAAAATTATAAATAGGGGCTTTCCCCTCATTTGTAAATGGTTGGAGAATTGGTGCAAAGGGCATTTTGCAGCAATAGAAGGAAGCATTGCATGATTTTATGCATGTTTCTTTGAGTTTGTTCATCTTGCTTGCATGATTCAACTTCCATGTTAGATTTAGATTGTAGTTTCTTGAATGGTTGCAATAATGGTGATTGTTGTTATGGTATTTGATGGACTTTCAGCCCATAATTTTAGCACTTGTTGATGACAAACTGCTTTGTAAAGTTAGCCTAGGCTTGTTTAATTCATTGTTGCAACTTAGTTCAATAGTGTGTTCATGAGGTGAATGCACAATCTAAAAATCTGTAGATCTTAGAAGATTGCACTAGTTTTGTGTAGTTGTAGGCTTCTCCTGGTCAAGAAAAACTTGGTTTGAGAATTTTGTCTATTGTAACAACCTTCATTGTTGTTGTTCATTCATATCTTAGATTTAGAACAGCTTTCTCAACCCTTTACTCTTTTTCTATTTCTTTTACTCGTTGGTTAGAGTAGAATTCCAAGCATCACCATAATGTTAAATTTGATGAACATGGTGAGTTTTAGCTTACTATTTTGAGTGGGAACCCACTATTCATTCACTTCTAGCACTCTTGAAACTCCATTTGCAAACCTAACTTCCCATGCTTTGCAAACCATAAAGGTCGCCCTATGATTACCAATGAAACACATCAACCAGCTGAGTTATTACAAGAATTGTCATGACCTAACACCCGAGAGACCTTGGGGTAGTGATCTAGAACTTGTTTGCAGATTTCTAACTTTCAAGAAAGGTAGCATACTTGTGTGTTTCCTATGTTGAGAAGGTGCATAAACACCCATCAACAAAACCCAATAAGGGAAAAACCATGGTGAGGATTAACTCACACTATAGAGAATATCAAAACCGATTACAAAAAGGCTCACTACCTGAGGCTCACTACCAATTGAAGGACTCACTATCCAGACTCACTATCCATAGGGCTACAACCTAAAGATACAAAATATGGCTTACAACTAGATTACAAAAGTTATGGCTCACTACCAAAAGTATGAATTGATGGAATACACCTTCCTTGTGTAGAATTCAATTCCAAATGAACCTTGGACTATGAAGTATTGCCTCACACAACAGTTCCTTAACAAATCTATTGTGTTCTTTAATTGATAAAACATTTAGGCTCAGATCCTCTTTCACCTTTCTATCGCACTCACACACCCACTTCTCACTCACACTTCACACTTCACACTCCACACCTTACACACACACACTTCTTATTCCTCAAAACATCTTATATATACAAGTAGTACATCATATTAAGTTGGCTAAAATCTATACACAACATCCCTAAAGTAGATTCAATCTTCTTAATACATAACATGTGTTAGGTTGGCCAAGACTAGAACACAAACAAAAAACAATTATACCAAATAGAGAAACAACTATAGTGTACAGAGTTAAACTCTATCATTGATAACTTGCTTCTCCCAACACAAAACATTTCAAGATCTCAAATATAGTTGTCTGAGTGAATCATAATGACATAGTTAAGATATTAGAGTCATAGCTTGTCTTGTGGTAGAATCTAGACCCAAAAACCATTGCACTAGTTCACTGATTTAAAGAACATCTTTGATAAGGAATAGCTTTTGGTAAACACCTCATACATTTGGTATTGCGTTGACATCAATGAAAACCATTTGATGCAATCCAATTTCCAACAATTTTTTTTTTTTTTTTGAATGATTAGGATGACTACAATTTTATTTGGCATGAATATCAAGTTTTCTAATGATTGTTAGTCACAATTTAGAATCTAGAAATTTTAGGGTTTTTTGTTTTCTGCTAATAGTTAAAGGCATGTCACTATTTTCTACAAAGGCATAGAAGTATCTACAAAGACACTAAGGTTCAATAAAATCATCATATTGTTGAATCTAAGGAGTCAAATTGTAGATTTCCAATTTTACCTTGAAACAAAGGCATTGATATGTGCAAAGGAACCAAGATGCAAATAGAGGTGTTGTTTTGATAGAAAAAGAAACATCAATTTGCACAAAGACATGTTGCATTGTCAAGACAAAGGCACTGCTCTATTCTAGAGGTTTAATTTTTTGTAAGTTGACCTAGGAGTTTTAATTTTTTTAAGTTTTTTTATGTGTAAAAGATCTAGAAAGTGATAGAAAACAACAAACAACATGTAGGACTAACTCGATTGGGAGTTTAGAATATTTTTTCATTTCTTCTTCAACAAGAACATGCTAATTGGTATCATGGGCATATTTACAATAAAAATATGCCATAGAGACACATCCTAATTTATTGCTAGATTAAGATTATCAGCTTAGAGTAAGGTTGCATAATAAAATACCTTCCAATGAGTAGATGACTAGAGTATGCCAAGGTCATGTACCAGCTTGACACCTCTTACCTTGAAAGGAAAAGTTCCTAACAAGGGATTATTGTCACCATCACAAAGGTTGGTATATAGTGAGTAACTTTGTGCATTGATCCTTGTACATTGCACCACTTTAAGTTGACAATTTATAAATAGCTCTTAGGCTTCTAGATTTTAAAAGTTCATAGTAGGGTTTTTTTTGTCAACAGAGAGCTCATCTGGTATTCCCAAGTTGAGAGGGGTCTCCTCTCTTCTCATCACCTATATATGTCTCAGTTGATCGAGGTTCATGAGGCTTGGCTTGAAGGTCATGAGACACTCCTTGAGGTACAACTTTCATTCTCCTCCTTTATATAGCCCACTAGGAAATGTTCTTGAGATCAAAATTTGGGGTCATAAGGCCCCCAAACAAGTCTCTTGCATAGAAATAAACAAAAATACTGTTGCTTTTTTTCCTCAAGATCATTCTTAGGAGTTGCAAGAGGAGAGCATACACAACACTATAAGTCAAGGTGTACAAATAAATTGTAAATGAATGGTGTTTCTAATTTACAAGATTGCACTAGGTTCAAGAAAGAGCATACACACCATAGAATTATTTTTAAGCGCATAAAGGATTCAAATGTGTGGTTCAATTTTAAAAATTCCAAATTTAAATGTGCAATTTGTTGGTTTAATTTTAAAACCCAAATTGAAGTGTGCAAGTTATTCGTTCAATTTTAAGTACCAAATCAAATATGAAATTTGTGTTGTTCAATTTTAATGCACTAAATTCAAATGTGAGATTCAATTTTATGCACCAAATGTAAGTGTGAATCCTAAATTTAACCATAACCTACAACAAAAAATGTTAGAAATTTAATTTGATTTCAATCTTCCTCCATCAATCGCCACAATGTTACAAACTGCTAGATAAAATTAGGAAAATAATAGATTGTAGAAGGCTAGTCAAAGTAAAGAATTCAAAAATACATTTAAAACCTTAACAAGTAAAAGTATTGTTTACTAGAAAAAGGCATCGAAATTCATAACAAAGGCAGTGCATTATCTATCTGCAAAGGCCTTGATCTTTTTCAAATGTGTCAACCTTTTGCAAAGGTGTTGACCTTTTAGAAAGGTGTCAACCTTTTGCAAAGGTGTTGAACTTTTGTAAAGGTGTTAACCTTTTGCAAATGTGTTGAAATTTTGTAAAGGTGTCAACCTTTTGCAAAGGTGTTGACCTTTTTCAAAGGTGTCAATCTTTTGCAAAGGTGCCAAACTATCCTATTAGAAAACATGAAGTTAGAACAAAGGCATCAAATTGTCAACAAACTGATGCACCAAGATTTTGCAAAGGCGACGATATTTGTGCAAAGGCATTAATCTTTGACTTGAAAAAGCATCAATCTTTAAATAAAGGTGTTGCATTGTCTCTATAACCTACAAGGCTGAAAAAACTTCACAAAAAAAATTAAAAGGGTGTGGGTCTCACCAAGCGTGCCAAAATATCGTATAGTTAGAATGAATGATCAAATAACAGTATAATGGAAACAATTAGAAACCTAAAATAATTAAGAACCTACATGATTATGATAAAAAAAAAGGCCATACTGAATAAAATTCATTTGCAAGACATTCAAATAAATTAATCTAAGAAATTGAACTAAAAATCAAATCAATTAAATAATTATAATGTGCAAACTCTTGATCCCATGGTGGATTGATGCACAATTGTGATGTGGATTGCTCAATTGAATGCATAATCCATTTTAAAAAGCTTAGTTGGGGAGGAACGATTCATAAAATACTCTAAAATTCTCAAGATTGGCTCAAGAATTCTAGAGAGTAAGGATGCTATGAAGATTGTGAATGAAATTCATGTTGAGAAGACCTAGTATTTATAGATTTTGGGAATCTTGATCAACAATCAGGATTGAAAATGGTAATCAATGGATGAGAGAAGATCAAAGAGGTGAGTTTGGATCAAGGATTAATCAAATTGTTCATAATCCATGAGGTGTGGATCAAGGATTAATTAGTGGTTCATAATCCATGAGATGCTCAACAATATCCCTTATTTCATGAAAATATGTTGGAGATATTTTGAATTGGAAGGAAGAATTTGAATTTGAAAATGAAATATTCTTTACGCAAGTTGGAGAAATGGAGGAAAGTTAGTTAATTAAACAATTAAGAATTATTTAATCAAGTTGGATTATTAGTATGAAAATGATGAATTAATCAAATAACCTTAATTATTAATAGGAGAATAAAGTAAATTTAACTAAATAACTAAACACTATTTAATCAAATAGAGGAATTAGGGTGAATTATGAAAAAAATGATGTTAGTAAACTAAAATCAAGATTTGTGATATAGTCATGACATTCTTAGGTGTCTACAAAAATAAATAAACATTTATTTCTTTCTCTAAGCTATCATCTTGAATTAAATAAATTTATTTATTTCATTCTTCTAACTTTCTCTCCATCAAATTCAAATTTGGGTCTTACCCTATCTTGAATTTTCCTATCCATTGATCTTGCAAATCAATCTCCACCGTTGATCAAATATCAAATGAAGCATATAAGTAATAATCTTTCATTTTATTCAACCCCCTAGCACTCTTGTTATCAAAATCAATCTAGAACTTTTATCACTCAAACATTATCAAGTATTTATCATTAGCATTGTCAAGCATAGGTATCATTTATCATTATCATTTAAACATATCATTATTGTTTCTTTCATAGTTTTTTACTTTTAATAGCAACCAACAATGGAGAAAATCAAGATCTTAGCTATGATGACTTTGCTTGTTATTTTAATTCTATATTCTGAGCCAAAATCTTGAACTTCATTATGTGCTTGTGAAAGTGTGATTTTTGCATAATTGTTATTTGTGATTCACATTTTCATCATCCATAGGGTTATAGTAAGTGGATGCATAATAAGTTAAGAACAAGTCTCATTACCATTTCAATGCATGTTTATATCTTAGTATTCTTTAGAAAATATTAATATTTTCAATTCAAGAACATAATAATATCAAATGTGATTTTTATAAATGTACTAGAACTTTCATGTTATAATCAAATAAATGTATGTCCGTGACAAAAAAATTTTGACTTATTGACCAAATTTTTGTATTGCTTTAGCATTTTGATCATTAAAATATTTCCTATTATGTTTCAAAGAAGCATTGATTAAATGATGTAGATTTTGGCCATATCCCCTAAATACAACTATTATACATCTATAAAGAACTTTTTTAATATTACATTTTTTAAATATTTGTTTATTTTAGTTGTTAATTCAAAGTTGAATTGCCAACTAAATAAAAAAATTAATTACTTCAAGATATAAAGAAACAAAAAAATCATAAATTTTATTTATTTTTGAGTTTTTATATTAGGGATGACAACTAAATGAACCTTAATATGAATCAAAAATACACCTCAATGTGGTATTAGAGAAAGACATTTTTTACCAAATGAATAAAAAAATATGAGGTGTTTGAATAAACAACACTACTTCCATAGGCAAAGCAATATATGTGTGAGGTTTGAGGCTAGTTCTTTGCATGCTAAATAGTGTTGAGAGAGGAATTCCATTGCAGTCATCCCCTTTGTTCATATTAACATTACCATTTATATGACTATTGTTGGATGCACAAGAAAACTAAGGGGGGGTGAATTAGTTGTACATTAAAACATCAAATTCTCATTAACATTTAGATCTACATTAATCCTTAAATCCTTAGCAACCATTAAACCTTTATCATGCATTAGCACAACATAAACTTGAAAAAAAATAATGAGAACACATTAGAACACATGAGAAACCATATTTATGTGGAAAACCCAAGAAAGGAAGAGTCATAGTGAGGATTAGCTCATAATATAAAGTAATTGCAACACCGAATATAATAGGCTCACTATTGAAGGGATCATTTCCAAAAATAAAGAAGGGCTCACTAGTAGAATAAAATGAAGAAGAAAGAAGATTGTTACAATGAGAAATCATCTCAAAGAAATAGAAAAATTCCACCACTTCTTCACCAGAATATTCACAATCTCTCTATAGAATGTAGACACCTTCTTCTCACTACTTCCAGTAGTTTTAGTTGTTAAGGCTCATACTGCACTTCACACTTTCACACTTCACATCACAATACACGTCATCTCATCATACTCCATCATATCAACACACATATATACCATCCTCAACCTTGTAAACAATATACAAGGTTGGCTATGCACCTCAAAACATGCAAATTCAAATTACGTCGACAACAAAACATTCCTGCAGTGGAAAGGAATAAAGGTGGACCACATCACACCTTGACTCATACCTAAATCCACTCATACATGCCACACCATGCTTCCACAAACATCGAAGCACATCTGTAATTAGTGTAAGCACCCAAAGTCAGTTAAACCTATGTTAACACCATCAAAAAATTAAGTACACACTTCCTTTGACCCAAAGATGACTTGCAGACCATACACAACACTTAAACATAATCTAGAATATTCCATCAACACTCTAAAATTCAAAAACTCCTTCACAACATCATACACTAGAAGAACATATTCATTATGCACAACTAGCTAACCTTCAACACACTGCAACACATGAATCCAACCTTGCGAAGCACCAAAATTTGAACAACTTAGATTGGAGATAGATATGAGCTATAAGCATATTCCCAAATTCACAAGACCAAAAAAATCTATAGAGAAATGTGGAGAAAAACTATTTCTCCCAAACAACACTATAAAATAGTTCACACACTAGTGAACACAACTTTCTGTGCACAAAAATCCAGAACCTAAGACACTGGATAAATCACCTTTGAAGACCTATGAACAACATATCTGAGCTGTACAAGAATATCTTCAATCATGAAGAAATGTAGAGAAAAAAATAGAAAACTACTCTACTATACTAAACACTCTCTACCACACTATTTCCTCTTTTATTCAAATCTTCTCAAAAGAACTTGGAAACCAAGCACCACAAACACATTCTCATCATCTTCAACACTTCCTTGTTACCGCCAACTACACACATTCTTATCAAGGAAACACCAGAGCTTGACACTAGTGAAACTATTAATGACAACATAATGCAACAAATCAAAGCATCATGTCACAGTTCAAACAATATCCCCATATACCTATTGACATCAATACAACAAAAAATATCTATTAACATCAATGAGAACACAAACTACTCATACTTCCAACAATATCCCACTTTTTCATTGATGGAAACATATGAAAAACCATCAACAACAAAACAACAACCAGTAACTCTAATCACCAACACTTTATTTTTTTCCTCCTTGCTTCATAAGGTTTTTAAGTTAACTCTCTCCCCCTTTGACATCAATGGTAAAGGGAAAAATTCCCTTTGACATCAATCACACATCTATCTACTCCACAACTTCCTTTTCTTTTGTTGCACTCTTTTTTCTTCACACCTTCTTTGCACACTCCCCCTTAGGAGTACACAACATACTGCACCAACCAGCAACTACTGCTCATGTACTTTGACATAGTTGACAAAGGAAAACACTTATATACTACACAATGACAACACTTACTCCCCTTGACTGCAGCAACCAACAAAGTCTCTACCTACTCCCCCTAAGAGGTAGCTACCAACATTAGTCCAGAATAAGGAATGAACCTTGAAATCCATTGGAATGATGCATATCATTATGCATCTAGGTGAAAGAAGGTGGGGAAATAACCACCAACTTCTCCTATAGATACTCAAAAGTATCCTTAGGAATAACCTTAGTAAAGATATCTATAACTTGATCTTTAGTAGGAACATATTCCAACTTTCACCTTATTCTCTGCAACCTTCTCCCTCAAGAAGGGATACTAGATTGAAATATGTTTTTTCCTTGAATGCATTAACAGATTCTTTGAAATGTTAGTAACACTTGTATTATCACAAAAGATAGAAATAGGTTCATCATTGTAGACATGTAAAAATGACCTAACACTTATTGCACATCCTAAATGATATTTTCTCATCATCAGAATCATTATCACTAAATATCATTGCATTTCACATCAAATACATTAGAAACCCTAATTTTCTCTATTAATTAAATAATATTACATTATTTAATTAATTCAGTTTTTCATCACTTTTGACTAATTAAATAAATTTCATTTATTTAATAAATTCCTAATCTAACTTTATTCCTCCTGATTAATTAAATAACATCAATTATTTAATTATGTTGCTAATTCACCCTTTTCCCCTAAGTCAATTAATTTATTACTAGTTAATAGTTTAATTAAATCACTTTCCCCTAAACTTGAATAATTGAATAAATTATTCAAAACATCATTCAAAAAGGTCAAAACAAACAAATACAACTTTGTTTGTAAAGGTCAAGCATGATTTGCACATTCAACTCAAAAGGCTTAATTAATTAAATCAATTAATTAATTACCCTCACCCACTTTTATGACTGAGAAAATTATGATCCCCCGATTGCTCAATCTGGTTGGCTAGCTGATTCATCCATTTTTTTACTGATTCATCTATTTTTCAATCCCACTGAAGGCTCAAACATGATTTCTTCAATCCCACTAAAAGCTCAATCTATTTCCTCAATTCCACTAAACACTCAAATTAATTTCTTCAATCAAACTGATTACGTAATCAAAATCCATTGATTCTTCCCATCTAATTCCTATTAGTAGTTTTGAACCATTGATCAGGATATTCTACTATGTGATCTTGAGTGTTCATTTCAAAACACAAAATCTATATAAAAATCATCTTCTTCCTCAAAACTGATTAGAGAATTAACATATTTTGCACAACAAAGTAATGCTAAAATCATAATCAATCTTTTGACAAGATTTCCGCATATCTTTGATCAACAACATCACACTTTGAAGCTTTTGCTATGCACAAAAGGATGCTTCACATTGATACAACAAATTATCCAACATCTTTCCAAACACACTTCAACACGAGATGGGTAACCTTTTATTGTATTGAATTCATTGTTCTTGTTTTGTTTCAATTTTATTCTTGAATTTATTGTTCTTGTATTGGTCATTTCGTGAGCAATGGGCATGAATCATGATCTTTGATTGAATTGGATTAGTTTCAATTCATTCATATTTGATCTTATTATACACTTGATTTCCCCCTTATACATTTTGGCATGCCCAGTGGGACCATAGTCCTTAGTACTAACTATTTTATGAGTGAATTTGAAGTTGCAGGTTATAGAAATTCTAATTGAAAACTTTCATGCAAAAGCTATTAGAAATTCACATGGTCAACTTTTTGTTTCAGCCACACACCCATTTTTTGGCTGCTTTTTCTCTTTCAACCACTTTTTCCAAAGTAACATGGGTGATTTTTCATTTCTTAGTCACTTATGCTTAATAAACATAGGTCACTTCTTACTTTTTTAGTCGTAGTTTCCTGTAACAAGGCTACTTTTGCCTAAAAATTTCACTTTTTTCCTATTTCTTGTTGATTAGAAATCTAAGAAGATTTTTTTCATTTTTTTGATGCCAACAAGTGCTTTTTGGTGATGTTGGTATTTTCTAACTTCATTTGTGTAACTCTTTCAGGATATGGAACAAGTTACATGAGAAACAACTAACACATTTTATTGCAGAGAAGGTGAACAATCAAAGTTTTAAAATCTTTTTTTTTCAGAAGCTTTCATAGTTTAGAAAAACAACTTTGAAATTTGTGCTATAAAATGAACCCCACAAATCACATGATTTCAATTGGTGCTTAAAAAGAATCTTTCAAAAGCTTTCTAGCTTAGGAAAACTTCTCAATTGGTGCTTAAAAATAATCTTTCAAAAGCTTTCTAGCTTAGGAAAACTTCTCAATTGGTGCTTAAAAAGATTTTTTAGAAGCTTTCTAACTTAGGAAAACTTCTCAATTGGTGCTTTAAAAATAATTTTCAGAAGCTTTCTAGTTTAGGAAATTTTTTATTTTGGTGCCTAAAATGAACCCCACAAATCCACATGCCTTTGGTTTGGTGCTCTAAAAATAATTCTTCAAAGCTTTCTAGATTAGAGCAAACAATTATTTTTGGTGCTCTAAAAAATGCTTTCCTTTGACCAACGTTTTCAATATGTTGACAAAATAAGTGATTTCATTTTCTTGACCAATTAAGACAAGGCATTAGAAACACTTCAATTGGTAATTAAAATTGGATAAATCAATTTTTTGACTTGCACATTGCTATCTACATTGCTTGATATCTCAAACACTTCAATTTTGGTGCAACATAAAAAATGATTTGCTAGTGTTTTTCACACTTTATTTGGTTGGATAGTGCCACTCGAGGGGATTAAAAAGAACATTACAATGAATTGTACACTGTGTATTCTGTGTTTGGAAAAATAGGTGTCTATCCTCTCCCCTCATGCCTTTTTGCGATATTGGGTGATGAAAAGCATCTTGATTTTTTCACTTTGTTTTCATTTCAAAAGCATTACCTTTAGAGGGCCTACCTCCTGTTGTGAGAGGGAATGACCCAAGCAGTACTTTTGTTTTGGTCTGCTATACAAATAATTGTGGGTGTGATGAAAGTCTTCAACCACCTAGTGCATATGTTCTATATCGACGAAAGTCTCCCTCAATATCCATGAGATGCATAAAAACCCTTTCTGAGGGTTGAGAGACCTCTTAAATGAGTGAATCATCACATATATAGACATCAGATTATCTTGAAATACTGAATAAAAACCAATGTTGTAGAAGCCACCCCTTTTAGCCAAAAACATTCTTTGAAGTGGTACATTGGAACGTTGATTTCAATAAGCTACTTACCAGGTCTAACTTATGGTTGATCTTAAAACACTCCATTCATTGCATGTAATATCATTGCTTTGAGGCATGAGGTAAGCCCACCTAAAAGAACATGTCTATCCCAAAGGTGTAAATGTCTTCACAAAATTACCAAATCTATTTGGTTACTTTGAAACATCAAACATTTTCTTGAATTAAAATGAACACATCAAAACAAGCATTAAATATGGTTATCAAACTTCAAACCCTTTTGAATTAGTGTGAATCCTTTAAAAAGAGCCCTATATTTGCACTCCTTAAGGATATCTTACAACAATATCCCTAAAGGTTTATGGATATTTAAGCTCACATTTTAAGTTGCATTAAGAATAAAGTTAACATTGGAAACTATGGCTTTAGAATCTAAAATTCTATGAACTTTGAGCTTTTGTGGTAGGAAACGTGCTTAAAGTTGTAGACACTTAAGGTCAAATAGTTTTGATTGTTGCATTGCATGATATCACTTGCCAAAATCTCAAATTAGATCAAACAAAGCCATGAAATTTGAAAATTTATCCAAAGCTACTATCAAAACAGAAATTGGAAAACAAAATTGAATAGAGGTCACTTTTACTTTTATTTTTTGCGTAGTTGACCAAAAACTGGTCATAATTAACCAAAATCTTCTTCTTTTTATGTCTATTTTATGACAATCATTGGTGAAAACCTATCGCTTTTGCTAAAGTAAATGCACCTAATCTAAAAATTACCATAGTTTATCTTTTTTGTGTCACACTTGAAAAGATTTCTTGGTTGTAGTTAACTAAAAATTGACCACTCTTGAAAAAAAAGTTGTTTTTTTCCTACACAAATTCACCTATTAGCAAAGATATCAACATTTTTTTGAACCTCAAGGCTAATTCAAGTAAATTTCCCACAACATATCCTCTAGAAAAAGAAGTGAAATATTGATCCAAGTCTTTCAACATTTTGAGTTCCAAAAATAGCGTCATCCCAAACATCGCTCAAACTTTAGAGTCTTGAGTATCACAAAACCATATCAAAAAATTGTCATCAATTCACTTTATGACCATTTGGCATCAAAATGCTCCAATTCAACAACCAAAGCTTACAACATCTATCATACAACAAAGTCCCACACAAATTGTAGGTGAACAAACAGATATGATTAGTAGTTTGAGGATCTTCATATTTGAGAAAAATGAAACACCAACCCAATGGAGAAACGCATCTAGCATCCTAGATAGAGAGGAACGGAAAGCAAATCTTACAGCCATAAGTCTTGTATTACCACTTCCTATGTGGAAATAGACACCATATTTTAAAATAGAAAATCCCAAAACAATTGTAAAATAAAAAATCCCAAAAAATAAAGCATTCTTTTATTCCATAGATTAGAAATCAACAAAATTTTCCACAAAATCTAAATGCTTGATTATGACAACCATGCGATCATAATATAGAAAAAAGATGGAATCAAACAAAGGTAGGGCTAGCATGCCCCCAACAAACACCACAAGCAACGAAAGTGACCCATGGGGTTATAGACCAAGTGACCTTGTAACTCCTCAAAAGGAACCCACATTTAAGGCAACATCAAACCAATCACCTAATGAAGAAGAAGTAATCCATAGACAATAAGAAGCGATGGATAGATCAAACCAAAACCTAAAGGACATGGTTATAGAAGAAGTGGATAGTGAGGAAGAAATAAATGATGAATAATTTTTTCAACACTCCAACAATTCCAAGGTACTTGAACTGATGGACAAACTCCTAAGGAAAGATCCAAATCCCTATTTCTTCAAATTAGCACAAAGTGGTGCCAAGTTACCTATAGACTTTAATGTAGGTCTTAAATATCTTCACCTCATTCCCTTAGGAGATAACTCAATTGTGATAGAAATACCAAAACTATTGGAGATTCCAAACATGCAACCCATCTTATCACAAGGAAAAGATCAATCAACGAACAACCCTTTGTCTAGGAAACCATCCCAAATAGAACAAGCAGTAATGGCTCAACAATATCAAGGAGTTCCATCTCAATACATGCATGCATTGCCCCAAAACACTTCATACATTACCCCTTCCGAAAACATACAAAATCAACAGGGAAAATTTCCACAACAGTACCAACAATAAGGTGGGTCACATGGTCCCCTTCCCAATCAACATCAACAACAAGGTGGGCAAGGATAACTTTAAGAACCTTCCCCCCTCGGTGAAGGTGTAAAATCCTGGTGAATCTTGTATACTTCCCAAAAAAATATTAATTTTATTAGTGATTTTTTTTTTATGGGAAAAAATAATAATCTCAATTGGTGAATCTTTTGTAATCACTAGAAGTCTATGGAAAATCCTAGTGAATTGCAATTTTTTTAAAACTAATAAAATATTTTCATTGGTGATTAAAACCTATTTTCAAACCAATAAAATATTTCCATTGGCGAATTAAACCTATTTTCAACGATAAGCGATATGAAAGGAAAAAAGCATATCACTCATCATAGAAATGAGACATGGAGACCAAACACCTTTGTGATGTGCAATACAAGAGAAAATCAAGGCTCATCACTCATCGCAGTAATGAACCCGATGGGTTGAAGGATTTTGACAATGAGTGATACAAGAACTTAAGTGGAAAAAATATGCACATGCATAAAGTTTATTTTAAAAGAGGGATCGCCTAGGAAGAACGTATGACCAGGGCTTAAAAACTTAAGAACATTTTATGCAAAGGTTGTAAAGGCCAAATAGGGCTGATTTATCAACCTTAAAAAATAATAAAATAATAAGATAATAAAATTAAGAAGCCAAAGGGATAGTGTGCAAGTGACACTTGTTCACCCTTGTGGCAAGCTCTACCATAGTTCAAAGGTGTTGATGGTTGAACATGATCAAATCAACGGTTGAGATGTGCTCTGAAAAATGAATTTCATCCATTCCCCGCTAGCTTGTGGGGGACCCACTATTAGATATGGGTTTGTGGAGGGATAGCGAGCATGAGCCACATGGCATCATTACCACCACTCGTAAAACTATAAAGGGCATGGGAATATTTGGTAAAATATTTCTTGGAAGTTATGAAAGGTTAAGCAACATGCTACTAAAAGGATGTATGAGCATGTGCAAAATTGTTCATCCAACTATTCTAATCTCAATCGTCTATTACTAAAGGAGGATATACGTTATGGTCACTAGCCTATTGGCTAAAGGGGAAGCAAGTTGACAGTCGTCAGGTTGATCTGGGTTGTTGCCCGTTAGCCCACAACTGTTGATCTAAAACTTACAAATCTCAAAAGGGAAGTAGGCTACTGACACATGGTTTTTTTTTCAGCTTGTAAAGAGTGGTAGGGGCCACAAAGCTAATGAAGGAGATGCATGGGAATGAAGGCAAGCTAAGTGACAACATATTCATTATGTTTGAAGCTAGATGTCAGTTCAAATCAATATAACCCACGACCGTTCAATGAATTTTTGATGGACGGTTGTAGTTGCATTCCAAAAGAAAATGTTTGAAGCTCTAGACTTGCAAATTCAAACCTCCATAATAACACTAGAACCATTAGATTTCCAAAAATAATGGTTGAAATTTTATTATTTTTTAAATGATTTAAAGTCATGACTCAATTTTTTTGAAATAATATTGTCACATCAAGTGGTGAATTAAATGTTAAGTGTTAAGTATTTGATGTCAATGCATTTGTTCTAACTTCTATATACCAACTTGATGTTCTTCATATCATTTATAATATATTTGGCTTTGATTTCTTTCTTCTCTATTCTCAATTTAACTATGATATGGAGTCTTCATGGCGTGTCATGCTACCCAAATATTTTTTGGGAGAAACGAAGCAACGATGCATACAACGGATGAAAGTTGGGTATGGTTTTTATAATTCCTTGTGTGTAGGTTGAGGATACTATACGAATAAGTATGGGTATGGCTTCAGAACAACCCTTATGCTCTATATTCTGAGGTAGCTTCAGCTTTCTTGTCCAACTGCATGGACATTTTTCTCGATAAAGATTTGGTGAAGATGCTAGTAATACATTATTTGTAGCCTTTCATTTACTCTATTTCTTTGTTGGAGTTGGCACTGGAGCATTACAATTTTGAAAGTGGGTTAGTGCATGTTGGTGGAATCTTCCAGAAAGTACAATTTCATGCTTCTACAGTGCAGGCTCTTGCCTTGGTTAATATGAGATGTGGCTTGTTGTGTGATACAAAAAATGAATCATTAAAGAGTCTAGAGTTTTGGAGGAAGGTTTTGGATGATTCACTTTTCTTCTCAATTGTTACTTTCTTAAATTCAATTCACATTCTACTCAAACACCCGGTTGATGGCCTTAGCTATTGTTACAATTTTTTTTAGTAATGAATTGTGTGATGTATCATGTGTTTATATTTTATTGTATAGCATAACAGTTCTTGTAATATGTATTTTATGACTAGTTTTTTTGTCATGATTAGAGGATTTTTTGCCAATTTGGTTATGTAGTATGTACTTCAATCTTTAGCTACTTAAATTAAAATATTTGTCATGAATCCATTCTTATAAATCATTTTTTCTTTGTTCAATATAAAAATGTAGCTTTTAAAACTAATAGTAATTATCAACATATAGTTTCAATCATAAGTGAGAGATTTATTGTGACTTATTAGTGGAAATTGATAATGATTAAGGTAAACCAAGCCATTTAATTCTCTCTTTTCAATGCCTCAAAGTACTCTACCTTTCATTTAATTCTCAATATTTTTGATGAAAGTGTGATTGTGGTACTATAGGTGGTGGCACAGATTAATTCCATATGTACATCTGAAGCGATTGATTGGATAGCTTGATACTAAAAGATGCACAACATATTGTAGATGATGATTTCATTAATCGAATGATCAATTGAAACAATATTTGTAATGATTTCATATCTTCTGAGTGGTGATTTTGATAACTTGTCAACTTGAGGTATAGTTTGCATGTAGCTAGACATCAATCAAATTAAACATTTTAATTGTAAATGTAAGGCTTAAGTTTTTGATTAGGTAGGAAGCATTTACAGGGTGTTGTACCCTTCACATAGAGCCACTAGGTCCAATAGAGTTCAAGACCAAAAAAAATCAAAACGACATAGCCAAAAAAACTAACACAATGGACCAATAGCAGACGAACAAACAACGAACCAACAATAGACTAACTGACATCCTCCCAGTTCTTTGATGAGATTAACAACATCATCTCCGACCCATTCCTAATGGTCTTCAACATTCTTCATGTCCATTTCATCCTTCATAACCACTGATAGGGTGTTGGTAACACAGTGGACCAACTTAATCGTGAAGTGGGTCAAACCACAAATTTTTTTGTCCAATTTATCCAATCTTTCCTTCAACACATAGAGATCCCCCCCTCCAACTGCAGTCTTTCCGGTATCAAGACTCTCAACATCCAATGGGTTCAAAGATAGAGAGGTTGAATCCTCCTTCTGCACTTTTCCCATTTGAAGAATGGAGTTGGGCCCTTTAGGATACTCCTCCTCACCCTCAAACTCCTATTCGTCCCTGCTATCTTTTTTTTCAGACTGCTCCTCTTTCATATCCAATTCTTTTACCTACACTTTTTTGCTATTCTTAGCTAGCCTACCAGAGTGTCAAATGATGGTATCATCACTAGTCACCATTGTCTCCGCAACCATCGTATCCCCCTTAGAGTCCTTTCCCACCACATTTTTACCTTTTCTTGGAGGCTCCTTCAAACTCTTTCCTTCCTCTTTTCCTTTCTTTTTTAGGGTGGGCTTGCTAGCAGACTTGGCAGGGGTAGATTTGAGCTCACAAAGACTAGTCGTCACACTAGTCTAGGCCACACCCACATTCCCCTTAAGCTTTTTAGCAGCGGGTTTGGGTTTATGCAACCTCTTCAATACGGATAGCAAATATGGGTTTTGGTGGGCATAAAGCAAGAGGTAAGTGGTAGAGCCTCAAAATGAGGCCTTGGAGCGGCAAGGGAGGAGGTTCATTAGGATTCATACCAACAACCTCAATACATTTTTCAACAAAACTTTCTAAGTCTGTCAGAAGGAAAAAAGGAAAGCTTAACAGAACTTTATGTTAGAGGTAGTTCGAAATATGTAAATGGTAGAAGTAGTAGGTTTTGAATCTACCTTTCAGAGTCATGTACTTCATCAGGAAAGGCACACTTGGTTCCATGGGTGAGGTAGAGCCTCCCGCTCAAAACCCAACTGGTTGTACACTGGCTCCTCATTCCCCACAAAAAAATTGTTCATACTTTCATTATCCTAAGTTTTAGTGTGATTCAAATGCTTCATACCAATACACTAGAGCTTTGTCTCCTGTGCTATCACTTCCTCATTCACAGTAAAGGAAATACCACCCAAAGTCACATGGCAATCTTTCCAAGATTTTACAAACTATGCAGAAAGATTAGGGTCATGGCCCACCAGACTCTCCATCAGAGGATCAAGACCACCTTCAACACAAATGTGTCAAACCAATGGAGCTTTGCGAAATTTTCCACAATTTTCTGACTCAGTTCACACTCTATCACAACCCATAATGTCACTCTACACATAGAATAACTAGAAACCCTGAGAAAATAAAAGGTTAGAAATAATGGAAAGGTGAAGAATCACCAACACATTTAGGATTTTAAGCCAAAAAATGGAATCCTTTAGTAATCAAATCAATGGACAGGTTGCACACATGAGGAAGTAATTTCCTAAAAGCAATCTTAGCAGAATCATAAATGAGGATCTCCAAACAAAATTGGCTAAGTAAGACATGAAAGGAATGGAAGGTTTTCCTTCCATGTAGAAGATGCACAAAAACCTAGGGAAGATGGCCATGGGGTCAAATTTAGAAACACTGAAAAGGTTAGCTTTCAGAAGCGAGCCAAATTTAGAAACACCAAAAAGGTTAGCTTCTAGAAATAGAGACAAAATAGGGAGCAAGATAGTTCCAATTAGGAGCTTGATCTCATAATTATTAGTCACATAAAAATCAAAATAAAAAAACTTGAAAATATGATGGCTTAACATAATCTCCAAATGGAGATTACGTAAGGTATGGTCTAGATTAGTCTTAATCATCAAGTACCCACCACAATATCTCATGAAGCCCCTTTTCAAAATGGGCTCTATCTCATAATTTAAATTATGCCACTTGTTATCCACCTCATCTTTAAAACTTGTCCAAATAGCCCAAAAGACAAGCATGTGGACCCCCCATAAAATCCAACAAAGTGCTTGATTAGTTATCATCATGGGTCAAGTAAGGGCTTTGTTCCTTCAATATTAAACCCTAAATGCCAGAAGGATATTTTCCAATGTGTGCCAAAATTGGCTAAGGCATCAACAACTTGGTTTCCCTCCCGATAAATATGGGTGGCAACCTTTAATTTTAACTTTGACACAAAGAGTCTTATGTCTAGAAAAATGTCTTTAGTACTCCACCCCAGTAATCTATTAAAGTTAATGACATCAATAATAGACTTAGAGTCTCCTTTAATATGAAGGTTCTTAATCCCCGTGGAAACAACCAACTGTAAGCCCTTCAACAACACTCTTGATTCCATAATAAAAGAAGAATGGACACCAATCCCCCCAGAGTAACCAGCCACAAAATTTCCTTTGTAATCCCTGATCACACCTCCTACACTAGCTCTACCCAGGTTGCCTTTAGTTTCCCCATCAAAATTTAGTTTATACCAACCACTATCCAAAGGCTTCCAAATAGTGACACTCTGAGCTAGGGATCTGGAGTTGTCATAGGAGTTAGCATCTAGGTTCTAGTGCCAAGCTTTGACCATACTAATTTCCTCCTCAGTTGCACCTTTGTCCAGGGTTTTCCCATTGAAGAGCAAGATGTTTTTCACATTGATCCGAGAACCAATACCAAACACCTCTTTTAAACTCATCTCAATGTTCCTAAAAATCCTATTGTTTCTCTCTTTCCATATACACCAACATATAATAGGGGGGGGGACCTGGTTCCAAATTTCACTAGGTAAAGGGTGGACAAAGGGTCTAGAACAACTCAAGATAAAGGATCTAATATCTTGACACATAATCCATTGAATCCCCAATCTTCCTATAGCCAACTCCCACACCTCAACATCAAATGAGTACTGTAACAAGTGATCCACCTATTCTTCATTGCACTTACATAAAAAACATATGTTGGGGATCTGGAATCCCCTTTTCCTTAGATTGTCCTAAGTTAGAATCCTATTATGGCAGGCAGTCCACCAAAAGAAGTTAACTTTCAGGATCATGTGACAATTCTAGACCTTCTTCTATAGATCAAGGACAACACCTTGGTCCATCAACAGATTGTAAGTCAATTTAGCTAAAAGATCTCCCTCCTTATCATGAGTCCAAAATAATTCATCCCCCTATTGGTTGTAGGAAGTCTAGTGAGGGAGAGTAACTCCTGTAGGGTCTTGGCAAGGAGGCTCAGATTAGGGGATAAGGGGCAACAAAGGGCTAATTCATTCCATTTTCTAGCACCATGAGGGCCGAGGAGGTAATCACTAATATAAATACCAAATAATTTGAGCCAATCTCATAAGAATCCTAAATTCAGATCTTTCTAGGGGAGTATCAAGTAACCAAGGGTCCTCCTATAATTTGATTTTAATACCTTTACCAATCTTCCATTTTATCCCATTCCTCAGAAGACCCTGAAGACTACAAATACGCCTCCAAACCAAGGACCTCGAAGGGTGAACCTCTAAGAGGTAGTCAAAAAAAGGTATGTTTTGAAGGTACTTAGCATTCATGATATTACACCAATCCTTCCTATCCCTCAAATGGTCCCAACCCACTTTGGCCATTAAAGCTTTATTGGTATTAGAAACAATCCTAATCACAATCTCCCCACAACTTTAAGGTTGACAGACCTTGTCCCATTTAACCAAAGAAATTTTATTTTTTTCCTCAATCCCTGACAAGAGGAAAATCCTTTGAATTTTCTCAAATTTCTCAGCAATATATCTAAGAATCTTGAAAATGGAGAGGAAATTGATAAGGATACCTTGAAGAGTGATAGATAGGAGCTATAATTTACTTGCATGGCTAAGCAAGGAGCCTTTCCACCTAGCCAGTTTTCTTTGGATCCTTTCCAGTATAGAATTCCAAAAGTTAGAATTGACTTCCTTGACAATAAGGAGTAAACCAAGATAAACTGAAGGAAGAGAACCACTCAAACAACCCAGAATAGTAGTCACCCGAGCTTGTAGATTAGGAGTGTTGTTAAAAAAGTAAATCATGCTTTTATTATAGTTAATGCATTTCCCAAAACAAGCAACATAGTTGTTGAGAAAAATTTTCCATTTCCTGGCTTCAATCACAAAGGCTTTCCCAAAAAGAAAAGTATCATCCACAAATTTTTGAAAAGAGGCTGGAAAAATTCCCTTAATCGACCCTTCTAATAGCATATTAGAGAAATTCCTGCTCAGGACATCCGTAATCATGATAAAAAAAGGGTGAAATCCTGTCTGATACCTCTCCCAGCAAAGAAAAACCCAAAGGGAGACCCATTTCCCATAATAGAGTACTTAACCGTTGTCACACATTACATTATTAGATTGATCACAAATTGGTCAAACCCAAACTTAGCTATGACTTTTGGGACAAAATCCCAGATCACCTTATCATAGGCTTTTAAAATGTCTAATTTAAGGGCCATACCAGAATAGTTGCATCTATCCATGGAATGGAGTAATTCATGTGTGGTTATGGTAGCATCAAGGATATGACAACCAAGCACAAAACCTTTTTGAGTGGGGTTGATAATTTTGTCAAGGAGATGTTTGATGTGGTTCACCAAAATTTTAGAGAGGATTTTATAAAAAGTATTATGTAGATTGATGGGATGAAAATCAACCATTGATTGAGGATCAACAACCTTGGTAATTAAAGCTATGAAGGTGTGATTCAATTTCTTAAGAATCTTACCAGATTTGAAGAAATCACGAGTAGCTAGGACAAGGTCCTCACCAACAATCTCCCAAAAGGTCTGAAAGAAGGCTAGAGGGAAACCATCAGGGCTTGAAGATTTGTAAGCCCCCATACTGAAAGTAGCAAACTTAACCTCCTCAAGAGTGACATCACTAAGGATCCCAAGGTTATCAATCTAGGATAGAATAGTTGGGAGTGGGTCAAGCAACAAACTATCAAGAGCCATATTAGGAGCCTCAGTAGGAGCCGCATAAGTCATCTGAAAGTAATCTGTAGCCACTAGACTAATTAGGGAGGGAGAATTGACAACCTCTTCCCAAGTAATTTTGTAATTTAGTTATATGATTCCTTTTCTTATGTTTAATAGCATAAACATGAAAGAAAGAGGTGTTCCTATCACCAACTTTCAGCCATTGAACCCTAGATTTTGCTTCCAGAAAATCTCCTCTTTCCTTAGAATTTGTTCCCACTCCCTTCGGCTCTCCTTTTCCTAGTTGTAAGTAGGAGGAATGACATCCCCCTCCTCCATTTTCTTTTGAATCAATTTCAATTTATCCCCAACAATTTTTTTCTTCTGGCAAACATCCCCAAAAACCCTTTTGTTCTAGCTTTTCACCATACATTTGATATGTTTGAGTTTCAAAATGATTCTAAACATTGGAGAACCATGAACAAGAATATTCCACCATTCAACAACTTTGTTTTTGAAATCGGGCTGGGAATTCCACATTATCTCAAAAAAAAAAGGGAATGGTATGACAGTAGACTAGTTGCACGAGGTTAGCAGTAGTGGATTATGATCAAAAACCATCCTGAGCAGAGCCTAGAGAGTGGCACGAAGTAGGCTAGTCTAGTTACTAGAACAAATGAATATTTCTAATCGAACTTGAATCAAGTCCTCCCCCAGATTCCTGTTGGTCCAAGTAAAAGCTTGGTCTGTTAAGTCTATGTCAATCAGGCCAGTAGAACTCAAAATTTTTCCAGATCATCCATGCTGTTAGAATAATCCACCAAACCACCACTTTTCTCCGAGGGAAATAAGGGGGAGTTGAAATCCCCAGCCACTAACCATCGATAACCACTATTTTGTTTAATCCAGTTAGAAAGAGCTTGCCACAAAGCATATCTAGCATTCCTCTGATTGGGAGCATATACATTGATAAGAAACCAAGAGCCACTCGAGTAGGTAAAAGAAACAACAACACTACTCTAGTAGTAGAATAGTTTGGAGCCATTAAATCTAGAAGGGTTCCAAAGCACAACAAAACCCCCCAAACCCCCTTCAACATCACTATAGGAGTAAGTGGGCCCTGGCCATAAGTACTTAGAAACATTATCAAAATTTTCCTTTTTCATCTTGGTTTCTTATAAAAGTAATACATCTATCATATGTTCTAAAACATAGTTTTTTAAAGAAAGTTGCTTATAGGAGTTGTTTAGCCCTCTCACATTCCATGACATGACCATTTTTTACCTTTCTTGGCGGACACGTCCAATGTCCTCTATTTACTAATGGCTATGGCTATCTCATTTTTGGTTTCTCTTAACCTCGTAAGTCTCTAGCTTGGTCTTCCAGGCTTGGAATCGCCACCCACATCCTCTTTTTTCTTCCTCCCTCTTTTCTTTGGGGTTACCCAGTTATCTTCTTCAATAACATTCTCCAAATTCGAATCCTCGGAGTTGAAAGTTGTCACATCTCCATTACCCATATCCTCCTATATTTCACCCTCTTCCCCCATCTTATCACTAGTCCCCACTGAAACCATCTCTAGCAGGGAAACACCAACAAGCTCATCACCCCCAAGAGTTGGGCTAGAGGATGGATTTGTTATCTCCAACACCTTATCACATGCCAAATTTTCAACTAGGGAAAGATTAGCAAGGCTTGAAGTCAGATCTACACTGGTCTCTAACCCAAGAAGAGGAACACCAGAGTTAGGGGGTTCAAACAAGTCTGGCGAGGTAGATTTTTCTAGATCACTAATAATCGGATCATCATTTTCAAGAGGAGAGTTAGCAATAGTAGCAAAATCTCTCGGGTTAGGATCCTTTTTAAATGAAGACTTACAATCAGAGATAAGGTGACCAGGTTTGGAACACTTTTGATAGTATACCACAAAATTTTCATAGCACATAGGCTAGACCGAGGTACCAAATGTACAGCAAAGCTTAATAGAGTTAGGAAGTGTTTTATTCACACTAATGTTCACAAAAAAGTGAGCAAACACTAACCTAGACTTAGATCTGGTGATGGTGTCAGAAGTAATGAAGTGTCCCAAGGAATCACCAATGCTTTTGAAGATTGATTCATCCCAATATTCCAAAGGTAACCTAGGCAGACATATCTAAACTGGAGCCGACTTATTTAGATCCATAGCAGGTTCAAACCCCGACTACCAACGACATAAAGCCAAACTATGTTTTCCATAAACCTAAGGTCCAGAAGAAAGAACTAAAACCAAATCTTCTTAGGTTGTGAACTTGAAAAGGAAGAGACCACCCAACATAGTGTAGATTTCCACACTTCCCTTGAGGCGCCATTTAGCAGTAGCCCATCTTCAAACCATATCAACAGTGGGACAAAAGGAGAGAAAATGACCCACAACAACGTTCTGCATGGAGAGAATCCTATCACTGACTGTATCAGAGATAGCGAAATCCATTCTTGAAGCAATAACTTCTTCCTCAAGAGGAGGAGGAGGGTTTGAGCTCTGTTTACCATTGGTTAGAATATCCTTCCACCCTTTAGTTTCTGGAAGAATCTCGACTGTTGATACATCAACTAGAGAGACAGGTGGCAGTGAAAGATCCACAACCAAAGGATCGGACCCTCCAGAAGTGTCTCCCGAGGGACACGAGCCCACAAGAGACAAGACGAGGCTTGGGTCCGGGGGGGACAAAGGGGGACCATGGACCCCAAGGCAGAATCCACCATGTGCATAGGTTGTTCAAACATGGACAGAGGAGAGAGGAGCAAGAATTTTTTTGAGAACCCTAATTGTTTTAGAAGATATTAAGGCTTAAGTTACATGAGTCGATTAAGTTGGCTTTTTGTTTTGTGTGAATCACGGTTATCATTATACCCAACCTCACACATGACATGACTCACAAGTAAACAAGGATCAGGTTGGTAGTGGCACTAGTGGCCCATATATAGGGATAGTGAGCACAAATGAAATCATTTGTTGAATGCTAAAGGCTTTACTATTGAGTGAAATATTCTAAATTTTCATAAGGGTTTTCATTTTGTAAGGTTAATAAGGATTTCAGAAGAAGATTATGTGGTATTATTAGGGATACTCTAAATTCTCCTACCTCTAGTTATGTAGTTACAAAGTAAAAGACCAATTTCCTTTAAGTTCAAAATGGGTGGAATTGGAAAGAAGTTGATTTGGTTCACCTAAATTTTGAGGTAGGTTTCAAACTAAGATGAGGAGCTCTAATGGAGATAAGTTCTATCCTATTGCATGGAAGTTGTGTGAAAAAGATGGGAGTAGAATTACTACCCATCATCTTCTGCATGACTCTAGTTCTCAAGGAGAATAAGTATATTTTGTATCTTCACAGCTCCCATTTCCCTAGCATGGTTGACCTGGCAAGCCCATGCATTTAATTTTAAAGTGACATTTGTATTACGTTGTCACCAACAGAAGCTTGGAATCATTTTGTAATCCATTGTCATGAGTAGTAGCTTGGAATCAATTATGTCTATATAAAGTGACATATATCATTTATACAAAATAGGAACTTGCATGCTCTACTCATCTTTAAAAAGATATGTAATAATGTAACATTATAATTCAATTGTAATAAAATAAATGGTTGTGTTATTCTTTGTTATTCATTTACAGTAAAGAATTATTTTTTGAGTTCATTGTCTATGACTCTATTCAAATTAGTTATTTTTCCTTTAAGAAATTAAGTATTATCTATTTATGAAATATTTGCATGCAAATTTAAAACATAAAGCAATACAAATGAAAAAGGAAAGTTGTCATCAAGTCACATATTCATTTGTCACAAATTTTCATTTTATTTTTGTCACTCTTGCTAGGGTTTACTAAAATGTTATTGATTTATAATTTGGCATGGACCTTCTCCCCTAGTTCCTGTTATAATTATTCATTTTATTAAGTCCTTTGTAATGTTAATTTACAGACCCCTTGGCCTTGATGTCAATCCTAGTGCACTACAATTTCAAAAAACTTTAAAACACATGTTTATTGTTTATATCATAAATTACTCAACTGTTCAATGAACATTTCATGGATGGTTGTAGTTGCATTCTGAAATGAAATGCACAAATGCATATAGTGCTAGGCTTGTGAACTCAAACCTCCATAATCACCCTATAACTGTTAGATTTACAAAGATGAATAGTTGAGAATTGTGGCAACACGTTAACGTTTCATTCACTTTAATATTCAAAAAAAATAAGTGAACTCAACTTTCTACTGCTAAGTGATTTTATTTTTAAGTGATAGAGACAGCTCACAGGGAGATTTCAGATTGCTCCTTATAGTGCACCAGGGAGATTCTAGGTTCCAAAAAAGCCAATCAGTATTAATCTTTTCAAGAATCAAAACCCAGGTAAGTGAAAGATAAAATTCCTATGGCTATGTTTCGTTTCTTAAAATCTTATTTTGTCAAACTTTGAAGTTTGGATTTAGGGTTGAGAGACTTAAGAAAAATTAAGGAGGACTAAGAGGGAATTCATAATTTCACATTTTATAAGTATGTCTACCACCAGTACCACTAGCAAACCAAAGAAAGTTGTTGGGAAAGGTAGAGAAAGATCGGTTAAAAGAATACATTATGTTGGATTGTTTAAAACCTCGGGTTTCACTAATTAATACCATGATATTTATGATCCTGAAATCTATTTTAGGTGTACCTCAGAACTTAAAATTTCATTTGAGAATAAGGTTGCAAACTAAATGCAAGTTAATAGTTCTAGTGCACTGTGGGTAAGTGGATTAGGGCACATGATGTTACATGAGGTTTTCCCTTGCCCAAAATTTATCATGGCATGTGCCCAAAATTATGATGATAACAAAAGAGAAAATGTTAATAAAGATAACAAAGAAAAATTGTTATTCATTAATGCAGAAGAACTTGGAAAAGTTTTGGGGTTTACAACCGAAGAATTTGGAAACACCCACATTGACCTAGAAAAGCTTGCTAGTGATTATGAAGCAATGGATGAAAGGGAGAAAAATTCTTTCATAAATAAAATAGTTTAGGATACTATTTCCATGCTAGTATTTTGTCTCGGAGTGGATAGCAATTGGGAAGTGGGTGCAAGCCTCCTTGAAATGGTATATAATATCCATCATGGTGTTCCACATGTCAAATATAACTATATTGAGCACATTGTAGAATCCACACATAAACAATTTTCAATGATTAAAGGAGGTTCCACCAAGATATTTAGGTTCACAACTTACTTGTGCTATTTTTTTCTATTCAAATTTAGTGGAATGTTTCAGACCAACAAGCTTCAAATTCAGCCCTATAGTAATGTTGAGGAAAAGAAAATGGCTCTAGTATATGATTGGACCACTGAGATAAGGATGCATGATTCTCGAAGGAACTACTATCATTTTGTAGACTACTTTTTAGCTCCATTACATAAAGAAATTACAAATACTCCAATGCCTAGATTGCTTATGTCATGTAGAAATTGCATTCAACTAGGAAAAGAAATACAATTGGTTGATTGGTACTTAATGGAAGAATATATTGTGCTAAGACTTTATGGATTGGGAGTAAAGCCATACAAACTTCCAATGAAAGAAAGGGTTTTTGCATTGGAATATGTAAGGCAGATGCAAAGTGTTGATGAACTACACTTTGTCAATCAGCAGAAGAGGACCTTATTTCCTTCTTTACTTTTTCATGTGGAGGGTTCACATTCGAGAGAAAGGTATTTATGTGGCACATGATCTTTTGAAAAATTGTAATTTTGATGTTGTCTATCATTGGTAGTATGATCCATGTGACACCATTAAAACAATGATTGTAGCCAATAGGAATGTTGCAAGTAGAATTCAACATCAAAGTAAACCGTTTCTTGAAAACTTGAGGAACAAGGATTCTTGGGATGAGGTCAAAATAGCAATGGAGAAAAGTGATGTTGAGAAAGGTATTTCTTTTGAACAATTGTCAGTAGAAATTATGGCATTGCACCGAAAGACAATCAGGAGGTGCAACATTTTTTATGAAAAAAGTGATAATCCATCTAGTAGAGTAAAAATGTCATTTTTTCTACATAAGGAGTTACATTTAAAGTTTGGTCACGAAAAAAAATTTCTGCCTTTTGGTCTATGAGGAAGAATCTAGGTGATCCAAGAACTATTGCAAACTATGGAGATAATGAAGAAGATCGTGAGTTTAACAAATTATGGAATACAGATCATCCTGATGAGTGTGAAGATCAAGAAACTAATGATGACTCTAATGATGATAGGGAAGAACAAAGCCATGTCAAAGTTGGTTTAAGTGAGGTCACAAAAGAAGCATATACTTTAGGAGTAGCCATAGCTGAAAAAATGGGTTATGAAGGTGGTGGTTTGGGGTCCCAAGGACAAGGAATTTGTATGGTAATAGATGTAGACCATAGAAAACCTATTGATAAGTGAGGCCTTAGAGCTAAAAAATTAGACCAAGGGAATACAAGTATAGATAAAATGATTCATTTTGTTAGAGCTTCAAATCCTAATCCTTAAGGTTAGATACAATCACAACTTAGACATGCCCATGGTGGAGAAGCCAGTGCAACTGCCATTGCCACTAGTGGCGATCATATGGGTAGTCGTACTAGTAGTGTTCAACATGTGCTACAAAAATAAATTACACACAAGAGGACAACAATACAAGATACCAAACAAACACTAGGTGATCAAGGCATACAAAAGAGGCAAAGGATTTTGACAAGTCCAAGTCACATTGTAATTTCCACCACAAAGGACTTATTTCCAAGAACTCCCCCAATACTAGTTAGTGTGGTTGCAACATCATTAGCAACTAAAATTATTCCTATTCCTTCACCATTCAAGCATTCCATTGTTCCTACGTACTCAGGTTTGATTACATTGAAGATTTTAAAAAGAAATCAGAATTGTATAAAAAAGAAAAAAAACAACTAATAGAGAGTGTGTCTACTATAAATTTAGAGCCTACAACAACCATGGTATTACCCACATTTGACACAAATAAAGAAATCATGGAGTACACAATTTTTGTTCCCACAACTCAAAATAAACCAGAAAATTAGATGGATCAATCTAAATTTCAGGTGAGTAGTTTACAATTGGATTTTTTCAGACTCAAAAATACTGACAAAATTAATGTATCAAAGAAGAACAATGAATTAGTGTACAGATCATTTCTAAAGAAATATAGAGAGAAAAAAAGGTTGTAGAATCAAATAGAAAATTTAAAGGTAGACCTAGCAATTGAGAAAGCAAAGAGGAAAGTAACAGATAACAAGAGCAATGAATTAGAAAAAAGAATAAAAAAAATGCCTCTACATCAACAAGCAAAGAGGATAAAAAAAATGAGAGAGAAGTGAATGAACTGAAGCAAAGGTTAAATGAGATCAAAAAGCAATATGATGAGGAAAAATCCACTTCATAAAAATTAAGACAAAGCATTAGGAAAGGAAATGTACAGAGGGAACAAAAATTGGAGAAAGAGAGAAAAAGAAATGAAAGATTGGAGGCAGAGCTGATGGGAGAAAAAAATGAAATTAACTCTTGTCAAAATAAGTTATCTGCATTTTTTAAAGAAACAATGAGGCAAACAAAAAAAATATATGGGATGAAATAATGCAGAGGATTGATCACTTGTGTGGCATGTTTCAATTGATCATTTTTTATAAGAAGCTCAACAAATATTTAGTGGACAACAAAAATGTATTGGAATTAGAGAAATTTGTAAATCAAGTTCAAAAAATAGTTTACAAAGCCAGTGACAATGATTTGAAATCAAAAGGGATTATTAATCAGCTTGCTACCTCAATGATGTTGTCATCTATCATTCAAAAGTGTTTGAGAATGTGTGAAACAAAGGAATATGCGCATCTAGCTGCAAACAAGATGAAGAAGTTGGATGAAAAGGTAAGGAACTTCACAGAGTTTGGCTTCCCAAAGGCTTCTCAAACAAATGAGCAATTCATTGGAAATGATTATTTTAGAAAGAAGATGGAGGGTGCAAGGAAGACTGATTTGCACTAGTTTCCTCATAAACCAGATGTGGTGAACTATTTGGATTCCATCAAACCACTGATAACCTTGAATGTAAAATTGACTGAAGAATTCAAGATAGGTTCCAATTTCAACCATGAATTGTTAACAAATATTCAATTCAAACAACACCAGTTAGAAAAAATCACAATTCCACCACCTGAACAGTGGAAGTTGCTAGAAAAGGTGATAGAGTGATTTGATATTTTATAATATGAGTTTCCAAGTTCCAACTCAACTTTGTGCATAGTTGTCTTTGAGAAATATTTTGCATTACCAATGCCTCTATGTGTTCCTTCATGTGAAAATCAATAAAAAAAACTCAAATTCAGTAATTTGTTGATGTTCAATTATTTGTATTATTTATTTTATCATTTGAAGAAAAAGTCAAGTTCCAACTACTAGATAAACATTAAACGATTGTTGATGTTCATTTTTGTATATGCTACTATTGTTAATATGTTATTGAGCATTGATTTGAGTGATGAATCACTAGTGGAACCCTCAAAATGTCTTGTTCCACTGATCTAATATGCCTTACTTTGGTGGATTTTGGTCTAAGTTACAAAGATAGGGTTTAGGGTTTTATGTTAGGGGTGGGTTTTTACTTAGTATATTTTCCCCTTTTCTAAACCCTTGTCTTTTGGTCTAATCCTCCATTAACCTATAATGTCTAGTTCCAAGTTGTCTCGATTATATCTTATGCCTGTGGGTTCATTATGTTATCGACCCCTTGTGGTTAGAGTTCCCCATTTACCCATTGCACATATTTTCTTCATTACTTTGGTATGGAGATTCAATTATTGAAGATATTTTATTCTTTGGTTCCACTTCAGCAAAGCGCGATGAACACCAATTTCTCCTTTATATCATTCCATCGTATAAAAGTTTTGTTATTTATTTCAATTACTATGATGAGTGATATGAAGGTAAAGAATGGTAGGTTGTGTTCTTGCCACGTTTCTACATCTGGTGCCATCAATTGTTTCTCCTATCATTGAAAGTGTTCTCATTTCCAAATCTTCTACAACAATAAGTGATGGACTAAGGCTATATCTTTGTATCGTTGGGTTTCTCTCTTCGCTGAAGTGAAAGTGTATCTTTGTAACACTTTGACAACAAGCAATAGAGAATATAATGAGGAACATTCCTTCAATTGGAGGTGTTGTCGCTCATCTCTGAAGTATGGACTTAACTTTAAGGCATTACTGTGATGAGCCACAGGGTTCTAAAGGGTTAATGAACATGTGGGTGGCTACGTAGCAACTCCCTAGGGTATCACCATTGTTTAAAACACACTTGAGAAATCATAAAGTGATGGTTGAGGAGAATTCTACATCATGTTTTAAATCAAAGAAGATCAATGGTTGGAGTTTAAACTTGAACGACTACTTGTTAGTTCACTCACATGAGCTATCTATCAGACATTAATGGAGAAGACACTCACATTTTGATTCATGAAGAGGGTTGTTGATCACTTTTCTTCCATAATTGCAATCCTCAAGAGTTGAAGAACTAGTTAAGTGAAGAGAAGAAGAAGGCGGAGATCTAGGAAAAGAAAATTTTGAAGAACAAGTTGCTAATTTTCTCAGGTAAGTTGAATTTTGCACCTCTATGAGTAATTTGTAGCAACGAGTAATTGAGAAAGTGAGTAGATAGCTAGGGTTTTCTATTTAGGGTTATTTCTAATTTGGTTATTAAGGGAGTTGCAATCATTATACATAGGGTTTGAGGGTAAAGGAGTGAATTTTGTTTGAAATTGAGTTTGAAGCCTGTGAATTCAAAGAATAGAATTGCAATTCACAGATATCTTGGAACCCTAGCTTTATTAAGTTATAACAATGAGTGATCCTAGTGAATCCTCTGCCAAACCAGA
Source organism: Sequoia sempervirens (assembly GCA_007258455.2). Taxonomy (NCBI): domain Eukaryota; kingdom Viridiplantae; phylum Streptophyta; class Pinopsida; order Cupressales; family Cupressaceae; genus Sequoia; species Sequoia sempervirens. Next base: position 247,756,985 of record VDFB02000003.1, read on the forward strand.
GAGGAAACCTACCCAAAAAAGGATTAAAAGGCCTAAGCCTCAAGATGATAAGCCTAAGCTTGACACACTTGAAAAATCTACAAAGAAGAGATTTGTTAAGAAAGATTGCCCTCATTTCATGCAAGAGGCCTCTAAGGACCCAGCTACAAAGGTTAAGCTAGTTGGAAAGAGAAATACTGGTGAGAGCACACTGACAACTCATTTTCAAGATTTGGATGTTAGGATTGGTGATGTGGTGCTACCGTAGATTGGTTGGGATCTATTTATATATGCTTTCAAGAGGAAGTTTTCCAATCATCCCACCTATCACTTATGGACTTGTGACATTGGAAAATTGATGTTCCCCAATGTGTTTGTGGAGGTGGACCTAATGCTTGAATTGGAAAGGTGTTATGATCCAAATGATAGGACAATCAAAAGGTTTCTAGATTTTCTTCCTTTGTTGGAAATTTCAGGGAGTCAAATAATGGAAGTTTTTAACTTGAATCCATTAAGTTTTGTGCACTATATAATGAACATGAGAAAAATAGGTTTGGATATAGAAAGAATATTTTTCCAAGGCACAGGAGAAGTGCTTGAAGAAGAATGGTGTATATTTTAGTCCTCTGGAGTTAGACCCATTTGATCATGATGATTTTGAGGACTATTTCAAAAATACAAACTATGCATTGTGTCAGGTCCTACACAAGAATTTTGACATAAAAATGGATGTTTCTTTGATGGTTTTAGCAATTGATATTTAGAATAAGTATCAAAACAGGGTTTGAGATTATGCTTCCTATATTGTTGAACACTTTCATGAGGATTTGATTAAGTTGAAAGATGCAACCCCTCCATTTTCATCTAGACACTATTCCTTATTGATGCATATGTTGTTGTGGAAAGGCATAAAGGTTTTTAGAAATTTCATGAAATTGAGAGAAAGGGATAACATGGATAATGAGTTGCATGTGCAAATGTGGACCCATACCTAGGATGTGCATTGTCCTGAATACTATTATGCTATATTTTGTAATGTTTTCAAGTTTTTGGTGCTGGAGTAGTTGGGCCCAAATCCTGTTTACAGAATCTCAAAAGGTGTGAAAGAAATATTGAGGCCTCTGGAGTATGAGGAGGACACTGTACACAAATTCAATCGGGGGGATTGGTACCTCCATTCTAACTATACTACAATCAGAATTTATGGATCCTCAGTGCCACCCCACAAGCTACCAATATATATGTCAGACCCACAAGCCTTCATGGAGATAATGTGGCAACTTGATGCCATGGATAAGGCACATTTTAGAAAATCAAGGAAGGAATCCTTGGTAAACCCTAAATGTGTTTTTTCCTATTTCATATGCACTTCAAAGGAAGGAATTGAGAGGTTTGGCTCTCTATTAAAAAATCTTAGAATGGAATAAGATATTATAAGGTTTTGTGACCCTAGAGGGGTTATTACTACTGAGAGAAGAGCCAGAGGATTATTAGGGATACATAATCAACCTCTATCAAGAGGATGTGATTAGAAATCTATCTTTTGATGAGGAAGTTGCAAAAAGAAAAATCACATGGAAGAAAATTTGTGCAATTGAGGAGAAGATGTTAAAATTGTAGAGAAGGGGTATTCAATACTCATGAGTTTCTTTATTCTCAAGAGAATCCCAAGGTGTGAACTACCCTAAACTACCTTAGGGAACAAAGTGAGAGTTATAGAATCAGAAAAAGTAAAACATAGAGGTTTTTTGGACAAACTAACAAGCTCTCGTCCAAAGAATGGCAGCGCAAAACAAGTACAACAGTGTGACGTGTTGGAGTCCCAGACACATGGTGGCATCTCGTATAGACTATAAACTGAGTTTATCACATAAAACAACAAAGTGACTACTAACAATCGAATTGCTAAGAACTTATAGAATGTAGGAAAATGAAAAAATACAATAGCATTGAAATAAAGTAAATTATGAAGTTAAAGAGAATAAGAGATAGAAACTTCTCACAACAACCCAAGTAATGAAGTCTCTAGCATATGAATATCTTTAAGACTTGCATGCATAAGATCTAGAGAAAATGTTGGGGTTGTATAGGGGTTTGCCTCATTCAAACCCCCATTTTGGTGTTCCCACCCCCATGGATAGCTAAATAGATAGATAGAGATAATAGGAATAAAATGAATGCAAGAGTGATAAAAGAAATCCCCGCTCAAGGAGAACCTATATCACAGGGATGTGATAAATCCCAAGATTCTCAAAGGTGAAAGGCATAAGGTAGATATCACATACAAGGCTTAGGAAGCCAAGGAGGGAAACAAAGAGAGTTGCAAGAGCCAAGAGTGTTCCAAAGAGTTCTTGAGAGTGTTGTTGTAGCAAGTTATACGAAGTTGTGCAAGCAAGATAGCAAGAGGAATATGGAAGAATGTCCAAGATGGAAGCCAAGAAGGCCAAATGAATTGAAGAGATGATTTTTAAAGCGGGAAAAGAAGCTTCCTAAGCCATTACAAGGCGTCCTAGGCCGTTACCACTGATAAAACTTGCTGACAAGTGGCAAACATACTCAAAAGTAGTCGTTTGAATGTTGAAACATCACATGACGGTAGTGTAGTGTACAGACCTCCACACGGTATGCTAGTGTCCAGACACATCACGCTACAAAATGACATGAATGGGAAAAGCACAAGGTTTGATGCAAAGCTGACACGTGAAGGTGGCTACTAAAAAGGGGTCTCTAAGCATCCTAGGAGGGGAAAAAGGTTGATGCAAGGGCTAAAATGAGCCTAAACAAGTTCCAAGGGAGTGGATACTAAAGCAGATGTAAGAATGTATGTGAAATTGTAAGGGGTGCAATTTTACAACATTACATTTCCCCCCCACTTTAGCGATCCTATGAATCTACATTAATATGCATGCTAAAGGAAATATACCAAACATAAATGACATCATGATTCCAAAAGGATATTATAGAGAAAGTAGAAAACTCTTCGAACCAAGGAAGCATGCCCCCACATTGAAGACCTAAAAAACAAACACATTAGAAAAGAAAAAACCTACACATGGCAACAAGGTTAGAACATAAAAATTCATAACATCATTGGGTTAGAGAATATAAAAAAACATGCACACAGGCACACACAAACTAAACGATTTGAGTCAGCAAAACAAAAGTTTCCTCGATGTAAAAGGTTGTCTTAGTACTATGCATCATCCCCAAATTAAGAAATAACATTGAATAATTATTAAATGGAGAGAAGAATGTAAGGATTGATCGCTTCAAGAGAAGAATGTACCCAAAAGTAAGGGAAGTGACCAATGTCGAAGAGAGAAAGAGCATACACTTAGGCTGAAGAAGATGAATATATTTGATCCGGTATACATAATTGAGAAGAAAGAGAATTTAAGAGAAATATGGAGAAGCTAGAAAGGAATGAAAATTCCAAGAGAGATGACTCCATAGGTCCTCAGACCCAAGGAGAGTTGAACAAATGTGTTGCAGATCCAAAAACCTATGGAAGGTGAACAAAAGGCTCTATAGGTACTCTCTCCTACAAAGTTGAACAAACTACACTAAAGGCCCGCAGACCAACAATGAATAGATCCCACAAGTTTAAACCACTTTGTAGGACCTTAGACTTGAAAAGGCACCCCAAGTACTCTCTCCTAAGGGAAGCCCAATGTAGGGGACTCCACAAAGTCAGATTGAAAATCAGCTTCATAAGAACACCTACAAAGCAACATGTTAATGCGTAGACTAAACATGTTAAGCAAGCTTCATGCAAAGAAGCGCTACAAGTTTTTGGTCCTTGAGAGTAAGACTGATTAGAGAAGCCTATGGCTACCACAAGTTGCATTGCAAGAGATTCATAGAAAAGATAGGTTTATTCAAGCTTCCCCCAAGCTAGATGCAAAGATATGAAATAGGTCTAGTCGGGTTGTCCCCAAGCTAGACGCCAAAGAATTCATTCGAGATAAAAGCTTTCAAAGGGGGTCCCTCAGGAACCCTTCAAGAAAGCAAGGGGTCCACTCAAGGGATGCTTCATTTGAAAGACATAGAGAAGAAAGGGGGTCCTAAGAAGGATGCACATCTCTAGAACAAGTTATCACTGCCCCCAACATATAGGGGAGGAGAACCATGCAAGATACTTAGAACATACAAGATAGAGGTAAACCTTGATATCACTTGTAATTTAAAAAAAGGGTAGGTGCATCAACAAATGGAAGAGTGATGACACCAGAATCATGAAGTTGTATTTTATCCTTCAAGGCCTTACATTCACTAGTGGAATGGCCTGGAACTTGATGGTATGCAAAGAAAGAATGTTTTTCTTTATCATGCTTATGAAATTTCTTACGTGTTGGAGAAGGAAGAGTTATTAAGTGGGCTTTAAGAAGCCTCGAAAAAATACACTCTTGCTCAGATAGAGGATGAGGAGCAAGAAGTAACCCTTTCTCTTGTGGAGAAAAACTCAACTGCTCACAAGAAGAAGACATGAAGATAGAAGACAATGGAGGATGAATCTTTTTAAGGGAACGAGGTTGAGTAGAAATCATGTCACCATTCAATCATGATTTTCGTTTAGATTATTCATTTGAGAAACCAAACCCCAAATTATGCTTACAAGGTGAAAATTATATAGGGACCTAAATTCCTTGTTCATTATTCCCACAACCTTTATGCCCATATCCATATTTAGAGACAAGCTTAAAGCTAGGGCCATAACATGTTTGCAATTCTTGAAAAGGAGGATCTACATAGAGAGAATTATTCCAACAATAGGGATTATACTCTTCTACGAGATCACCACCAACCTCCTTGATAGGACTACTAGCATTATCCTCTTTAACAAAAGTGTGGTCATCTTCCTTAGAAGGAGGAGGATCAACATTAAGAACATTACAACCATTGTTCACATTATCCTACAATACAGAATAATAACCATATTTGATAGCGGGTTTAGATGATGTTATCGGAAGGTCTAAGTGGATCGGGTCAACCTTACACTCTATATTGAAGGATTCTATAAAGTCTAGAGAACCCCAATCATCACCAAGACATGCATTATTTTGAGATGTAGATGGACCAACTTAATATTTCTTGCTTCAAAAGGATCTTCTTCAGGAACATTTATCTCAATAGTATCCTGTGTAATAGGTAATACCAAAGTAAACATCGATACATTGGAAGACACTGAAGCAATAAGAGTAGGCACAATCAAAACCTGACTAGCAGCTACCATCTCACATAAGTGCATAGCCTCAAGGTCAGCCCTGACTGTGACTACTTGAATATTACAAATGAACTTAATAGATTTATGCAAGGTAGACAAGGCGACACACATAGCATGAATCCACAATCTACCAAAAAGAAGGTTATAAGGTAACTTTTTTGACATAACATATACAAGGGTGGGTATGGTAATGGGTCCCAACCTCAAAGGAAAGACTATTGTGCCTAGGGCTTGTCGACCAACATTATCGAACCCACAAACAATAATAGAAGAAGCATTAAGAGAAGATGAGACAATATTAATCTTAGGCAATAGATCAATGCTACACACATTGATCACTAAACTAGCATCAACAAGAGTACGCCTAATGCCAATTTTATTAATGTTAACTATAATCATCAGAGGATTTTCCTACTTCTGCACTCCCAGAGGTGGGAGTTCCTATGGATAGAACGTAATATTCAATGAATTTGCATGAATATGAGCTATCAATGCATTAACATCCGTTGGTCTACTAGAGGTAGGAAAGAGGATATTTTTCAAGGCTTCTTGAATCATACCTTGATAAATTGGAGCAGACTAAAGCAAGTCCCACAATGATATCTTAGCCAGAGTAACACGAAGTTTCTTGACAAGATCGTAATCACTAGGTGCTTTAGTTCCAAGTTTGGGTGCTAAAGGAATACTTGGTTGAAAAGGTGGTAAAGTAGGTTGATTAAAGTTTTGTTTATTATTTCTAGTATTATAAGTATGGGCTACCACTCTATAAGAGGGAGCCTTACAAAGATTGAGATAATCACTATCAAATGGGATATTGTTAATAGAACGAATCCTTTAGGAGAAGGACTAGATGGATTAGATAAATGACCAATCTCTTAGGCCTTTGAGGGGAAACAAAGACATATATTACATTTACAGAATCATCACAACTAGTGAAATAATTATTTGAATCAATATTCTCAACATCGATCTGGGGAGGATCAAATTTGGAAGGAGATTCATCATTCGCGAATGCATCATCTCTAGAGGAGAGTGCATTGGAATAGAGAAGAGATTCATCATTTACTAATGCATCATCTCTATAAGAGAGTCCATTGGAATGAAGAGAAGGTAGAGTAAGATTAAAAAAGGTATCAATGATTTCATCTTCTTGCAACAAGATTTCCTTCAAAGCAAGAGGAATCTCATGAGAAGGATCAAAGATACAAAGTGACATGGGCAAAGCCAAGTCATTATCACATGCATGAAATGGAACATCATTAACATTTTGAATATAATTAGATACTAAACTCACAAAAGAAGATATTAAATTCATTTTCAAAATAATAAGATAAATATAATAAATAATTAATAAACAATCCAAATGATTCAAAGCACTCCAGGGGTGACAGGACTGAGAAAAATTGAAAATCTAGATTTTCTAATTTTTTCAATATTTTCTAGGTTCTAGTAATTTCATATTTAGAGGTCTTCACAGTAGAATTTGGGGGTGAAACTTGTGTCAATCCCTAAAATTCAACTTCTAAAGGCACAATATTTTATGGATTTAATTAGTCCTCTTGGAGACCTTTCCAACGGTGTAAACGGTTATGAATTTCAAGCACCAAGTCAAAAGTTATGACCCCACCAAGTTGGGGTAAATAAATTTCTAGTTTTTTGAAAAATATTGTGTTTCATGTTAGGTTCACCAAAATGTAGAGAAGGGGGATTTGATACTCATGAGTCTCTTTATTCTCAAGAGAATCCTAAGGGGCGAATTTCCCTAAACTACCTCAAGGAAAAAAGTGAGAGTTCTAGAATTAGAAAGAGTAAATCACGGTGGTTTTCTAGATAGACTGGAAAGCTCTTGGCCAAAGGATGACAATGAGGAATAAGGATGATAGTGTGGCATGCTGGAGTCCTAGAGGTGCGCTGGCATCTCATATGGACTAGAAACTGAGTTTATCATAGAAAACAACAAAGCAACTAATAACAATCAGATCACTAAGAACTTACAGAGTGTGGGAAAATCATAGAATATAATAAAACTGAAATAAAGTAAATTTATGAAGTTAAAGAGGATAAGAGATGGAAACTTCTCACAGCAACCCAAGTAATGAAGTCTCCAACACATGAATATCCTCAATACCTGCATGAGTAAGATCTGGAGAAAATTTTGGGGCTGTATAGGGGTTTTCCTTAGTCAAACTCTCATTTTGGTGTTCCCACCTCCACAGACAGCCAGATAGATAGATAGAGATAATATGAATGAAATGAATGCAAGAGTGATAAAAGAAATTACCACTCAAGGAGGAGAACCCATATCATAAGGATATGATAACCACCAAGATTCTCAAAGGTGTAAGGCACAAGTAGATATCGCATGTAAAGCTTAGGAAGCCAAGGAGGGAAACAAAGAGAGTTGCAAGAGCCAAGAGTGTTGCAAAGAGTGCTTGAGAGTGTTGTTGTAGCAAGCTATATGGAGTTGTGCAAGAAAGATAGCAAGAGAAATATGGGATAATTTCCAAGAAGGAACCCAAGAAGGCCAAATGGATTGAAGAGACAACTTTTAAAGAGGGAAAAGAAGCTTCCTAAGCTATTACAAGGCGTCTCGAGCCATTACCACCGACAAAACTTGCTAATAAGTTGGAAACATGCTCAAAAGCAATCATTTGAATGTTAAAATGTCACGTGACACTAGCATGGTGCATAGACATCTATGTGTATCACTAGTGTCTAGACACATCATGCTACAAAATGACATGATTGGGAAAAGCACAAGGTTTGATGCAAAGCTGACGCATGAAGGTAGTTGCTGAAAAGGGGTCTCTGAGCATCCTGATAGGGGAAAAAGGCTAATGCAAGGGCTAAAATAATCCTACACAAGTTCTAAGGGAGTGGGCACTAAAGCAGATGCAAGAATGTATGTGAAATTGCAAGGGGTGCAATTTTACACCATTACAAAAAGAAAATCCTTTCTATTTTAGTCCTTACTATGAGGTACAAGACAAATTTGTGCAAGCAAAATTGATGCTTGGAGATCTTGAAGACAAAAGTTTATTTTAAAAGGTTAAGTAAGCTAAAATAAGGGCCAAGGTGGCCAGACAAAATCATGATGCACAAATAAGGAGCCAACAAGCTCAATCTTTTGCTTAAGGCATTGAAGTGCAAGCTAAGGATACATGAAAACAACTTGCAATCACCCCATTGGTGACTTATTATGAAACAGAGCAAGGAGGTGATAAATTATATGGAGAAATAGATTGGAGTTATGGTTGTTAAAAGGGCTACTGAAATGACAACTACTGCAGCTACACAATGGATAATGCATGCTACCATGTTGAGTGTAGACACAACTCAGATCACAAAAGCTAATTATAAAAAATTGTTGGATAAGTACAATAAATTGATGGATGAGAACAACAAGGTACTTGCCACTGCTATTAGTACATCTAGGGGTTTTCCCTCTCCAACAAGATTTGCTTCAAAATTTTCATCACATGACAAAGAAACTTTGGCACTAAGAATTCAAAGTCTGAAATAGGAAGTGCAGACTGAGAAAGAAAACACAAAGAGAGCCAAAGAGGAAACAAATAGGGTAGCTAGTGAATTTTTTTATGATGTGTTGAAGCACAAAGTGACAAAGTTGGTGAATAAAGCTGATACTATGTGGGATTTTTATAAGAACATCCATGAGGCCAATATAAAATATTTGCAAGTTTAGAAAGCATTCCAAACCGAGTGGAATAAGTGGAGTTCTAGGGCTGAAACATTGAAAGAAATGATGCCTCAGATGCAGGAAGACCCTAAAGCTCCCACCAACATTCTTGATTTATTGAAGGCCATTGATTTAGTAAAGGAAATCACAACTTTTGATGGAAATCTGAGAATGCAACTCTAGAATAAATTGAGAATGTTCAGATAAATGGAAAGGCATGGTATGAACAAGATATTGAATGATAAGGGTGAATTAAAGGATTTTTTCAAATGGAAGGAAGAGTTGGGAGATCTTCTTCCTCATTCTAAGATGATTTTGAGTGTTGTTGATTATTTTATGTTGAATCCTAACATAAAAAATATGATAGGAATAGAGATGAGGATGGACACATTTTTCAAAGAGGCTAGGGTGCTAATTGATGCAAGGTACAACTAGCATAACAAAAGAGTACAAAGGTTTTTGGATATGCAATGGCCAGCTGAGGAGGATTACAAGACATGGCTTAAAAAAATTATAGATTAAGCCTATGTTGAAGTATTGTAAAACATTGTATCCTCTCAGTAATGAAAATTGATGATAAGTGTGGTAATGTGGATTGGGAAACACAATTTTGGGTCTTAAGTCTGCAAATATGGTGAGTAACGGATGGGATAAATACAATGCATAGCTTGGAAACAATACAAATTAGGCTTTTGCTAAAGTATGGATAAAATATTTTTTTCACTCCAGTTTAAATTTGGTGACAAGGATGCAGACATGGAAGGTCTTTTGTCTCTTCTTCTTTTATATACTTTATGATTTTCTCTCTTTTATGTTTGGTGTACATGGATACAATTTTGGAGCATGTGGATATTGCTACATCATCCTGAAGATGCCTTTTGGAAGGCGAAATATGATCTCCATCGACAAATGAAAATAGTTTTTGTCTCATCTAACATTTCCCTCCATTTGGAAATATGAAAATATAATTGAAAAGGCAATGCATTTTTTACTAGTCCAATTCAGAAGGGACATGTGTACTTTCTGGCCCAAAGCTTTTTTTGCTCCTTCATTTCTATAAGAAGGAATTCAAGGCCAGAAGTATAGATTCATTGTTTTGTATTGATCATAGAGAATTTTGTAAAGGGAATACAAATAACATTTTAGAGTTTTGTCTTAGGTTTTGAGTCAATCATTCTAACTCTACATATGTAATTTTGATAACAATACTAGCAATTGAATACAAAATGGTTCAAATTCAAAACCATTTCTCTCCTATGTACTTGTTTCGTGAATTATGAATAATATGATCAATGATTATCTTATTTATCTTCATTGATTTCCAATGGATGTGTATTTTTTTCTTATAATTCAAAGAATTAATTAAATTTATTGAATGAGGTTGTAGATTCATGTGAAATGAGTACTAGGATATTAGTAAGAAGTTATGGTTGAGAGTATAATGAATGTGATACTGTAATGGAGTGTTATCAAAGCTTAATGATGCTATGTGTTAAATTGTTTTCAAATTATATAGGTTTTGAGATTGACTTCATTCCTAGGTTAAGGCATTGATCTAAGTGAGTGTTCATGATACATTTTGTTGATCAATGCATAAGATATGACTTAAGAGTCTGAGAATATGAAAAACCCAGTCAACTTCAAATTAGAATGTAGGTAAAAGGAAAAGACACCTAGGGTTTTTGAGAGGGTTTTGAACACACATAAACCCTAGAACATAAGAATGCCTAGAACCCTAAGCCTTATGACACATTCCAAATCAATAGAATGCCCAAATCAGAAAGACAACCAAATTTAAGCATCTTTTGGGATGCCTACTATAAACTATTTGATAACACATATAGGAAATGTTGTAATTTTTCTATGCAATAACAAAAGATGAATTAAATACTTAAATGTATTTCTTTAATTTTTAATATAATATCGACCTATCTTTCTCTTTAGTATTGTATTCACTATCTTTTGACTCAAAATAATCAACAGTTATTTATAAGTTGCCATAGTACATCATGTGTTTATGTTATGGATGTTGAACTATTAGCTTTTGTTCAAGGAATGGATTAATATTCCTTTCAATTATTTATCAAATGTTGTGTGAATGGAAATGCAATAAGAATTTATAATTAGTTTGATAAGTGTTGTTCTTTAAAAATGATGCTAAATCACATATCAAATTCAATACCTTGGAATATAATATAAAATATAAAATATCACAGTTTCATGGAATACAATATAAAATATAATCAACTACAATTTGGAATATGATTCATGAAGTGCAATATAAAATAAAATATCATGAAGTACAATGATTCATAATTTCATGGAATACAATATAAAATATCATCAACTATAGTTTGGAAAATGATTCATGAAGTGTAGTATAAATACCTAAAAGTTGTTAACTCACTTCCATTTCCCAAATGGAGTCAGGGTCCTAAAACTGACGTTCAACTTGCAATAAAGTAAAAGAGTCATCTTGATTCTAAGTTTGGTCTTCATTTTCTTTGGCATGTGTCTCAAATTCAACATTCATTGTGTCACTATCATTTGTCCCACTGCCACTGTTAGTGCCACTAGTACCATTGTTTGGAATTGGATTATTGCACAACCCTCTTCTTTTGCATATGGACCTCCAAATTGTGAGTTCCCTTTCAAAAGGAAAATTTTTAACATTTACATAGTTCCTTTCATCCTCAAGCAATTTTCCAAATTATTGTCTAGTTTGTTTCTTAACTTTAATTTCAAAAATGCCAATGAACTAAAAACTCTCTCATCCTCCACCAACCCCAATATCATTGTTTGACATAAATTAGCAAGTTTAAAATATTATAATATTGAACCACACAATATTTCACTCTGACCTAAGTTTTTCCAAACCTTTGTTGTTGATCCCTGTATAAGCGTAAAATTGCACCCCTCATAATTTCACATACATTCTTGATCTATTGTAGTGTCTGCTCCCTTAACATCTTGTGTAGGTTCATTTTATCCCCTACAACAGCCTTTTTCCTCTCAGGATGCTCGAACACCCCTTTTCAGTAGCTACCCTCACATGTTAGCTTGCATCAAACTTTTCACTTCTTACATTTTCATTGTTTTGTAGCATGACGTGTTCGGACACTAGCACACCACGTAGATGTCTGCGCACCGCACTAGCATCCTACAATGTTTCAATGCTAAAACAACTATCTCTGAGCATGTTTTCCACTTGTCACCTCCTTTGGTCAATGGTAACAGCTCGAGATGCCTTGTAACAACTGAAGAAGCCTATTTTCCCTCATTAAAAGATATCCTTTCAATCCATTTTTCTCTTTGAACTTCTTCTAGCTCCACTCTTCTACTTCCAGCTTCATTCTACTATCTCACTCTTACTTGCACAACTTCATCTAGCTTGTTACACTAGCATTCTTATACCCTTTCAAGATCTCTTAGCTTCACTCTTGCAACTCTATCTCCCTATCTCATGCTTATGAGCATTCTTGGGATTCCATATCCCTCAGCCATTGCATTTCATACTTTGTGATACGGGTTCTCCTCATTGAGCGAGGATTGCTTTTATCACCTCCTTTGTGATACGGGTTCTCCTCCTCAAGCGAGGATTGATTTTATCAGTCCTACTTAGTGGTGTGGGTTCTACTCCTAAGTGGGTTTTTCTTTCACCACACACTTGGTCCATTTCTCTCTTTCTTTTGGTTGTCCGTGGAGGTGGGAACACCAAAACAGGGGTTTGACTAAGGAAATCCCTATAGAACCCCAACATTCTCTCCAAATATCACTCACACAGGTTTTGAAGACATTCGCGAGCTGGAGGCTTCATCACTGACGTGGTTGTTAGTATCTTTTTCCTTTCTTCTCTTTATCTCTAGCATTTCTATTTCACTTTATTTCAGTTCTATTGCACTCTACTACTTTATCGCATTCTGTAAATTCTTAGCAATCAAATAGCTACCAGTAATTTAGGAATTTTTTGTGATAAACTCATCCTCTGGTCCATACGAAATGCCAGCATACCTCTGGGACGCCAGTGCACCGCGTTGTTGTTTGTATTTTGTGCTGACGTCCTTTGGTCAAGAGCTTGTCAGTTTGTGTAAAAAATCTTTGTGACCTTCTCTTTCAAATTCTGAAACTCTCATTGTTGTTGTTCCTAAGGGTTTTTAGTGCAGTTCACCTTGTGAGGCTCTTTAATGAAGAGATCTCATGAGTAGTGAATTCCCCTATTCTACATTTTGGTGAAACTGACGTGAAGCGGGTATTGTTTTCAAAAAACTAGGAATTTATTTACCCCTACTTGGCGGGGTCGGAACTTTTGACTTGGTGCTTAGAATTTAGAACTATTTGCACATTTGGAAAGGTCTCCTAGAGAATTAGTCATTCCCTAAAATACCAATTCCTTTGATAGGAAAATTTTAGGGACTGATGCAAGTTTTGACACTAAATTTAGCTCTAAAGACATCTGAAAACATGAATTACTAAAACATAGAAAATGCCAAAAAATTGTAATGAATGTAATATCTTCTTTTATTAGTTCAATATCTAATTTTGTTCAAAATGTTAATGATATTCTATTTGATGTGTGTGATGGTGACTTGGTTTTTCCCATGTCACTTGGTATCTTTGATCCTTCTCACAAAAGTCCTCTGGCTTCAGAGGATATTTTGTTGCAAGAAGATGAAATCATTGATACCTTTCTTAACATTACTCTACCTTCTCTTCATTCCAATGCACTCCCCTTTGGGGATGGTGCATTTGTGAATGATGTATCTACTCTTCATTTCAATGCACTCTTTTCTAGAGATGATGCACTTGTGAATGATGAATCTACTCTTTATTTTGATGTACTCTCTTCTAAAGATGATGCACTTGTGAATGATGAATCTACTCTTCATTCCAATGCACTCTCTTCTAGAGATGATGCATCCATGAATGATGAATCTCTTATACCTTTTGATGCACTCTCTTCTAGAGACATTACATTTTTGAATAATGAACTTATCTATTCCAATGCACTCTCCTCTAGAGATTATGCATTGGCGAATGATAAATCTCCTTCCACATTTGATCCTATTTGGATCGATGTTGAGAGTATGTGTTCAAGTAATTGTTCTACTAGTTGTGATGATTCTATAAATGTAATCTATTTTTTTCTTGCCCCTTAAAGGCCTAAGAGACCAATCATTTGCATTACTCCATCTAGTCCTTCTCCTAAAAGGATTTGTTCTATTGATAGTGTTTCGTCTAAGAGTGATTCTCTTGATCCTTCTAAGGCTCCCTCTTATAGAGCGGTATCCCATACATATGAGAATAATATGAATTAACAACCAAGCCTTCCTAAAGCACCTAAACCTGTGACTAAAGCACCTAGTGATTATGATCTTGTCGAGCAACTTTGTGTTACTCCGACTAAGATCTCATTGTGGGACTTTCTTCAGTCTACTCCGGTTTATCAAGGTATGCTTCAGGATGCCTTGCAAAAGATCCTCTTGCCTTCTTCCACTAGGTTGACGGATACTAATTTGTTGATGGTGCATATTTGTACAAATTCACTGAATATTTCATTCTATCCACAGGAACTCCCACCTCTGGAAGTACAGAAGCAAGCAAAACCTCTAATGATTATAGTTAAAATTAATAAGATTGGCAATAGACATACTCTCGTTGATGTAGGTTTGGCACTCAATGTATGCAACATTGATCTATTGCCTAAGATTAATGTTGAATCATCTTATCTTACTGCTTCTTCTATTGTTATTCATGGGTTCGATAATGTTGCGTGACAAGCACTAGGTACGATAGTGTTACCTTTCTAGCCTAGACCCGTTACCATACCTAACCTTGTATATGTTATGTTAGAAAAGTTACCTTATAATCTTCTTCTTGGTAGACCGTGGATTCATGCTATGGGTGTAGTCCTATCTACCTTGCATAAATCTATTAAGTTCATTTGTAATAATAAAGTAGTCATAGTCAAGGATGGCCCCGATGCTATGCACTTATGTGAAATGGCAGCTCCTAATCGAGATTTAGTTGTGCCTACTCTTATTCCTTCAATGTCTTCCAATGTGTCGATGTTTACTCCAATAGTACCTACGACAAAGGTAATCTAGAGATAAATTTCCCTAAGGAAGATCCTTCTGAAGTGAGCAATACTAAGTCTACTCCTTCTACTTCTCAAAGGAAGCATGTCTTGGTAATGATTGGGGTTCCTTAGACTTTATAGATTCCTTCATTCAGGAACATAAAGGCGACCCAATCCACTTAGACCTTCTAATAACATCACATAAATCCACTATCAAAGATGATTATTCTTATGTATTGCAGGCTAGTGTGAGAAATAATTATAATGTTCATAGTGTTGATCCTCCTTCTGAGGAAGAGGATTATGCTTTTGCTAAAGAGGATAATGTTGACAGTCTTGTTAAATAGGATGAAGGAAATCCCATAGAGGAGTGTGGTCCCCATTGTTGGGACAATACTCTTTATGAGGATCCTCCTCCTTTTTAAGACTTGCAAACATGTTATGGCCCTGATTTTAAGCTTGTCTCTAAATATGACTATGAGCGTAAAGGTTGTGAGCGTAACGAACAAGGCATTCAGATTCCTATAGAATTCACACCCCGTAAGTGTACTTTGGGACTTGTTTGCTCAAAGGAGAAATCTAAACGGAAGCCATGGTTGAGTGACATGAATTCTTTTCAACCTCATTATGTTGAAAAGATTCTTCCTTCATTGTCTTCTATCTTCATGCCTTCTTCTTGTGAGAAGCCAAACCTTTCTCCACAAGAGAAAGGGTTGCTTCCTACTCCTCATCCTCTATCTGAGTAAGAATGTATCTTGTTATGGCTTCTAAAATCCCACTAGATTACTCTTCCTTATCCTACATGCAAGAAATCTCTTAAAAATGATGAAGGAAAACATTATTTTTGTGCATACCATCGAGTGCCTGGTCATTACACTGGTGAATGTAAGGCCTTGAAGGATAAAATACAACAAATTCATGATTCTAGTGTTGTCACCCTTTTGTTTTGTTCATGCACCTCTCTCCTCTCTATCTTTCAACTGAAGCATCCCTTGAGAGGACCACTCTACCTTTTTTGAAGGGTTCCTAAGGGACCCCCTTTAAAAGCTTCTCCTTCAAATGAATTCTTTGCATCTAGCTTGGAGGCATTCTGACTAGACCTTGCTTTTCAAATAGTGTGTCCCTTGAGTGGACCCCTCCTTTTTCACACTGGATTCCTGAGGGACCCCTTTGAAATTTGTCCAACTTATTGATGGTCTGTGTGACTTTCTGCTTACTCGCCTACATGGTTTCTTTTTGACATGTTCTATCTACGGGTAGACATGTCACCACTTTTTTGACTTTGCAGAGTCTGCTTCCTTTGGTCTCCTCCATGTGAGAGATCTTGAAGGACACCTTCCCTGTATGTATGTGGGTCTATAGGATGCTTTCCTATCTTCCTCCATGTGAGAGATCTTGAGGATGCTTCCTTGCAGGTCTAGGGGCCTGTAAGGTGCTTTCTTGGCTTCCCCCCATGTGAGAGATATTGGGGGATGCTTCCTTGCAGATCTACAGGTCTATGAAAAACTTTTTCTAGGTTTACCTCATGTGATAGATCTTGGGGGATGCATCCTTACAGGTTTGTGGGCCTATAAGGTACTTACATTCTTAAAATTCTCTCTTCTCTACTCAACTGTATATATTGGATCAAAGATCTGCATATTCTTCATCTTGAGTATATGCCCTTCTCCTCTCCTCTTAAGAATTTTTCTAAGTGTGTTATTTCTTAATTTGGGGATGACGCATAGTACTAAGACAACCTTTTTCATTGAGGCCTCTTTCACTTTGCTAACTCAAATCCTTTAGCTTTTTATGTTCTAACATTGTTGTCTAGTGCAAGTTTTTCTTGCCTAATGCATTTGTTTTGCAAGTCTTTAGCCTGGCAACATGCTTCTATGGTTCGAAGAGTTGTCTACTTCCTTTGCAGTATCCTTTTGGCATATGATGTTATTTATGTTTAGTAGATTTTCTTTAGCATGCATATTAGCATAAATTCATGTCTGCTAAAGTGGGGGCAAAATGTATAAGCGTAAAATTGCACCCCTTGCAATTTCACATACATTCTTGCATCCACTTTAGTGTTCACTCCATTAGCATCTTGTGGAGGCTCATTTTAGCCCCTGCATTAGCCTTTTACCTCTCAGGATGCTCGAACACCCCTTTTTAGTAGCTACCCTCACATGTTAGCTTCCATCAAACTTTGTGCTTCTTCCATTTTCATTGTTTTGTAGCATGACGTGTTCAAACACTAGCGCATCGCATAGACATTTGTGCACCACGCTAGCATCCTACGACATTTCAACGCTCAAAAAACTTTCTCTGAGCATTTTTTCCACTTGTCACCTCCTTTGGTTGGTGCTAATGGCTCGAGATGCCTTGTAACAGCTAAAGAAGCTTCATTTCCCTCATTAAAAGCTATCCTTTCAGTCCATTTTTCTCTCTAAACTTCTTCTAGCTCCACTCTTCTGCTTCTAGCTTCACTCTACCATATCACTCTTGCTTGCACAACTTCATCTAGCTTGTTACACTAGCATTCTTACACCCTTTCAAGCTATCTTAGATTCACTCTTGCAATTCTATCTCCCTATCTCATGCTTGTGAGCATTCTTGGGATTCCATATCCTTCAGCCATTGCATTTCATACTTTGTGATACAAGTTCTCCTCCTTGAGCGAGGATTTCTTTTATCACCTCCTTTATGATATAGGGTCTCCTCCTCGAGCAGGGATTTCTTTTATCACTCCTACTTGGTGGTTTGGGTTCTACTCCTAAGCGGGTTTTTCTTTCACCACACACTTGGTCCATTTCTCTCTTTTTTTTGGTTGTCTATGGAGGTGGGAACACCAAAATAGAGATCTGACTGAGGAAAACCCCTATACAACCCCAACATTCTCTCCAAATATCATGCACACAGGTTTTGAAGACATTCATGAGTTGGAGGCTTCATCACTCATGTGGTTGTAAGTATCTTTTTCCTTTCTTCTCCTTATCTCTAACATTTCTATTTCACTTTATTTTAGTTCTATTGCATTCTACTACTTTATCGCATTTTGTAAATTCTTAGCAATCAAATAGCTAGCAGTCATTTAGGTATTTTATGTGATAAAATCATTCTTTGGTCCATACAAGATGCCAGTGCACCTCTGGGATGCCAGCACACCATGCTATCGTTCGTATTCTGCACTGATTTCTTTTGGCTAAGAGCTTGTCAGTTTGTGCAAAAAATCTCTATGACCTGCTCTTTCAAATTTTGAAACTCTCATTATTGTTGTTCCTAAGGTAATTTAGGGCATTTTTCCCTGTGAGGCTCTTTGAATGAAGGGAACTCATGAGTAGCGAATCCCCCTCTTCTACAATCCCGATTCAAAGGCCCATAGAATCAAACTGGTCAATCATACTTCTTGCAAAATTCTTACATTGTTGTCTAAGCTTATCTACATTTATAATTCCTTCTATTGTCTGCTCATTGTATGTTACACTTTTCAAAAAGTGTTCGATCAAGATATTTACTTTATCATGAAAATATTTTGGGCTATCTCAGTTTACCCAAAATTGAGGATACATAATACCCATGGATTCAACTATTTCATGTCAAGGGAATCTATAATAAATCTCTTGGGAAAGACATTTTGCAATGTCTTTCAAATTATCACTAACAGATTTAACAATGTCATTAAAATCTTTCTTTCTAACAGGTACTTCTTTGATAGAGCACCTAGATTTTGTATAACGGTACATTGGTATCTCAAATTCGCGTACACGGATACATAAGTTTCCACTTGCATTAAACTATAAATAATTATCAGGCTTATTCGAATCAGTAATTTTCTACCAAATGAAATAATTTGGGCTTTCAGAAGTTAGATCTAGATATAGATGATCGAGGGCCATGCATTTATGTCTACATAGTTTTGCATATTCATAAATATGCATAGTTCTATCTTGGGCTTCCTTCACAATATTTTTCATTTCATCTAGCATGGGGAGAAGACTAGCTAAATTCAAGAGTGTCTCTATATTGATTAACCTATATAAGAAGTTAGGAGCTTTGTCTATTGTGTTGCGATGCTTATACATTACTCCAATCAAGGATTGATATTTTGAAAGAACTCATTGCATTGGTCCATGCACAAAGATCCATCTAGTATCAAAATTCTTGAGAAGCTTGTTTCTTGTTGTTATTCCCTCAACAAAATTTTGAAATTCCACAAAATGTTTGGGACTTTGGCATAAGTATGCGTAGAGCTCATAGACTAGATTTTCAACTTTTGATATTGTAGGAAACTTTCTTAAAATTTTGAATGCTAAATTCATTCTTTAGGCCATGTAGTGAATGTCGAGCATGTATGGTGCACAAGTAGTTTGTAACTTTGTGCAAACACTGCTCCTGTGACCTTGCATCACTACAGCTCCATCAACTCATGCACACATGAACTTTTTGGAAATTATTAAGTCATCCATACCTGTAATTTCATTCAAATATTTCTTGACTAGTTCAAATAGATTATGTGATGTTGAACTATCCTTCATTTTATGAACACATAGAAAATGAGCTTGGTGAACATGTTGTTTTACAATATACACATGCATACAAACCCAAGAAGTATTATCTACCATAGTAACTTCATCTAAAGATAATACAATGAAGTTTGAATATTTTACTTTCTCCTTTAAATCTTGCTTTTCCACTACAGCAAGATAGTTTTCCCATTCCCATCGAGCATTTACTAACCAATGTGAGCTAGGAAAGTGAAGAACACCTAAAAAAGATAATAAATTAAAATATTTTGGGTAGTCTGTCATAGGACGCCCTCTAGATAAAATATGAAAAACAACACTCATCTGAATAGTTTTTGACAAATGTGCTCCTTTCATTGCTTTTCCAAATTGAGCCTCAATTGTACCTCAACATACAACAAGCTTCGACAATCTTTGCTTATTCTCTTTATATTCTGCGACATACTTAACATGAAGACATTCTTCCTTTGATTTCCATTGTACGACATTGTTCCTTTCTGTCTATGATTTGTTTTTCATAAACTTTACCAATATGCTTTTCTATAGTGTTAACCTTTAGCTACAACTTCTTGTCTCTTTTACATTTCCAACTACAAATAATACACATGCATTATGTTGTAGTTTCATCTTTGTTTGCTTTCTTCACTAGTACAATGAATGGGTACTTTGACAACCAACCAAGTTGAAAATTCCTTGTCATTTCCCACTCGTGCCCCACTTTTGATTTGCTTTTTCTTTTCTTGCTACCATCATCATCCAAGTCAATTATCTCATTATGGCTAACCAAGGTATCCCTTGGAATATCTTTTGTTGTATTTCCATCCTCATTTGACTCATTTAACTCAATGACAATCTCATCTTGACCTTCTGATGGTAGTGAGGTATTGTGAATGCCTTCTTCATTAATATTTGGTGGAAGAGTTGATGATGTAGCTCCATGTTGATCTGATGGATCAAAATAATTTCCAATTCCAAAGTAAGATTGTATGGTAACTCTATGTTTTGGGCATTTTGATGGCCTCCCATCCCCTTCACCACCTTGGGGATTCTTACCCTTGTTGCACTTGCTGCTCGAAATATTGATCTCTCACTTCGAATAAAAGCTAGAAATAAATGTCTTCTTGTTTAAGAAGGATAGAGAATATAGATAATAGATCTCATTCCCTACTCAATATCATCTTTAAGATTGAAGTAAGAATGGAAAAGAGATAAATAAATCTTACAACACTGAAGAAATGATCACTCACCTTTAAGTTTAGGTTTTCACTGACTTTCTATTCATTAATGCAGGAATGCATGTGTTGTAAGTTTGTAACTTTCCTACAATCAAATTCAAGGTTCCAAGTCCAACTTCTGAATCGAGAACTAAACAAAATGTGTAAGAATAAATGAAAGTTTTGATTGTATTTATATCAAATCCATATTTGGAAAATTTTGTGGGATTTTTAAATGGTATATTAAAACTTTGGTGAATCTCGCATGATTATACAATGATACGTTGAAATTTTCAAGGAGATTATGTCCCTATGATTAGCATGGAGGTGTCATGGAAATTGGTGAAATGTGTCCTCAAATGTAATTATTTTTTAATGTTATTGGTGAAATGGGTCCTTATAAGCAACTATTTGTAAATTTTAATTGGTGAAATGGGTCTTTACAAGCAACTATTTGTAAATTTTAATTGGAAAAATGGGTCCTGGTACAATGTTATTTTAATAGTATTGGTGAATATGTAGGTGTTTTATTACATACTTCTAGGATTCTAGGAAAAAATATTAATTGGTCCATTTGAAATGCATAGTTTTTTATGGTGAATTTGTTACTTAAATATGCCTCATAAAAAAAATTGATTGCAAATGGACATGCATTGGACCGATAATTCATAAAATCTGGGAGATTTGGCCACCCTGTTGGGTGCAATTATTCAACTAGCTTGTGCATTATTGTCTCAAGTGGTTCTCCTAAGGCAGTAAATTTCTTCCTTGGTTGATCATATTGCTTTTGTTTTCCTCCCTGATTCAGCTGTTGGTTAATCACTAGATTGTTTTGGGGATAGTTAAGTTGATTATTTTGTGTGTTGTTGGGAGTGTAGCTCATTTGTGCAACTTGGGGTTTGTTTTGAGGTACATTGGGATTTTGTATGTTCCATATAGCTCTAGCATCAACTACTCCATTGTTTGTAACATTTTTATTCTTGGCCCAAATCTTAGGTTTCTCATTTGAACTAGAAGACTTTCCCTTGGGTTGTTTAGCTTAATCACTCCCCTTGCTATGAGAGCTCTTTCAATGTGTAGTCCCTTTTCAATCTAGTCTCTTTGAAGTTAGTAGGGCATAACATGGTGAGTTGATAATTGATCTCTGCTTGGACATTTGAAACAAAGATATCCACTAGTTCTTTTTCGGGAATAGGCCACTTGCACCTACTAGCTTTATGTCTCCATCATTGTAGGTAGGATGTAAAGGATTTTCCTTGAATTTTTTTAATCTTGTAGAGGCCAGT
Source organism: Sequoia sempervirens (assembly GCA_007258455.2). NCBI lineage: Eukaryota > Viridiplantae > Streptophyta > Pinopsida > Cupressales > Cupressaceae > Sequoia > Sequoia sempervirens. The sequence continues at coordinate 247,778,957 of VDFB02000003.1, forward strand.
GACGGTGGCATCCTATTCTATGTTGAATGAAAAGTGGTTCAAAAACTTGGTAGTCAGTTCATCAAAGCTTTTAATACTTGGTGATGGATGTGAGAACCATTCCATAGTGTGAAAAGTAAGGCCATGTGGAAAAAGTATCATGATGCAGAGGCTATGGGACTTTTGGAAACACACAATGATTTCAAGGATTTCAATGAAGCAATCTCAAACCCTCTTCTAGGAACCCTACAGGAGCTAAGCCTCAAAGTTTCACTTATGACTTTAAACCTTCACTTATGGACCCAAACCCTTGGGAAGCTTTTAAAAGACTCAAAGAAACTTGTCTTGAATGGTTTCAAGCCCCAAACCTCTGACTTAAACACAAACTCACTTTTTTGCACCTTGACTAGGCTTCTAGCCCAACTAGGCCTCCTACGGTGGTTTTTTTAACTTTACTCACAACTTCCCCAAAGGACTTACCAAAATAATGATTGTTTTAGATGTGGTTTATGACCCTACACAACATACCCAGACCTTGATGGAACTTGTTTTGGATCAGACTTCCCAAATCCTGTTGTTTCCACAAAAACTAGGCCAAATTAGCCCTCTTTTTCAAAGCAACCCTATTCCAAACTCAACTCCAGATCATAAGACTTTCCAAAGTACCTTAAAATGTTCCCAAACCAAGGATTTTAAAGATTTTAGGTGCCTATGACAGCCTTGAAACCCTCAAACACAAAACACTCACTAAATTGCTCCAAAACTAGGGCCTCTTGAAAATTAGCTTTCCCCACACTTCCAGAACCTTTTCTTGGACTTTTCACCAATAACTAAACATAAATAAACACCTTCAACTCAAAAATATACCCCTCATTAGGGAAAATCTCCTGCTGCTACACCTTAGCCTCCATTCTCAAGCACTTTGCATTGTGAAAACACAGTGTACACCCAAGTATTCTTCCTTACCTACATGTCATCTTGTTAGATGTGTATTATACATGTTAGAACAGATCCATTTCATAGGTTACAGCAGCGTTCCTTCATGAAATGGATCAAACACCCATGAAAACCACCAAAAACTAGTGAAAATTTTGCACTTTCTTAGGACAGTTAGCAATATAATACAAAGAACTAATTATAATCATGTATCAGGACATGAAAAGGCTTAAATACATGTAGATACAAGTCTCTAAATCATTCCATGGTTCATTTCATCAATAACAATCAAATATTCATCAAAAAAACATAAGAAAATGCAAGAAATTGTTGTTTTTTCTGCTTCTTCTTGTAGCAGTCCGTACAAAATCCGTACCAGCAACCAACCCTCCATAAAAATTCCTTCCCTAACCTTATAGACTCATCCCCCAACTGTCCCAACTGATTTGGATTGGTTTGATTACATTAAAGTCGCTAAAACTCCTAAAAGTCACTTTCCCGCCCAAAGGTGGATTTCAAAAATTTGAATACTCCAACTTGAAATTTATTAACTCCTATAAACTAAAGCCTTCTAAAGCTTATTAAATTTCATTATTCAAACTTATTTGACTCAATTAAAACATTATACTCCTATCTAACCTCCTAGAACATTATTGTTCCCTTTACAAAGCATTTTGGTCATAGGGTTCTTATCAGGACCGTTAGGACTTTTGACTCCTTCAATATTTTTATCCATGCCAAATGCCATTATAGGCTTCAATATGTCATAGTTGATGCTATGAGATTCTTGACAAGTCTTCATTAACCTTGCATCTTCCTAGCTCTTGAAATGTTTCTTGAAGTGCTTGGGTGCTCCTGCACCATTCTCCCCAAGAAAGAAAGAGTTCTTGCCCCAAGAAGTATCCAACGTGTTGCTGCCATAATACTCCTTGTTCCTATATGTTTGCACCTTCTGATTACCAAGCATGAAATCTCCCAAAATTACCTTCTTCCTTTTCTGCCAACCTGCATTCATATCACTCAACATGTTAGTGTCAAAACTGTGTTTTGTTTGTCCTTTTTGCTGCTTGAACTTAGTCTGGCCTTGTACCCTGTTCCTACCCTTACTCCACTGATCCCTTTATAAAGAAACACCACCGTTATTACCTGCAATAATAGGGCATTCAATACTTCCAATCTTAATACTATCCAAGTCCCAAAGATTCTGATTTTTAGGGTTGTATGCTTCATATCTCTGCTGCAATTTACTAGTTTTCAACCAACCAGTGTCTTCCCCTGTCCTACCCTGCACTTTAACCTACAAATTCTTCTCAAAACATATTACAAAACTCTCATTAGACTGCTCCAAAGGAAAAGGAACCAACTTATATCTACTATCTCCTTTATGCACCAAATATGTATTATGGAATCCATCATGCAATGTCCTCCTAGCAAACTGCCATGGTCTCCCCAAAATGATATGACCACAAGTCATTGGAATGACATCACAAAGCACCCTATCCTGATATGATCCAATTGAAAAATCTACATAATCCCTCTTACAAATCTCTACATGTTGCATTTGAGTTACCCAAGTGGCCTTGTAGGGAGTAGGGTGATCAAAAGTTTCAATTCCCAACTTGGCTACCATATCAGATGAAACTAAATTGCTATCTGACCCTGAATCTATGAGTAATTTGCATATTTTACCATGATTGAGACAATTGGTCTTAAAGATAGTTACCTTTGGCTCTTGATGAAGTCTTTCTCCTTGCTTGATCATAAGAAACTCACCATCAGTCACAGGGTCTGCCATGAATGTTGTTGGTTCCTCCTTCTTGTCTTCTTCTTCTTGTACCAAGTTAGCTCTCCTTTCTCTGCCCCTATCAGATTGTTCCCATTTAGGAAACTTGAAGGAAGGATGCCCTAGTTCATTGCAATTGAAACACCTACCTGTGAATGTGCCTCTACCTTGTCCAAATTTGCCTCCTCCTCTAGGAGTGTATCCACCTCTTTGATCTGAAACCACCTCTTTGCCCTTGTCATTGCTACTCTTATCATTGTTGCCTTGTCCTTGTTCTCTATTACCTCTGCCTCTACTTGAACTACCTCCTCTTCCACCATTGCTTGACCTTTCTTGCTTTCTTTTCACCTTTTCTTCTACTCTAATGGACAACTGAAAGCATTCTCCTAATATCCTTGGCATCTGCAAACCAATCTCATCTTGTAAGTTATACCCCAAGCCATTGATATACCTGGCTACTTTCTCATCCTCTTCTTCATAACCTCCTTTGATACCAAGCTTGTGAAATTACTCAGTATAGGACATCACATCCATGTCCTTTTGCCTTAAATGCTGCCTCATCCTCTTCACATGAATTGTGTAATCAGATGGTATGAATTGTTCCTTGACCAAACTCTTCATCCTTGTCCATGTAGAAAATTTTTCCAATCCCCTAGCCATCCTATCATTTTGAAAACTAGTCCACCATGTCAATGTCGTACCTCTCAACTTGGTTTTGGCAAACTTAACCTTCCTCTCTTCATCCATCTCTTCAAACTCAAAATAGTTCTCTAAGGCATCAAGCCATCCTAACACCTCTTCACTATCCATCTTCCCTTGATAGATAGGAAAATCTATGTTACTCTTTCTTCCATGACCTTGCACTGCTTTCAACAATCTCAATAACCTCCTTTCCTCAGGGTCTTCTATCTCATTTGCTGGTTTTTCTTGATTTACCCTCACATGCTCTTCTTCTTCATCATTATCTTCTTGGTTTTCTTGTTCTTCTCTTCTATTTCTCTCAAATTTGTTTATCCTTGCTTGCATAATATCTCTCTCCCTTCTCCATTTCCTTTCTTCCCTTGCTTTGGTCTGCTCTCTTGCTGCTTCTTGTTCTCTTCTTTCTCTCCTTTCCCTTTCCAAGATTTCCCTTAACTCCTCCAACTCTCTTGCCAATTGATTTTTAGGTGCCATTGCTGATTCTTCAATCCCTAAAGGACCTACTCATTACTTTGATACCACTTTGATGCAAATTCTATGGGACTTTTGGAAACACACAATGATTTCAAGGATTTCAATGAAGCAATCTCAAACCCTCTTATGGGCACCCTACAAGAGCTAAGCCTCAAAGTTTCACTTGTGACTTTAAACCTTCACTTATGGACCCAAACCTTTGGGAAGATTTTAAAAGACTCAAAGAAACTTGTCTTGAATGGTTTCAAGCCCCAAACCTCTGACTTAAACACAAACTCACTTTTTTGCACCTTGACTAGGCTTCTAGCCCAACTAGGCCTCCTGCGGTGGTTTTTTTAACTTTACTCACAACTTCCCCAAAGGACTTACCAAAATAATGATTTTTTTAGATGTGGTTTATGACCCTACACAACATACCCAGACCTTGATGGAACTTGTTTTGGATCAGACTTCCCAAATCCTGTTGTTTCCACAAAAACTAGGCCAAATTAGCCCTCTTTTTCAAAGCAACCCTATTCCAAACTAAACTCCAAATCATAAGACTTTCAAAAGTACCTTAAAATGTTCCCAAACCAAGGATTTTCAAGTTTTTAGGTGCCTATGACAGCCTTGACACCCTCAAACACAAAACACTCACTAAATTGCTCCAAAACTAGGGCCTCTTGAAAATTAGCTTTCCCCACACTTCCAGAACCTTTTCTTAGACTTCTCACCAATAACTCAACATAAATAAACACCTTCAACTCAAAAATATACCCCTCATTAAGGCAGATCTCCTGCTGCTACACCTTAGCCTCCATTCTCAAGCACTTTGCATTGTGAAAACACCGTGCACACCCAAGTATTCTTCCTTACTTGCATGTCATCTTGTTAGATTTGTATTATAAATGTTATAACAGATCCATTTCACGAGTTACAGCAGTGTTCCTTCATGAAATGGATCAAACACCCATGAAAACCACCAAAAACTAGTGAAAAATCTGCACTTTCTTAGGACAGTCGGCAATATAATACAAAGAAATGATTATAAACATGTATCAGGACATGAAAAGGCTTAAATACATGTAGATACAAGTCTCTAAATCATTCCATGGTTCATTTCATCAATAACAATCAGATATTCATCAAAAAAACACAAAAAAATGCAAGAAATTGCTGTTTTTTTTGCTTCTTCCTGTAGCAGTCCGTACAAAATCCGTACTAGCAACCAACCCTCCATAAAAATTCCTTCCCTAACCTTATATACTCATCCCCCAACTGTCCCAACTGATTGGGATTGGTTTGATTACATTAAAGTTGCTAAAACTCCTAAAAGTCACTTTCCCGCCCAAAGGTGGATTTCAAAAATTTGAATACTCCAACTTGAAATTTATTAACTCCTATAAACTAAAGCCTTCTAAAGCTTATTAAATTTCATTATTCAAACTTATTTGACTCAATTAAAACATTATACTCCTATCTAACCTCCTAGAACATTATTGTTCCCTTTACAAAGCATTTTGGTCCTAGGGTCCTTATCAAGACCCTTAGGACTTTTGACTCCTTCAATATTTTTATCCATGCCAAATGCCATTATAGGCTTCAATATGTCATAGTTGATGCTATGAGATGCTTGACAAGTATTCATGACCCCTACATCCTCTTGGCTCTTGAAATGTTTATTGAAGTGCTTGGGTGCTCTTGCACCATCTCATTAGGTAGGAATCATTATTTTGTACTTCCATGCAAGATATCGAGAAATCTCGCACATGTTCAACTAGATCACCCTTTCCCTTGTACTTTTCATACTTGGGTATTTCAAATTTTTTAGGGAAGGGTATCATTGTAATAGAGCAATCAAATAGGAATGGACATATATCCTATAGAGTATAGGTCTTCTTGGGTTTTCCAATCTGCATGTTCAATATCCTTTGACTCATGGCTTGTAGTTGCATGCCTACCTCTATGTTTGGTACATTTGTTTGTGGATCTTTTGTGCATTAACCTTATCATCCTACCATTTTTTTTGGTCATAGGTTGGGTATTGCAGAGTTATAGGACCTTGGTAACCATATTGGGTGGAAGGAGGATTAATTGCTTGTCATGTGTAAGGAGGGTTAGGTCCTTGTTGGATGTAAGGAGGGTTAGGTCCTTATTGAATGTAAGGAGGGTTAGGTCCTTGTTTTGTGGAAGGAAGGTTAGGTCCTTGTTGTGTGGAATTTGGTTTAGGTCCTTGTTGATTTTGTTGAATAGGAGTACCTTGAAAGTGCGTTGGTGGTACTCCTTGATGTGGTTGATTCCGTTGAAGGATACTCTGGTAGTGCGTTGGTGGTACACCTTGTTTTTGGGATGAATTTTTTTGAAGGCTACCTTGGAAGTCTGTTGGTGGTACACCTTTTTGTTGGAATGAATTGTATTGAAGGTTACCTTGATAGTGCATTGGTGGCACACCTTGTTGATGGGATTGTTGATTGGAAAGGGTACCATGTGGCACACCTTGTTGTTGGGACAAACTATTTTGAAGGTTACCCTAATAGTGCTTTGGTGGTACACCTTTTTGATGGTATTGTTGATTGAAAAGGGTACCATGTGGCACACCTTGTTGATGTTGATTGGGAGGGGGGCCATGTGGCCCACCATGTTGTTGGTACTATTGATTGGGCAAGGGACCATGTGGCCCACCTTATTGTTGATATTGATTGAGAAGGGGACCATGTGACCCACCTTGTTGTTGATGTTGATTGGGAAGGGGACCATGTGACCCACCTTTAGGGAAAACTTTAGTACAATGAAGAGCCAAGCTTCAAAACACCATGGTACAATGAAAAGGACCTATGTGAGTTTCACAAGATCAAAGGGAATACAATGAACAATTGCATGAGACTCAAACCTATAATACAAGACTTAATCAAGAAAGGAGAAGTGGATATCAAAAACTGTCCTAGAAACAAAGACCTTAAAATCTATACAAATCCAATTCCAAACCATGCTAAGAAGGATGACAAAGGGAAAGACCAATACTATCACAGTGCTAACTACACCTATGGTGACAATGTCCTAGGTACCCTCTCACAAGAAGATGACACTAGGGTCAATGTGTTAACTATACAAGGCAAGGACCCCAAATGTAATGTAACTACTTGTCAAGGGAAAGTCATAATACAAGAAGCCCCACCTAAACCCACAACCAAGTCATCCAATGACTATAGTATTATGGAACAACTAAAGATGACTCCCACTTTGATCTCCATCCTAGAGTTGCTAAATTTATCACTTGCGCATAGGGAAATACTAGAGAAATCTTTGGAAACAATGGTACCTAATAACCTCAATCTTGATCAATTTCAAGCCATGATTGACAAGATCATGATGAATCAACATTTAGTCTTTTCTAAGAAAGACCTTCCATAGAATTCATTCCATAACCAATCCCTCTATATAGAGGTTGGTGTCCACAAACATATGGTCAAAAGAGTATTAATAGATAATAGTGCAGGTTTACATATTTGTACCTTGAAATTTGTTAAACAACTGGGGTATTCTGATGATGTAATTGACAAAGGAAAGAGAATTACTATAAGGGCTTATGATGACCTAGAAAGAAATTCAGAAGGGACAATCAGGTTACCTGTACAGATAGGACCAACAACAATAGAAACCACATGTCAAGTATTGAACCTTGAGCTGCCATATAACCTTCTTCTATGATGCCCATGGATTCATGAACTACAAGTAGTTCCTTTGACATTCCACCAATGTCTAAATTTTCCTCACAAAAGAAAGGAGGTTGCATTATATGTTGATCCTGAACCCTTCCACTACTATGCAAAATTGGAGGAGAAATACAACAAATTCCAGCGTATACCTAGTAATGATATATCATTTCACTCATTCTCATATGTTGACCCATCCACACTACCATCAACCTCATCTAAACCCATATCAAATGAGAAACAAAAATCTGATTCCAAGATTGTACTTGACAAAGGTAACGGGAAATATCATTTCAATCAAGCTTTTTGCATTGGAATGCTTCCCCCAACACCAAATATTTATGAAGGGCTTAAGGAGATCAAACATGTTCAAGTAGTAAAAATGGTAGCCAAACCCATGATCTTTACCATGTGGGGAGATATCAATGATGAGGAAATATTCAAAGAGGACCTTTCATCAATGATCTACAAAGAAGACCAAAAAGAACGAGCAGCTACAACCCCTTCTCATTGATCCTAGCAGTAAAGGATATTAGCTAGCTAAACAAATGGGATACACTAGGATAGGTGGCCTTGGGAAACACAAACAAGGAATATGAGAACCTATTATAGTGGAACAAAGAAAGAAGAACATAGGACTAGGCTATGGTCCGCGCGACGTGGTTACTCCAAAAACTCAACGTCCCTCTTTTAAGAAAGGAGCTCCTTCTACTAAGGTTAAGACATTAGATATTTACCATCTTGTGGACAATGATTTACCCATTGAAGACTTATTCAAAAGCTTTAGCATAAGTATATTTCCTATTCGACTTAACAAACCTATATTCAAAGATTGTACTTATGAAATAGACTCTAACGAGTATGAATGGGATTCTCCTTCCTTTGTCACCTCTAGCAATGACAACCTAGACACACAATGGGAGAATGATTCCAGAGCCATATTAACCATTTCCACAACTTCCATAAGCTTTACAAACAATGATGACAACCCACCCCTTTGCTACTTTCAGCTAATAGATTGAGTCCAACAACACCATATTCCTATTTTGGATCAATTCTAGAATGATGAAGCAATTACAAAGTTTATGGGACTTCGAACCGATATACCATCAAGAGATCACAAAGTAGGGTTTGTCATGGAACTTGAACAAGAAGCACATTTTAGTGGGGAGATTGTGTCCTCTAGTCGCAAAATTGAAAAATACAATGTAAGAATCAAAGTGAGATCCCCTAGGGAAAACCACGATGTGGCTCTATCAAATCCTGAACAAAGAAAAATAAAGGATGAATCTAAGGGTGACAACCTCTCCAAGGCACATGAGGATGGAGGATTCAATCTCCCTATTTTGGAATATCAAGAGAAGTTGACACTCCTAGTTGAAGATGTGGAGCCTATAAATGTTGGCATAGTAGAAGCACCCAAGATCACATACCATGCAACATCACTAGATCTTGAAGAGAAAGTGAACTTCTCAACGTTCATCAATGAAAGAAAGATAAAATTTGCATGGACATATGCAAACATGTCAGGGCTAGATCCACCATTGGTCGTACACCATCTAGCCATATTTACAAGATCTAAACCCATCAAGTAGAGGCTAATATAGATGCATCCCCAAATTGCACTTTTACTAAAGGTAGAATTGAAGAAACTGCTAGATGTAGGCATTATCATACCAATTGATTATTTAGAATCAATATCAAATCTAGTACTAGTATCAAAGCCCACTGGGGGCATAAGAATCTACATAGACTTCAAAGATCTAAACAAAGCTTGTCCAAAATATGAACTCCCTCTTCTAAGCATGGATATGATTGTAGATCTAACAACAGGACATAAAATGTTGTCACTAATGGATGGCTTCTCTGGCTATAATTAGATAAAGATATCCCTTGATGATCAACATAAAACTGCATTCACTTGTGCATGGGGGATCTTTTGTTGGAATGTCATGCCATTTGGTCTAAAGAATGCAAGAACGACCTATCAGTGAGCAATGATGACAATATTTCATGATATGTTGCATACAATTATGGAAGACTATGTAGATGACATACTAGCAAAGTCCATCAAAAGAGAAGACCACTTGACCAATCTTGCAAATATTTTTGGCAGGCTCGAATAGTATAACTTGAGGCTCAATCTAAAAAAGTGTGTATTTAGAGTAACATTTGGAAAGATACTAGGATACATAGTATCGAGAAGAGGCATCAAAATATATTTTGCAAAAGTAAAATCCATATTAGAAATACCTCCTCCAAAGACCTTGAAGCATCTTAGAAGTCTACAAGGGAAACTACAATCCATCAGGGGATTCATCACACAATTAGTAGACAAGTGTCACCCATTTACCCATCTCCTACACAAATAAATCACATTCAAGTGGGATGGTAGATGTGATCAAGCATTCCATCAAGTCAAGGAGTATCTACTCACTCCTCCAGTACTCATGCCTCCTATTCCAGATAAAGCAATGATACTCTATGTATCTACAACACAAGCAACATTAGGAGCTCTCCTAGCACAACTAGATGATAATAACAAGGAAAGAGTGGTCTACTACATTAGTCGAATACTAGTGGGCTATGAATTGAACTATTTTCCCATAGGAAGAGTGTGTTTCTTTGTCGTCTTCATGGCACAAAAGTTGAGACACTATATCTGAAATAGACAAGGAAGGCTAATCTCATAAGTAGATCCACTAAAGTACCTATTAGCAAAAGAAGCTCTAATAGGTAGGATTGCTAGATGGGTGATGATTTTGAGTGAGTTTGACATAGAGTATGTATATAGGAGAGTCATCAAAGGATAGATCATAGAAAACCAACTAGTTGAAGCACCAATGGAATATCACCAGCCTCTCATAACATATTTCCTAGATGAAAGCATATTGCTAATAGAACAAACAAGTCATTGGACCTTGTATTTCAACGAGTCCCACACTCAACACAGCTTAGGAATAGGTATATTATTTCTCACACCATAGGGAGATAGTATACCTTAGGTTTACAAAATTTCTTTCCCATGCACAAATAATATCTCAGAGTATGAAGCATTAATCACATAATTGAAAATGGCTATCAAATGGAGGATAAAAGAACTGTAGGTTCATGGAGATTCTCAACTGATAATTAGGCAAGTAAATGACAAGTACCAAACAAAGGATGAAAATTTGCTGCCATATAAAAGGATGGTGGATAGTTTCAAGAAATATTTTATCACCATCACCTTTGAATAGGTTCCTCAGATCAAAAATAGAGCAATCAATGCAATGGAAATGATAGGTTCACTTCTCGATATTCTGTAGAAAATTTCTAAGCATGAATTCCTTGTGGAGCAACTACTTGTACTAGCATTCCATATCCCAAAATCAGAACTAGTGTGTGTTGTTGTTGGTCCTAATTCATCATGGTACCATGATACATCTGACTATATCCAACATGGTATTGTACCCCCTCATTTTACAACCACCCAAAAGAAAGCCTTTGTCTGTAGGACTTCTTGATTTACAATACTAGGAGACACCTTATATCATTGAAGTTTAGATGGTACTTTACTCTGATGTCTTGATCATAAGAAGAAAAACCACCTTACAAGAGGTACATGAAAGAATTTGTGGGTACCACTCTAGTGTACCTAACCTAGCATAAAAGTTACTAAGAACAAGATACTATTGGCCCTTTTATGGAACAAGAAGCTATTGCCTACACTAGAAAATGTTGCCAATGTTAGCAGCACAATGACCTCATTCATGCACTAGCATATAGGAGTTGAGACCTATCACGACACCATGGCCTTTTTCATAATGGGGATTAGACTTGGTAGGTAAGATCTCTCCCACTTCCTCGAATGGACATAAGTTTATTATTACTATAACTAAATACTTCACAAAATAGATAGAAGTAATTCCATTAACCTCCATCATTGGTAAATAGATATCAAAGTTCAACTTGAATTATCTAATATGTCAATATGGAATTCCCTAAACCATCATAACAAATAATGGGATCTTGTTCAAGAACCAAGATGTCAAAGATATTTGTTCCAAGTTCTCTATCTAGCATAGATTCTACATGCCCTACTACCCCCAAGGAAACGGTTAGGCTGAAGTGTAACAAAACCATCCTAAAGATACTAAAAAATACTATTGATGACGCTTGTCGTGATTGGAATATGCAACTAAACCCATCCTTATGGGCTTACTGAACTAGTACCCATACCCTTACAGGTGCCACACCATTTTCCTTGGTCTATGGATCATAAGCTATGTTACCTATAGAAGTTGAAATCTCCTCACTATGAATATCACTAAAAGGCATGGTCATCAATGAAGAGTATCAAGTATCTAGATTAAATGAGTTGTAACTCTTAGATGAAAGGTGTTTGAGCACATTAAACCATCTCAGGTTTATTAGAATCGACTCAAACAAAGCTACAATAAAAGGATCAAAAACAAAATATTTTAGATTGGTGACTTGGTACTTGAAGAGAATTAGAAGGTACAGCTGAATCAAGATGGAAAAGGTAAGTTTGAACCCAATTGGTTAGGTCCCTTCATCATCACAACAAACTATGACTCTAGAGCTTATTAATTGGCTACTCCTAAAGAACCTTCAGCTAAACCACTGAACAACAACCACCTTAAAAAGTTTTATACATGAATCATGTCAGAATACCCCAAGGAAAAAGGGTAAAAATCCAAAAAAATAAAAAAGAAATAAAAACAATAAAGAGAAATAAAATGGTCTTTAAGTGAAAACCACTTTGTGGTGCTTCTAGAACTGGTACCATTGTGAAAACCTAGAAAAGAGGCACTACGTTTGAATAAAACTTGCATCATTAAATTTATTAGTGCTATATATGAGGCATCCACCCATTCATCCCATCATAAAACATGTGTCCAACCATGGCTTGATGACTGGTCCAGTATTGAACCTTGTTGCATCATCAACACCTATCTCTCCTAATAAAGGTAGTCTTGTCTCGAACTAAGGGAAACTTCTCGAAAATGGTTGTGAATAAGATCGTTGTGCATCCCATCATGGTCAAAAATATCAAAATAAAAATAAAAAACATCCAAAAAAAATGAAATAAAAACAAATTCATAAAACATCAAAATCCCAAAAACATTTTATGCTTTGAGTCAAACCAGTCAAACTATGTCGTCTCTGTGTGTACAATGTAGGCAAGGCTTATTAGCCCTCAAGGCCATAGGTTAGTCCACTTAGGTGTTTATCATGCATTCTTTCAACTTAGCCAAAAAATACAAAATCCAAAAACATTCACAAAATAGAAAATATCAAAAAAATGTCATTATCAAACCAAGTGAACTACGAGCCTCTACGTGTACAACGTAGGAAAAGCTTATCTTTGATGAGCCCCCAAGGCCCTAGGTTAGTTCCCTGAAAACAACAAAAACAACATCATAAAACTCACAAAAATTAAAAAAGGTTCTAACTCCATCATCACAATCCACATTAAACTTGTCACCCATAATAAACAAATTGTCACAATCATTCTTTAACAAGGAAAACAACAAATAGGAGAAAACATAAAAATCATAAATTCCAAAGTGAATATCAAAACAATTAGACAACTATCAAGTGGAAACAATGTCAAAGTGTTAACTACCTATCTATTGAAAATCCACCAAAAACATCCTGAGATATGCCTTAATGGATTCATTCCTACAATAGACATCATCAACAATGGATAATAGCCTAAAACCTCAAAACAGATACGACAAGTGATACTACAACATTGTTTTATTTTTTTGTGATCTTATATTTCTTATTTATATTATTGAATCATTCCCAGGATCTCTCAAGGATTTCCATAAGGATTTAGAGAGGAAGGAATGGGGGAAATTGAGCATCATTTTTGTTTGTTCTACTTGTTGGATATTTTTGTGATACTACCATGGTGAATACTTGCTTTATTTTGTGTGTGGAAGTTGTTATGAAGCATTTCATGTAGTAGTGGCATGTTAGGTTCTTAATACCTCTTGTGTTATTGGTCCAACATGTTTTAAAGCTTCTCACCCATACACTCTAACAGGGTTTTCATATGTCTGGTATGAGCAAGAATACTCCTTGTTTGTCGAGTCAAAGTCCATGCAATGGATACAAAAGCCACCTTGGTTATCGATACCTTGGTGCATCGTATCTTTTTGCTACACCATAAAAGGATTGTTAAAGATATGAAGCCTCTATGCAAAGAAAAAGAAAAGTCATCAATAACTAACAACATCAAATATTCTATCCGTCATCCAACATTTATTCTAACTCACATCCATCCTGCATCACAATATCATTAGTACCACATCCATCTTGCATCCACAATGTCGTCAATGCATATCATGATAATAATAAAGCAATAAAAATGTCATGTATCTTGTATTGTCAACATCCATCATATACATAATAAAACATCATATATCATATATATATATCAATCATCCATCCATCCACATCATATGCATATATTAGAAAAAAAACAAAAACATGTATATAATTATACACCATCATCCATAATCATCACATAACACATAATAAAGTTGAATTGAAACATGATATATCTCATATATCATAAAAAATGAGAATTTCAAGTACATCATAAGGTAACTAAGTGATATAATATACAAAAATACATATATACGAGGCCTAGGCTGGGCCAATGAATATATAAACAAAAATTCATGTCTACAACATAGGTCTCTGATCAAGTACAAATAGTCCTACTACCTAGACAGAGGAGGTGATCTCTGATGATCATGACTCTAGTTTGGTGAGGTGAACATCTGAACTATTAATGAGGGTCCTATAAGCTTAGTTTTTCATCCTATATGCATCTGAACTAAAATGAAACATTGTCGCGAACCTGAACTGAAAAATGACTTTTTTGGCAAACCTCTCAAGGGGGCAGCCTAGTGTCCTATTATCATTTCACCAACTGTGGGGCACAGTGGGGCATATAAAATTTTTCAAATCTTGATCTTAACATCGAATTCTTTGAAACAAAGCAACCAGTACTTAGTCTCAAAGAGGGGCAAAATGTAAACATGTAAAAATGACCTAACACTTATCACACATCCTAAATGACATTTTCTCCATCAGCATCATTATCACTAAATATCACTACATTTCACATCAAATACATCAAAAATGCTAATTTCCTCTATTAATTGAATAATATTACATTATTTAATTAATTCACCTTTTCATCACTTTTGGCTAATTAAATAAATTTCATTGATTTATTCCTCCTAATTAATTAAATAACATCAATTATTTAATTATGTCGTTAATTCACCCTATTCCACTAAGTCAATTAAATTATTACCACTTAATAGTTTAATTAAATCACTTTCCCCTAAACTTGAATAATTGAATAAATTATTTAAACATCATTCAAAAAGGTAAAAAAAACAAATAAAACTTTGTTTGTAAAATTCAAACATGATTTGCATGTTCAACTCAAAAGGCTTAATTAATTAAATCAATTAATTAATTACCCTCACCCACTTTTATGATTGAGCAAATTACAATCCCCCGATTGCTTGATCTAATTGGCTGACTGATTCATTTGTTTTCTGACTGATTCATCTATTCTTTGATCCCATTGAAGGCTCAAACATGATTCCTTCAATCCCACAGAAAGCTCAATCTATTTCCTCAATTCCACTGAACACTCAAATTGATTTCTTCAATCAAATTGATTATGTAATCAAAATTCACTGATTATTCCCATCTAATTCCTCTCAATGGTTTTGAACTATTGATCGGGATATTCTACTACACAGTCTTGAGCATTCATTTCAAAACACAAAATCTATATAACAATCATCTTCTTCCTCAAAAAAAATTGGAGAATCAACATATTTTGCACAATGAAGTAATGCTGAAATCATAATCAATCTTTTGACAAGATTTACACATATCGTCGATCAACAACATCATACTTTGAAGCTTTTGATATGCACAAAAATAGGCTTCACATTGATACAATGAATGATTCAACATCGTTGTGAACACACTTTGACATGGGAGGGTAACTTTATATTGTATTGAATTTATTGTTCTTGTTTTGTTTCATTTACGTTCTTGAATTCATTGTTCTTGTATTATTCATTTTGTGAGTAATGGGCATGAGTCATGATCTTTGTTTGAATTAGATTAGTTTCAATTCATTCATATTTGATCTATTGCACACTCGATTTCCCCCTTACACAATCATATACCACTCTGATATCCTTCAAAGTTTGCTTCATCCACAACACCTGTGTGTAGCATGACGCTTCAACAATGTATTTTACTTTTGTAGTAGATAATTACACTAAATCCTACTTCATGCTTAGCCAAGACACCACCCTACTTCTAAGAAAAAATGTGCCACCACTTGTACTTTTTTTTAAATCCACACAACCTGCCTAATTTGTATTTGTATAAGAACTTAGAGAAAAATTAGTATCCTTTGGATACCACAAGCCATGTTTTAGAGTTCCCTTCAAGTATCTGAATATCCTCTTCACTATTGCCACATGTGACTCTCTGGGATCTTGAAATCTATCCACAAGACAAACCGCATGCATGATATCTAGTCTAGTAGCAATTAGATATAAAAGTCCTCCAAATATTTATCTATACTTGCTCTAATGAGCCTTAGGAGATTTATCATTCTTACTCAGCTTGCAATCAATAACCATAGGGGTACATATTGGTTTAGAGTCTTCCATTCCAAAGTTCTTCAATATTTCTTTGGCATACTTTGAATATGAAATGAATATACCTTTTTCTGTCTGATTGATTTGTAGTCCAAGGAAGAAATTCATCTCCCCAAACATAGACATTTTAAACTCTTTATGCATCTCTTCTGCAAATCTCTTGCACATTGCTTCATTACCTCCAAAGATTATGTCATTAACATACACAACCACAAACAAGATTTGATCTTTCTCAACCTTAAATTAAAGATTACTATCTATGATACCTTTGTTGAATCCTTGTTGAAACAAGTACCTATCCAATCTTGCATACCAATCTCTAGGAGCTTACTTGAGTCCATATAATTCCTTCTTCAATCTATAGACCATATCAGGATTATCTAATAACTGAAATCCTTTCGTTTGTTCAATGTATACTTCTTATTCCAACTCACCATTCAAGAATGTAGACTTCACATCCATCTAATAAAATTTGAAATCCTCGTGTGTTGCAAAAGCCAAAAACATCCTAATAGCTTCCATCCTTGCCACCAAAGAAAATATCTCTTCAAATTATATTCCTTCTACTTGTTAGTAACCTTTACACACTAGTCTTGCCTTATTCCTAACAACTTCTCCACTCTCATTCAGTTTATTCTAGAACACCCACTTAGTTCCAATCATATTCGTGTTCACTTGTCTTGGGATAAGTTCCCAAGTCTGATTCAATAGCCTCAATCCAAAATTCTTCTTTGTCTACCTTAGTCATTGTTTTAGGTTCAAATTTGGACAATAAACATAAGTTTACTTATTCTTCTATCATAGCAACTTTTCTCCTTTTCATTACACCTTTTCTTTTGTCACTAATGATCTGATCTTCAAAATGATTCTTTTGCACATACTTAGGGGTCTTAGGGATCCTTTTCGAAGCTTCTTCTTCTTGCACTTCTTTTTCCTTACCTTCATCATTTTCTTCTTCTCTGCAAGAGGACTCATTTGATTCATATCCATCTATCAGTACTGAGATTTTATGTGTCTTCATCCACTTTGTCACTTGCACTTTTAACAATATTTTTTAGCTTCTTGTTGTAACACTAATAAGCTTTTCTTTTTATAGAATATTCAAGGAAGATTCCTTCATTATATCTAGCCTCAAAATTTCCTAAGTTTTCTTCATGTCTTCTGATATAGCATTTTCTTTGTAATACTAAAATATTTGATAGGAGTCCTTCCATACCATAAATCATATGGAATCATTGAACTATTTGTCCTTGCGTGTTCTCTATTAAGTATATAGACTATAGTATGAATTGCTTCTCTCTAGGAGACTTTCAATAGATTTTCTTATTTCATCAATGTTGTCCTTGATACTTCTTGAATAGTTCTATTCTTCCTTTCAAGCACTCCATTCTACTAAGGAGTCCTAGGAGTTTAAAAATGCCTCTTTATTCCTTAATCTTCACAAAAACTATTAAACTCATTGGAGGTGAACTCTCCACCTCTGTCAAATCTCAAACATTTTATTTTCTATAAGTGTGGAAAAAGTAAACTAAATACAATTAAATACACCTCTTAATGAAACATTGTATCAAGATTAAACATGAATTAAACAAATTTAAAATAGAGAAAAGCTTGAAAGCGTCTCATTGTCTCCTATCTCCAAAGATTTATGAGTCATGGAAAGGCTCTCAGATTTGATAAAGTACTGTTACTGTTAAAATGCCTATTCAGAGAATGGAATGATGATAAATGTTGTGATGCGATGATTGCTAATGATTCTTGGATGATATGGAGCTACTGTAAACTATCCTGACATGAAACCTGCTAAAATGGAAGCTATAGTAAAAACTAATGATGCTACCGTGATTCTAAATCTACTGATGCTATGATGCTATGCTAATATGCTAAATGATAATTGAAGCTAATGACAATGCTAATGCTTAAGATGCTTGAGTGGTAAATCCCGTAGAGTAAGTTTGCATAAAAGATGATAATTTTTGGGGGGTTTTTCATGCTTTAGAAGGTTGTATATATAGATTTTCGACAACAATTTTGCATAGGGGTAACAGAACAAAGGTTGAGATTAAATCTAGAGATTTGAATGGTAAGAGATGAGAAGGTGGAGCTGATCATGGGGATTGTTCCTTCCCATGAAAACACTAGGCAAGATGAGAGGAAAGATTTGAGGAAGAAGATTGAGAGGATTGCCTGCAAGTTTGTCCCCGAGGCTTTTCTCGTGAATGCTAGTTGCATTAATTAGATTTGAAAAATCCAATTTTATTGGTGAGTGAATAGAGGGATTTGATTTATGCATTTATTTGAATATATTTTATTTATTCAAATTTAGTAAAAAGAGAGATAAATAATTTAATAAAACAAACTATAGAAGTTGTTTATTACATTAAAATAGAAGAAATATGATCTAATAAAATTAAAGATTTTAGGATATTTTTATTTAATTAAGAGGAAATGTGATAAGATAATTAAATAACACAAATTATTGAAGTTGTGTATTTAATTTAATGGATAAAGTATAATAATGATAATAATTAAATAAAACAAAGTATTTAATTTTGTTTATTTAATTAAGAGGAAAATAATATGATAAAATAGAAGAATTAATAGTGAACTTAATATAAATAAATATTTCTATTTATTTACTAAGTAGATGAATTAAGATTAATTAATCAAATAAGTCATGTTTAATTAATTAGATTCTCCAAACCATTTTTAGGTGTATACATTTTCATATCCATTTCATTCCCAACCATAGCTTTGAATGCCATAAAATTATCTAGAGCTTCTAATTTTTCTTTGAGAAAAGTAACCCAAGTCATTCTAGAATAATCATCAATCAACAACATGAAATACTTGTCACCTTAAAAACTTCTTGTTAGATTGTAGGTCTAAAAAGGTCTATATGCACCAAAGTTCCAAAGGTTTGGTAGTAGATTGTTCTTTGAATTTGAAACTCTTTTTATCTTTTTTCCCAATTCGATCCTCACTAAGCTATCAAAATTGATGTGGCACATTCTTCTATGCCATAGCCAAATTTCATTAATGTTAGTCATAAAGCACATACCATTAGCACCCTTGAGCTAATAAACATTTCCATTTGTCCTTCTTCCTACAACAACCAGAGTTTTAGAGTCTTTTCTAATCTCACAACCACCATCTTGAAATACAAGATTGTATCCTTTGACACACATTTATCCTACACTTAGAAGATTATGTCAAAGCCCCTTAACATAAAGAACATAATTTGTATTATGCATTCCATCAAAACTGATTGAACATTTTCCACATATCTTAGTATATGTATCATCACCAAACTTAACAAGAACTCCTTCAAACTTTTCAATTTTAACAAACATACTTTTATCACTTGTCATGTGATTTTAGCATCCACTATCAACAATCCAATAGTTCTTGTCCTCTCTAGCATGAAAAGTAGTCACCATAGTTCCATTATGGCCTTCTTCCAGATAAACTTCCCTCATACATATCTCAGAGTTAGTAGAATTAGTTCCAACATTTAGAGCCATGAACAAGCATTCATTATCCTCATCATCGGGGTAATCAAATTCATCATCAAATATGTTGGCATCTTCTTTAACATAATAAATTTTCTTAATTGATTTACCTTTATTCTCCTTAAATATGTCATTGAAGCTTTGACTGAACATCTTGAAGCATAATGACCTATTTTCCACAATTGAAACATTTGAAAGGTAACTTACCTCTGTATTTTCTAGTTCCCTTTTTAAATTTCCTCACAAAGTTTGCTTCTAGCTCATTAGAATCATGTAGATCATATTTCTCATTCTTCGCTACTTTTCCAACTTTAAAAGCAATCTCTTTCCTTGCATCACTTGGACCAAACTCTCTCAATTCAAAAGTAGTTTAAGCACCAAACAACTGATCTCTAAAATAATTATTTAAATCCTAACCTTCTTCAATAGCCCAAACCTTATGACTATAAGCTTTAGTAAGAGTTCTTAGTACCTTCTTTACCACCTCACCTTCATCAAGTTTTCCACCACTTGACCTATGATGGAATTGAAAACTTTTCCCACTCTATGCATGTAGCTTGTAATATCTTCATCTTCTAACATCCACAGGGTTTAAAACTTGGTCTTCATATTTTGCATCATTGCTTTCTTGCCTTTATCATCTCCTTCATAGATACTTTATAGCTTCTTCCAAATCTTACTAGCAATTTTAAAACTCATAACTTTCACAAGTTCTGAATTAGGAAGACCACTTAAAAGAGCATACCTTGATTTTCCATTGTTCTCATATCCCTTGATCTCATCGTCAATACTCAGACCATTTGTAGGCATTGTATATCTAGTTTCAATAGACTTTCAAACTCCAAACCCTAGAGAAAAAAGGAAACCTTCCATCCTAGTCTTCTGGAATGCATAATCAGATCCACTAAATAGAGGAGCCTCCTACTTATGCACCATCCTAGATCTACCTCAAGTGGTTAAGCCTTCTTCCAAAGAACCTTGCTTTGATACCAATTTTCGAAAGTGCCATGGCAATTGGGGGGGTGAATCAGTTGTATATTAAAAAATAAACCCTCATTAACATTTAGATCTACATTAATCCTTAAATCCTTAACAACCATTAAACCCTTATCATGCATTAGTAGAACATAAACATGACAAATACTAATGCAAAAACATTAAAACCCATGAGAGCACCAGATTTACGTGGAAAACCTAAGAAGGGAAAAACCATGATGAGGATTAGCTCCCAATATAAAGTAATTGCAAAACTAATTACAATAGGCTCACTACTAGAATATAATGAAGAAGAAAGAATATTGTTTCAATTAAAAATCCATCCCAAAGAAATAGAAAAGTTCCACCACTGCTTCACTAAAATATTCACACTTTCTCTATAGAATGTAGACACCTTCTACTCACTACTTTTAGTAGTCTTAGTCATTAAGACTCATACAACACTTTGTACTTTCACACTTCACATCACAATACACTTCATCTTATCATCCTCCATCAACTAAATACAAATATATATCATCCTCAACCTTGAAAACAATCTACAAGGTCAGCTATGCACCTCAAATGCACAAATTTAAATTAAGTTACACCAAAATATTCCTGCAATGGAAAGGAATGAAGGTGGACCACATCACACCTTAACTTGGACCTAAATCCACTCATACACACCACACCATTCTTCCACAAACATTGAAGCACATTTGTAATTAGTTTAAACTCCCAAGGTCGACTAAACCTATGTTAACACCATTAAACAATTAAGTACATGCTTCCTTTGATCCAAAGATGACTCACATACCACACACAACACTTGAACACAATCTGGAATATTCCATCATCACCCTACAATCCAACAACTCCTTTGCAACATCGTACACCAGAAGAACATATTCATTTTGCACAACCAGCTAACCTTCAACACACTGCAACACCTGAATCCAATCTTGCAAAGCACCAAACTTCAAACTCAAACTGGAGATAGATATGAGCATTGCAAGCATACTCCTAGATCTACAAGACTAGAAACCAAACTATGGAGAAATGTGGAGCAAAGCCATTTCTCCCAAACAACATTGCAACATAGTTCACACACTGGTGAACACAACTTTCTCTGCACAATGATCCAAAACCTGAGACTCTAGATATATCACGTTTGAACACCTCTAAACAACATATTTGAACCGTACAAGAAAATATCCAATCATGAAGAAATGTGGAGCAAAAACTAGAACACTACTCTAATACACTAAACACTGTCTACCACACTATTTCTTCTTTTATTCAAATTTTATCAAGAGCACTTGGAAACCAAGCACCACAAACACATTCTCATCATCTTCAACACTTCCTCATTACCACCAACTGCACACATGCTTATCAAGGCAACACTAGAGGTTGACACCAGTGAGACTACTAATGACAACATAATGCAACAAGTCAAAGCATCATAATAATTCCAACAATCTCCCCATAGACCTATTGACATCAATGCAACAACAAATATCTATTGACATCAATGACAACATAAACTGCTCACTTCCAATAACTATTTCTTAACAAATTCTCAAATTTTACATGTGACACAATTGAGTCCTTCAAATTGCTTTGAATGATGCAAATAGTCATGTAGGCCACTAGCCTTCACATGTCCAAGGATAGATCCTTCTTTAACTCCCATGCCTCTATAGTTGTTGTGTTCATGTGCACAAGAGAAAAGTGCTTTTTTTTTTTAAGCTTTGGTCTCAACAAAATTGAAGATGACAATATATCTAGCAAAATTTCTTTGATTTGATTTGTATAATTAGCTCTAAAATTGAGTTGGGATTGACATAATGGGTATAATGTGTATTTCCTTATCACTATCCTCTTGATCTACTTGAGCATCTATGGGTCATTTAAATTGTTTAATACACAATATTTGACCGCCATTTCAATGACAACATCAAATAAACTTTAGATTATATGTACAAATTTGTGTTGCATCACCTTTTCCATTGCTCCCTTTAATTCTAAGATATACATGTTCATTGTTGACACTCAAAATAATTTAACAATTGGAATGGGAGAGGCATTGAATGGGCTAGAGAAAAAATGGTTCATTTTTGTATTTTTTATGTAGGGTTAAATAATTTTGTATATTTGTTTTGGTTAATGAATTATGAGGGCTTGCCTTTGTCCTTGTTCTTGTTCTTAATTTTCTCTCTTTGCCATATTTAAAAATAGGCAAGAGTTCACATGACGAATATTAGAAGCTTGTAGTTTGCATGAATACTCTTATATATGTTGTTTTCTAATAATTTATTACATAGATAATTAAATTCTATTTAGTTTTTTATTAGAGTTGTAATGCATAAGATCATCATTTAACAAATTCTCATTATTCATAAAATCATTACTTGTAATAAATACAATAAATTATTCCATAAAGTTATTATTTGTAGTAAATACTTTTTGTATGAATACAACAAAAATATTGAAGTCATAATAAATATGAAAACAATAGTCACTTCTATCATAATAAATACTATCTAATGATAATGGAAAAAAAAAAAATTATATAAAAAATATGAGACAAATTTTTTAACTAACCATAAAATTTTACAGCAAATTAATAATTAAATAATATTTTTACAATATATCAAATTGAACGGTATTCTATAAGTCAATAAAAATCGATCAAAAATTCAATTAAATTCCCAATAAAAATAATTACGAAACTTGATAATTTTATCTCTTATAGATCGCCATTATACCAACCACACGGGGACTAATAATAAATATAACATGGGTGCAATAATTTCTTTTGTCCCCGAGAATTAAAGGTGATACGAACATAGAAAGGGATTTTGATGTCGGAAAAGGACAATTACTAGACCCTTCCCAAAGCTAATCTCACAAAATTTTCACATCATAAACTATTCAAATTAACCAACTGCTCTCTCACGTGTGGTGGACACCTCCACTTTCTCACGTATTTAAAATATCTTTTGAACCAAAGCAAAAAGCTGCATAAATTTTATAAATAAATTTAGTAATATTAAGATAATGGCATAAGGGCGTAATAATCCTAACACCGAATTTTTATTGGTGCATAAGCTACCCACGGTAGACATAACAACTAATTAAAAAAAAATTGAATGGGATGTTTTGTTTACAAAAGTTCATCTCAAACTTTTACCTCAGACTTTTATTTGAAAAAGAAATTTTTTATACTGAACATTTATATACATTTTTTAGTTGATAAGTTACATATAGTGTGAGATTTGATCTTGAAACAAGTCTTACATTGCGAACCATTAAAGAGTTGTCCCAAAATAAGTTTCAGCTGTGATTTAATGGTAAACCAGCTATAGTTTAATGGTGAAAGCCTTAAAAATATCAGGTAAAAGACTCCAAAATCTCACTTATCATATAAAAGCCAGATAAATATTGATTTGACAACTAGATGGGAACATTGCTATTTCCATTTGAAGTATTTTTTGTCAATTTGATGGTAACTTTCTTTTTTCATTTGCTTTGCTTTATGTATTAAATCTCTATGCAAATACTTCATAATCAAATAATACTTAATTTTTTTTGAAAAAAATCTAGATTTGTTTAAGTTCTTATTTCATTTCATTATTATTATTAATTGTTTAATCCAACCACATGCAACTAAAATTTGGAGCGCAATACACAACATACTCTCTAACATATTAACATACATATAATTTTCTATCATCTAATCCTTGAACTTACTTTAAATACAAAGTATTAGTAAAAAATAATAATTTATTTAATTATTTTAATATTGAACAAATAATTTAAGATTGGCATACCCGGCTCACACTTCAAAACTTTCTACTTTAGAATGTGTTGATAAGAAAACGATCCTCTCGCCCATACCGAACAGAAAGATAATTAGCATATCCGGAATGCGTTGGGAGCATATCCGGAATGCCTATTGCCCGCCTTGCATTTCTCGTGTAAAAGAATGTTATCTCATAACCTCTGTGACGTAGAAGGGGCAAGCGACATTTAGCCTTTGGGATTTAGGCATTCTTTTAGAGATTTTTTAGTTTTGATCTACTGACCATGATATAGATGACGGACATGTGTGGGTCGATGGGGACCGCTAGTGAACTGTCACGGGCCCCCGAATGGGCGGGAATGAGATAGGTAAGGAAATGGCCGGTGGGGCGGCACCGGCTACCGAGGCGACCGGTGTGCCGCCGACTCGTAATATAAGCCTCACGGGATACCACTGCCTCAAAGAAGACGCCTGGGAGCGAAGAGCTGAGGAAGCGAGCTTGAATCAGGATCAGGATCAGGATAATCTTTCGTTGCTGAGAAAAATGCCTTTCAGAGAAATTGCACTGGGGGGGCCACAGGAGGCCACACACCCCACAGCCCTGAAAGCTGCGCTCGCGGAGTTTATTTCCACTCTCATCTTTGTCTTTGCAGGGGAAGGCTCCGGCATGGCTTTCGGTACTGTGCTTAACCAATTTTTCCCATTGTTTACTGCTGCTTAATCGTGGCTTAACTCGTGTGATTGTGCATGCGCAGCCAAGCTTACGGACGACGCATCGACCACGCCTGCGGGGCTTGTTGCCGTGGCCCTTGCGCACGCTTTTGGGCTATTCGTTGCCGTTGCCATAGGCGCTAACATCTCCGGAGGCCACGTCAACCCGGCTGTTACGTTCGGCGCCTTCGTTGGCGGTCACATCTCTCTTCTTAAGGGAATTCTCTACTGGATTGCGCAACTGCTGGGCGCCACCGTGGCTTGCGGGCTCTTGAAGTTCACAACCGGTGGCCTGGTAAATGTCCAGCTCACCCAATCTTTGTTTCTGGTTTTTTTGGGTTGATTTTAGTTTTTTTTTCCCTGACGAGGTACCTAGTGCAGAGCACGTCAGCATTCTCGTTGTCGTCCGGCGTGGGGACATGGAACGCGGTGGTGTTCGAGATCGTGATGACGTTTGGCCTTGTGTACACGGTGTATGCCACGGCTGTCGACCCCAAGAAGGGAAACATTGGAATTCTTGCCCCGATTTGTATTGGTTTCATCGTGGGCGCCAACATTTTGGCCGGAGGGGCCTTCGATGGGGCGTCCATGAACCCCGCTAGAGCTTTCGGGCCTGCGCTCGTTAGCTGGTCTTGGGCGGGGCACTGGATTTACTGGGTCGGACCTCTTATTGGCGGTGGCCTTGCTGGTATTGTCTATGAATTGTTCTTTTTAGAGGAGCCAACTCACCAGCCCCTGGCTTCTCAGGAATACTAATGGTGCTTCTGACAATAAAGTGGCTGCACATTCTTAGTTCTTGTGTGCCATATCATTCATTCAGAAAGAATGCCACGGGGATGTTGCGTGGGGGGTGGAGGGGTGTGCAGGTCAGAGTCTGCGGTGATTGTGTAGTTCGTGTACAAAGTTGTGAGTCATTGGACTATTGTGAAGATTGTATTAATTTGAGTTAATGTAAGAAATTTAATGGGTTAATGGTTTTGTCCTCTTGCGACTTAATTTCTCGTACTATCTTATCGGATAATATTCTCGGTGAAAAGCACTTTCTAGTAGGTGCTAGTTCCTGAGATTAGACAGGTATTATTACCAATTTTACTTTTACAAAATTCCGCTTTTTCTTCATTGTTGAAGCTTATCATTTCAGTTAGAAAGGGTAAGGAATTTGCTTTGACTAAATAAGCATGCTTATCCCTAATTTTCTACTGTGTTAGGTAATAGATATACTTAGAAACACAACTCAATCTAGATGGTCGACACGTATGAAATTCAGATAACGTATGAAATTCAGATAAAACTTAATGATGAAGTCTGGTGTTTTATCTAAAATTATTATAATCACCGGAAAGATTTAAAATTAATAGTGTATTTTATTTGCATTGATTCAATAAAAAAAAAAAAATTAATAAATCTTTTCGAATTAATAATCATTGAATAGATAGATTGAATAGATAGATTAAAATTAATAGGGGAGAAGACCTAGTAGCCGCTAGGTCCAACTTAGTGCAACTGTAGAATTCAAACCGTATGTCGAATCGGAAATTTTTTTTATGGGTTTTCTTCATACATGAGTTAAGTGCTTATAACTAAGGTTTCAGCTTCTGGGCAATTCGATTGAGTGCGGGAGCATTGGATATGCGCGCGGAGGTAAAAAAGTCATTTTTTAGAGGGCTGTCCTAGTAGCCGCTCGCTATAATTTCAATCAATTATAGCTATTTTAGCACTTCAAATCCACTTAAAGCAATCACTTGAGCACTTAATGAACGGCTATTGGTGTTTTTGTAATTAGTTATTCAATAAAATAAAGTTTTTTAATGGATCAAAGTGATTTTTTTTTTTTGGGGGGTTAAGTGAACATGGAGGTGGTGGTTATTCAATGGGGGGCGGCTACTGGGTCATCTCCCTTAGTGGATTGAAAATAAATGTTTTTTATTTTTATATAGAATAAAAGGTTTTTGGTTAACAGCATAGTATGATGTAATTATGGTTATAAGTTAATGAGAGCATTGTTTAAACTTTAATAATGAAGATGTGCAAATTAATGATGGTATTGTTTGAACTTTAATAATGAACATATATATTTTAACAAAATATTCAAACACACAAAGATGTTACAAAAGATTTAGAATTAAGAATTGTTTATATGATTTCTTGTGTCCACAACATATTAGATGAGAATCTAAAGCCTCATGGTTTGAGCCTCTCTTCTTTGCTTGTTATATTAGTTGAGAATCTAAAGTTCATAGTTTGGCCTTATCTCATACATGTTCTACACTTCCTAAAGAATTTGTTATCTTATTTGTTGGATACCCCTCGAAGAATGTGGGGATGTTGATTGAATGTTCATGAATCTTATTCTATGATCTTTTTTGGGATTAACTTATAGCATTCTAGTTGATGTAATGCTTAAAATTTCACATGAAAGCCAAAAGGCCAACACATTACAATCCTTCAATCAAAGAGTAGACACACATGGTGCATCTTGTGTGCTTTGAGATTGCATAAAAAACTTGATGTAATTGTTGCCACAACCTCATTGGGACCAATAAGTTTGAATGTGTATTCAAATGTTGACTTGAGGCTATATAATGTTTGCCACATAGTTGAATAGGTACATTTCTTGAGGAGTTGAACAAGTCAAAAATTGTAATCGGACTAACACTAATATATTAGTGTAGAATTAACAGTTGTGCCCTTAGGAGGTGTAATGGATGAGTGATAGGAAAATTAGGGGCATGTGGACATTTATGTTCTTGGACATAATTTTTATTCAAACTAGCAAAACAAAGTCTCAAATAATGAATATCAAATTCTTGGCACATGGGTTATTCATTGGCAAAGATAAAGTGGAAGAAGAGCAAAGGGACACCAAAAAAATGCCATAAAACTTTTGACGTTGAGCACTAATGTGGTGTGAAAATATTTCACTATTATAGACTCACAGGCCAAAGTCATTGCAGAATAGAGAGGCACCACTATATTGAGTACATTATAAATATTTGTTCTATTAATCATTGTATTTTCTTTTGGATGCATCTTGTAGACATTGTCATCCCTAGTTGTGACACATGGAAACCGCATAGGTGGGGTGTGACCCATGGGAGTTATGATTGCATTTTCAACAACTCCGTGAAAGGGGCTTGGCCCATTACTTGGTCTTGCACCTATTAAAACAAAACAACACCTACATCTTACTCTATATGTGTCATTAACTATTTTTATTTTTCCTCTGTTGCATTTTTCATCCATTAGAATATTATAATTGAATATATTTTTGGAACAACCCACCTCTTCCATTTCAACAAATGTTCCATATCGAAGTTTCAACTTGCTGCCTCTACAAAGTCCCAGCATCAATGTGTTAAACATTTGAGGACTAGTTACAATGTTGTAATATAGCTATAGGAAAATGATCGAGCCAATGAGGATATGGTATGGAAGGCATAATTCCCCCAATATAAAAGGATGGCACTCGAAATGTGATAGGAAATGAAAGAAGAATATAAAATAGGGAAGACATGATACCCCCAATATAATAGGGTAGGATTTAGGAACGTGATAGGTTGGTGAAAGCACATATACAGTCATGTAATATAAACAATTTGAGAATAGGATCAAACAAAGCATGAGCTAAGGATATGATTAGTCTCATAGGTATCAAGACAACATAAGCATCATGGGCTTGCGAAAAACATCATAAGACATGGATATATAGTTATAAGTAGATGAGCATGAAAAGCATAAGCAAATAAAGATCAAGCACATGAATGTATTAGGTAAATTAGGAAATAATAGGGAGATTCTCAACTAAAGTGGTAAACATAAACAATACAAGAGTAAGGCATGGAGATTCTCAACTAAAGTTGTAAGCATATGTAAGCAATACAAGAGTACGGCATGCAAGGATATAGCATTGGGAAAGGAATATGTGAACAACCATAAGAGAAAATGTGTCTAGTAAAAGAAATAAAAATGCCCCCCAAGTGAGAGGGAAATTGCAAATATGAAACAAGTTGATTATACCTTATTAGTTAAATATATATAATCATTGGAGATGCTCATGAACCATCAAAAGAATCTAGAGGATTATCATAATCCTTCCAAAGATAGTCATTGTCCCAACATATAGTGTAATCAAAGGAAAAATCAGATTTGTTAGATGGTTAGATCAATAACACTAAAATCCATTGAAATAACGAAGTACAAAGGAAAATGATGAAAAAACAAAAGGAATGATATTACCCAGAATCTTCATCCTCCATGGTTCACCTTCGTTACACCTCCTAGCTTGCAGTAAATAAATATGCCCTCAGATTCGTGAGCAATTATGACAAATGACAAGACTAAAGCAAGCTTTGAAGGATTTACTCAAAATCTAAATGCCTATGTCTAAAAGCCTATGATTGACAATGCCTATGCCTTGATTAAATGACTATAATAATAAATAATGAAATTGCCTATGGAGATTTAAGTGTGAAAGAAAATGCCTATAATAACTATGCAAAATGTCAAAATGCGCATCTCTGTGTTCAAAAAATGAGAAGAAGATGGCATTTTATAGAAAAAGGCCATTTCGAATGGACAGACGAGATAAATCAATGAAATGAACGATCCAGATTACACCTGAGAATCCCTAATTAGGGTTAGGGCAAAATCTTTAATCGAACGGTCAAAATAAAATCGGATCGACGGTGGAGAATAAATGAGACAAATTAATTAGAAAATAAAGATTTTCGAAAAATCAAGAAGATAAGATTGCCTGATTTGCTTGATTCGAAAAATCAAAGAGATAAAATGTGAACTGAAGATAAGATTTGAAAAATCAGGAATCTGCCCGATTACTTGATTTTTAGAAGATTAATTACTATTTTGAATTAAATTAATTCAAAATAATGATTTTAGAGATAATAAATAATCTTTTCGATTATTTATCAAAAAGGACTGCAGTTAGGATTGAGATGACATTTTAAAATAATTTAATTTATTTAAAATGAGAAGAATATTAATTGGCAATTAAATAATTAAATTTAATTATTTAATTTAGGAGATGAGATTAATTAATTAAATAAATTAATCAATTTATTTAATTAAGACAGTTAGTGACGTATTAAATAAATAAATGTAATTCATTTATTTAATAATTAGGAAGAATTAAATGACAAAGGGGGATTAAATAAATTAAGAAATTTATTTAATTAAAGAAAGACTTAGACAGCTAATGACGTATTTAATAAATAAATAAAATTTATTTATTTAATAATCATGACGAATAACTGACATGAATTATTTAATCAATAGTCGAATGTGGACCAAGGACATAATTAAATGTCTTAATTATGCTAGGACGAAAGTGGTAAAAATGAAGCTTGTAGGCCTAGGTCATTTTTAGGTGTCTACATATAGCATCACGTGCTTCTCTTCATTAATTTTTGTATTATGTTTTTTGGGACTTTCATTTTCTCTTACATGCGTTTCTTCTTGATAATCCTTTGTACTTTTCATAGGAATTATCAATTGGTGGAAACTGAACATTTCTTTTTTGACCCAAATTTCTTACTTCCTTGATTATGGAAGTGGATAAATATTTGGAATTTGATGCACCACAACACTTTTCTTTGATATCCATGCAGTCTTTTGTACATAAATATTATTTTTTTGTATAACTTTTGTAGTTGTTTATGTTTATTTGATGCATGAGTGCTTTGTCCATTGACCTTAAATTGTGTAATTTGAGGCTCTTCATAATTTAGAGGATATACTTGTTGTCTCAACCTATTTTGTATTCTTTCTAATTCATCTGGTTGAGTTTTACTAGCAGGATGGAGCAATTAAATAACCAATTATAAATGAAAATAACATAAATACATAAAATAATGAATTACATAGAGACACATAAATTTTAACATGGTTCACCCAATGTGGGCTAAATAAAATAAAACAATCATCCAAATTATTTTATTATCCAACAAAATACAAGTTACATTAACTCACAACAACACCCACAGCTGCGTGCACACTCTCAAACGCCTTCAAAACTACAATAAACAATCCATTGTGTTACGTGCTCATTTACACAATGCCTAATCTCTAATCAACACACTGATGCATGCTCTTTCACATTCTCATGCCCAAGACTCTTGGCAGGTTCCACACTTGCAACGAAGAAACTACTCATTTCTAGCAGCTACAAATCATTTTTTAAATTGAAAATAATAAAAAATTTCCCTTATTAAAATTCCTTCATCAAACTCCCTCATTAATTAATTTGAGGGGAAATGTGGTTTCCAAAGTCATCAAAACTTAACACAGAGCATGATCAAGCTCCATAGACCAACAATCTCCCACTTAGCGACTAATCTTGTAGCACTGCTGACCCTGTAGCTCTCACTGGATTTACACACCTAGGCATAGTTGTTTCTTATTTCCACCATTATCACTCTTGGAGACCAACAAAAATTGATGAGGAAATCTACTTCTCCCATGTTACTGCCTTCATGAACATATCTACAAGATCTTTAAACTTGTATGAATTTTCTATAGCTTCAAATGACCATCCTCCAAAACTAATCAAATGAAGTCGTACCTAAGTTGTATGTGTTTTGTCTTGGGAAAATGTGTCAACCTTGTAATTACATAAGTTTTTTTTTCTATTTTATTATTGTAAATTTGGATCGCTCATCATTAGGTCTCATATTTGATGGTAGATATTTTGTTGGCTTGACTTTCCCTAGAAGGCAACCCTATTTTATGAGGGCATTGTATTATGGATGTATATTGTGATTGAGAATCTAATAACGGTTGTGTTGCCTCTAGATCTCTGGTTGGTGATACTCCTATGAGAAGCTTGCTCTGCAAGTATATTGTAATCTTCATGATTTTTGAATAATATATTGGGTGGCTTTTGGAGTGAGGGGTTTTTCTCCCAAAAGGGTTTTCCCCACATAAATCACCGTGTTGTGGTATGCATGATATTTATGTTTATTTTTGTTTAAGTTTCTGTAACTGTTGAAAATATTTGTAGTTTTACATTATCCCCCTCTCAATATTAGTGTAGGAAGTTGTTTTGCTACCTTAGCTTCCTTACATTTTGATTCAAAATGAAGTGCAAAATTCTTGGCAAGATGAATGACACTCAGGTTGTCCATATATACAAATTTAGCAGCTTGTTGCTTACCCAATTCCTCTAGAAAATATTGTAGCTAAATCATCTCTTTGCTAGCTTTAGTTGTAGCTATGTACTCTGCCTCTATGGTTGACAAAGCAATAATCTTCGGCAGCCTTGGAATCTAACTAACTATTGTCCCTCCTATAGTAAACACATAATATATAGTATTGCACTTGCTATCAATGTCACCTGCTAAATCAAATCCAGCATATCCTTGTAGAGTAGTGTTTCATTCTCCATTTAAACATAAATGTTTGGTAGTTGTACCTCTCAAATACTTGAGAATCCATTTCACAAAGTTACAATTTTTCAATCTTGGATTACTTATATACCTACTCACAACTCCAACATGTGCAATATCTAGCCTTGTGCATACCATGACATACATTAAACTACCAATAGTTGAAGAATATGTAACTTTAGACATTTTTCCCTCCTCCTCTTGTGTATTTGGACACATCTCCTTTGTTTGTGTAAATATGTATTTTTCCTAACTAGTTCATTAGTAGGCCCTATTAAAATGTTTACTTAGGTCCTAGAATCTTTCTAGAATTCTTAGGTGTCATGTGATCTTATCTTATCATGTCATTTAATGCTTATTTCCTAGGTCATTTAATAATGTTGAGGTAGTTGTCATAGGATTAAGAAACAAGTCAAGATCTTGTTTAATCCTATCTCACATTTTTGCCTTTATAAGCAAGGCATCATATGTACATTCCAATTTCAGTCCAATATCATTACAATCTTGAGTATTGCATATTGGCCATTATCTTACATCCATTATTTCAAATTCATGTTCTTGCTTTTCCCTCTTGTAGAAGGTTGTTTTTTGGTTTTTGCAGTTGATCCTAGAGGCTTGAGTTCTTGAGTGACTATAACATGGTATCAAAGCTTTAGATTTTAGGGAATTTTAAAGGATTTGACTAATTAAATAGAACAATCTATATGGTACAAATCTATATGATTTGTATGTGTCGTATAATCATTGTAGGTGGGACATTCAATTGGAAAAATCTGGGTAGTGAATATTCTCTACAACATCAGGTACTCTGTATCAACACTCTACATAAGCATTTGTCATGTTAGTGACACAATTTTTGTAGGTTTAATTATTAAAATTTTAATTTTAATTTGTGTTTAGTATTTTTACTTCTAGTTTAAATTTTATAGCCCTTGGTTCCCATTGTGTTTACATGGGGACCTACTGGGGATTATATCCTATACGAAGCATACGATAACTGTCACCCCCACCTTCACTCAACGATCAACTCTCGCCAACAGAGCTCCACATGCCCACCACCCTCTACAACAATTATTTTCTAAAAATATTTTAGTGCTTTTGTCATATGGTGACCAACAAATTAGCCACCTAAGAACCCATGTGGTTAATTTTTTGCCCCCAAGCCCTAGACGGGCAATTTTTGTTCAAAATGCCATAAATTTTTTGTCAAGGTATTGAAATTTTGTAAACGAGATATCAATTGAAAGCTGGTTTCGAGCACTTCACAATGGTGCAAGCCATTTTTTTTAGATTTTGTCTCAAATGAATTTTATTTTTTATTCGAGCTATATTTTTATTTTTGGACCTCTAAGATCATAATTTTTTGCCAGATTATTCATTTTTTGTGTTTTTTATGGTATTGAGGAGCTCTGCATTTATATCCATGCAATTTTTCTAGATTCAACCCCGAATATTTTTTTATTTAGATTCGTGCATATTTACATTTTAGTTGATCACCTGGACTTTTTGACACTTGGAGAAGATTTTTCCTTTTGGGAAGGCTTCATTTTCATTCTAGATCATATTGGGAAAGTGTACTTTTAGTTTGAGGATCTCATTTTGAGATATTGTTGTAATTTTCCATCTTTGATTCATCTTGGCATTGTAAACTCTGGAAAACACTTTTGGCACTATAATCACACTACATATAAAGTGCTAAAAAATTATATTTTGGAGGGGGGGTCTTATGATTGAATAGTTGTGGGGTAATCTTGTGCTATTTTGGTTTGAGTCTCTTGATTTGTCTATTGTGTGACTAAATTTGAGAAGTTTATCATGGCTATCACAATATATCCATCAATAGTTGAATTGAATAGAGAGAACTATAAGGCTTGGTGAGATGGTATGATGAAGCATTTAAAATGGTTAACCTCTTTCCCTACTTCTATGAAGTGGTTCCTAAACCACCAAATGCTTGGGAGAATAGAGTGGAATTTTAAGACTAGTTATATTCTTGGAGCTATATGTATTAATATTGATAGCAAAACAAGGGAGATCCTCTCATATTTTAAGTCTCCTATTTCTTCTTGGATGAAAAATTGGTTCATGTATGGAGATCCAAATGATAACCCACTCC
Source organism: Sequoia sempervirens (assembly GCA_007258455.2). Lineage (NCBI taxonomy): Eukaryota > Viridiplantae > Streptophyta > Pinopsida > Cupressales > Cupressaceae > Sequoia > Sequoia sempervirens. The sequence goes on from VDFB02000003.1 coordinate 247,813,768, forward strand.
TAGATGATCCCATTTTGGATGGAAACTCCCCTAGAAAATTATGATAATATTTTATAAGATGAAGATTTGTTAAAAGTTCCCATCTATTGGAAAAAAGTATTAAACATTTCAAAGGGCCATCATATATTCTAATTCTCCATCAAAGGATTCATGTACTCCAACATCAACTAATATAGATGTTCACACTCAAGAATCTTATGTTGAAACATCATTTGGGGATAAAAAATATAATCTTATGACATGCATTGAGATATCATCTCTTCCATCTTCTGTTGCACTTGATTATGCTTATGTTGTCATAATTTGGCATCTTGTGATTTAGTATAGGAGGATATACATTGTCTTCCAAAGACATATACTTGGATGAGTACTTGATAGCCATTTTTGGTTTGTTTGTTGAGTCCCACATTTTAGATTTGGGAGAAACTATTGATTGCATAAATCTTCTCTTTAATGGAGATGATCCTTCTTTAATTGTTGGGAGGGAATACTCTAACCCTCTTGTTCATTTTGTACATGATCATTCTTCACTATTTGATGTGAGTGTGGATACTCTTGGAAAACATTTGGAGGACACTTATTTGTCTTTAGAGGAGATATTTGTTGGCAAGTTGATTGTCATTGATGTCAAAAGGATATCTGAGTGATATCAAATTGGGAGTTTGTTGATTGATGTTGAAATGACATCATGGGATGTCAAAAGGAGAAGATCATTAGTATTATGGATATTAGTGAAGTAAGGTGGATCGGTCTTAGAAAGAATGGTGAAGTATGATGGAGAGAAGGGCATATTTTTCAAAGTTGCAAATTTTCTCAAAATGTTCAAATATTGTCATGCAAAGTTGTTTTTTGAGCACATTCTAGAACTGTGATCTGCAAGTTCAGATGATAAATGGAGAGCTCAAAATTGAATTTTTTTTCTCTTAGCCATTTCTAGGGTTTCTTAGTAAAACCCTAAAGGTTCCAGTCATAGAGTTCAAACAATATTTCTAATTGATCACTGAATAGCGATAGATGGTTATCGGTAGTTTAAGTTATGACTTAAGTCTTCAAAGTCATTGAGCTATAGGACCCTTGTCCTAAGCGATTATTGTCTCAATGAGGTATTGAAGACATTTTTATTCCCTAAGTCCGTTGCTTAATATTTTCCCTAGCTTGATCAACGATAGTGATCGAGCTTGTAAGATCAAACAAATGTTGTTGCATTGCAACATCCGTTGCATTGCATTTCCACTTTCATGGGTGCATGACTAGTTTGCAATGAGCGATAAGGAATCAAAGGGTACGTGTCAACCTATTAGTGTAGCACATTGTTTCTTTACATCATATTTTCTATTCTCAAGCATGAAGAAAAATGCATTGAAAAATGGTGAGTGGGGTTGGACGTGTGGCATTTCCTTATTTGAGTGCAAAAGCTCTTCACATTGCGTTTTTGAAATTGCTTTCCTTTGAGTAATTTATGATGTGTGATATGTTGTTTTAGAAGATCAATGGTCTGAGTGCTATCTATCCAACAATCGAGGTTATATCACAAATTTTCTTTGCATCACATTTGTATTTTCATGAGCACATATGTATATTGCATTATGCGATGAGTATCAGGTAGCTACGTGTCAACAGTTGATGTAGCACAAGGTTTATATGCATCACATTTTCATTCCTTCAAGTGCGAAGCTAAAATGTGCTAGGCATACGGTATGTGATATGGATTGAAGACGCTAATTTAAATGCAATCTCATCTAACGGTTGTGTTTTAAAGGTGAGGAGGTTAAACGATAATCATCAGATTGTGGTGTGAAATAGAAAGATTGATGGAAATAATTTAAATTTGTATTCTTTCAATGACTAGGTAGTGGAACGCAAGTTAAATGGTGAAAAGCAATGTAGCCAACACAAAGAGTGAAATTAGATTCCCTACAATAACTCAAGCTAGATTTTGTTTGGTGACAGGATGAGTGGATGACAACATTAAAAGTTAGGAAGTTAAAAAATATGATATTGAGCTTCTATCTTGCAAGGAAAGGAATTAAATGTAAATCAAATTTATGGTTTTTTATATGCTAAAATAGAAAATTCATTGAATTAGGTCGGTGGTGAATGGCTCGAGGTAGAGAAGTCTTGTCAATGAAGAAAGAGTGTGTTAGAGTCTAGCAGATGATGTGTGCTAAAAAATGACTAAGTGTATGCATATTCTATAAGAATGAGACCTAGACCGAGTTACAAGAAATATCATCTAAGATATGCATTTTGTGTGTAGTTCAACAAGATCTAGTGTGTAAGGAGAAGAGAGAAGAGAGGAGAGGAAATTCTTGCAGAGTAGAGAAAAATATGAGTAGTTGAAGAATAGGTTTGTGATAGAGAATTGGATTCATTTGAATCATTTGTAACAAGGATTTGTTGCCTCATTATTTCATTGTAAATATGATTGGTTGGTGCCAATAGAAAATTGAGTTGATGCTCAGAGTAGGGAGTAGGTGCTTCCTTAGAGTTGGTGCTCTTAAATTAGGGAATTGGTGTATCCTTAGGGTTGGTGCCCTTAAACTTTGTAACCAGTCAGGTTCTATTATGAGGCTAGATTAGGATTGTAGATCCTAGTAGCTATTTTCATTGTGGTTTTCCCATATTGGGTTTTCCACTACATCTGGTGTTATGTGTGCATGTGTGTATGTTATCTCTCTGCACATACTTGTATCTTGGTTTAAAAGTATTAATGAACTAGTTTTAATTGATCTACTAATTCACCCCCTCTCAGTAGATAGTTGCATTCCAAAAATTGGTATCAGAGCCCTAGTTCCTTTGGAGAAGCTTAATCAACTCAGCTAGATCTTGGATAGTGAACACAAGATGGCTAGTCATGAAGGTTCTTCCTCAAACAAAGCACCTCTCTTTGATGGATCAAACTATGCATTCTGGAGCATTAGAATGGAAGCATATTTATCTTCTTTAGGGTTTGATGTTTTGATGCATATCGTAAAGGATATACAATTCATGCTACTCCTCTTACTGATCAGGATGATAATAAAGCATATGAAAATAATGCTAGGGAAAAGAATACTATTCTTTATGGACTGTCTAATTCAAAGCTTGTCAAAGTGATGCACTATCAAATAACTAGTGAGATTTGGGAAAAGTTAAAGAGTGCCTATGAAAGTGATGATACAGTAAATTAGGCCAAGATACAAACATACAAAGAAAAGTTTAAAAGTCTTAAGATAAGTGAAGAAGAGAAAATTGCAGACTACCTCCTTCAGGTAGATGAAATAGTTAATGCAATCAAAGGTCTTGGAGAAGAAGTGGAAGAATTTTTCATTGTCAAGAAGGTTCTAAGATCCTTAACATCCAGGTATGACTAAAATTTTTGCAATAGAAGAAGCAAGATATTTGGATAAAATCACTATTGAGAAGTTATATGGCACCTTTACTACTTATGAGATGAGAATGGGAGATGTAGAAACTACTAAGAGAGAAGCCGCATTCAAAGTAACCAAAAAGGAAAAGGAAAAATCATTTGCATCTAGATATAAGTAGATTGATGAAGAAGAAGCTAACTCTTTTAGAAGATTAAGAAGAAGCTCCAAAAAATACAAAGGTAAGATACCCTTAAATGCTTTAATTGTGGTAAAACAGGAAATTTTTCCACTAAACACCCCTATAATGAAAAGGATAACTCTAAGAAAGAAGTTTGGGATAGTAAAAAGAAGAAACCCTACTTCCCTAAGAAGAAGACATTTTCAAAGAAGAAGAATATTTTGTACACACAAGAAGAAAGTGGTTCATTTGATGTTAATGATAGCTCAGATGACCATGATTGTGCCTTTATGGCTGAGGGAAATGAATTTCTATTCATGGAAGATCAGGAAAATGGAGAAGGTGAAGCTTCTGATGAAGAAGGAGAAGTTTATCTAGAGGGTGAACTCATCTATGCTCTAGATGAGATTGATAACTTAAGAAAGGAGAACAAAAAGCTGAAGAAGCTATCACAAAAAGAGATTGAAAAACTATCCAAAAGTCTCAAGGAATTTGATTAGATGGTAGTCAACTTGAAGACTCAAGTTGAAGAGATTACGATAATAGAAGATGTAGTCAAATCTGAACTATAGTCTAAATTTGATGAATGCACAAAGCTGGAAGCAGAAACAGTGGTCTTGAGAAAAGAACTTGAAAAGGCTAAAGAATAGATTGATAGAGGTTTGGAGCTAAAAGGAAGCTCAAATATTCTTGAAGAGTTGATTAAATCACAAAAGCATTCAAAAGATAAATTTGGTTTGGGTTTTGAGAAAGGAAAGAGTCCTACTACCAGTGAATCCGTAAATTTATATGATAAGTTTAAAGATGAAGAAAATCCTAGTACTAAGAATGAAAAAGCTTGCAAAAAGAATGCCTTTGAGAAAGAAAAATATAACAAAATCATTGGTGAGATGAAGAAAGTTGATGGACAAAAGAAGCCTGTAGAAGACAAGAAGAATAACAAGTTTTCCTTGAAAAATTGGAGAAGAAGCAGAACACAAAGGGAGATAATGCAAACAATTTCACTAGAGTGAGAGATTTGAAGAAGTCAAAGCAAAGAAGACCTCCTCATCCAACACAAATAAATTCTATGACCAGGTATTCCTCATTTTTCTATGGTTACTACTATACATGCAATCAATTTGGTCATAGGGTTAGTGAATGTAGAGTTGTACCTACAAGGAGAACAAAGTTTGTAAGTAGAAATATATTTTCTCCTTTGGTAGACATAAATGTGATCTGCTATAACTACAATAACTTTGGTCACATAGCTAAGAAATGTAGATCAAACTTTGTAAGACAAAAAGTACTAAGTAAAAGGAAAAGCATGCCTCCCAATGTGAATAAAGGATCACAAGACCCTAAAAAGGAGAAGGATAAGATAAGAAATAAACCTAACAAGGTTTGGAAGGAAAAAGAATAGACGTTTGCATACTAAATGATTACACAAACTACACTTCATGCCAAAAAGTAAAATTTGTGGGTGATAGAAAATGGTTGTTCAAAGCACATGACTGATGATAAGAGAAGGTTCATCAAACTGAGAAAATGCAAAGAAGGATATGTGAGTTTTGGAGATAACACTGTAGTAAATATCTTTGGTAAAGGAACTTTGAGCATAGATGGAAGATTGCCTACACGTGATGTCCTTTATGTTGAAGGATTAAAGCACAATATGCTAAGTGCCAGCTAGATGTGTGACAATGGATATAAAGTCTCATTTAATGCATAAGGATACAAGATAATGAAATCAAGGAGATTAGTTGTAGAAGGTAAAAGAATTGAAAGCAATATTTATAATCTCTCTGAAGTGAATGGTCAAAGTTGTTTGATAGCACAAGTTGATGAAAGTTGGTTATGGCATAGGATAATGGGCCATGCAAATTTTGATAATTTGGTAAAAGTAAGTTCAAAAGGGCTGGTGAGACACATGCCTAAGATTACCAAACATATAAACACCACTTGCAAGGAGTGTCAACAAGGAAATAAAACATGGGTCAGATTTCAAACAAAAGAGTATGCAACTACAAAGCCTTTGGAGTTGGCTCATACTGATCTTTGGGGCCCCAAAAGAACAAAATTATTGAAAGGAGAAAGATATTTCATGTTGTTGATTGATGATTACTCAAGAATGACATGGGTGACCTTCTTCAAGGACAAGTCTCAAGCATTTGAAAGGTTCAAAATCTTTAGAGCAATGGTTGAGAAGGAGATTGGCAGAAGAATCAAATGCTTAAGATATGATAGAGGTGGATAATTCACATCAAATGAGTTCATAGAGTACTGTGAGAAGCATGGAATTAAAAGGCAATACTTTGCAACAAGGACTCCACTAAAAAATGGAGTAGTTGAGAGAAATAACATAATAGCCAAAGAAATGGCCACGACAATGCTAAATGAGGCCAAGCTACCTTATGTGAATTGGAGAGAGGCAATACATACAATAGTATATGAAGGAGTTTAGGTGAACTCCTCAAACACCCCAAAATCACCTGCAAGACAAAATAACTTCCACAAGAGAGAAATGGCAGAAATATCATGCTATCATTAAGATGCAAGAATGTCAAATTGAATATGAGATGATTACAAATTTACAAAATGCCTTGAATAAATAGGCATGAGTGAAAACCTAAAATGTGTAAGATGCTGCCAAGTGTTAAAATCACACTACATGTGACAACATGTGAACCCTATCTAGGAAATGATAAAAAGATAGAAATAAGTTCTAGAAGGACAACTCATCTTATAGAAGGAATCTTATCTCCTACAAACAAGGAAGGGGGAATTACCCCATTATTAAATGATTTATCTAATAATGCAACCTAGGACTAAATTATGCAAGACCTAAGTTAACTTATGCTAGTGTAATTAAATAACTAATTACACCAACACACCCCCATAAGTGCAACTTAGGGAGAAGCAAATTATTATGCAAAGATGAGTCCTAGCAATAAAGCTTGATCAGGTACTCATTTACAAATGCAATGAAAGAGAAAGAGAAAGAGGAGAAAACCCAGTGGGAAAAAAACACCCCTCAATGAGATGACCTGCTGCAAAGAAGCATTGGAAGAACTTTGATGGAGTAACATTGGAATCCTTAATTCGGAAAGCAAGGAAAGATACCTTTGTTTACAAGAAACCATAGTGGAATCATAATAATGCAACAACAGACCTGATGCCAAGGAACATTGGAGAACTCACATATTGGATCAACCTTGGAATCTATGAAGCAACAAGAGATGAAAAAGATGCCCCCCCTAAGAGGGAATGATATGATGATAGAATCTGGAAGCCATGTATCTCGATGTCGATGCCAAACTGTGACTCAAATTGCTCCATGGGAACAAGTACCATAAAGATTTGGGAACATTAACCATAAAATGAATGGCCCTCAAATTGAGATGGATGTGAACCAATGCAGATCAATGACCATAGGCTCTCAATTTGAAGTGTGAACCAATACGAACCAAAATGTGTCCAGCTATGAGCAAGATGCGGCCAAAAGAAACAATAGAATCCAGATACAACTCATGTGAGTTGTCATCAATATGAAGATGAGATCAAAGTGAATGCAATGAAAATACACTCTAATCAATTTATTATGCAAGAAGCCCGCCGATGGAACTTTATATTAGTTCATTTATTACAATACCCCATGATTGTAAAAGGAGAACATGCATAAACTAAAGAGAAAATGCAAACCTAGTGCATGAAAACAAAAAATGAGTGCATGCACAAACCAATGTTCACATCTACCTCCATGATGAAAAAGGACCTCAGATTTGTGTAGAGGCCAAAACTAGCTTTCCGATGATATCTCATTTGTGAAAATCTGAAACCATAGCCAAAAGTTATGAATTTTTTAAAAAAGTTGAATTTAGCCTTCAACTAGGAGAAAAATGTCACGCATTTATTTTTGTACAGATATTTTCTTCAAATCCGTGCAAGATATCAAAAATATAAAAGATACCCAATTCAAATTTCGACCTTAGCTACAAAACCCAGAAATCGTTTTTCTTCCAACTGAGTGGAAGCTAAATTTTTGAAGCAAAAAAATGAAAATCTACTTTAACAAAAAGGCTACTTACATCCAACAAAACTTTCATGCCAAGATTGATTCCTCATATCTAGGAAGAAGTCCGCAACACTGAAACTCTGATACCATGTAGGAGTTTAGGTGAACTCCTCAAACACCCCAGAATCACCTACAAGACAAAATAACTTCCACAAGAGAGAAATGGCATAAATATCATGCTATCATTAAGATGCAAGAATGCAAAATTGAATATGAGATGATTACAAATATACAAAATGCCTTGAATATATAGGCATGAGTGAAAACCTAAAATGCGTAAGATGTTGCCAAGTGTTAAAATCACACTACATGTGACAACATGTGAACCCTATCTAGGAAATGATAAAAAGATAGAGATAAGTTCTAGAAGGACAACTCATCTTCTAGAAGGAATCTTATCTCCTACAAATAAGGAAGGAGGAATAACCCCATTATTAAATAATTTATCTAATAATGCAACTTGGGACCAAATTATGCAAAACCTAAGTTAACTTATGCTAGTGTAATTAAATAATTAATTACACCAACTGTATATACATTGAATAGAGTTCAATTAAGACCTAAAAGTGAAAATACCCCCTATGAATTGTGGTATGGCAAGCCTACATTTGCTAAGTACTTCAAAGTATTTGGTAGCAAGTGCTACATCAAAAGAAAAGATAACTTGGGAAGCTTTGACTCAAGATGTGATGAAAAAATATTTCTTGGATATTCCACTCAAAGAAAGGCCTATAGATGTTATTAAAAAGTCTACACAAAATTGTGGAGAGCATCAATGTCAAGGTTGATGAATATTTGAAGCATACTAAACTTGAAAAAAGACATGTATGAAGTTGAATTAGGGTCTGAAGAAGAAGTTGTTGATGAAGAGCCTAAATGAAAATGCACCTGCAAGATATGTTCAAAAGGACGATCTTGCAAAAAAAATCCTTAGCAATATAGATGGAGTTTAGACAAGAAGAGCTACAAAGAATAAGGAACAAGTAAATTTTTCTTTGTTGTCTCAAATAAAGCCCAAGAACTATGTTGAAGCCATGAAAGATAAGAGCTAGATGAAATCTATGAAAGAAGAAGTGATCCAAATTGAAAAGAAAAAAACTTGGGAGTTAGTTCCAAGACCCCTAAATAAGAATGTCATAGGTACAAAATGGGTCTTTAGAAATAAGCTTAATGAGGATGAAGCTATTTTAAGGAATAAGGATAGACTGGTGTGCAAAGGGTATGCACAATATAAAGGTATAGATTTTGAAGAAAAATTTGCACCACTTGCTAGATTGGAAGCCATAAGAATGTTCCTAGCATTCTCTGTTTATAAGAATTTCAAAGTCTATCAAATGGATGTCAAGTCTGCTTTCCTGAATGGAAACCTAGAATAAGTTTACATAGAACAGCCTAAAGGTTTTCAGCTGTTAGAAGAATATGATTTTATTTGTAGACTAAAGAAAGCATTGTATGGTCTAAAATAGGAACCAAAGGATAGTATTCAAGATTAGACTAGTACTTGCAACAACAAGGATTCAAGAAAGGATGTGCAAACAAAAATTTGTACTTCAAATAAAATGATGAACATATGACAATTGTTGTTGTGTATGTATATGTCATCATTTTTGGTGGCAACAATGATAGAATGTGTAAAGAGTTTGCTATCCAAATGGAAAATGAATTTGAGATGTCAATGCTTGGAGAAATATTTTTCTTCCTTGGTTTATAGATGGCACAAAATGATGAAGGGATATTTATATCTCAAATGAAGCATGGTAAGGAAATTCTCAAGAAATTTGGGATGGAAGATAGCAAGCTAGTTGATACCTCCATGATAACTAGATGCAAGTTGAGTAATACATACGAGTCCCTAGATGCAAATCAAAGAATCTATAGATCAATGATAGGTAGCCTACTATATCTAACAACATCAAGACCTGATATCTATCAATGGATCCCAAGTAGCTATGTCTAGAAGATATATGTCCTACATTTAATCAATAAGGGCCAAGGATGTGGCGATATTGAACTAATCAGGAATAATAGAAGATGAAGTTGTAGTTTTGATCTAAAGAGTGTGAACATGAAGCAAATTCTTTGAACCATCATAACATGCAAGACCTATGATATACTCAAGCTCCTCTAAAGTATTGTCATCAAAGGGTATGAAATCTACATTTTCAAGAGGGATAAGATAATCTACAACAAGATCCTCTAGGTATGGAGAGATATGCAGTTCTCCACAGATATCCCAAAGTTGTGTCCAAATTGTGTGGGGAAATTAAATGTTCCATGCAACACACATAGTGCCAAGATCAACACTAGAACATATAACCCCTACAATATGATCTATGATGATAGCTCATGTTGATAAACTCCCTAGTGTGTATAGTGTAGTTATGAGTCCATATAAATAAGGAAAAAGATCAAGCCACCTGATATATGTTAGGATACTATTTTTCCAAGACTCGTAGTTATCCTTTCCCAAGTTGATCACATAAGGATGAATAGAAAAACCCATGATACTTCCTCAAATGAAAAAATTAGAGATTAATAACCTTAGTGCATATAAAGAATATCAAATGATTTCATTCAATGAAAACAAATCCTTTCCAAGTGCCAAGACGTCCAACTAATTGACATAAATGTGAACTCACAAAAAATGAATAAAACATACTTGGGGCAGATTCTAGAAAAAGTGCATGAATGGATCTAAAGAGATTTGAAATACCTTTCCAACACCACTGGAATCACAAAAATCAGAGATATGGAAAAAAAGTTATGATCTCAGAAGCACAAAATGAAGATCTAATTGTAGAAACTTTAAAATGTCTTGATGGATCACATTGGCTAACATCATTTCATCCTAAAACCCATCCCCTTTTTGCTTAATTAATTAAATTAACCTAGCTAATTTAATTAATTGCATCATTTTTGTCCATTAACCTAATTTATTAAATTAGGTTAATTCATCCCCCTCCATGCCAACATTTCATCTTGTTAAATTAAATAAATCAAAATATTTAATTTAATTCCTTAAGTCTTCTAATTTAATTAAATAACCCTAAGTTATTTAATTAAATTTAATCTTTCCCCCATTCATTAAATCATTTAATTTAATAAGTATCACTTTATTCCTCCAAAATCCCCTAATTGCATGATTAAATCTTGTTTAATTAGCAATTAAAGTAATTTTCCTCTAAAAAGGGAATATTCCTTATCTTCTTTTTGCACAATTAAAGTTTTCTTTTAATTTGCAAAATGCCTTTTATCCTCATCCATGAGAATATTCCAAAAATAATATCTTATTCCTTCATTATTTGAAAAAGGGATATTTTCACTTGGCTTCTTGAGCAAGTTTTAACCTTCAACCTTTTGAACAAGTCATATTTGACCTATGTGAGTAGGTCAAAAGTGTGTTTGTTTGAAGCAAGTGTGAACCCTTGATTAAAATATCATCATGCATTCTCACCCATTGATGAGAATCCATGTTCCATACCTCTCATCTTCTTCATCTTGGACCATTGATTAATCTTTTTGATCTCAACCCTTCATTCCTCATTTGCTTTCCTATAAATAGGTCACTATTTGGAGACAAATTGATCCATCTTTCAATTGCAAACTTATGCTGTTGAATTCACTTACATTCACACTCTCATCTTTTACTCACTTGTTAGCATATTTTAGTTCATTTTCATTGCATAATAGCTTAGAGCATCCATTAATGGCTTCCATGCATCCATCTTAGTTTGTAAATGAATTAGGGTTTTCATCTTTTAGCATAATTTTAGCTTAAATTAGCTTAGCAATAGTACAATTAGATTATTTGTAACATAAAATCATGGTAACATGGCTTGCATCATGTTCATTTTTAGCATAATCTAGGTTTTCATACATCAATCACTATGGTTCATCGATTCTCTACCATAGAATTGACTGAAACATGCTCACTAATCACGAGATTGAGAAAGGGTCATCATTCCACATCAACACAACACCAATTCCACAACAAGATAATTTTCAAATGGATTAGAGTAGATGTTTTGAACGCTTTCATAATTTAGTATGTTAGGTTTTGATAAAATGTTTAGTTTTAATTTTATTTGATTGATCTTGTTGATATTTGAGTATTGGTGGCTTCGTTATGCTTCAATTCTTCATGGATCAAGTGTAATTTGACTAATACCGATATTTTCGCATCCCATTCTGGCACTAGAAGGAGGGCTTTACTAACTTTGTTTGATGATTTTATCTAAAAAATTATGTGAGTTGCAAGTTTCTAGGCTAAAGTGATGCTTTTGGATGCTCCAACGATTCTATTTTTCAACAGAGCGACACTATTATTCACCAGAGCAATGCCCTTATTCACTAGAGTGATGCTTTTGCAAAAGCATCGCTATAATTGAAAAAAATGTCACCATAATTGAAAAAAGTGTCGCCATAATGCAAAAGCGTTGCTATATTGAAATAGTGATGCTATCATTTTCTTGCTTTTATAGTTTATCTTAAAATGGTCATATCTTGGTCATATTGAGGTGTTTTTTTAATATATTTTTTTAAAAATGGGGTATAATTTCATTCCCTACACAATGGTATAATTGGTTGTCAATTTTGGTGGAGTTAAATTTTCCATTTTTTCATCTAAAGTCAAATCACATTGCAACTTGGTCTAGGTTTTAGGGTTTTAATGCTTAATCATTTATCTAACCCTCACATCTTGTTTTCTTGATTTAATCTAACATTTGGAACATGGTTTTTAGGTTTGAGGAGGAGCATGAAGAACTTAATTGAAGAAAAATCATTCTTGTCTTTAAATCTTATACTTGTAGCAAGTGTTTTGACACTTTTGGGGCAATTATAACCCAATGTCCATGCTTTCTTCTTTATGCTTTAGGAAAAATAATTTTCCATTGGGCTTAAAAATTACAATCTTAGGACCAACTAGATTTCAATTGGGCTTAAAACTCATTTTCAAAGTTGGGTAAAATTGAACCCTTGTCATTATTTTTTGGGTTTAAAATGAATGCTCAAAGTTGGATAAAATTGAACCTTCACATAATCATTTTATTTTGGGCTTAAAATTGAACAAGGCAACTTCATTTTTCAATTAGTGCTTAAAACAAACTCATCACTTCCTTGAAGGGTTAAAATTTACAATTGTTTTCTATGTTTTGTGGTTTTCAACATTGTTAGTGGATGTGTATGCAATTCTCTCATGCCATTTGGTGATCTTGAGAAACAAAAACATCCCTTAACACTTTGCAAAATTACCCACAACTCTCAATTTGGATTAAAATTGAACTCCCTTGCGAGTGTGAGAAAAAGGAATAGCGTTTATTCTCTTTTTGTTCATGCAAGTAAAGATGATCGAACTATAGATGTACTTTCTTGCTATTGTTTATCTTTAGAGAGCCTACCTTGGTGGGAAAAAGTTCTCACCCCAAGGGAATGACTCAAGCGGTAACAGGCTAAAGCCAAGCTCTTCCAATCACTATATAAAAATGTGTTGTGACAAAGGTCATTAACAATAGGTGTGGATGTGTCATACTGACAAGTGTCACCCATAGTATTTGTGTGATACATAAAAATCGTTCCTTAGGGAAAGGACTGGGAGGCCTCTTGATTCTCCATAATCTTGATCTAATCTTGCCATGTGTATGGCCACTTCGAATGAAAGTCCTTACTACAACCCTTTGTTTAGCTAGCCGAAATCCTAAAATATTTGTTGGTGAAAGAATGGTTGTCTAAAGCCACTCCAATTTTTTACTATTCAATTTTAGAAACAAAAAAATTCTTTTTAATATATGAATACAAATTTTAAGGATTTTGAGATTTGGTGGTCCTGAGAAGTGTGTGCCATGGAGGGGAGCCAGTGTTGCCAAATCTCTAATTGTTCGCATTGTCTAGTGTTTGGAGAAATCCTAGTGGGGAGTCAATAAATATGGCCATTTATATCCTAGGATTGTAAATGATTGTGAGTTAGTTTAACACTTTGCTTGGTTTCAAAATGATACAAAAAAAAACATTCACTATCATTCTCAAAATTTCAAACAATTTGGTTAAATATGGACTTCTTGAGTTAGCCTTGATATTCTGCTTGTCCTAAGGATTTCTATCCTTAGAGATTTCTAAATATCTTGACTTATATCTAAAATCCATATTTTCCCAAAGACAACATAGGCAATTATGGCTTTAACCTCATGATTTTCACAAAATGGACATTGTGAAAGTTATGATGTTTTTGATATAAACATTTAGTTTGAAAACATAATCAAGACAAATGTATGTGGTAAAAATAATTTCATTAATCCAAGATTAAATCAAATGAACACCCCACATTGATGTATGTTCAAACTTTGACTCCCCAAAAATAAGAAAATTGAGACAAGGAAAACTTTGCAAACATTGAGTCCAAAATCATTGAGTTCCATTATCCAAAGTCATTGAGTTTTATTGTCAAAATCATTGCGTCCTATTTTACCAAAATCATTGAATTCTTAGGGTTTTATCACTACCTTGGTCTTGCAAAACAAAGGTTCACTTTAGGTCAACACTGGGTCAATTTTTCATCCACCCCTTCATCAAATTTCATCCTTCACTTCATCCAAATTTGCAAAATTTTGAGTACACCAACACTTTGTGACTTAAAAATTAAATCAAATCAAACCAACTACTAACTTAGCTATTTTGTATGTGAAATGAATCCTTTTCCATACACTTAGTTAAGTTACTTATCATCTTTTGAACTAGTTTATCTTGAAGGTCATGAGTCTACCCTAAAGATTCTCAAGTTCATTCTTTATCAAAACATCAAACATCAAACTCTTAAGTCAAAAGTGTTGTCCCAAAACGTTTGCAAAGATCACTTTTTGCATCGTCCACCTTTTCATCTCCCATTATCATCATTTCTCCCAAAAGACTTAGAGTGTCCCTTCTACCTAGATTTGAGTCAACTAGAGAGTTCAAACATTACAAATATCAATACACCTCTCCCATCGTTGACCCACAATCTATGGTTACAACAAGATCACAACACAAGAGAATCATGGAGAAAACCAAAGTCTCATCTATCATCAGTGATCCCAATCCTCAAGAATTTGATCCAAGGAGTTATTCTACTCCCTCATAGCAGCCTTGAGATCCATTGGGACCATATGAGGTAGAAGATATCATGAACAACCCATTTGGAATTACTAGAGAAGAAATCATGAAACATCAAGCCTTAGAAAACATGGCTCCAATTTTGCCATATTTTGTTGCACAATCATTGAAATAAGACTTGAATTCATCTATGATTCAACCAACTCCATCCCTTGTGCTAAGTCAACCTTTAACATCTAGTCTTGTAACTCGACTAGGAACCAACGTTGGTCTCACTTCATGTCTAGGAACAAACACAACTTTGGGTATTCACAAAATGACTATTCCATTAACCACCAACCTTCCCCAAGACACAAGTTGGATACCAACCTTTGGAAAACCACTCACATTGCATGATTCCACAATAATATTTACATTTCAAGTGCAACCATCTTCACCCATCATCACAAATACCCCAGGTATGTCTAATGATACACAAGATAATGTGAACCAAGTGCCTCAAATGGGACAAGGGAAAGTTAACACTCTCACACAAAGTCAACCCTTGACAAGTGGTTCCAACAACCCCATCGACACATCGAAACAAGTGGTTACCCAAGCTACTCAAGTTAATCCACCATCCACATCAATCCCATCTATCATCAACCCAAATCAAAACAACACCTTGGTTACGAATCCCATTAACCAAGGTAATACCTTGGTCACATCTCAAATACAACAAGGAAATCTCTTTAATCAATGGACTCAAGGTCCTAGTGTGTCATTTCCATTGCAATATCCAATGGAATCATCATCTTTCCCCACAGTCCCTCTTACCATGCAAAATCAAGTGGGACCTCAAACTTACATTCCTCCATCTCAATCCACCATCTTGCAAGGAATGTTGAACCAAGGGAACCCTCAACCTCTCATCAACAATCCACTACCTGCTCAGAACATCAACACTCACAACCCATCACAAATGTCTCAAAAATCAATCAATCCTACATTGCAAGCACATGCCTTAGCTTTACAACAAGCACAATGGGCTTGTCAACAAGTTGTCTAACAACAACAACAATATCAAGCAGCCTTAGTAGCACAAAACCAACATCAAGTAGCCTTAGTAGCACAACAAAAACATCAAACAACCTTAGTAGCACATTAACAACATCAAGAAGCCTTAGTAATACAACAACAACATCAAGCAACCTTAGCAACACAACAACAACAACATCAAGCAACTTTAGTAGCACAAGAAGAAGAAGAAGAAGAAGAAGAAGCAACCCTAGCAGCCCAACAAGCCCAACAACATGCCCAACAACAACAATTTATTGCGCAACAATAAGGTTCCTACTATAACCCTCATTTGAACATCGTTAATCCAAACACATTAGGAACATATACATCAATACCCCCATCATCTTCACAAAATCTCACACCACCATACATCCCATATAACTCATCCCTCATCCCACCATATGTTCCTCCACCCAACCCTTAAGATGATCTAGCATCACAATTGAAAATACTATCATAGGAAATGCAAGAACTTCACATGGGCAAGGCAAAGAAACCCCATAAACAAAACCTATGTCCATATCCATTTGATTGAAACAATGCAATGGTATCGTTCCCTCCTGGCTTTGAAATCCCCAAATTCAATAAATACAAATGGAGGGGAAATCTTGTAGACCATATCAAAGAATTCAATGTCATGTGTATGGGGGTTGCCTACAATGATTCTTATCTAGTGTACCTCTTCCTGCAAAGTTTAACAGGCCCAACCATGGACTGGTTTTCTCAATTGCCTCTAGGTATTAAAAATTTCCAAGAAATCATTGACAAATTCATAGATCACTTCTCCTTCAATCTTGACATGGACGTAAGTCTAGAAGAGTTGTACACTCTTAGACAGAACAAGGGAGAATCATTTTCCAATTTCTTCCAACGGTGAAGACAAAGAGCTAGTAAGAGAAAGTGGCCAATTCCTAATGAACAAGTGGCCATTATCATTGAAAATCTAGATCTAGATCTATCCTTCCACTTGAAAATGCAATGCATCACATCTTATGACGAGCTTGTCCCTAGAGCCCTTAACATCAAGAGAGCCCTAATCTCACAAGGAAACACACAAGTGTATAAAGACAACCGCTAATCCACTAGTTTTAATGAAAAATCCCCACTATTGGGCCAAGAAAAAAATGTTACTAGTAATGGTGTTGTTGATGTAAAGGTGGTCTTAATTGCTCCTAAACAAGAAAACACCCAACCCATGAACACACAACAACTATATGCGCAACCAACAAACAATCAACCAACGATCAATGCTGCAAACACTCAACTCAGAGAATAGAGAACAAATAATGCTCCTAAGAAACAATTCATTCCCCTAGGGGGAACTATGGAAGACATGTTGAAGAGGTTGATACATTCTAACCTTATCACACTTCCAAATTTCTCAAACTATCAAGAGCCACAAATCAAACCTCGTAGCTATAAAGAAGATCACTTTTGTAAATTTCACTAGTACAAAGGTCATAGCACACAAAATTGTTTTAGGCTCAAACATCTAATAAAAGATCTTATTGAACAAAGGAACATTGAGGTCGATAAAAAATATGGGAATGAAAATCTGAAAATTTGCACAAACCCTATGCCTAATCATGGAAAAACAAAAGATTAGATAAAGGTATCAAATTCAAACAATACCTAGGATACCACATTGGGACATGTTTAGCTATTTATGAGGAATCGAACATGTATCAAGATACCATTTTAAAACAAATTCCAAACCCATCAATAGTGTTTGGCACTATTTTATATCATAATGACATCAAGTGGATATTAGATTGTGATATCTCTCCCACATATGACTCAATGATTGGGCATGTTGAAGAAGTTCCAAACAAGCCAGAAATATCCCTTATTATAGATCCATACCCAAAAAATGTTGCAAAGAGTCTTTTACCGATGATATATCATCCACCCAAGGATCATGTCAAGAGGAGGCTCTTGAGGATAATGAAAGTTATTCCAAATCAAGTCAACATCAAGAACCCCTATCCTTAGAGTTTCACAAATAACTAAGGGACACCTTCTAAACAATTTTAAACTCCAAAGATGTCCTCAATATCAATCCTGAGATGTTTCTTTTGGATGGAATTATAGACATTCTTTATCGAAAATATGAGTATCCCACTCTTGATATTCCTATACAAGAGCAAGAAATAGTTGAGATTATTGATTCTTATAGTGATTGTGCATCATCGACATCTTTTGAATCAATACCAACATATTTTGAAACAATATCAATAGATAATGATGTCATAGAATCAAAGAAAATTGTTCAAGAGCAAGCAACAACCAATATTATTGATTCTTATAGTAATTGTGCATCATCGACATCTTTTGAGTCTGCATCAACATCTATTGAAGTAGTATCAATAGAGAACGATGTCTTGGAACCAAAGAAAATAGTTAATATTCTTGAACAAAAAGAACCCATAGCAATATCATGTGTTCATGAAAATTTCTATTCAATGGCTATAGATCAGAGGGCACATTATCGGGGAAAATGATTAGGTATTGATAATACCTTCACAATACTAGGGGTAATCTTGTCTACAACGAACATCAACATATGGGGCACAAATGATCCTTATGATGAAAATATTGTTAACTCTACAACTAGCCATATCATGAGTTGGCATTCACCCATCATCTCATGCATAAATTAGGACCAACGTAAAAAGAAGAATTCCTATCAAAGAAATACAAAGATCATCAAAGAAAATGAAGTAGTAAAGCAAAAAGGACAAATCATATACAAATGGATACCAAAGAAAAATAAAGATAATCATCTCTCAAAAAATCCATTAGTCAAAGAAACTATGGGGAAAAATCAAAAAGGGAAATATATCCATCAAAAGAGTCCTCAAATACAAAAGAAAGCTTCTCAAGCAAGGAACAAAGTATATCTAGTGGTTGGTCCTAATTCCATAAAAACCTCCATCCCCACCCATCATCGCTCATCTTCCCAAGTTTGGAGAGTCAAAGGTTCCAAACCATGAACCAATCCATCTCATATTCCTTCATACATGGAACTATACACTCCATTCACAATATCCAATTCTCACATTGACCGTGTGTTGGTAGCGGTAGCTACTCTTCATCATAAGGATTCTAAAGGAACTTTATTGCAATGTGCACACATAGAGAAGATTAATCCTAGTATCCACAAGGCAAGTCAAAGCTCTTCAAGGTTGCATTCAAGTGCTCGTATCTTAGAAAACCAACTTATTAAGGAGGGATATCAC
The DNA here is from genome assembly GCA_007258455.2 of Sequoia sempervirens. Lineage (NCBI taxonomy): Eukaryota > Viridiplantae > Streptophyta > Pinopsida > Cupressales > Cupressaceae > Sequoia > Sequoia sempervirens. The sequence continues at coordinate 247,832,731 of VDFB02000003.1, forward strand.
TAGCATGTTATGATAGTGGCCTCCACATCAATACCACCAGGTGGTTCAACATGAGGGTAAAATTTCTAAAAAATCTAAAAAAAACAAAAAATTAAGAAAATAGTAAAAATAAAAATAGTCCTCTAGTGAAAAGCACTATGGTGGCGCTTTGATCAAGTACTATGATGAAAATATAAAAAATAGGTGTCATAAGTAGAATCGAACATCTATATGATCCTTCTCAAACATAAGCATCTCATCCTTATCATGATAAATCCAATGTTCCCTCCATCCATCCAGTCCAAAATTTATCCAGATATTCCACTTTATCTTGATCTTGACAAAGATTTGACATATACTTCAACTCTACTCATGGAAAATTTTTGATAGGCTCTTTACCATTTTATCTTGTGAAGTCCCATAGCCCATATCTAGCATGCTAAAACTCTACCAAAATATTCGCATATACATTACCTATCTTGGTTATCCATTGCATTATGAAGAATTGCTAAACATTGGGGGCAGGTTATTACACTCTTGTTTTCAAATAACTCTTGATCCATGTCTTATATCTCACAACGTGACATTGACATCATGATCTAGGTATCGTTTGCCTCAAAATCTCATCAAAAATTAAAAAAAAATCATAAAATTTTATCTCAGAAAACACTAAAAACATTCATAAATCTTATCAGAAAACACCAAAAACATTCATAAAATCTTATCCAAAAAATCCAAAAACATTTACAAAATCCTATACAACTAAAATCTAAATTTTTTTAGAAAATTGTAAAGGAAAAATACAAAACATCCAGAAAACATCAAAACCCTAAAAAAGTCAAAACATCAAAAATCTAAAAAATAGAGTCCTCTTTTCGAACTACGTCATCTCTGATCTTGAACGTATGAAAGGCCATTATTGATGTGCCCTCAAGAAACCCTAGGTTAGTCCTTTGGGATTCCGTCATAATAAACTATTGTTTTTCATCTATTCATATTTTCATCTTGTAAATGCATCGAGTCAGTCAACCTACATGGTCTCTACATTTATAACATAGGCAAGGCTAATCTTTGATCAGCCCTCAAGGCCCCTAGGATAGGTCTTTAGGTTAGGTTCTTGGTCGAAACTCAGATATTCTCATAAAACCCCTAAACTTTTGTAAAACTCTTGAAAATCCCAAAACATCCAAATATCTCAAAAATCACAAAATAAAAATAAAAAATGGAAAAATCCAAAAAATAATAGAAAACATTCAAAAGACCTAAAAATCCTCAAAACATTTAGAAAACCCTAAACAACCTCAAAAAATATGAAAATCCTAAACATTCATATAAACTTTCAAAATGACCAAAAACAACCTCAAAACATTTTCAAAAGTCCAAAAGCATTGAAATATTCCAAAAAATCCAAAACCCATCCATTCCATCTTGCTTTCACCCACAATAAAATTTCACACATAATAAATCGATCATCACCTACACCCTTTGGCGAAACAAGTAGAAAGAAAACATAGTAAGTCATAAAGTGTGAACTTAAAAGTCAAAATCTAAAGTCAAAATCATAGGTAAATGCATCAGTGAAGTTTGTAGCAATGACTCATCTTAGCATCATCGTCCTAACATCAAACAACTCTCTAATCAACATGTCCTAGGATGTATACTTCCTGTGATGGACATCAACATTAGACATCACCTTAGATAAACTTAAACTAAGAAAGAGCTATAGATAACGTTGACTATTTATCTTTGATCTTTTCTTTTGATTTATTTCAATGACCCATTCTGAGGACCTCTCAATGATGTCTAGCAAAACTATTTAGAGAGAAAGGAATGGGGAATTGATCATTATCTTTCATTTGTTGTGCTTGTGGGTACTCTTGTAAAATAATCTTAGTGCATACTTGCTTAGTTGTGTGTAGAAAGGTTGTTTAGGGTATGTTGTTGAATTTTACATATGCTTTGGTCCAATATATTCTAAGCTTGCAACTTGCATTCCAATGGAATTTTTGTATGTCAAGATGTGAACGAGAACTATCCTATCTGCTTGTTGAGTCAAAGTCCATTATACTAGATACAATTTCATCTTGGTTATCAATACCTTGATGCATCGTGTCTATGTGTTATATCAAAAAATAAGGAACAATGAAAAATACCAATTATGAAGTGTGAGTAACTCATCATCCTACATTTCATCCTCATTTTGCATTGTCTCGTCACCATCCCTAACAAAGTCTCAGTGGATCATGGACTTGTTGGAATTTTTGAATACATCTCAAAATCAATGGTCAATCCATCCATCTTATTCTTCTTATTCTTCTATCTTTGCTAGAATTTCTATCCAAGCATCAAATCTATGTGATCTACATCGAAATATACATGAGGCTATCCATAGGCGATGACTATCTATACATCTTGAAATTTGTCTACATTAATATCTGAGCTATCACAACAACAATCCCTCTTCCGCTAGGGCATAGTGGGGCATCTATATCATCTTCAGCTCAACAATTTGAAATGTTGTAGCTCTTTGATTCAAAAGCAACCTAAAATCTCAAGAAGCTCAAGCATAAGTCTGATTTTTACCTATTGTGAGCTTGATCAAAACACTTTATTCTCAGATCGATCTCTCAAGGAGGTAACCAACCCATCTTTTAATCATATCAATGTCAAATCATCTAACAAATCTTTTTCCTAGCCTTTCTAGAAAATATTGATCAAACTATCAAATCAACCATCATGTGGATATATCTTTCCCTATGAATCCTCGTGTTATTTAACACAATCCTTGCATTGTTATGAATCCTCAATAATGTTATTAATCAATCAATCAGATCAATCAACTTTAGCTTGGATATCAACATCTCAAACACATCATCAATATTTGTTTCTGCATTGTCATCAGTATCAAGATCAACATTAGCATTTGAACCAATGCAATGAGTACATTGCTTCAGAGAGGGGAAAAATGTAGACACTTAAAATGTCTTGATGGATCACATTGGCTAACTAACATCATTTCGTCCTAAAACCCATCCCTTTTTCGATTAATTAATTAAATTAACCTAGCTAATTTAATTAATTGCATCATTTTCATCCTTTAACCCGATTTATTAAATTGGGTTAATTCACCCCCCTTCACACCAAAATTTCATCATATTAAATTAAATAAATCAAAACATTTAATTTAATTCCCTAAGTCTTCTAATTTAATTAAATAACCCTAAGCTATTTAATTAAATTTCATCTTTCCCCATTCATTAAATCATTTAATTTACTGAATATCACTTTATTCCTCAAAAATCCCCTAATTACATGATTAAATCTTGTTTAATTAGCAATTAAACTAATTTTCCTCTAAAAAGGGAATATTCCTTATCTCATTTTTTGCACAATTAAATTTTTCTTTTAATTTGTAAAATGCTTTTTATCCTCACCCATGAGAATATTCTTATTCCTTCATCATTTGAAAAAAAGATATTTTTACTTGGCTTATTGAGCAAGTTTTAACCTTCAACCTTTTGAACAAGTCACCTTTGACCTATGTGAGCAGGTCAAAAGTGTGTTTGTTTGAGGCAAGTATGAATCCTTGATTAAAATCTCAACATGTATTCTCATCCATTGATGAGAATCCATGATCCATGCCTCTCAACTTCTTCATCTTGGACCGTTGATTAATCTTTTTGATCTCAACCCTTCATTCCTCATTTTCTTTCCTATAAATAGGTCACTATTTGGAGACAAATTGATCCATCTTTCAATTGCAAACTTATGTTGTTGAATTCACTAACATTCACACTCTCATCTTTTACTCACTTGTTAGCATATTTTAGTTCATTTTCATTGCATAATAGCTTAGAGAATTCATTAATGACTTTCATGCATCCATCTTAGTTTGTAAATGAATTAGGGTTTTCATTTTTTAGCATAATTTTAGCTTAGATTAGCTTAGCAATAGCATAATTAGATCATTTGTAACATAAAATCATGGTAACTTAGCTTGCATCATGTTCATTTTTAGCATAATCTAAGTTTTCATACATCAATCACTATGGTTTCATCGATTCTCTTCCATAGAATCTACTAAAACAGACTCACTAATCATAATATTGGAAAAGGGTCATCGTTCCACATCAACACTACACCAATTCCACAACAAAATAAGTTTTAGATGGATTAGAGTAGATGTTTTGAAATCTTTCATAATTTAGTATGTTAAGTTTTGATAAAAATTTTAGTTTTAATTTTATTTGATTGATCTTGTTGAGATTTGAGTATTTGTGGCTCCGTTATGCTTCGATTATTCATGGATCAAGCGTAATTCAACAAAAACTGGTATTTTCACATCACATTCTTAGAATGTGAACAATGGATTAGTACGGGTTAACCACACTTAATGCATGAGGAATCGAAGTGCAATTTATCTACTAAATTAATGAAACAAAAAAATGTCTCATCTATTAGCCAAATAAAAACATGTATTTTGCTTAATTATGGAGTTTATCAAGATTGAGCATGATAAGGAAAGTGAGAGATTTTTAGTTGTAGCAGTCAAAGATTTCATTATATCTTAAAAATTACGATTTGGGTTCTTGAGATTTTTAGATAGAAATTTGAAGACAAGAAGTTGAAAAAAACCCATTAAATTTCACAAAAACATAGTTCGTGGTTTGAGAGATAACTTCACCAGTTCGATGCTCCAGAAATTTGCTCCCATGCTTTGGAATTTCTAAAATTTGTTCATTTGTTTGCTTCTATGCTACGAAATTTTTGGAACTAAGTATGATAAAGGTTGAGTAGTTAAGGGACAATAGTTGCAAGCATTAAAGGAAATTGGAGTGACTTGAATAGAAGTTGAGAGGATATAGGGGCAGTTGCAAATATCTAGGGAGTTGTTCAACCCAATTTATGAGCAGTTGAGAGCATATAGGAGCAGATTTAAGAGTTTTAATGATAGAAGAGGTCAAAGGAAGGCTTCTTCAACACTCTAACACCTATTTGGAGTAGTTTAAAGGGCTCAAAAGTAGGGACTATTGTTTTGGGTGACCAAAAGATATTGACTCAGCAAAATAGAGTGAAAACTTATCATTTCTTTCTCCACACATGTTCCTATTTTCTAGCAAGCCATTGCACAACTATGAGACTCATCTTTTAATTATATAAATACATTGTAATCAAAGAATCAAGGGGGGGATTAGAAAGACTTGTTTTGGCTTGAGGAAATAGAATAGTTTCTAGTTTCATTTCAAGCAATGTATTTCCATAATTTTTAGAGTAAATTTGAATTCAAGCAAGCTTTTCATTTCCAGCAAAGTGTGAAGTAGTTTAACATTTTCAATTCATGCAAGTGTGCCTTATATTAGTTTCCTTTCATGCAACTTTATTTTCATGTAAGTGAACTTCTTATATTAGTTTCCTTTCATGCAACTTCCTTTTATGCAAGTGTGCTCTTGAATAGGCTTGATTTCTGCAAGTTTGATTGTAGAATAGTCCGTCAAAAAAGTTTTCTCCATTCTCTTTTGAATAGAGCCATGGGCATCACCTTAGATTGATAAGTTAAATGATGAGGATTACAATGACACCATCATTTTTGGCGTTGTTGTTGGGGATATGTGTCATTAGGGAATCGAGAAAACCAGTTTGGCAGCCTTTTAGATTTATAAATTTTTCAAGAAAGATTTATCTCTCAAACCCCCCCAAAATACCAGCTCTAAAGAGAAACCCCCCTATTTATTTCAAGATATCCTTAGTTGAAGGACTATCACTCCAAATCCTAGCAAAGGATATTTCTTTAAGGAAGTAATTGATGGATTACTACTTGCAAGAGGTGTAGAATACAATGAAGAGATCTTATCTTCATTACAAAAGCTTACAAAAAAAAACTTAATTGGAGAACTTCAAAGTCCAAGAATGGCTGGCCAATCAAATTTTTGAAGTCAAAGGAGGGCTGCCCAATTAAAAATTTAAAGGAGTTTTTTCCAGTCATACATGCAATATAACAGAAGGAAAGATTGCAAGATATTTCCAATCAACCCATGTATTTTCTAGAATCAAAAATCATGGAGAAGGTTTCCACATCAAAGGAAGGTGAAGCATTGAATTTAAAAAAAAAATTCATCTTCTTTTCATTCTGTTCTCTCAAGAATTTTAATGCATGAAAAAATATTTTGAGAAGGGGAATATAATTTTCACAACCAGTTAATGGTTTCATATAACCTCTCTACATTATTAAGTAGAGTAGGGTAGGTTTTATTTTTCTGCAAATAAGTGTTCTACACAAGCTATTTCCTCTTTTCAGAGGCTGTAAACATGCACTTTAATATAAAATTTGTTGCTCTCAACATCTACTGCAAATATTTTGGCATTATAGATGATTGGTTATTGCAACTTTGGGATCTAGTTTCAGCACTAGAACTTCAATAGTATGGAAGAAAAAATAATGATAGAGAGATTTGAATTGCTATTCAATGTGAGGATCAAGTCGCAACTCTTAAAAATTGAAAAAAAATCTTTGCATGCAACATGGAGAAAGTGAACTGCAACTCATGCATCAGGAGCTACCTGAAGCAACTACTAAAAAATGAATTTGAAGGCTCATTATGAGTTGCAAAGAGAC